>OY754328.1:10611884-11223769 GCA_963573305.1 Pyrrhosoma nymphula
AAACAGCCTGCGCCTGTCCGCTTCCTGAAGAGCTTTCCAACCTCTCCAGAGCAATAAGTTGTTCTTTACTTGCATATGAAATAACTATTGGAAGACATTCTTCTATTGATTTTCGAGAATCTAAAGCAAGCAACAGTTTGCCATCCCAGTAAACAGTCACAACATTTAGTACCTCGTTTTTAAAATTAGCTTTTATGGCTTCCGCTCGCTCTTTCCATTTTTCCGTACGAATCTTTTGAATCGACGACTTACTTATAGGAAAATCATCAGTATCATATCCAAGTGCCTCAATGGTAGCTTCAAGAATAAACACTGAATCTTTCAAACTTAACTGACACCTATCTAGCGCTGCTACTCATTTTGGAGTAATGAAATTTTTCCGCAAAGTTGTTTTACAGGTTCCGGGCTGTATGTTCTCGATCAGAGTTGGAATATCTTCTTTTAAATGCATTTCATTTTCATTAGAATCAGAAGATCAGTCGTTTTGTTACGGTTCATAAGATGACGTCGATGGAGTTGGCGTGGAAAAATATGTAGCACGTCACATTTCTTCTTCAATAGTTCTGAGGCGCGCCCTTTCCTCCTTATCAGTAAGTTACTTAAGTTTTTTGTCCACTCCAGCTACGTGACCAGGCCGACCTGGCTCTCTCTGTCGCTGTAAGAAGAGTCTGTCTTCATTTATTTTCAATAATTGAAGCGTTTCTGCGTGTTCAATGCCAAACTAATTATCTAAGTAGTTGACAAACTCTTGTAGGCGCTGCTTAAATTCGTTTTGGGTTTTTTGTGCATTTTTTTGTAACTCCCTCCAAAATTGATATAGGTTCACTAGATTCTTCACACAATTAGAGAAAGATTTGGTAGGTACACGCGCCTTTTCCCAAAAGATAATAAATTCGCGAATAGTGATATTTGCACTTTCATTGACAGTAAAATTAACTTCACGGATATTATAAAATAAAACTCCCAGAACTTGTCTATTAGAGGGAAGTTTTGAACCTTTTATTTGATATAACTAATGATATCAAGCCTAACCTCGTGGAAATTATGGATATCCATGTGGAGAAAACCACCTTTGTTATTTTCACAAAACTTTATTCCGCTGCCACTCTGCTGTTATTAGATGTTTTACGCTCCTTTAAAAATATACCCTTATTAGAACTACGTAATTCCACTGACATGTTCATTGTTCTATGATTGAAATCAATACGTTTACTTACAAAATAACAAGTGATTACAAACACATCGACGGCTTCGACGCGTTAACACATTGTCACAACGTACAAGCAAAACCTGCTTCACTAAACAATCACTACGGACAACCGACGTGACTCTGATAGTGAGTTCCAGCTCGCACTGATAGCGTATCACATGTTCAATCGAACACTAAGCTATCAGTCTCATTACTTTATTTACACACCTTGTACAATGTACAATTGTGCAATGTAAATTGCACATTTTTCGCTAAATTTGCATTAACCGGTGGGCGCGCCGCCGAAGTTTCTTGGTTATCAAAATAAAAGTCGGGTGCGCTATCTGTAAGTCTAGCTATTTGTACTTCGTCTTATTTTGTGCACATTGTAGCAGTTATTGTGTTCTTACCATCTCATTGTCAGATCCTTTTGGGCGTTCAAACTTGAGGAGTCAGGTTTTGGTGCGTTCCTAGCGGTGGGACCCGTCGGTGGGCGAGCCGCCGCACTCCGCGCGGCATAATTTCTTGGTTATAAAAAAAACCAGCCATCATACCAGTCACCAGACCATGTTCAAACATCATATATTAGTTTCCGATTACTTAAAAAAATTTATATTCAGGTTAAACTGCTGCATCAGTCGCCGGAGGGTTAACATATGGCAGGTTTTCAGTGACGCCTTAGCAAGTACTGATATGTTTCAATACAAGTCGGCACGGGTTTCCGAGGTCCTACGTATATAAAATTTTATTTACAATTGTTTAGACAACGTATAAATAAATTAAGAGGGTATGCGTTCAAAAAAAACTACTTCGATTTTTTTGGGACACCCTAATATACATACACTTATGCATAAATTAATACACGTATATGAGATAATTTTAAGAAAAACAGTAACATGAGTAACAATACACGCATAAAATAGTAACTATGTTACTCCAGAACTGTATCGTATGGAATACACATGGAAACTGAATACAGAAAATATGAATATCAGTTTGGTAAAATATGAATATCAATATATCTTTATTCAGTGTCAAACTATTGTTCATCGTCTTCTTCGTAGTCATCTTCGCCTATCTCTATAGATTCGTCGCTATCATTCTCATCTAAAGGTAAATACGGTGTGCTTGCGACCATTATTTCAAAATTTTTGCGCAAAAAATCTTCTGAATGTGTTGCCGTCATTTGTATTCCCAATGCCCTGCTTGGGAAAGTCTACGAAGACACCCATTTCTTCTTTGAATGCCTTTTGAATTTTTTCTTTTGTTTCTTTAACAATTTTTTTGTCTTCGGCAGTACGCGCTTGCCACCTTTTCAGTGGTAGTTTATACGCTAAATGCAATAGCGATTCGAAAAAACGTATTCTTGAATGAAGAATAGAGAGTCCAAACTTTACTGCTTCGACACTGATTTCCTCTGCTTCAACCAATTTATTGAAATCTTTGGATGTCTGTCCACAAATATAGCATCGCATGGTGGATGCAGTATCAGTCGCAGCATTGCAGATTTTCGCGATATGCGATTTCATTTTTGGTTACATCTTTTGATTCTTTGATAAAGCGTATACGAATGGGTCTACAGAATTCGACAGAGGAAGGGACTGGGTTTTGCAATATAATTTTCTTCTGTTATCTATGAATCACAACAACTAATCTTAAAGGAACAAAGGAGCTTTGAAAAATATTTGCGTCGCTGTCGGTGCTACTTTGAAATTTTTGTTTAAATTGAGTCTGTTGCGATCTGTCACAGCCCCACTTGGATATTAACACCATGTTTTGTTGTTCCTCCTCTGAACAACTTCTGCCACATATTTATACAGGTGCAATGCAGTGTGGTCAAGTAATGCTTGTAGTTGAATTTCAGAGCAGGTTTCAGTCACTTTTATAGATTCCTCATTGGGATAACATTCATTCTTTGCCTTTATTATAAGGGAATAGCAAGGGTAGATGCTCTTGTTAGCCCCATGTAGTACTTCCCACTGTCTTCGGCTAAAATCGCCTTCTGCAAAAATTGCCAGTGTCTCTTGGGGTGTATGTTTTTAAACAATGGTTTGCTTTCGAGCAGAAGTAATAACTTTGCGCAATTTCGTAGCTCTGGTTGGCGAGGAAACCATTTATTTTATTAACTTTGACGCGTCATTGTTACCCGAAGTGCGCTGACTAACGACAGCAGCAAACGTCAACTCCTCAACAGATACCAGCTCTCGTATTTTCTTATTTTTTCGAAGCTTACTGCGGTCACTTAAATCTAGGAATGTTTTAAGAGGTCGTCCCGGTTTTTGTGTGTGTTCCGCAGACCAGTAAGGTAATTCAATGGAAAACTTAAGCCATTTTTCATTGATTTGCAAGAAACGTTCATGATTGTAACTAGCGGCTGTCCATTTATTCTTGAAATCACTTTTAAAATACCTCAAAGCACGACTTAAAACACTTTTTTGATCAGCTGGACATTTTGTAATTTCTGCAAGTTTTTCTTCCATGAACGAAAACTTTTCATCTAGTTTCTTCCCTTTGAAGTGCTCCGGAATGTAATACTCTTCTGGTAAATTCCTTAACATTTTCCAAAGAATCTACAAGAGAAAAAAGGAAAAATTGCTATGTTGCAATAGTTTAACTAATTTAACATTTAATCCGCCGTGACTCGCGTGGGGTGTCCCAGACACCCCAACGTTTTTTTTTGGATGGGGTATCGACATATTCTGCAAAAGTAAACTTGTAAGGCATGATGGTGCTCTCACCAGAAAGTATTACAATGTTATGAACAATCTTAAATTATTTAAATCCAGATGGCATCGACTACTGAACAGGTATGACATTAATAATGTTGCTTTTTTTTAAAGCATGATGGATTAATGAGTTTAATAGGCTTCCTAAACAATGAACTTTAATACGCACGGTCAACAATCAATGGCTTCGTGGAGTTCATCCCAGTTTAGCAACTTTGTTGCCACTTAATTGTTAACTCGCTTATTCCAGCAAAAAGACTTACATCCATGTTTTTTCGGGAGATTAACCTTTTAAATACATTTATAAAGGGATATTTATGTTTAAGTTGGTGAGATTGATTATTTTCTCCGCTTATCATAGGCGAGAGACATTAATGAGCGAGCCAATATAACATTCCACTTAACATTTAATACCTTTACTAAATAATGAGATATGAATATAATTATAGCAATATCAAAAACAATAAAATATTTTCGAAAATTCTTATCAGAAGAAATAATTTCATATTTTTGAAAATGAAAAAAGGTATTTTTTAAATACTTTTTTCAAATTAGAAATATTTTCTCAATTTCGGTTACCATCTTAAAATTTGCAATCAATAAGTAAATATTTGGGCAGGAAATGAAAGATACTAATCTTATTTACGAATTAAACGAGTTTTAACTAATATATCTTGCTAAATTTCTTTTCTTTATGACGTTTTCATGGGTTCTGCAGAATGCATCTGAGAAAATGTTTGCGTTGCGTTAATTTTGAATGAATAAAAAACAAAATGGCGGACGAGGGCGGACAATTTTATTGTGTTAAACAGTTGTCAATAGTCTAAATTTTATGTCTGTAAACGAAATTTAGCTCGACAAGACCCGACACATAGATAAAAACATTGATATATCATTATTTTGATGTAAAAAAAATGTCCATATAATTACCGTCTATAAACCTACAATTAAACAATGAAACAATAAAATTAAATAGTAAGATAAAGTACATACCTTCCACTTCCATATTCAATAGATGTTTTTTATCTGAACTTAACAACAATATCGAGATAAACAAATTTCACACACGAGAGCGCACGAACAAGTACATTCGTTTCCGACTATGTCTGGGTTCCTACTGTCTGTGCAACAATAGGCGTGAGCGGAGGGGAAGGTATTGGCTGCCAATAGACGGACTGGTTATTGAGCTTGAAGATTAATACGTTTGAAATGATTTTAACTTAATTTGGAAATTTTGACTTTTGACGGGTTTTAGAGTGCAAATACTCCTACGTGCGGCGTATAAATAAGGTTTTGAATAATGCTATAATGTTATCCATGTGAATCGATCATTCATTGGAATTCAATATATTCGAATTGATATAAAACTCGGGATTTCCTGTATTTAAGTTTTCGGATAACGTTTGCATCATATCTACTATGGTCGTCTTTAATATAAAGCCTAAGAAAGAATTATCAATAATATACTTATCAATGGGCAATGAGCCAAATTAGTTTTGAAACATTTTGGTGCACATGGTTTTCCACCTCATTCATCGAGGAAGTCATGTTTCATTTCCATTAAAATAAAAGGAGAAATCCGAAATAATGTTCAGATTGCATACGAAGTTACACATTTGTGTGTACATTCTAACCGCACAAGCTCAAGCAATAATTTTTTCTTCATGCAAATATTTTTACTCCATGGTATGCTATTTCATGCACTATTACGGCTATGTAACATAGTGCTAGATGAGAGAAAAGAGAGCGTTGTTTGTTAACGTGTTACAAGCTAAATACGGAATTGATTAAAAATTAAATAAATATAACTGATTCCGGCTGGGCCTGATCAAAGTTTTGGATATTCATGATTAATAAAGTACTATGTACTCTTAGAACATTATTTAATTCTTCATGCACAATGCATTATCATTAAAAATTTCTAAAAGAGTTTTTTTGATCAAATTATGTTGAACAAGTTTTTCTGAGCGTGGTGTAGCAAACATTCTTGCGTCGTACTAAATACACAATAGACTTATATAACATTGCAGGCAGGATGAACTTAAATAAAAACTTCATATGGTTGCTTTTCTGAGTTATTATAAAATATTTATGATCGGTCTAAGAGAAGCATCAATAACCCTCTTTTTCCTTACTAAAAAGCTAAATTTCCAGGAAAAAGAAACTTTTCACGATTAATAAGTCAGGAGAAACATTGTAAAGGACTAGAGCCCCTTCTTTCAATATTTCTGTCATGAAGTTTTTAATTAGATCTCTATTGATTAATCGAGAGTCTTGGTATACTGCCACGTGATATGAAAAATCCTTATGATAACTCCTAGAATATTTTTTCGTGTACTAAGAATAAGTGAAACCTTAATTACATTGACATACTCCCGGCGTACTTAGGTTACACACCAGTTTTCCCAATGATTACCATTCCAACGAGCAAGGGAATTCAGACAAAAGCCATTCTCTCTCTGCCCTACTCGTAAAATTGCCCGAGCAAATTATGCACATGGTGTATAATAGGATGAGTATGAATTGCAGGATAGGCATTCGACGAGTTGATTCAGTTCGGGTACAAGCACTCTGAAGTTCGGAACGCTTCCATGGATGGATAGTGGTACCAAGAAGGCAATTATGGATGACACTTGGTCTTAAAATGCTTTTTCAGAGAATGAGGCTAAATAAGCAAGAAATAAATCACAAAAGGGAACGCTAGTTTAGAGTACGATTCAATAAGGTATTCAATAACTTCAGCAGTGAGAAGAATTCTAAGCGTTTTATGAAAGAACAAGTAAGGAGTTCAGAATTTCTCAGTAACTAAGCTTTGTGGGAACAAAAACTGAGCCAAGCAAATTTCACAGGAAATCTAGGTATCAACAAGACTAGTTCTTTTATAACAAAAAACTTAAGGATTTCCGTGAAAACTTCTGACGTGATCTCTATTAAGTGGATCATTCCCGGTGAGAAGTTTAATGTAATAAATTTGCAGTATTTTACCAAGCGCACTTATCAACCTTAACTATCAAGATGATGCCAATAATTCGCGGAATTGTTAGTAAATACTATAACTTCAAAAAAACTAACTAATAACTGATTTCCCTTACTTTGGTAAACTTATTTACTTCTATCATCGGCTTCAAATACCAACTTTATTTTTACAATCGAAAAGATGGTCATAAACGTCATGCTGTAAACCGGTAAGTAATGAAGTGAGACTGAGGAAGTAATCCATTGTTCCAGTAAACATGTTCAAAGGAAAAACCCTTTTTAATAAAGGAAATATACTGTTCCTTTTTCGTTCAAGCAGTATCTTGAAAACGGATTAAGAT
Organism: Pyrrhosoma nymphula; assembly: GCA_963573305.1. NCBI lineage: Eukaryota > Metazoa > Arthropoda > Insecta > Odonata > Coenagrionidae > Pyrrhosoma > Pyrrhosoma nymphula. The sequence goes on from OY754328.1 coordinate 10,619,117, forward strand.
GATTGCAGTAGGTGGCAATACTTAATTAATAAGTATGGTATTGAATAAAGATTGAAAACTGTGAATATAACTATCTAATCCGCTGGACCTATGAAGGTCTACGATTCTACATTGACTTAAAAGTTCAGACGAGAAGACGAGATTTCTGACAAAAGGAGAAGGCACTTCAAGCTAAGTTTGAATGCGCATAAGCTTACCAATGTGCATAGAAGAGCTCCTTTCGATAGTGCGGGCAAGAGTAAGTAATAAGAAATGTTTAGCATAAACCATTCATCCAAACCAAGCGCCATGATTAAGCCAAGAATTATTCATTTGAGGTGATAGAAAGCTAACGCAATTCATTAAATTATCAACTGACCAGAGGATGAAAAATACGGCTGGCTGCAGTGATTACCACTTTTATCAAAATTCTGGTTTAAATACTCAGCGCCAAATTTAGAAAGCTATTCCGAGTTAGTTGCCCAAAAATGATTAAAACTTTATTCCATGCTTCATTTCCATGCCTGTTTTCAAGTTTATAGCCGGGACTCAGAATTGATACCAGAAGCGACAGTTTCTTACGATACCAAAGTCTATGACGAACTAAATCTTCTATTGCACTTCGCAAGCAATCTTTTTCCAAAATGTTGAATGAAATGTACAGTACCTACTTAAGTTAGTGCAATCAAACTCCAAGATTGAATTCCTAATTGAATGAGCCATGCGATGAGATCACGTGTTGTTGGATTGAAATCGCTCTTCATTGGTAAAGTACCAAACACAATTTTTTAAACAATATACCGTGAACATCAATTTCCATTCCCGATTCGTCCCTAACAATTTTAATCGGTAGCCAATATCTGATGTAAGCCTTCATATTAAATTCGCCTTAAACCAACGTGCATTGCGACGAACGTAAGTACACATCACTGCGAGTCAAAGTAGGGAAAGGAGAACTCTACAATTTCATTAGAGTTCAATAGCAATCAGCGCAAAACCAGCAAGGCTCCAAACAGGCACTTGGATGGAAAATCACGGGTAATATTCGATCTATGTTATCATTGCAGTGATAATGCAGGCACGTTCATGTTTCTGATACAAGATTTGTGTACGACATTTGGTGGATAATACGACCTCATACAAGGTGTCTGAAAATTTAAAGAGCCATGGGGCATTACACGAGGCAGTCAAGAAAATGTTGAAAGGACTGCCAGAATTATGTGCTCCTTTCCGCAATTCAGGACGGACGTCGTAATTCAGGGCTGGAGGCCGATAATTCAGGGCTAACAGCCAAACTATGATGCGGTTTTCATAATTCAGAGTCAGCGGTGTCAATTCAGGCTTGCTTCCAAAGTTAAGCGGTGACCTCCACAAATAATGGCCTTCTTACATAATTACTGACCAGGCGCCAGTGTCCACAGTCGACTGAAAACATTCATAGCATTGTGTGTTGCGTCAGGGTTTGATGGCATAGCTGTTGAACGGCTGCCACGAATAAGGGTCGATTTAAATTTTGGATAAAACTCGGTAAGGTAGGAAGTGCGAAGCCTTCCTTTCATGGGAATTTTGAATCTGACGGCATAAGAAGTGGTGAATGCATAACAATTTTTCTTGGGATCCTCGGATATATTTTTCGATGAAAATTTTAAATATTTGATAGTATGTAGGTTAATATACAGATAATAATGCAAAATGACCAATTAGTTGAAATATAAATCCACTTTTGAGATCCCCTAAATTTTGCTTTCATCTCTACATTTCTAAAAATCTTTCTATCACGAAATTTCACCGTCCAAAAACCGGAAACAGGACTTCAAACAGCAACCTATAATTTGCCGACAGCGGATCCTTTACATCACCACGTCTACAAATTGTTTAACCAAATTCTCCAAATCCAACATTACATTAGAGATCGATGAGATCGATATTAGATCGATGGGTACTATTAAATATACTAATTTATGTAATATAAGCAATTGATTGACAAAGATGAGAGTGCGAAGATTTCTATGGAGATTAGGCAACGCTAAAAAGGAAAAATCGGGTAGACAAACCTAAAACTAAAATAATAATGCGGGACGAAACAATAAAATTCTTCGTCGCATGTCGTTTTTGAGAGGTGCTTGAGGGCAAACATGAGGTCACGCTCTATGACATGCGAGCTGGAAAGCGAATACCCCTCTCTCCTACTATTTAAACAAGTGTGCGACGACCCCCAATGCTCCGGGCGACACATAAAGAGCGATCGCTTTCCGTGGATCTCCCATTGTGCGAATCAGCGTTTGGCCGAATAATACAGCAGGGGTTGAGGAGAAGGTAGGGTGAGTGAGACACATCTACGGGGGCAGGCAGACATTTGAGGGGGACTTGTTTTGTGGGGACTCTGTAGCAAAAGTATGCGAGCGAGGTGGAAGAGATGAATGATGAAGGGCAGGGTTTGGGAGCGAAAGGGTTGTCTTGGATAAAAGTAAGGGTACAGCAGATGGATGAGGGGTCACAAAGGAGGCATGAGAGGTTGGAAAAGTCCTAAGGGAGTGAGGTAGAGAGCATGGCCCGTATTCGTGGAGAAGCCATCATGGAGAGGTGGATTGGGGGGGCGAGATAGTTAGATAAGAGAGTAAGGACACACCCACACAAAAGAATGGACGAGGGGGATGGACGAACACAAGAGTGGTGTGTTTCTGCATTGTCACGTGTTTGTAAGAGAAGGAGAGAGATGCGAGGGGAGTAGAGAGGGAGAAGTAGATTGGCGACCAGTCTCTGCATGTACCTTCGCACGTGGAGGAGGCGTGAGACAATTGAATGGAAAATCGGGGAGTGAGCTGGAGTTTGATAGAGTGTGAGATGTTTGAGAAGGAAAGTAGCTCCATGACACCGTGTAGGTGAGTGGGACTCGAACTCGATGACGATAGTAAAGGACCAGCCTATCAAGTCTAAGTAAATGGCTTTTGAAACATTGGATAGCCACGTATATCTTCAATCAGAGTAGAGTGTTACTGCTTGAAAGAAAGACGGGGTAAGAAAAAATATTTAAAATTTTTATTAATAAGGTAGATAATTATCTACAAGATTAAATTATTACTACAAAACAGTTTACACTACAACATCCTCTTGAATCCGTTTATGGGAGGAAAATACCCATGATCATTAACTAATTATCCGTAGCCAGCCTTTAAATGCAGCTACGTGTAAAGAAAAGCCCGTTCTAATGGCAATCCTCTTCATTGGTTGGCATGATTAGTAATAGCAAAAGTTTTTCTTAGCCACTGCAACAATTGATAGTTGATTAAAGTAGAAAAAGCTATTTCTCCGCGTGGTGATCTACCTATAAGTGCTTATTATTGTAAACCAAACCTACCAATAAATGCTCATTCTTTTTGTGATAAACCAACATTTTTACATTATATCTCATTTCTTGGATGCTCCATGCTCCTAGCTTAAAAATAGCTAGCGGTATCATTACCTTCAGATGCACACTACTTTCACATTCACGAAAAAATAGTTATAAGGATTTTTAGAAAGTGGACGAAGATTATTCAAAGAAATGAAACCCTGAAACATTTTTGTCGTACCTATTGTGTGAAATGAAATGCATGGTAAAAATGAGATATCACTGACGTCCAAGGAAACTAGAATCTGATTTTCACCAGCGTAGTAACATTTGGAAATCGGAAAAAACGAAGATTTTCAAATTAAACAAGGCATTTTCTAAGTCAATTCATCCGCAGATTCAAGCTTCTAGTTCTCTGATATGAATACAAAATAATAGCAATTTATTTACAGCCCTGATTGAGCCCGTTTCCAGTTGAATCACCAAAGTGCCACTACGGTGTTCATTCAAACACATCGAGCATAGGACCCCACTCGCCCGGCAGTTGGTGCGACCACCCGCCTGTCAATCTTGACGCACCATACGCACACGGCAGGAATAAACATTCAATCCTCAAAGTGAATGGAACCTACCGGAACGGCGCAATTGCGTTTCACGTGCCGGATTCCATTTTCGTGAATACTGTCTCTCTCTCTCAGCCTCCCACTCACTCTCCTACCCGACTCCCAAAGTCCTCGCAGAGCTCCAATCCCCCTTCTAATTCCCACTTCCTCCCCGTTCACTTTATAAACCTCTCTGCCTACGTCCATCCACCAACTTCCAGACTCTTCCCTGATTCCCGAAAAAAAGAACCCCGACGATGTCCATTTCATTGAACACTTCCACATCGCCGGTCAATTGCACAGCTATGTCCCGAAAATTGCATTACATGCTCCGAAGGTTTCATGAGATTTTATCCGGGTCCCCCTATATCTCGGAACCGATGCGTATCAATTAAAACTCTTACATGAGCGATCAAGCAGCCAATCCGAGCAGTCCGATCGACGCCACCAGCGTGACGTGTGTGAAGGCGTTACACCGCATGAAAAGGAACGTAAATTCGCATAAATAGGTTTCCTCCTTTATTTCCCTTTTTCTCTTTTAAATTTCTAGCAGCGGGTCTTACGCTAAAATAAATGTTGAAAGGAGTTCACAGAAAATTAGGAGAGAGTAGTAAAAAAAATAGTATTTGGACTCTCAGAACGCTATAAAATCATAATAAAAGAAATTTCATGGATATTATAATGGCAAACAAAAGGAATCGAATATTTAAACAACTTTCAAATCTTATACTTATTGGGGTCAGATTAGAGAAATATTTAATCAAATTATGTTGATATATTTGCAATGAATGCCAGTTTTCCCAAAAAATATGTTCTCGGTAGGGACTTCTGTCTCGGTTCAGTGGTAAAGAGTCTCTGCAAAGGCTTTTGCCGAACATGATACTGAAGAGACCAAATTTTACAAGTATAACGTTTAGAATTGATAGAACTTGAGGACTATTCATCAAATGTGATCAATACCAATATTGGTTTGCAGCAGCTCTCCTCTCCACTCTCTTATTAGCTGCCAGCTACATTCAAACGCAAATTATAAGGTTTGGTGTATTATATAATTTCTCTTAATAATTCCTTCTTTGATTTTCCAATCATTGTGATAGCGTAAATTATATGTTTACCCAGTCACGCCAACGGGTGCGGACATACACACCAAAAGACAGTGAAATTCGCCATGAAAAAATAATTTGACCTAACCAGGATTCGAACCCGGATCTCCCAATTGCCAGTCAGGTGTGTTGGCCAGTTACAAACCGAGCCATCTTAATTCAATGCGAATTTCAACGGTGGTCTGATTACTGGCGGGGGTCTACGAGGGGTCAGCGGTTCACATTGCATTAAGATGGCTTGGTTGTGTAACTAGCTAACACGCCTGACCGGCAATTGGGAGATCCGGGTTCGTCCCCCGGTCAAGTCAAATGATTTTTTCATGGCGCATTTCACTGTCTTTGGTGTATTCTTCTTTGATCTTGTTCGTTTATTCTTCCCATTCGATTCTCCTTCGATCATTGTTTTTTAAGATAATGTTTTGTCGAAAAAGTGCCAAAAAAGTTTTTTTTTTCTTCACGAAGTTTTCGTAAATCTTTTTACTCCAATTCTTCGTATGACTTCTTCAATTGTCACTATCTCCGTGCATTTGATCTCTACCATTATTCAATTGGTCTACATTTCTATTGGTCCCTTTTTCTCTGTAGGTGTTATTGCCTACACTTCACTGCGTGCTGCCATACATTCAGGCTAGAGTTAATAGCAGTTTAATATCTTCTTTTCTGGGACTATTGTGCTCACAATCTCTTTCTTGCGTCTTCCGTCAGCAGCGATCCTGCTTTCTACATAGCAAAATTCTCATACTTGCGGAAGTTTATGTTGTCCAAGATTGACTGTGACTCCTCTTGAATTCCTTCCGCAAGTCATCTTGACATAAATCTTCAAGTTCTTCATTATTCTGTTCATACAGTTTATCATTATCTTCAGCATCTTTCTTCACTGCCAGAATTTCTATGTCATCAGAAAAGCGTGATTCTGAAAGAATTCTGATTTATTCCCTGTGAACGTTTATACTTGTATTTAATGCTATTGCTTGCATTGCTTTTTTCAAGATAAATTTAAAAGATCAAGTACACCCCGCAGTACTCCTTTCCTCACCTCGCTTCATTCGTATTACCGTCACATTGAATCGCTGACAGATTTTTGTCTTATAGTCTGCATACTCCTCTTCATCCATTAAATGACTCTTAAAATCCTCAATATGGTGAGAATTCTTTTCTACCCACATTATAAAAGATCGATGATGAATATTCATGAGGGGTGGTCTTTTGAATTCTCTTCTCTATGGCAAGCCTCGGGGCTAACACAGCTTCTCTAGCTTCCCCACTTTTCCTGAAATCTAAATGGTTTTCATACAGGAAAAATTACATCTCCTTTTCCATTCTAATGTAGATATTTCTAGACAAGTCTGCTGAAACATGCGCAGTAAGACTAATGCAGTTGTAAAAGTAAATTAAGCGGTAGTTATTTTAAGAATAAAAGTAATAGGCCTTATGAAAGCAATACAAGTCCAAAATAACTCAATAGTAAAATAATAAAGACAGAAGACTTTACTTAAACAATGGAATTGCACAAATACTCACTCGAATAATCGGAGCAACAGTTATACTGGATATTGTTACTTTGCAGTTACGCTTTCCGTAAGCACAACATGAACATTTCTTCTAGACTTCTGAACTTTCTGGTACCAAATGAACCATTAAAACTTGAAATACTTATAGGTAATACTATTTCAGGAAACTATTTTTCATAGCTCCCATTTTTTCGCTGGTAAAATGATTTCGTTTGAATAGTAAATTATTGTTAATAAAACTGGCGATATTGTAATTTATAGTTCAAGCTGATGAACAAAAAAGGTACCAACGAAAAGTGAAAATATATATTTAAAAAAATAAAAAAAATATATATATATATATATATATATATATATATATATATATATATATATATATATATGTCAAGAATTGGTTTTCCACCTTTCTGCATCGTTGATCGTGCTTCTACGTGCTTCCACGTATTAACCCTCAAAGGAAAAGGTATATCCTGATACTCACGAAGTACATATTTTATACAAGAAAATTCAATTTGTATAACCATTAAATGCACGGAGAAATTGTATAAGAGAGTATTCCATTCATTATGTCTTCAAATAATTTGTTCTCACTGGGACAGTCCAGTGCAGAAAGTTTGTAGTATAAACCAAAACGTCAGTAAATAATATGCTACCAACTGAGTTTCTTCACTGAAAATATGGTTTATACAACGTATGTACCTACGCGGACTACAGTCAAAATCAAGATACAGTCTAAAGTAAATCCTTATCTCTTAAATAAAAAGCTATTCTAATTAATAGAGCGTTTTAATCAATCACGCTGTTGATATGAACGGACGATTGCATTGCTGAACTGATTATATAAACTATGCCTGCATTTTTTTACTGTTCATAAAAACAAACAAAAAATAGTTGACCGTACTCATACTGATTAAAATGAATTCATAAGTATTCGGCGAAATTATTCGAACAGGAGAAACAACTCTCGCGTTAATAAAAGAATAGCACAAAGAAAAGGTTTTTATAAAGCATTTCTGCAAGGTGTTCACATCAATTCACAATAGTTCACAGAAGCTAATTCATTAGCAGTTAAATAAATTTTTAAGTAGTGAGATTATAAAACTTTCTTTTTATTACTGTATCTCTTAACACTGGAATGACTACTTTTTATTTTGTCTTTTTTTTTTTGACTACTTTTGATTTTGTTTTTTCTTTCACGTCTACTGGAATTGATCTATGAAAATATACATTTGAGACTTTTAATCATTTTTAATGTACTTAAAGAAAAAGTGGTTGTGGTTTACTTACCTTTTATTTTTAAAATTTTTTTAAAATTTACCTTAAATGCCCAAGGTAGTCATTTTTACTACATTTGTCTTTAGGGTTTATTATCGTCCCTTTCTTTGAGTTTTGAATATATTTTGAATGTTTTCAGTCGTTATTGTTCAACTCGAATGTATATAGCTAACATTTCAACCGTACAGTAAAACATTTCAGCTTAAGTAGGCCTTTTTGACATATCCTTTATTTTATAACATGTCACTCAAGCTGCGGTTTTGCAATTGTAGCTATACTTATATGGACCAAAGCACACATTTAAAACACTCAAATACGCATTAAAACATCTCTATCCCCTCATCTACATTCCCAAACCTTTCCTCCCTCCAACTTCCTGCCTCTGCTACTTTAGGTCCCTTATCTCTCCCAGTCCCTCGTCGACTATGATCTGCCAACTTTTGGCGTGGTGATTTGCTGGCGATATTGTTTTGATTTCTCTGGTCATAAACGACAAAGTTAGCTCTTCGGTCTATGCCTAGTACATTGATCTTGTCTGGAGAATTATGTCACGAGACGCAGGTCCACATCACGTGAAAGGATGTTGGTCACGCTTGTTGTGTGTCGTCGGAACGCACTGCATACGGAGTAGAAGTATAGATTTATTTTGTAACAATGGCACTGAGGAAGGATCTTACACCTGCGGACATTATCTCAAAATTGCACGATATTACGGAAAACCAGTCTGAATATGGAAGTAGTGCAGATTCATCAGACGATTACTTGGTACCCGATGAGATTCGCAGCGGAGTAGTGAGTTCATCCGAGAGCGATGAAAGTGGAGAGGAATGCTACACTCTAAGTAAGTAAAATTCTTTTATTACTTTTTATTGTCGTTCCACATTTATCTTATACAAATTGCGCATTTTATATCGCAGTGTCTGAGATCCGAGGACGTGGTACTAGGGAGAAGGGAAGTGTTGGATCCCTCCGACGGGGTCCCCGTAATAGAGGTGGTTCAACTGCAGCTGCATCTCAAGCGCCGGTAACTGCACCTGCGTGAGGTTGTGGAGTTGCAATGCAGGACGACGCCCAGCTGCAGTTCGTAGGATCAGATTGGACGGCATGGACGCTAATCATTTATAAGCAGTATTCTCGAAGTAGGCATGCAGAACAAAACATACTTAGGGAAGTCCCAGGGGCCACTCGACATGCCTCGAAAAGAAGTGTTATTACCGGTAATCCTATGAGTGCTTGGCGATTGTTCAAAGACAAATTTACGCTACAGCACATAAGAAAGTGTACGATTGCAGAGGTTCATAGGCAGAATGAAAGAGTTCATTTGGGCTAACTATGGAAGAGATTAAGGCGTTCATTGCTGTTTTGTACGCCAGAGGGGTGTCACAAAAAAATTACAGGTCTGTGCACAGTTTGTGGAATGAAAACTGGGGGAGTACCTTTCTGTTTGTAAGCAATGTCTAAAAATAGATTCTATGAAATCTGGCGTTGCATACTGTTTGATGAGAAGCCCACTCGCTCCGTCCGTTACCAAACTGACAAGTTTGCCCTCTTTTCAGCCGTTTGGGATAAATGCATTGCATGCTTCAAGCCAGGGGAATTCATTACGTGCAATGAACAGCTTTTTCCAAGAAGATCTAAGAGCCCATTTACACAATTCATGGAGATAAACACAGATAATTTTGGGTAAATATTCTGGCTGGCTGTGAACAGAGATAGCAAGAACCTGGTGAATGGTTTTTTACACAGGCAAAGATCCTACTCGTTCTGAGGAAAGTCGTCTAGTCTATAAGGTCGTGGTGAAACGTCCATCATCATTACCACAGAAAGGGTCGCAAAGTAATCATCGACAATTTCTTCACGTCTGTAGCGCTAGCAAAACAACTGAAGAATGCTGGTACTACCTTGTTATGGACTGTAAATAAAATGAGGAAGGAGGTTCCAAAAGAGATAGGGAGCATGAAATAAAACTTGTGTTCCACAAAAGTATTGAAAAATTATGAAAATGACATTACCCTCACCGTATATCAGGGTGAAGTAAAGAAGAAAGTGCTTATCCTAAGCTATTTTCACCCAGATGTAGATGTCGTCAATAACCTGAAGAAAAGACCAGAAACAGTCCAGAATTACAACGAGACAAATTATGGAGTTGATGTTGTGAATAAGCTGGCTAAGAAATACAGTCCGGACAGCCACTAGGCCTGTTCATCCTTTTCATAATACACTACACTTATCAACTATAATTCTTGTTTGGTATACAAAGATGTAACTTGTCATAAATTATCATGAAGGGAATTCATGCAGAAGTTAGCTGATGAGTTTGCAAGACCATATATGATGTCTACATGTTTCACTCTTGATGGTACTATACCGACCAACAAACAAAAAGAGATTGAGCAAAAGAAATTTTGCCAAATTAAGGAAGAATGCAAAAGAAATAGAAGTATAAGTATTTGAAATTCGTGCAAAAAGCTATTTATAGCAAATGTACTGCTCATTACATGACTTCCCGCACATGTAAAAAATGTAAAATATAATGTTAGTAATTTTTTTTCATATTTGATTTTCATTTAATATGTTACTTTTCAATCATCTCCATGTTTTTTTACAATTATGTTTACATAATAAATAAACCACTAAAACGGGCGACTAAAAATTGTAATATACGTATTTTGTAACCATTAGAATAATAAAATCCTTTTTTCCAGCAAAATAAAACAAGAAAAAAAGAAATTTTCTTGCAACTTCTTGATTGAACTTCATATAAAATGAGAATATTGAATATCCCTGTCCTCTAAAATATTATTTTTCATCGCGCAAAACTAAAGAATGGCATAAAAGTATTTTTTTACAAGTGCATTGCGTAAAAATGCCAAAAATAGCAACAAAATACGAAAGTAGTAAAAAGACTACCTTGGTCACTTTAAGTAGGTGAAAAGTCCGGGCATGCTAGTGTTAAAAACAGTCTTTATGAAAAGCATTCACACAGTTAAATATTATTTATATTTATCCAATTACAATCTACGTATTATTGTATACCGCAATAAATCAGTGCACCATATGCCACATGAATAATGAGAATGGTTTAAATAGGGAGAATTTGTAGAAGTAGAATGGAATATTTTAAAATTGATATTTCCATGCATTAACTTTTTTGCATACCGAATTTAGGTTTTTATATTGTAAACTGATTAAAACTTGCGATGCACATGTTTTATGAGGAGCTGCTATTTATTTGTAGAACAGTTGAGCATTGCAGAGTTGAGCATTGCATTATTTCCTACAAAAAATAGTCAGTAATTCCGTCTAGCACTCATAGAAATCCAAAAGGCTTTTAGTTGGGAATCATATATATTTTTAATGTTATTTTTTTAACAGGTAACTTGCGTCCAATAGGTCAATATTATTAGGCTTAACTAAATCCAATACTGTACGCCTAAAATACAATCAAGTCATGAAGGGCAGGTTTCCCTTAGTGGTTTCCAAGTACAAACATATCTCATGCTTAAATAAGTCACACGGAGTCACCAATTTTAAAATGGTATTGTATTGAAAAATAACAAAAAACTGATTGAGTCACTCTTTCTAGAATCACTCCGCAGATATATATATATATATTTCCGGTACACTTATGGAGATACGGGCTTAAATTCGTGAAGTTCGATTTTTTACTAAAAGTGCACCGCGTTTGAAAACGCTCAAGAAGTTCTCCGGCAATCGCATTCCATTTCTTTTTCCTTTTCCCGAACACCTTCACCTGCTCTGCGTGTGCTACATAGTTCACGACCGAACGCAAGCAAATGTATGTGTAATGATTTTTCGAGATGGATGGCAGTGATTGTCACGAAATGAAGGGAATAACATTTTTATCTTCAGATTTTTAATTCTTTACCCTACGGTAACGTACCATTTCGACTATTTGAAGGATTAGTGATCTCTATTGTGCCTTTGCACTATTGTGAATATATCTTTTTTCACTACTTTCCACTGTTCTCCAGTCGCATTCCTACACACTATTGCTCTATCAAGGATTAGGTATCCCGGTCCATTTATGTTATTATATTTTTACGCCATTATTATCTACTCTCCTCTCCTACTTTCAAAAACGAAAGAAGATTCCATAATACGGAAGACTACCACAAATAATTCTACGTAGAGCAAGGAGTTCTCTAACTAGTCCTCCTCAACTATTTCCTTGAAAAAAACACCCAAATGAATTTCTATTCTACATTTTCAATGGCGTAACACTTCTAGAGCAGTTTTATAACTTGTAACAATGATATTCACATCCCTTTATGTCTAGAACTCCAAAGAAGAGGTTTAGTTAACAAATACTTCAATGACCGTAGCATTACGGAAATAATTTACTTCTCTCATTATTCTATAGATGCTCATTCAAAGCATTGCTAGTGCAGTTACATGTCAATTAAGTTATAAGAAAATGGTATCTATATGTAAATTTACTAATATGTATGTAATATAATATAAAGTAACTAATAATTTCTGCAAAATTGCATGTAAATATGACGCTACACCTACGATGAGATGGATATTGAAAATAAAATACTACGACGATATGATAGTGATTTTTCGAAATGAACGACAGTGATTTTCGAGAAGTGCGCAGGTGTACATTTTTAACAGCGGTTTTTTTATCCTGTATTTATTTTGCCCTACACGTGATGAGAGAGGTAGAGGAGTTGCAATGAAACGGTAAACACTGTACATACGCGTTTGTGGATTAAATCTTTTTCCCTCTGCTGCGATAGAGTGGAGTGTGGGTTAGGTGGTAAATGGGAAGAGATAGTTGCATTTCGTGCATGGGGGATGGGGAGTGGATATAAAGGGACTCTGGCGACGGCGTGCGTGTGTGTGCAGTAGACCTGCGCTAGGAGAGCGTACACACACGAGAGTAGCGAGGCGAGGTTTAGGTGGTGTTGGCGGAAGAGGGAGATGTAGTGCGAAGAGGAGGAGACGGAAGGCTCTGCGCTGCGGTCTCTCGCAACAAAAGCGGGGTAAAGGCTCCCGTGCGGGAAAATCGAAAGCAAACGGTCGCCGTGACAACGCCGGTGGATGGAGATGTTGACGCAAGCAGATTAATGCCCTATCCCCCTCGTCCTTTCCCCTTCCGAACTAACCAGCCCTACCACAAAAAGAGAACCCACTCGTGCACTCCGCAACAGACAACCCTATCTCCCTATTATGCTTGCCACGCCGCATCCAGCGCAAGTTTATTCCCATCCCGCACGCACCTTCCTATTCAGCCGATATCACATGAATTTTAGCATTTGTTTAAATATCAATGATAGAAATACTCACACATTTGCACAAAGACTTTTTATTAGGACAAAACTAGTTTATCATTGTGCAATCAGATTAATCGCTGACCACAGTATCTTCAGATCCTGTGACGCTGCGACAATGTATGATGTGGAGCATTGGAACTTACTGAGCATTTTCATTAAATTTTATTTGAGTGATTATATTCAAGATGTTACACATAAGACTACAAAATATTTGCATTTTTTCCTATCTTCCAACGATACCAATAACATCCTATCCCAACAGTTATCCATCCATTTTTTTATGGAACTGTCCTGATGCATGAGGGGGTGTTTAATAATGGCCATAATTTTAAATAATATTTTCCTATGAACGAAACGAAAATGATTTCAACCTAAATGTTCATGAACATTTCACCAGAAATTTAAAAAATAAATTATCTCTCCTCACATAAAATACTAAAGAGATAATGGTTAAGTAACCATTTTCCCACTAGTAGTGATTGATAAAAACAAAACCGAGTGTGGCGCGAATATCAAATACTATTATATCAAATACATTACTAGCATCTACCAATTACAATTTTTCACTGCTCTCCTCACTGATGAGGATACCGAAATCTAATATGTATCCAGTTCAAACGCTTCATCCTAACTCTGGCAAACGTCAATGATTAATATTTAGAAAGTCCGTTTCCTTTACCGATTCCTTTATCAATTTTTCTTCCTTATCCAAGTCCTTACCAATCCTCTCAGGGGCAATCAGGTCGGGATATATGCTCAATAAAACACCCTTTTACCCTATTTTACCCAACAAGCCGTCCGATGCATTTTATTTACATATTATCTACACTCTCGACCTTCGTCTTTCGAAAATCATCCCGCATTTATTTTTCTCATTGTTCCAGCTACCAATCACAACTTTCCATTTCTGCCCCTAACGAGAAGAGCTCCAAAATCGCGCTCCTGGATCCGGTTCAAACGCTTCCGCAACACTATCGTGAAACTTCTGTAATGAGCACGCGCGAAGATAATCAATACCCTTGACTGACGAGCCGCCAACGCTACACTTGAAGCCACTATTCCTTCACTAACACACACTAAGCCACTATTCAAGACCTCACTTGATTTGGCGACATGCTTTCATTGTGAAATGAAAACGATATTGTTAATGTTTTATCAACTAGTCAATTGATTTTATCAACTTTGTCTACCACGACTACTTGTTCAACTTCATTCCCAATCTCTACGTATTATTGACAATTTTCCAACCCTCTCGTAACTTTTTGGAAGTCGCCCTAACTTCCAATCATATCATCGCATCAAGTTCCTCACTTATGAGACCTTCACTATCAATTCCAGATACTTTATTTGTCTTGCTTGCTTTAATAAAACGTAGACGACGAATACGAGCAAAGGCATTCATGATATACCTATGAAGGGCGTGCGTTCGTTATCCAAAGTCCTTAAAAATTACCGAATTGAAAAAAAAATTTCATTACAGTTCCGGTTCCCGGTCTAATAAGCGTTCACGTAGAATTCATTCATTTCCAGAGAATTCATTTTGAGCAATTACCTGGATGTTGGCCCTGGAGTGACAGACATAATAGATTGCTTTCTTTTCGTCTAATTTAGGGGACTGAGAAACAAGTCATTTCTTTTCTTAATTTGATATAATATAAAAAAGAATTAAAATTATATTATGACTTTTTTCTTGTAACGCACACGATAATTGGGTACCAATAGCTCATCTGCTGACGATAAGAATGCATCGTTCCTTGTGGTGATGAATGATGCGCGAGCGTGGTGGCCGGGAGTGGGTAGGTGGCGCTTGGCTACTGATCGAAGAGTCACGGGTTCAAATCCTTTGGACGTCCCCGAGCAAAAAAAAACCCTCGGAGTGCGAGGTGGGCCAGGGAACTGGCCCCCCTCATACCCTGAATGTGTGAAATTCACACGCCTGTGTCCGGTGTGTGAACTCAAACCAACCAACTATCCAAACCAACCTCCGGGTTGAATCACTGAGTGAGTGAGCTCATGTCAGCCACCTCTCTGTTGCTGACGATAACCATGCATCCTTCCTTGGGATGATGAATGATACCACTAGCTTCTTTTTAACTTAAAAGAAAAATTCTAAAGACACTCATAATACTGTGATCTAAAAATGTATACGTTCAAAAATGTTTTCACCAAATTCCAGTCAATTTAGAGTTACTTTCAAGGAAGATGTGCGAAAGATAATTTCAAAACACCAGGCAGAACTGACATGTAGTTGTTCGGATGATGTCTGACTCTCAGGTAGGAGCCACTAGGTATTACTGCTGGAATGTTTATGCAAACGCATGTATTTAATTTGACATAGTTCCGTAAAGTAAGTAGAGTTCCGTATAGAAAATTCACTTCGCTAACATGCTGTCAACTTAGAATCCACACATATAAAATAGTACATATTTCATTTTTATTTAGTCATTTAAGCAGGGGTAATGAAAAACTAGGGTAAAATGTTACTAATTACTAATGCTAATTAAAAATCAATTACTTGTTAATTGAATTATTTATAGCAATAAAATTAATAATCAGTAGAAATTAAAACATGCACGACAATCCGATTAATTAACACTGTTGCTAAAGCCAATGGTCAGTTCATTAGAGTCAAAATACAATTATGTGCACGTAACTGCAGAGTTAATGTTAAAAAGGCATAAATAGTTGATTTCATTAACTTATTAATTGGAAAGTATAACCACATAAATTCAGAATGGAATCAAGCTTTTGGAACGATTTTTAAATTCTGCTGGCTCTCACGATTAGCAATTAACAAACACGGCCGACTGGAAATCTGGTTATCGCGTCTAATGGTTCCATAGAAAAAAGTTAATTTTGATAATGTTCCACATTCAGTTAACGAATAAGGTGGTCAACATAAGTTCCTGGACTTAAGAATTTACGATACTTTGATTTTCAAACTAATTTCTATCGTTTCCTTATGTAAAAAGTTAGTGAAGTAAATCACATTTCGCAAAAATAAGTTGAAAAGTTCGTTTTTCGACCGATGCAGATTTAACGGCTGAAATGAAATTATGGACAGTTTATCACTAACATGGCGTAAATTACTTCGGTGCAGACATCCTTTCATTCATGAAGCTTAGATGAGCTCATCAAACACACTGCTTTAATGCGTCTGAAAATAATCAAACATCCATTTCAATACTATGACGATCCACCGACCGTCTTCATCAACCAGCCGAGAGCACGGCTGCGCCCACAGCAGTGTTGGCGGCAGCTAATCATCGTATCCCAACGAGCACATGGTCGTATTTTCAGAATCGTATAGATGATACTACATTTGCATTTTAATGCATCTCAATAAAATCAAGCCCACTGATTATCATCAAATGTCTTTATTTTACAGCCGATTGCACGACCTCTTGAGCCCAGAAACGTTAGTGGCAGCTAATCATCGTTTCCCAACGAGCTCATGATCGTATTTTTAGCCGGCATTTCCCACGACAACATCACGTTGACGTCATTTCGACAAGCGATGCTTATCTAAGTGCGACTGAGCCGGAATAACATTGGCCCTCTCTCTGCACGGTGCCACTCTGCCCTCCGCGCCGCCACCGAGGCTCGTAATAAGCCTCCCTCCGCAACCCGCCCTCCGCCTCGGCGGCGTCTCAAATTTTCCGCTCTCCTCCCCCCCCAATCACCCCGAACCCCTTGAAACATCCCCACCCAACCCCCCGAATGCAACCTCCAGATCGCCCTCGCTTTGACCCTCCCCCTAATCCTCTATACCCTCCAACCTCCTCCGCCAAAAGCCCCCCAGTTCGCCGACATTATCAAGCCGAGCAACCGCGTCTCGTTACTCTCCTCACCTCGTGAGCATGCCCACCCGTCCTGTACCCGTGGGGTCCGGCGGGAGATTTTCGGTTGAGCTGAAACACGTACAGCTCCCTCCGCAAGCAAGGGTTGTGCGATATTGCGATGCTTCGACTGAGATATGCGATATTCATGAGATATCGCGATGAGTTACGGAGTCGGACAGTCGTGTTGTGCAACGCATTGCGATGCAAATGCGACGAGCGATATCCCTTCCATGTGAGATCTAGTATGAGATACGTTAAAGAGAATAATATGAGATCATCAGTGGTAATCGATCCTATGAAGTATGTTGCGTTTCTTAACGCCCATCTCTTTTCAGTCAACCGCCTTATGGCTTCTTATGTATATTTCTCTAATGCTTGTTTGGATGCGTTTAGTCCTTGGTATTTTCCGCCACTCATTTCCATTTATGTCTCCGATTACATGATGGCATGCGATAAACGATGTGATCAGCTACTGGTGTTGACCATGACGCGACACCTACGTGAAAATTATGTTGGAATGCAAAGTTTTTTCTGTTCAACAGTACGCTATTGAAACGTTTCAAATTTGGATGTCATTCAAAATTTTCCATTTCATGCCTGAGGTACACGTTTTGCACCAGATTAGGCATAGTAATGGAGCTAACGAGCCAAGGAACAAAAAAATCAGATATATTCAGAATCATATTCAACGACTGCCGGCCGCGGTAGTCCGTTTGGTTAAGTCTGTCGACCCAATGGTTACGGCTTAGAATCTAGACTCGGGAATGGACATTATGTTGTCAGAGGATCAGGGTTTTAGGTTAAACGATGAAATATAACACTGAAAGCTGGAGTACCTTAACATACAAGTCTACTCTTCAATGAGTATTGTGCAATACATTACATATTAATACCATTAAATATATGATATGCCGCGCGTTTTGTGATTCAAAAGTCGATTGCAGATCGGGATTCATCGCCAAAATCGTTGGAAGGTCCTCGGACGAAACGGTTAAGATAAATTTCACTTCACTCAAAGAAGGCCACGCCTTAAAAATAAAACAAGCACTTGGAAACCAGCAGAGACAGACTTATTTCGCTAAATCACCAAAATGCATAAAGAAAATTCGCGTGCCGAAGCTGAAAACATCTACGAGCGACGCACAGTGGGCCAAACTGAAAAAAAGCTGGCCAAAATTAATAAGTCTAATAATTACCAGTCCATATGCAACATGAAGTGCATTTCTAAGGTATTTTGGGCTGATAAAAATGATTTTATAATTATTTTTTCAATATATTTTACGGATACAGCGCTATTAATTATATAAACATTAAATATGCAATGATAAAGCTTAATTTCGATGGTTGAGTGGTCTAGTTAAAACTCAAAATTTTCTCAAAACTCAAATACTGTAATTAATAATGCTAGGAGCCATAAATTCCGTAAAATAATTCAAGTAGAATTTTAATGCATAATACATTTTAACAAATTATGACTACTGCAACGGAATGGGAGGAATTGAAAATGTTTCTCGATGAAAATAAACTTGCATCAAGTTAAAATGTTAAATAAATCAAATGTTAAAGCTATAGCTTACGTAGATTACATTTTCACAAAAAAATAAATATTTAATTCATTTTTTATTGCAAAATTAGTTTGTAATGGGCTATATTCCAGTCAATTTCATTTTGCTATACTTTTGTTGCACTACTGGGATCAGGATTCAACATAAATGTAAGCCAGAGGCAGAGACCATGATAATTTATTATTTAAATTTTAATATTAAACAAATATTTTTCAATAATATTATTATCAAAAACTTGAATAAATATTTTGAATAATAATATTGATAAAAAGTGTCACTCATCCTCTGATGACTCGTCATCACTTTCATCTTCACATTCGTAATTCCCATAGTCAATTAGTTTTTTCACTTCTGGATATAAATCTTCCTTCAATTTACTATTTTGAAATGAAATTGAAGATATCAAAGGATCAGAGGTGATAAGTAATCTCCGAAATATATATTTATTAGTCGCCTCTCTTGATATCCTCCGCGTATTGTGATGCCGGAATTTCCTTAATCCTTGATTCCAAGGCATCTTCTGGAAGCTGCCCGATGGGCAAAATTGCTTTCTTGGATGTATCTGCACCATGAATCAGAAGCTTGTGCACAACCGTTGGTGGCATATAATACAAAGGGTATCGCTTCACGTATAACTTCGCTGTTGCTAGACAGTATTTTCTGAACTCATTGTGATTAAGTGATCGACTGCTTTAAATTAATTTCAAAATATTTTCAAACCTTGAAATCAGTTTTTCATGAAGCCCTGAAAAATATTAAACTAACTAAAAATCTCACTAAACTTCAGCAGCGATATTTTCTTTAATTTGAAATAGTTGTCAGTTTCTCTTACTGGTAATATTTGCTGATAATTTAAGGTCCGAAAAACAGCGTCTGTGTTTCCATCGTTTGCGGTGCAATATCCTGGTTTTGGTACATCTATTATCAGGCCAATTTTCTATTAGCCATTTCCTATTATTAACTCTGAAGTAGCTCTCCCTTCGCTGCACCTTGTTCCATTTCTCAAAATATCTATTGAAAAATCATGTTTGTAGGCACTTCGTAAAAATACCTTTCGCATCGGTATCTCCATTCAATTGAAATTTTTCAATCAAAAAATCAATCACATTTTTTCTCACGTGCCGTAATTTTTTTTCCCTACAATTTTTCATGAAGCTGCAACCCTGTCACTTCTCTACTCTCCAAGGTTTCTCACAAATTTAGTATAAAACACTACAAAACGAAATGAAAAATATCAGGTAATCACTTCGATCGACAGCCTCACTATCATCATTCTTACATGAGTATCAAAAAACAAATTACTGACTCCAACTCGGAATCCATTTTAAAAATTATAATTTTTCTTACCAAACTGCTTCTCGCAAGATTGGAAAGCAAAATTTTCCTCAATGGATGCGACGTACACATAGTGAAGGCACTACGAAACGGAGACGGGTGCAAGGAGACTTTGGTTTCCAGGTACAAGTAGGTAACTATATTCTCATTTGAAACGGTTCTAACGTTGAACAGATCAACCTAGTGTTGCACAGCACAGTCACTTACAGTGGATGTTCACTCGACGCTCTCTAGGACAACTGATACATGTGGTACGCGAAAACAACCAGAAAACCCCTAAGGAAACTAACTAAGCATTCCGTTTGGCGGAACAAGTGGCGGCAAGGGTCTACAAAAAGAGGTAAAAAAGGTGTAAAAAGCATAACTTGAGATAGCTACCAATGGATTAGGGGAAGTAGAAAAGAGTAATTATTGGCAACCAGCATTGTGGAGCCAGCAAGCACGGAGGGACGCAAGTCCTCAACCAGCTGGTGCGGTCGCATGCCGCTGCACGTGCATGACCACGAGCCTTCCCCTAAATCCCTCGACCTCAGTCTGCTCAACATGCCTGAGGGAATTCCACAATTCATGGAAAATCCTTTCAAAGATATTTTAACTCATAAATCTGCTGAGAAACGTCCCAACGACCTCCTCATCGTAGAATCGCCAGTCGCCAACGTTGCGAGAAGTTGCAATTTGCGACAAGATTTACATTGAATTTAGCCATTTAAGTACAATGTGAAAAAATCAATATTAATAGCTATTCATAAAATATCTATTCAAATTACCAATGTCATTGAACTGGCATTCCATCGTCTTTGTACACGGAAATTATATACTTGCTTCGCTTACACCCCATTAGTGGCCGCCACTGTGGCCCGAGTGGCCGGGGTGGTTTTAAATAAAAATGGTTGTTAAAATTAGAATTGCAAGTTATCGCAAAAATTTCCTTCTGAATATTGTTTTATATGCTTTTCTCTACCACACAGTGCAAATAACTCCGTGTAGCCTGATTTCGGTAAAAACGATAATTAACGTTAACCATAAAATTTAATGAAAAAACAGCCAAATTTTTGAAAAATTATAAAAATATAAAAATAAAACGGAACGAACTTTATCTTCATTCATGCAATAAATATCAATTTTGGGATCAAAATACTTTAAAACCAACATTATAAAGAACAACTCTTTAATAAAACTTTATATCTAGCTATTTTCCACGGAAATATTTCGGTCGCCAAAATCACCCTGACATGCTCTACTTTGACCAGCTGTAAAAATTTTCATGGCGTATTCCATGCTCTGTATGGTACCCTATCTTAAAGAGCATATGCTTAATAATATAAATCAACTGTTTTTGGTTGGTTTGCGCGAACTTCATTTTTCGACTTTTGGCCAGCTTTTTTGGATTTTGGCCCACTGTGCGACGGGTAGTAAGTGTGGAAAACTATCGGAGGAACTGTGTGGACACTAAGAAGGTTACTATACTAATGGCTAAAGTTACTAGAAGTTCATTTCTAACGAGTTTCAGTTTGACAGGGAGCATATTATTTCATCCCCACACTATTCCATAAGAACAGGCACAAACGAAAAAATATAGCGGGATACACTCTGGAAGAGATTGGTATTGGAATTCCTTCCCAAGCACCATTAACGGCAAGAAAAATAACTGAGTGAAACCCTTGTTGGCCAAAACACACCTAACATTCCGTCCCTTCCCTCTTTCATTTCCATTTCCGTACCCTCTCTCTTTTACGTGGCGGGTGTAATAACACCCCGTGCCTGAAATCCTCGCGATGACTCTCAAGGTAATAGTCACGTACACAGGAATTTATGCTGCCTTTCACATGGAATGGTTTACCAGTTAAAGTAGGTTAAAATGGAGATGAGGTAGGTACTTTTGTAACTTAACAGATACTAATCGAAAAAAAAGATTCAATTGCCAACCGATATGAAATACAAATACAACCGAGAAATACAAAATAGTACGGGTTGGGCAGAGCACTCCACTGTGACGTAGATCTCTACTTTTTTCGCAGAAACTATCGATGCGAAAGATACAAAATAACCCCCATGATAAACTCTTGAGGGTTATTTTGTAACTTTCGCATCGCAACTACAAAATAACCTCCAAGAGTTCCTCTTGGGGGTTATTTTGTAGTTGCAAGCTCTTGCCTTCTAACATGAATTATTTCTTTAGCTAGGCATGCGTCCAGCCTCTCTTCGTCCCAATGTCCCATTCTTAAAGACTATTTTCTCACAACCCCGTTTTGCCCAACTTCCTCCTTCTATTTGAATCTTTGGCATCCCATAATCCCTCAATGGATATGCTGAGGCTCGCTGATGATACTGCATTGCTGTGTGAGAGCGAAGTGATCTGAGTGAGGTACTTGATGTATGCAATAGAGAACATCGTAACAACAAGATATAATATGAAAATAAATGCATAAAAGACCAAAGTACTTAAGGTTAGCAAGCATGGGGGACAAGCGGAATAGTATTGAAGGGGCAGGCGATTTGAGAATGTAGAAGTGTTTACCTACCTGGGGAGCAAAATAACAGCAGATAGAAGGAGCAAAAGAGACTTAGTAAGTAGATTTCACCAGGCAAAGAATGCTTAAAGAAAACTCCTAACATCCAGAAACATCGGCTTAGAACTGAGAAAACGCCTTCTTCAAACTTATGTGTAGAGCATATTTTTATATGGCAGTGAGACCTGGGCACTGGGCAAGGCAGAAGAGAGGAGAATGGAGGCATTCCAATTGTGGTGTTTCAGGATGATGTTAAATATTCCCTGGGTGGACATAGTAACGAGGGAAAAACTCAGACGTGTGGGGAAAACTCCGAGGCTGCTGAAATTATATCTGGATCGGGTACCAACTAAGGCATGAAACCGCGCTGGCCACCATCTTAGAATGCACTGTGGAGGAAACCAACTGCCGGGACAGCCCTAGGTTGGAGTTTATGGGACAACCAATGACGGAGTTAGTCTGCTCCACTTATGTGCAGTTGAAAAGAATGGCACAAAACCGAAATGGATGGAAAACTGCTGCCAACCAACCTTTGGGTTAATGACTTAGGAAGAAGAAGAGCCCCTTAATAGTTTCTGATTTCGCTTACTTTGTCTCCTCTCCTCACCCACCATACTATCCAAGTATATCCGCGAATGCTTTCTGTTCTTATGTAACGCACTATTCCGTTCAAGTCGATCGTACTTTTTCCATTCTCCTCCACACCTATCAAGCACTTCCTACTGTATTTTCTCAACATTCTCACCCAAATCCTTTCTCACCAGTTATTTCTGGTACATCAATCTTTTCTTGACGCAATTCTCCTTCCAACGTATCAATTACTATGGTTGGTAAACGGGGGATAAAAGAATATCCTAGACGATTAATGAAGACCCCACATAGAGCGTGGAGTATAAGTGTCGGAAACTTGGTCCTAGCGAAAAGAACATTTGATTGAGAGTGCTTGGTGAAGATCCTGTACGATTGATGGAGAGAGATAGGGAGCATGGCGTTTAAGGGTCGGAAACTTGGTCCTAGCGGAAAGATGTGTGCAGGCGTGGAGACTTAATATATGTGGATGTGGTGAATTATCTAGAAGAAAGAAGTGATCTGAATAATGAAAAATAGATAAATTACCTGTAAGAGTAAATTTTCATTACGAAGGAAAAGAAAATTGGTTGTGTAGACTCGGCGGAGGCAGAAAAAATGGATGAAGGACGCATTTAGACGTAGCGGCAAGTAGAAGACGATGAATGAGTGAAGAACGCTTGGTAAGCGAAGATGAGGATATGTATTTTGGACGACATAAGGAGAAGTAAAGGAAGTAAGAAGCCTGAGAGACTGAATGGCGGTTAAATAATAAACATTAAAGCAAAAGACTTAACTAAACAAGGTAAATTAGGGACTGTCGAAAAAAACTTCCATCTAGCCAAAATCCTACCATCAAAAACCTATCATTACTCTAAAATCTGGTAACATACCTAATTTTATAGAACACTGAAAGTCAAATATCGGACAGAACAACCGCAGACTTTAAAAGATCCACCGAAGTTGCCCCTTCCATCCGAACCTTCCCCTCACACCTCGCCGGTAAAAACTCCCGCTACCCATACACTCCCACGCCTCCTGCCAGAACATATCCCGGCACGCTGATGCGGCGGTACTCGGGTGGAAACACATTGGGAACATCCTCCCACCCGACCGCTACGTCGCAACCGACCTCGCTGACCTTGCCCCTCCCGTGACCTCCACGAGAACTTCTACCTCACCCCCTGCGCGAGACCTCTCCCATTCTTCCACAGACTATATACACCGCCCGGGATAAAATCGACATTGTATCGATGCGTCGTTAGCGATACGGACGGCCTCGCCAGGGATAGCATTTATCTTTCACGACGGGCACCGCTGGCGAGTTGACACAAAGCGGGGAGGACAACACCTCGCGTTAAATTTTACTTCGTCAAATTTACTTCAGGGATGGATACATTCACGCGAGAATGAGGCAATCTGATGGAAAGCTGAATCGCGAGTCCAAATATCTACCCTACACTACGCATAAATATGTATTCTGGTGGTTATATAGGATGAGCTGGTAATGAAAATAGTATTTTCAAATATGGATAAAAATCCGTTCAGCATAATTTTAAGAATGAAGAGATAAATATGAAAAATTTACCAAGATACCTCCAAAGTTGGAGCATTTTAGTTATTGATGAATATTTTATATATCACTTCTAAAGGTGAGGAAGGACCAACCGGTCCGAAACGTTCCCGTAAGAACAAATTCTTTACTTATATCTCTTTCTCCTACCTCCTGTAAGTCTTATTATATATATAATTTCGTTCAAACAGAGGGTGAAAGAAAGAGGACGGGATAAACACAAAATTGTGAAGTCCAATGGTGGTGCGAAGATGTTATGATGGCCGATTCACAGTGAAAAAAAAAAAAAAATATATATATATATATATATATATATAATAAATATTTCGTTCAAACAGGTGGTGAAAGAAAGAGGAAAGGAAACATAAAATTTGACAATACAATGGTGATGTGAAGATGGAATGATGGCCGATTCCAAGTAAAAAAAATTCATCTAGACCGGGAATTGAACCACGGACCTTCCGATTTCGCGCCGGATGCTCTGACCACTAAGCTATCTAGACTACTAAAGAAACACTGGAATCGGCGGGAGGTTTATATGAATCAAACACCCCCAAGATTAGTCCGTAAAAGTCGCCGAGAGATGGCGCTGGACATTTTCACTCACCGGCAGAGAAGAAATTACGTACACAGAAGAGGAAAGCAAAGTTTGAATCAGGCACACAGACAGTGGTAAAGATACAGATCAGGCGTTTCGGGGCACGCAGAGCCCAAGAAGTAGAAATGAGCCATTCCGGCCATACAACCATTCATTCATTCACTCAAACCGCTCACAGGCGTAAATAATAAATATTTCGTTCAAACAGGTGGTGAAAGAAAGAGGAAAGGAAGCATATAAAATTTGACAATACAATGGTGATGTGAAGATGGAATGATGGCCGATTCCAAGTGAAAAAAATTCATCTAGACCGGGAATTGAACCACGGACCTTCCGGATATATATAAATAAACTATGCCACAGATATATAAATATATATATATATTATTTTTTTGTAACATCAACGTTGCTTATTTTATTCAAGTTTCCACTTTTCTCGATCTTTTCAATCTTTTTCTTGTGGGTTTCTTTCTAGTTCTTTTGTCTCCCTCTGCCCATGTTTTCTCAGGATGCCCTAATCTTCTCTGAAATTGGGGTTCAAGATATCATCTTATCTGGTCATCCATCTTCATTCATTTGACGAATGTGGGCACACCATCTAAGGATTTTAGCCTCAACAACATCTATTATGAAGTTGACAATAGTCATCCTGACACAACCTTGTTCATTTTTAGTCCAGTTATATTTGCCTGTAACTACGCCTCCAGAATACTATTTCCATGGCAAATAGCTTCTTTCTTAGATTTTACCGAAACTGCTCCCCACCAATGACCCATATGTTGCAATACTCTCTACAATAGTTGTAAATATTCTGCTCTGCGTTTCACGTCTATTTTTTTAGTATGACAATATTCCATTTAGCTGCCTCGTTAATTATTTTCTTCGTCTTATTCGATTTTTTATTTTAACATTGTAATGGACATAATTGATGAAATACAGGGTTACGTGATGAGAAAATGGCAATACTACGCCACGTTTCAGTCGCTAACAACCAGTAATAATAAAAAACCAGACGATTGATGTTGTTGATGGGAGGGCGTTCTTAAGTTATTTAGTTCACATGGGCATAATAACTTAACTGAGGCTAGATAGTTTTTGGGGGAAAATGCGAGGTACCAGCTTCCAAAGAACAAAACTTTCGCTTTGCCCTCATCACCGGCTTGGGCTCGACCGGCTAAGCTCCCATCTCCACACCTCCACGACCCCCAGTCGAGCATCTTACAGTCGCCCGGTTCTCGCCTCACCCTCTCCTCCTCCCACGCCTGCTAGACAATAACCACCGGAGCGGAGGCGATTCCCTTGAACTCCCTTCGCTGAACCCTTAGGACCTTAAAGCTAAGTTCCCCAACCACCCACCGAAACCATTTTCCAGCTCTGCCCTTACTCTAACTCACATGTACTATTATTGAAGCTGATGGTGTAAAGCTCTCAACGAAGCGAGCCAGGTGGCCCCACAAAAAAAATATTTACAGACAGGATTAACTAGATAATTTGAAAACATTTACTGCGCACTTAATAAATTTTTTGTTGTGTCACGTTGCTAGGTTTTTCTCCCGTATTTTAAAAGTATAATTTTACAAACTGATCGGCAATTCCTGCCATATTATATTTCTAAATTACAGTAAAGAATTTATAACTCTTTACTTTCATATTTGAAACTCTTCCGTAAATAAAAAAGCAATACATTTTAGAGAAAAAAGAGTTTTTTTTAAAGATCAATCAACACATTCTCTTTCGTAAAATATTCTATGAGCTTCAAAAAGTTTAAATGTACCTACGCACGTATACCAAGGCAATAATATTTCATATTCAATGCTGTACATTAATACACGGGTATTTCTGAATTATTAAATATGCATGAAATAAAAAAAGGAAATAAAAAAGTTATATTCGAGCCTAAAAAACATCGATTTATAGGTACAATTATGAAAATATGAAAAAAATGTGCATTGAGCAATACAAGTTACCAAAACAAAATCCATGCAATCGTGATAGGAAAAATGCAGCGTTTAAGTGTACAAGAGAATCACAATCAACCACGTTTGCCCAAATTGAGTACATTTAATCATGTAAGGAAGCATATGCTGCACCAATTCACTCTAAGTGAGCACCCACAATTATTCGTTTATAAATTGCTATGCATATTGCTCAGAAAATACTGAGATATTTGATCTGTATCACAGGTTTAAAATAATAATTGAAAGCGGCCACCAATAAATGGAGAATCAACGGTTGAATTGGTATTCCAAAAATATAATTAAGGAAAATATATAGTAATTCATACCTACTTACTATGATAAGAAAGTCTGGGAAGTATAGTCTATCTAGTAGCAATGAACAATAGTTGCCAATCCTCTTCAATCATGCAGTCCATTCGGAAGATACCAGAGCAAGAGGATCTAGAAAAGTGGAAACAACAGCAATATAAATGCGAAGGAAACCATTAGGATCTATTATGCTGAGGTGTTCCAAGACCACATATTCCGGGACCAAATAGCTTATGATACCTAGCAGGTTATACTAAAACTATACTTATGAAGTAAAGGTAACGAAAACTTGCAAAGTATGCAAGGAGGGGTTTAAAACCTCTCCTAACATAGATTAAGCAAGCAGATAATAACAGCATTCCAGCAAAGACTATTAGATCAGCGAGGTTATTTGTCACAAGACATGCAAAATACAGTTGCAAATCATTGAACTTAAAATAAGTAAAGTGAGCATGAACGATAAATCATCTTGGTAAACAAAATGGCAACAGAAAAATATGTCAAGGAAGGAACCCTGCGAAATATTACATCCTACGTTTCATCGGCAGGCACTAGTCCTCCTCGAGCATTAAGAGAATACATTGTTTGACGAGAACTAGTGACGTAATACGTTGCAGACGGCACAGCAGCTGAAACAAAAAAGGACTCGATAACAGCACGAGTTTCCAAGCAGAATGGCAAAAAACGAAATCCAAAATCATGCGGAGAACGGCTTGGTTAGTGAAAAAAGCACACGGCAAGGAAGGTATACAAAAAAGATTTTAAACGAGAATCACAAAAAAAATTACCGTTTGAAAACGGAGGAGGAGTAGAAATACGATTTGGCGAATGGAGAGAAATTTTCCGTTTGAGGGGCACGATGAATGTGACGCCGCGCTTTGAAGGCAAGGCAGTGTAAGGGAAAGGCTGAGAGCGGAAGGAGCAGGGGTTGAGGATACGGATGTAAAAGGAGAAGGAATTCAGCGTTTAAGAAGAGGGAAGAGAAGGAGGAGGAGTAAACGTGCCTCACGAAGAACGCTGATCGGAATGGAATTTCCCCCTTGCTCTGTGCCGCGTCGGAGATATCGGCGAAAAGAAAAAGGCGCGGGAAGGGATAAGGGGGAAGGGATAGGGGAGGAACGGGCGCGGCAATGGGCAAGCTCCTTTTTTCCTCCAAAGGAAATAGGAAACGGATAATCAGGAGATGAGAAAACCTATGAATGGGTAGAAAGATAAAGAGATACTATTATCTTACGGCGCGAGAAGACTTCCTTGAGTTCACTATTCTACAGTAATCCTTTTATAAATGGTAGAATAGCGCGAACAAATAGATTTCGAGAGCCAGAACGTGTACACAGTGAATTTTAAGTTAGCAAGTTCATCAAATTGAAGGATCGAACCTATGCGTCAATTCAAGACAAGAACTTACAACCGGGAAAAGCAAAAAAAAAAAATGGGAAGAGTAATGTACTCCGGCATAGCCTTTAATCACAGAAACAAGCAATTTGATATTAAGTAATTTAGAGATATGCAGGGAATACGTTCAGGACATGTTGTCATCACATTGGAATATGCCTATTTTATCCTTTAAAGGTGGATGAGCGAATGGGAAAGAGAGGTTACTTTATTTTTATTCCTTCGAAGGAGATAGCAAAGAAAACAGGCAGAGGAGAGAGTTAGGAACCAATGGATAGACTGATATGGGGATAAAATGACTGCATTTCACGGAGGGAGATAGGGACTCATGAATCCACTCTTACGCATAACTCCATTCCTAATGACAGGCTAACAAGTGAATAAATAAATTATAGCTGGGTTAATCTCCACTCTTCCACCATATCGCCCATACATCCTATCTTCACAAACCTGGAAAATTTAGCTTATTTCTCTTTCGCCTCACCTATTAACGAGCTTACAAAGTAAAAAAGGACGGTAGATAATTGTTACTCGATAGAATTAGTATGAATGCATAAAGACAAAAATTAACCCAGGTATATTTTTGTCATCACATCAAGGTATCATATATAATGCATCATGAATAAGTAGATATAAAAATACTAACTAAGAGAGGTATAAGACTTGGCAGAGAGCATGAGGATCTACCGATTGACTGATACAATACTAAGGATCGTATAGTGGAACTGTTCCATAATGAGGAATACCTAGCAGCTTTCCACTTAAATATTAATATATCATATCACGACTTGTCTCGATACTTCACACCAATTTCAAAACGCATCAATAGAAAATAATACTAAGCATCGAAACTAGTAGTGAAATTAAATATTAATATTTAGGTGGAAATCTGCTAACTCTTTTTTTCCGAATATTACAATTAAGTCCACCTATGCTTAAAATAAACAACGGTTTTCGTGACAACTTCATCAATCCACAACAATGGCGAAGAATTGGTGAACTTGCCAGAATTAAGGATCATTGGCATATCTTGTTTTGCCTTCAATGTGCTGCTGTATTCGATAGTTGATACGCGTCATTTGCTACGGCAGTATACTGCATAACCAGGTGACTATAGTTCATGCATTAGGACTTCCATATGCCTTCTTATACAATCCGTTCAGTTATCTCTTCACATTAGACTTTCATCTTCTTATTGCTATATCTATTCGTATTGTTTGGGTAACTATAATAATATACCATACTAATCATGCGACTATGGAGTTTTTGAGACATCTCACTTATCTATATCCATTAACATAATGTTTATCAGTGATGCTCTTCTAACCCTCACCATCGCTTCATTAATTTTTTTTCCTTGCTTTCGCAAGAGAGATAAGCTATTCCATCATTGAAAATAGATTCGTAGAATGGAGACAACCTATCCAGTAGCGCATAAGAAAAAGGTAAGGAAAGAATTTACGACAGAACGCACGAAAGGAGGATGATTTGACAGTGCGAGTACGGGGGGGGGGGGATGAGTCTTTGCAGAGAATCAAGGAGTGAGTGAAATGGGGAGCCAAGAGTTTTCTGGAGCCTTGGATGTTTGAGTTGATGTGTGCCGGCATCGCTCTACCAAAACCCAATCGCGCGCGGAAAACTCTCTGAGAAAATATCTTCTTTGTTCGCCAATGATAAGACCCGCGCGGCTTCGTTGGAATTGCGTCCAGGATGGAAAGCTACAGAGGAGAGAAAGGCAAGACAAGTGGAAATAGTCGGGACGTTTGCCCAAGAAGAAATTCCACAAGCTAAGGTTTGGTTTTCATTGAGAGAGAACGTCAGCTACGAAGGCCAAAATATGTAATTACATTTTTTCCTAAGGAAGAAGCGGGTTTTGGTTTCAACATGCACTCAATCAAAACACTTCCAAGAATGAGAAACCTTTATAACTATTATACAATTCAATTTGGGACTAAAATGTCTTTGGTGAAATTGCAAACGTACGATGACGATTTACGAATTATTGATGGAATTATATTATTCCAAAATATATACATAACCGTGAAAAATCTTCTTTTTTAAATTCAACAGACTCAGGCGAGATATCGTGGAAGTTCTTCATCATATAAGAGAAACAATTGCACTTTTCCACAAATTGCTTTAAAGTAATTTTTGGAAAAGTGCAATCGTTTCTCATATATGAATCTTCTTTTTTATTTAGTTATGTTGGTAAGATTCGGTCAAAAGGATAGTAGAGTTAGTTGGTGTACCAAATGAATACAAATTAACCAAATTTCAAGGAAAACTTAAAAACACGAGAGGAAAACGAAAAAGAAGTTATATATATAAAATATAAAATAAATAATTCTAAATTCGATCACGCATCCGTAGGTCATAAATTCCCTTGGCTTAACTTAAAATATTACCCTTGAAATGTTTTCAGAGAGGCATATATTATGCTAATGCGTTCCGCATATTTCACCATATGAAACCTATTCTTCGAAGTGAAAACGATGGAAGGCTTTACACGTTCTCAAGAAGAATATGATTGGCTATTTAAAAAAAAATATCATAGCTTTATAAAGAAGTAATTATTTCACTAAAAAAACTCACACGCTATGAAAACCACAGTTTTTTTCTTTTATTATGGAATTTTCTGCTGCCGTTTTCAAGAAATTGCTAGTTTTAGAATGAAAGTGTTTAGTCAACGACACATTACACTTATTTCCCAATTCAGCAAATGAATAATGTATGAAGTTGCGCCTACATTATTGTAAAATGTATCTTTTAAGGCTGACTGCTACTTCGGCGTAGTCAACCGTTGCAATATGTTAATCAAAACGTTACTAGTCTAATTGGTGGAAATGGATTCAATTGGCATTACTACTGAAGGTAATGATTAGGTAGCTAAGTTTTTTAAACAAGAGAACTATAAACTTGGCTTAGCAGAGCAATATGAATTGATGAAGATGATATTTGTTTCTCGGATGGTAGGGGCGTAATTATTTTCATCATAATTCAAAGCATAAAAAATAAGCTACTAGCATTATGCCACATCTTTTCATGGATTGTAAAATAATTAGACGAAGCGTGGTGAAAAATATGCAGCTGAACCACAGACACCCTATGAGGGAAACTCAGCGACAAATTCATACTTATATTTGGTTACATATATGATGTTTAATATCAACGCTGGCAGAATGTATGCTGAATGCCGGGTGAAGCATAAAAAGTTTTTTATGTTGTGTATTTATATGAGCTGAGCCAAAGAAGGCGTGATAGCTCTGTGAAATACGAATAAGGAAGTTGAAAATAAAATGAGTTCACTGCTAACTATGTGGTATTCCATTCTGTAAAACGATTTATTAAGAAACTTATACAAACCATAGAAAAAATATGCACTCTCTCACATAAAAACACGACCCGGGTTTCGGCGCTGAGCACCATCATCAGGTGATGAAGCAATTCGAACAACCTGTATATATACCACACTGGAGGGTGGGTTGGTTGGGTGTGGGATGTAGTAACTAGGGGGTGGACGCGGATTGAAATGTGGGTAGTGGTGGAGGATGGGGAGATAAGCGGTGCCGTGCTGGGCTGGTAGCAGACTTTGAGTGGAATGAGGGAGGAGCGAAAGCAGCGACTGCGTCAAGGATAGGAGAGGAGGAGGCAGGGTACAAATATTAATTTATTACCGAAACATTCGGCTCAATAGACACTTTTATAATCTCCAGTTGCTCTAGTGAGTTCAACTTCCTTCTGATATTAGACATATGCAAAATTTAAACAATAAAATCACTACGATGGTCACAAACTAAAAGATGCTTAGCGAAGTTGCTCTTGTCGTCATTGTTATGTTTAAAAGCTTTGTAAATGTTCTTTACTTCAAATGTTAAAATTCCTGAGAGTTTGGTTCACCCCCTAATTACTACATCCCCCCACCCAACCCACCCCTCCCTCCAGAGTGGTATACATACAGGTTGTTCACATTGCTTCATCACCTGATAGATGGTGCTCAGCTCCGAAACCCGGGTCGTGTTTGTGTGAGAGAGAGTGCATATTTTTTCTGTGGTTTGTAAATGTTTTTTAAATAAATCGTTTTACATAAGGAAGTTGGATTAAAATTTTCTAGCCGATAATTATAAAGCTATGATTATTGTAATTCTAACTCTGATATAAAATTTCTACTTGGTAGGATCAAGATTATTAAGATAAAAACGCCTGCACTATAATAAAACGTTTTTTATCGTATTCAGGTTTCTGGTTCTGCGATTAAATTATTTAATATTATGCGACAGTTTCGCCGTGCTATGCTGCAGGCTTCGTCGGGCTTTTAAGAACAACAATGGTTTTTTTTCAAAAAGTAAATAAACAATTCCAGCAGTTGATGATTTTGAGAAGTAAAAAACTTAATTTCGAATAAGTCTCTTCCAGGTATAAGGGAGTTTATAACTATCCTCTCTATTGATGTTATTTGGTCTTTTTTCTATTTCAATCGCCTCCCTTATGAGCTGCGGAAATTAACTACTTTCTTTGTGTAGTACTATTGCCGTCTCGATGTCAATGGCGTCTTCCTCTAACGTAGTGTGCTCAGCCACGGCAAAATGATACTAGTCTTTCTTCCGGATTGCACGTTCATGTTGAACAAGGTACGAACCTTGTTCAACATGAGGGAGTTTTAAGCAT
Source organism: Pyrrhosoma nymphula (assembly GCA_963573305.1). NCBI lineage: Eukaryota > Metazoa > Arthropoda > Insecta > Odonata > Coenagrionidae > Pyrrhosoma > Pyrrhosoma nymphula. The sequence goes on from OY754328.1 coordinate 10,652,538, forward strand.
TTCATTGGTTTTAAGAAATACATAGGTACAACAGTCAATTAATTTCAGTATAAACATATCATTTCATCATTCTGAAAATACAAAAGATGGTTGCTAAAAGCGTTCCCCAGGGATGAAGCTAAAAATATAAATTAATGAAGTCATTAGCAGCAAGTGCCACAGAAAAACTAAAACTTATTATGCATTTGGATGACTCAACAGACATTATCATACCACAATAACTACTATCGACAATTTATCTGCATTCTTTTAATTTGTCCCTTCAAAACTGTAGTTCCATGTTTATCCTCCCTTAGACCTATATTACTCATTATTTCCTCCCTTATCCTCAAGTGAATATTTTTTCTAAAATCAGTCATCAACCTGTTACGCTGCAACACCTTTCACAATGTAAATGCCTCCTAATAAAACACTTGGGCGTAATAGAGCTGAAAATTGATCATAACATAGAGACGAGGTAGTTTGTTGAGTATACCACTCAGCTGCTTCCCCCGGGTTCAAATCCGGATGAAACCTCGTTGGCTTGGCCGGCTAAACTCCAGCTCCTGAATTTCTAGGCCATAAATCGGCCTGGGAAACCGCAGGTGTCCCTGAAAAAGGCCTTGTATATCCCAATCCTGATTGTGCAAATTTCACACGCTAGGTTGAGCTAAGTACGAGGCCAACTCAGCCATGAAACCATAATGAAAACGACGTATTTTTCAAAGCAGTTTAAATGTTGCGGTATATGAAAAGAGGACGTACGCTGAGATGAAGAAAAACAATGTGCCAAGATACAGGGCCCTGCGCAAGTAAATATGAAGAGTAATTTCACCTACTTTCATTGGAACTACCTCAACCGGTTGAATACCAAAATAATAATAATTAATCATCACCTTCAATAAAATTCAATTCAATTCAACACGTATCAATACTTCTCTTTGGGAAGAAAGGTACGAGTATTTAAATGAATGGTAGGGTAGAGAAGAGACCGTGTGAGACCGCCAACGGATGGAAATGGAAGGAATACTTAATGGAAGAAGGAAAGGGGCGTACCTTATGGAAGACGGAGTTCTGTACTTAAAATTTTCTTCTCATAATCGTAGGGATCGGATTACCACTGAAAAGTTTACAACTACTCCGGAACACGAACATGATTCTTCTGCGTTGTAAGCTTGCCACCGCGGAAATCCGATCCCCCCAATCGGATATTCATTTCGCGCCTTTCATCTTACTTTTTAAATAGCCAGTGGCTTCGGCCACCCGAAATATGATTTTGTAAAGATAAGACCTTTTCAATTTTATTACCAGAGAGGTATTACGCGTTACGAGGATAGAAATGTTTATGTTAATGTGTGACGCAATAGATTACTATATAGAGTTATTATTAAAAATATATAAGGGATTCCATCCAGTATATGTTTATTATCTAAAATTGGAGGAAATAAGACAGCGGACATACTTCTTATATTCATCGCGAATACCTCCTAAAGCAAGACACATTTTGTGAAAGATATTTCGTCAAGAAGGAAGCTATGATTAATACGTCATCATGACTCAACAACGGAATACTAAGGCCCAAAATATTTATCTCAGTATTTCCTTTAGTAGATAATATCTACGTTGCAAAAATGCTCATTTAGAGAAGTAATTACTCTTATTCATCTTTCTCATAATATCTGTTACATTTTTCTGTTAATAAACTGATTTGTATAATTCAAATAATGATCTGTCACTGAGTCGAGTCTTATTTTGTGAAACATGTATTTTACTTTTAAAAATTCGATTTGAAAGAAACGTTTAACTTAATTTAGTTGTTAACTTTTATACCTGTTTTCAACTAATATGTCGTACATTTACATATGTAATGATGTAAATTTTTGTTTATTTTTGTTTTCTACAATTGTATAGATGCCCTTCGAGGCCTTTATCTTTATTTTTGTATGTATTTGTATTTTTGCAATTTAATTCATGAGTGTTATATATCCACCTGAACCCAGGGGACATGGGATCCCAGGTTCTAAATAAAAGTTATTCTATTCTATTCATCACGAGTATCGACAATTTCCACCAGATCCATCCTGAAACAGTTATGTTTAAGTACTCTTATCTTCATTCCTGTTCATACTTCAATCCATTCAAAAATCTGTAATGAATAATGCAATCTGGAGGGCGGAACGATAGAATGCATAAAATACCCACAGACGAAAGGCATCAAGACGATTTAATTTCGCCCTAATGTGACCAGACCATCAAGCTACTTCTGAGAAACGCTTTTCTCCTCCCGGGCTAAAGAATAAGAAGCTAATACCCAGGGAGACCCATTATTAATTCCGTGACTCGAAAATAAAGAACGGCAAGAGATGATAGAGGCCAAATTCTCCGGAGCACGAGAGCAAATGTCCACTTTCTCCCTTGACCCACGTCATTCACTTCCCGTTTCGGGGGAGAGCGGTGAGTCAACTTAAAAGCGTTGATGGACCACACGCATCGATACCTTCCCGCCCAACAAGTATTCAATTCATGCCATTTCTCACATACTAATTTTCTATTTCTGGTAATCATATTTAGGAAATTAGGAAGACTCCGGTTCCATCGATCTGGTGAATATCAGAATGCAAATGCATACATTAGGTACTATAAGATATAAGAGTTACATTTGGTTGAAAATCATTGCCGTACTGTGATGAATTAACTGTGTCATATTTAGTAACTGTAATATGATTTTACAGCAATATGCAAAATATAAATTAAGAAGATGAAAATGTTTATATAAGTACCTTTCTATCCACCTGATTAGGTTAAAATAAAACTACGAATATTAGGTACTAAGAGGATATCTGAGTGTTTTTGTGGTACAATCCACGCACTTTTGAAAGAAAAACAAAGAACTTAACAGAATTACTTAGGAAATTTAACGAGGCTAGTTCTAGCATGATGCATTAAAACAGCTGGGGAGCAACGATAGTATCATGATTGAATCAGGATTAACTTTTTGGAAGTAAGTTATGTTAACCATAATGGAGAAAAACTTAAACTTGGTAATTGGTCCAGGAAAAAAAATTTACCAATCACAATTAAAGTTTAAAAATGGTTTAAAAAACGGTTAATACGTCATTTTTCGACCTTAGAAAACGACATTTAAATCGTTAAAGTCGATCGGTGAAATAAATTTCTTGGGAAAAGCAAAGAGTTTATTTTTCCGCTTTTGTGGTTAACGAGAGTATCAGTTTAGTGTTGTAGCAAGGGCTTTTGTAGGCTTGGTAAAATAATTAACCATAATAAGAAAAAAAGTAGGCGATGTGGCTGGAGTCGTGACTAGAGTACTGGCAAAAAGATAAGAATCAGGTGTGATATGATAGAGGTTCAGCATGATGAATCACAGAAATGGCCATTTTCCACTAGATAAGGTTTATTACAACCATGGTTTCGATGCACTGCAGCTCATGATGATGCATGGATAAACCTTATCTAGTGGACAATTGCCATTTCTGTGATTAATTAGAGTACTGGCACTACGTTCCGAAGGGCAAGGCGCGAGTCCCGATAGAGGTAGATATTTTGCAGTGGAATTCTGACCCCTACTTCGGTGCCATATGGTTATTGATTCAAGAGTAATACTACTACTAATAAACCCGTCGATTGAGAAATTAAAAGCAAAATATATACTTATAATACTAGGTCAATGCCGACGCCGGATTTCCGTCCAACCTTTCTACATTTCCAAAAGAATCAATAACTAAAAACCCACCTATCCTTGGGGTGCGTTCAATTATTACGTAAGACGATTTATACCATTTTTCAACACCCCTCCCCCTATTTTTTATGTAATGTAAGATTTTCCCAACCCCCTCTCCCCCCCTCCCTCTCAGTGTTACGTAAGGCGTTAGATATTTGTAACTACCCAACGTTAAATGCTCGGTTTCTGCAGTTTCATCTTTCCATAGAAGCCTTAGTACAGCTTTGAGTAGGTACATACTGGATATCATATAATTATGTAGTCATAGAGTACCATATTCATGGAGCATGGAGGTAATGTAGCTAGTCAGGCGGCAGAATAGGAGCATTGGTGTAGTGGTGAGATTTCGGAAAGTACGCCATTAACGAGCGGATGCTCCATGCCACTACTTAATTTCATTCGGAAACCATACAACGTTTCAAGACAGACAAAAATCTTACGTAAATTGGTTCCAGTTCCCCTGCCCCTTAGATAAGACAATGTAACGTGATCCCAAACCCCCACTCCCAAAAACGTCTTACGTTATCCTTGAATGGCCCCAAAGACTGAAAGAAAATTTCTAAGTACTCTTTTCCCGCTCTTCATCCAATTCGTGTTGCTCCGGCTTGTGCATTGTGAGAAACGTTAAATAGGGACATCCAATACCAAGGAGGAGAGGAGGAAGGCGAAGGAGAGGGGCCTTAGGATTTGAACTCTTTTATTTTGTACGTTTCTCGAATGTTCATGGCATGTGTATCATGTGTAAATTGATTCCCTCCGTGGAGAAAGGATAGGAACTCTTTGGAAATAGACGATACTTGATACCGAATGATACTTGATATCGGGTGATACTTGATACCGGATGATACTTGACACCGTGGACTATGGATAAATTTCATCATGGAGTCGAAGCCACCTGCGTGACATCTGACACCGTGCGTTTGGCTGAGGTGACTTCAGCAGGGGTGAGCGAAAAGTGGAATGGGAAGAGGAAGGGGGGGGGAAGCAAGGGAGAGAGGGCCTCCAATGAGGCCTTGTCTTGCTACATTCAGAGAATTTTCTGAGGTAGGGACTCAGTGTCTGCTTGAAGCCTGAAGTGAAAATGGGCTATTCAAGTAATGCGTAAGGCGATTTTTTACCACTTTTTAACCCCCCCCCCTCTCCCCCTCAGCATATGAAAACGTAAGACTTCATGAATTTCAGGAACCCTCCTCTCCCAATCTTACGTAAGATATCAGAAATGTTTGAAACCATGGACAAAGACAGTAAAATATGGGGGATTGTATATCAAAATGCGCAAAAAATGACCTCATCACGGATGTCGATAACGGTTTTCGATGTTTCGCAATTCTGTGTGCGCACAACTCGCAAAACATGTGATCTTTGGAAATGCGACATCTGAGCTAATGAACGAAACGGATTGGTAGTACGTTTTTCTGTAGTTTAGCATACATTCAGGCGTACCGCCGCGCCGCACAGTGGGCTGAATACAGAAAAAGCTGGCCAAAAATCATATCTTCCACATTTTTTAAATTAGAACAATGATTTCTTCACAGTTGAATATTTTTAGGCTCCTAATATTAACTCCAAAATATTTAGCCATTTGATGGAACCGAGACCTAGTTTTAAACAAAATGGCGGAGACGGTAAAATCTGAAAATTCATTCTCTGAACCGTTAGGGTGTCAAAAGCTAATTTAATTTGAAGGGTAGTGATTCAAAAGTAGTATAAGTTTAAAAACAATAAATTGAATTGTTGAATAGGTAAAATATAAAATTTAAATAAAAAAATAATTATAAATGATAGGTATGAATGCACTAAACTATTAATTATATTCATCCGAGTCGTCACTATACTCATCGGAACTGGTGGCAGATCCATCAAAAGGAGGTCCCGAGCTTCTTTTGGTATATTTATCTTTTTTTTGGAATTCATATATCGATATCAATAGATGTGAAGTAAGGAGAAGCCTTCGAAAAAGATCCTTAAATTCAGCAGATCGCGAAATTTTTCGTGTATGAAGCGCCCTGTATCATCGTATGTCCTTGTGCCTCGATTGTCCTTGTGTGTCCTTCCTCTGATAGCTGGCCTATCGGGAGCACTACCACCTTTGCAATAGACGCTCCACTGTGTGGACAGTAGGTGGCATATGATACCATGGGTACAAATTTACATAATGGGCACATGGGTAATGAGAAGCAGTGCTGCAGCAGTAGTCAGAGAACGCGGTATGATTTATTTGAAGCCCAGATGGTAGTGCTTTCCAAACTGTGGAAAATCTTACAATAATTTCCTCATCAGGACCTAGAATTGGAACAGAAATACGTTGTAATTATTTGGCATCCTACAAGTTATATGCTGATCATAGAGCTTAATTTTTGGGAATATTCTTAAAGTAATAAATTGTTAACATACAGCAAATTTCCGACGAAAGCTTAGGAATGGAAAAATAGCGTCGAGCGGTGTTTCCATCATTAGTTGTAACTTTATGCGAGAGGCTGTGTGATTGAGCAGCTCTTGAAGGCTTACTTCACATTCTTTTCCGCTACAGATATGCAGTGTTCTTTTCAAATCTCACTCTCTCATAACTGGGGTACAATTTGTGTACACATTTGTTAGTGGTATCGCGAAGTATTCTGTATTGTAATTTTGTTAAATTGCAATTGACAATTATCGAAAGAGCTTCCTCTGGCGTCATCTCCTTTTGAGTTGTCGCTGTTGACCTCCATTTCGTCAGAATCCGCTTTCCTCTTGAGGGGGTGGTAGTAGTCACTTCCGAAATGATCTTGGCCGTCGCACTATCACCTTCAGCGCGCAATGTCATTGATTCTGCAAGCGATAGCTCCGCTGCTGACGCTTTCTCTCTTAAATCCAAAACTTTCCTTCTTTTAGATCTAGTACATACTAGATCTCTCGAAATCGTGTTTCGGTCTTCCCTTACTCCTATACTCAAAGGAATCTGAAACTACCTGGCAGTTAAGTATATTAAAATAGACTCTAAAAAATAAATGCTATCGAAACGTGGTAACTAATAAGTCGTACTAACCTGAGACGGATGTTCAAGGAAGATATTATTTCTATCCATTGGAAATATAATATCCTTCTCTAGCTAATTCCAAATATTTTTTCAAACCTCTCCTTATTCCTCTTAAATCCCTCCCATTTAAGGAAGTATTTATTAAGAACATCTCTGCCCATCACCTCTGTAAACATTTCCTTTCTGAATTATCTCCTATGTTGAATGTGTTATGTAGATTTTGCAATGCAAATAGTCGCTTTTTTACTCTTATGACGTCCCCATTCCATTGAGAATCACTCGATGAATTTCTTTTCGAGTAACTTTCGTAGGGTCCATTTCTTGTTTTCCGGGCAGGATGAATATAAATCACGGCAACAGCATATATAAATTAGAATACAATGTACTTAATGTGGATTAATGGACACTGGATATGTGCATATCTTGTCCTGGAGAGAATACCTGTTTACCGATCCGTGATATCCTCCCTTTGATCTGCGCGTCGAACTTGCACACTACGGGTAATTGAAGTTCAGAAAAATCTCCGTTTTCTTGTTAACTTTGAACAACCGCTGAGATCCTTCTACACCCACAAGCAATATATGACTGAACCGCTCCGGAAATTCGTGAAAGAGATATTTTTTGAGCCAATAGGAAATGTGCATTTTCAGAAAAACCCACAACAACTATTTCATGGAACTCGTACATGCACGTGTCCAAGAGAAGCGGTCCTTTCTGGCGTATTAACCGCTTCATACGCGACGGGGTATTAAAGCAACAAACTGCATTTCAATAACTTAACAACAAAGTGTAAAACATCACAATAACTGATACTCAGTCGTTCAAGGAGCAATAAACTCCAATGCTGGAAGGAAATCTTCCTATGGCAAAAGGTTGGGGGTTGGCGGGCACAAAAATGATTATGACGGTCTGTCGGGTTGTGACTGACTCCGTAACCACGACTATACCTTTCCTTTTTGGGCTTTCCAAATGGGCTGAACTTCAGAGAGCAGAAGAATGTTCCCAAACCAAAATATGCATGTGTGAATATGTAGTTCGCAATTTGGGGGATCCCAAGAGTGCGAAAATATTCCTCAGCAGTCGATAACTCCGGTTCAGACTGGCAACCGACGATCCGGCTCGCCGCGACGTCGGGGGCGATGAAGCTCGCTTTTTAAATCGTTCGAGGCAAGGTTGTAAAGTGCTCATTAAAAAAAGTAGAATTTAGAATTTCAAATAGACTTCACCGTGGCTGATTGTGAAAAAATCAGTGTTTTCTAAAGTTTTATTCTAGGTCACATTAGCTACCACCAAATCCGAAATTTCCGCATCTCAACTCCGCGCCGGACGGCGGCCTCTTCGTATAATACTTAAGTGGCCTGTATTGGATGGGGGGCAAGTTGGGGCAGGATTTTTTTTCTCAGACGGTAGCAGAGACTGCACTCTTTATTTTAGTATAGATATTTTTGGGGATAAATGGGGATAACATTAAGTTCTTCTCCACTTTATGCGAAAAACACGTGAAAAACAGTGCTTTTTTATGTTAATTAAAAAGTTATACAAAATATATATAAATTTAAAAATGTATCGCTCATCCTCTTATATAAACTGCATACTTTTATATAATGTGTTAAAAAAATTATATGTGACTACAAAATGTCTCAAGAGCAAGAAGTATTTTATAATTTTTGGGGAAAAAAATTATCTATTTTTTATTAATTTCAGAGATGTCTGAAAACATTATAAAGCACTAATAGCTGAAATGGTTTTATGGTTTTGTAGTTTGAACTGTACACAATCATTATATGTCATTTCCTTATTCGAAATTAAAAGAGAAAAAAATCATTTTTGGCCAGCTTTTTTCGATTTCAGCCCACTGTGCGCGTGATCCTAAAAAGTAAGATTTTTCATTCGAAAACAATTTTGAAAATAGATAAAAATACGAATTTATAAGTGATATATCAAACAAAAGAATGTCTCGGGCCCCCTCACCCCCCTACGTAAGACAATGTAAGAAAAGCCAAAAGCCAACCCCTCCCTCCCCAAAACGTCTTACGTAATACTTGAATGGTCCCATATCGGTGCAAAAAACTCTAATTAGTCAAACGCCTCGCAAAATTTGGCAAACCAACCAACTACACCCTCAAAATTCACTTTTCAGTCATTCACTTTCCTCGCTCTCTCTTCCCAACATTCTTGAGCTCTAGATTCTTACTCTTATACTTCTATTTTATGTTACTCTACTTCAATTCTTCTCATCCTACTAGTCCCTCAGCTAGCTGAGACCTCTCACAGCACCCACCCTATTTCTCCAGCTCTCAAACCTCCTTCTCTTGTCCCCTCGTTATGCCACTATTTACTTCTATAAACCCATCTGTTCATTCTTTTTCGGTATCCTTGGGAAAAGGGATTTTTTTTCTGGGAGACCCGATAGGGAAAGGGGACAGAGAGAGAGAGAGGGAAAATAAACCCTTTTCTCCTGCTCCCCACCGAACTCTTCCCCGCTCTTCCTTCACTTCCCTCTTTTAAGAAAAACCGCGCCTCAACAAGGCTACACTTCCAGGAAAAAAAGAAATAAATAAATACATATATCTCGTGGTTATTTTCTATTCTTCTCTTTTATTTACCTCTCTTTTCCACTACTCTCCCGCTATCGTATCGTTCCTTCCCCCTCTCGGAACTCCCAACTGTGGCGCATGAAGGAACTTCTAACCTCAAGGTTCCTCCCCTCCCTCTTTGTTGCCCAGACATCCAAGCAGCTCGCAGCTCCCAAAATATCTACCGATCTGATTTAACTCCCCCCCATTCATCACTTATTTATCCGCTTTACATTTTTCTCTGTTTGTTGTTCGTGTGCAATCAATAACTTCTTTAATAATTTCTGAATATTTTTTCTTCCATGATCAATTAGCATTGTTTAGGGTGAGGAAAGTTTTCACTCTCCCGCGGCCGGGTCTCATTGTGCGGCGTTCAGAAGGTGAAGGGCAGGGTGTTCATCAGTTTCACAGGGCGTTCAGAAGGTGAAGGGCAGATTTCGCTACATCCTTTCTCCTTCTTAATTAAACTTTACTAATTTAGGTTACCGACCCTATTTTACTAACAAGATTTCTTATTGTTTGTTCGTTTTTTCTCTCATTGGACCAAAATAACATGTAAACATCAGACTCTCAAATTTATCATAATGCAAAGGTACTCGTTCAGTAGTGAGTTGCAATGCATGCTTTCATATCATGCTCGGATGGTAGTTAAGATGATAGACGCATGCGTTAATATGCACCATTAAATATTGGTAGTAAGTCTGGTTATTTGGAAATTAGGATTGTGGATAGAATAAGTGGCGTCTCACTTAAAGATTACTCTTCACGGCACACACCAAAGAGTTCACAGTCTTGCCTCTCGTCTAGCCGACGGAGTACCACCTTAATAAATTATCTCCACTGGACACCTACATAAGGATCGGGGTCCCACAGAAATATCTCCACCACAGCAGAGAATCGAATGCGGACCCTCGTATTGGGAAGCCAGAATTCGAGCCGCCACACCAATCCGACCCCCAATGATCGTGCATTGAAGGAAATAATAACAAAAAACACGCAACAGAAAATATCGCTTAAGAATCGAATCCTTTCTGCCCTTACATTTTGCACGTTGCCATTTATTTGCAATGCTTCTTACCCATCACGACACACTCCCCGCATATGGATTTGGTGTTTATTCCCTATCTTCTGCATATTCTTATCCTTTTGCCTCTTTAGCCTTATACAAGTTCTTCCGTCCTCACCACTAAGAGCCTATGTACCTTCTTAAACTGACAAACCCATCTCCAAAATCTCCACCTTCCTTCTGCTAGGTCTTCCTCCCATCCTATTCTTCCACTCACGCTCACCTCCTCCACATTACCACTCCCATTCTTACCTTTTTCCGCCCTCCTCTCCCTCTGGATTACTTTCCTTATATACACACACACACACAAACGTCTGACAAAAGAATATCCAAACTCCTTTCTCGTCCTCTCACTTCTACCTTTCCAACACCCTCAATGCCACGGCCACCCATACGAGAGAACCTGCCCACCTGATCTCCCACCAACCACCCTACACTACGTCAAACATACTTTCATACCACCATTCGTCCAAAGCAATGGGGATGCTCCCAGGACATGAATTCCTCTTACCCGCTTCCCACCCCCCCCCCCCCCTACCCAGAAATATATCCTGAATAGGATTCCTTATCGCAGAGAGAAGCGGAGCCTTGATTCCTCCGTGGAGGCGCTCATTCTTCGACAAAGAGGTCGGGATTTCCTGAAGATGGAGAAAAAGGAAGTATGGAGAAAGAAGAAGGAGTGAGGACTAAGTGTGAAGATGATGAAAAAATGGAATAAATGGGTTTGGAAAAGGGCGAGGAAACGTACTCAAACACCAACTATGGATTTCTAGCGCTAAACTCATGCACCACAGCACAATTTCGTAGAAAACATGTCACACATGATGGCATTTTCCCCATATTTTATCATGAAACATTGGCATCGCATGATTTCTCACAAGTAGTTATCAACGAGTCCGATTTTAGGATCCGGACTGAGATTGCCAATTGTAAATATGGACGGAGACTTAGCGGAGTCCGCATGATGGAAAATAACTATCAACAATTGCATCTTTATTTGATAAACAAACGATATCAATCATCACTTCTAGCAGTTGCTCAGATTCTCGTCGTGACTCAGCTTTACGCGGCTTATTTTGATGCGTACGGACACAACATCAATATATTTCGGATCCGCGAGGAGCAGCTACGTTGATTTCAAGGTGGGTGTGGGAGGCAACCATAGTCTTACCACAGTTGGTCATCATCAAGCACCATTTTGAAGATCACAACGATCTCCTACCTGAGTTCCTCACATTGCCGGTATGTACGATAAGAGTCATTGCGCGAGAAATTTTATGTCACACATTACCACAGGGAAACTCTCAGAGAAATTAATGCCGTTTGACAAGACCTTCAAGCCGAATGATCGAATAGCGGTGAAGTGGGAACTTGAGAAATTTTGCTACAGCATTACTCTTCCCCCTTTACCTCAGTTCCCATTGTAGCGTGGTATTTTGTCTTAGGAGTGTCTTATGCCTCTCCCTCTTCTTCTACTACCTTTTCGCCAGGGTCATTTGTCCTTGTGCTTCACACAAGGGGGGAACTTGAGAAATTTTGCTACAGCATTACTCTTCCCCCTTTACCTCAGTTCCCATTGTAGCCTGGTATTTTGTCTTAGGAGTGTCTTATGCCTCTCCCTCTTCTTCTACTACCTTTTCGCCAGGGTCATTTGTCCTTGTGCTTCACACAAGGGGGGAACTTGAGAAATTTTGCTACAGCATTACTCTTCCCCCTTTACCTCAGTTCCCATTGTAGCCTGGTATTTTGTCTTAGGAGTGTCTTATGCCTCTCCCTCTTCTTCTACTACCTTTTCGCCAGGGTCATTTGTCCTTGTGCTTCACACAAGGGGGGAACTTGAGAAATTTTGCTACAGCATTACTCTTCCCCCTTTACCTCAGTTCCCATTGTAGCCTGGTATTTTGTCTTAGGAGTGTCTTATGCCTCTCCCTCTTCTTCTACTACCTTTTCGCCAGGGTCATTTGTCCTTGTGCTTCACACAAGGGGGGAACTTGAGAAATTTTGCTACAGCATTACTCTTCCCCCTTTACCTCAGTTCCCATTGTAGCCTGGTATTTTGTCTTAGGAGTGTCTTATGCCTCTCCCTCTTCTTCTACTACCTTTTCGCCAGGGTCATTTGTCCTTGTGCTTCACACAAGGGGGGAACTTGAGAAATTTTGCTACAGCATTACTCTTCCCCCTTTACCTCAGTTCCCATTGTAGCCTGGTATTTTGTCTTAGGAGTGTCTTATGCCTCTCCCTCTTCTTCTACTACCTTTTCGCCAGGGTCATTTGTCCTTGTGCTTCACACAAGGGGGGAACTTGAGAAATTTTGCTACAGCATTACTCTTCCCCCTTTACCTCAGTTCCCATTGTAGCCTGGTATTTTGTCTTAGGAGTGTCTTATGCCTCTCCCTCTTCTTCTACTACCTTTTCGCCAGGGTCATTTGTCCTTGTGCTTCACACAAGGGGGGAACTTGAGAAATTTTGCTACAGCATTACTCTTCCCCCTTTACCTCAGTTCCCATTGTAGCCTGGTATTTTGTCTTAGGAGTGTCTTATGCCTCTCCCTCTTCTTCTACTACCTTTTCGCCAGGGTCATTTGTCCTTGTGCTTCACACAAGGGGGGAACTTGAGAAATTTTGCTACAGCATTACTCTTCCCCCTTTACCTCAGTTCCCATTGTAGCCTGGTATTTTGTCTTAGGAGTGTCTTATGCCTCTCCCTCTTCTTCTACTACCTTTTCGCCAGGGTCATTTGTCCTTGTGCTTCACACAAGGGGGGAACTTGAGAAATTTTGCTACAGCATTACTCTTCCCCCTTTACCTCAGTTCCCATTGTAGCCTGGTATTTTGTCTTAGGAGTGTCTTATGCCTCTCCCTCTTCTTCTACTACCTTTTCGCCAGGGTCATTTGTCCTTGTGCTTCACACAAGGGGGGAACTTGAGAAATTTTGCTACAGCATTACTCTTCCCCCTTTACCTCAGTTCCCATTGTAGCCTGGTATTTTGTCTTAGGAGTGTCTTATGCCTCTCCCTCTTCTTCTACTACCTTTTCGCCAGGGTCATTTGTCCTTGTGCTTCACACAAGGGGGGAACTTGAGAAATTTTGCTACAGCATTACTCTTCCCCCTTTACCTCAGTTCCCATTGTAGCCTGGTATTTTGTCTTAGGAGTGTCTTATGCCTCTCCCTCTTCTTCTACTACCTTTTCGCCAGGGTCATTTGTCCTTGTGCTTCACACAAGGGGGGAACTTGAGAAATTTTGCTACAGCATTACTCTTCCCCCTTTACCTCAGTTCCCATTGTAGCCTGGTATTTTGTCTTAGGAGTGTCTTATGCCTCTCCCTCTTCTTCTACTACCTTTTCGCCAGGGTCATTTGTCCTTGTGCTTCACACAAGGGGGGAACTTGAGAAATTTTGCTACAGCATTACTCTTCCCCCTTTACCTCAGTTCCCATTGTAGCCTGGTATTTTGTCTTAGGAGTGTCTTATGCCTCTCCCTCTTCTTCTACTACCTTTTCGCCAGGGTCATTTGTCCTTGTGCTTCACACAAGGGGGGAACTTGAGAAATTTTGCTACAGCATTACTCTTCCCCCTTTACCTCAGTTCCCATTGTAGCCTGGTATTTTGTCTTAGGAGTGTCTTATGCCTCTCCCTCTTCTTCTACTACCTTTTCGCCAGGGGCATTTGTCCTTGTGCTTCACACAAGGGGGGAACTTGAGAAATTTTGCTACAGCATTACTCTTCCCCCTTTACCTCAGTTCCCATTGTAGCCTGGTATTTTGTCTTAGGAGTGTCTTATGCCTCTCCCTCTTCTTCTACTACCTTTTCGCCAGGGGCATTTGTCCTTGTGCTTCACACAAGGGGGGAACTTGAGAAATTTTGCTACAGCATTACTCTTCCCCCTTTACCTCAGTTCCCATTGTAGCGTGGTATTTTGTCTTAGGAGTGTCTTATGCCTCTCCCTCTTCTTCTACTACCTTTTCGCCAGGGGCATTTGTCCTTGTGCTTCACACAAGGGGGGAACTTGAGAAATTTTGCTACAGCATCACTCTTCCCCCTTTACCTCAGTTCCCATTGTAGCCTGGTATTTTGTCTTAGGAGTGTCTTATGCCTCTCCCTCTTCTTCTACTACCTTTTCGCCAGGGGCATTTGTCCTTGTGCTTCACACAAGGGGGGAACTTGAGAAATTTTGCTACACCATTACTCTTCCCCCTTTACCTCAGTTCCCATTGTAGCGTGGTATTTTGTCTTAGGAGTGTCTTATGCCTCTCCCTCTTCTTCTACTACCTTTTCGCCAGGGGCATTTGTCCTTGTGCTTCACACAAGGGGGGAACTTGAGAAATTTTGCTACAGCATTACTCTTCCCCCTTTACCTCAGTTCCCATTGTAGCCTGGTATTTTGTCTTAGGAGTGTCTTATGCCTCTCCCTCTTCTTCTACTACCTTTTCGCCAGGGGCATTTGTCCTTGTGCTTCACACAAGGGGGGAACTTGAGAAATTTTGCTACAGCATTACTCTTCCCCCTTTACCTCAGTTCCCATTGTAGCGTGGTATTTTGTCTTAGGAGTGTCTTATGCCTCTCCCTCTTCTTCTACTACCTTTTCGCCAGGGGCATTTGTCCTTGTGCTTCACACAAGGGGGGAACTTGAGAAATTTTGCTACAGCATTACTCTTCCCCCTTTACCTCAGTTCCCATTGTAGCGTGGTATTTTGTCTTAGGAGTGTCTTATGCCTCTCCCTCTTCTTCTACTACCTTTTCGCCAGGGGCATTTGTCCTTGTGCTTCACACAAGGGGGGAACTTGAGAAATTTTGCTACAGCATTACTCTTCCCCCTTTACCTCAGTTCCCATTGTAGCCTGGTATTTTGTCTTAGGAGTGTCTTATGCCTCTCCCTCTTCTTCTACTACCTTTTCGCCAGGGGCATTTGTCCTTGTGCTTCACACAAGGGGGGAACTTGAGAAATTTTGCTACAGCATTACTCTTCCCCCTTTACCTCAGTTCCCATTGTAGCGTGGTATTTTGTCTTAGGAGTGTCTTATGCCTCTCCCTCTTCTTCTACTACCTTTTCGCCAGGGGCATTTGTCCTTGTGCTTCACACAAGGGGGGAACTTGAGAAATTTTGCTACAGCATTACTCTTCCCCCTTTACCTCAGTTCCCATTGTAGCGTGGTATTTTGTCTTAGGAGTGTCTTATGCCTCTCCCTCTTCTTCTACTACCTTTTCGCCAGGGTCATTTGTCCTTGTGCTTCACACAAGGGGGGAACTTGAGAAATTTTGCTACAGCATTACTCTTCCCCCTTTACCTCAGTTCCCATTGTAGCGTGGTATTTTGTCTTAGGAGTGTCTTATGCCTCTCCCTCTTCTTCTACTACCTTTTCGCCAGGGGCATTTGTCCTTGTGCTTCACACAAGGGGGGAACTTGAGAAATTTTGCTACAGCATTACTCTTCCCCCTTTACCTCAGTTCCCATTGTAGCGTGGTATTTTGTCTTAGGAGTGTCTTATGCCTCTCCCTCTTCTTCTACTACCTTTTCGCCAGGGGCATTTGTCCTTGTGCTTCACACAAGGGGGGAACTTGAGAAATTTTGCTACAGCATTACTCTTCCCCCTTTACCTCAGTTCCCATTGTAGCCTGGTATTTTGTCTTAGGAGTGTCTTATGCCTCTCCCTCTTCTTCTACTACCTTTTCGCCAGGGGCATTTGTCCTTGTGCTTCACACAAGGGGGGAACTTGAGAAATTTTGCTACAGCATTACTCTTCCCCCTTTACCTCAGTTCCCATTGTAGCGTGGTATTTTGTCTTAGGAGTGTCTTATGCCTCTCCCTCTTCTTCTACTACCTTTTCGCCAGGGGCATTTGTCCTTGTGCTTCACACAAGGGGGGAACTTGAGAAATTTTGCTACAGCATTACTCTTCCCCCTTTACCTCAGTTCCCATTGTAGCCTGGTATTTTGTCTTAGGAGTGTCTTATGCCTCTCCCTCTTCTTCTACTACCTTTTCGCCAGGGGCATTTGTCCTTGTGCTTCACACAAGGGGGGAACTTGAGAAATTTTGCTACAGCATTACTCTTCCCCCTTTACCTCAGTTCCCATTGTAGCGTGGTATTTTGTCTTAGGAGTGTCTTATGCCTCTCCCTCTTCTTCTACTACCTTTTCGCCAGGGGCATTTGTCCTTGTGCTTCACACAAGGGGGGAACTTGAGAAATTTTGCTACAGCATTACTCTTCCCCCTTTACCTCAGTTCCCATTGTAGCGTGGTATTTTGTCTTAGGAGTGTCTTATGCCTCTCCCTATCCTTCTACTACCTTTTCGCCAGGGGCATTTGTCCTTGTGCTTCACACAAGGGGGGAACTTGAGAAATTTTGCTACAGCATTACTCTTCCCCCTTTACCTCAGTTCCCATTGTAGCGTGGTATTTTGTCTTAGGAGTGTCTTATGCCTCTCCCTCTTCTTCTACTACCTTTTCGCCAGGGGCATTTGTCCTTGTGCTTCACACAAGGGGGGAACTTGAGAAATTTTGCTACAGCATTACTCTTCCCCCTTTACCTCAGTTCCCATTGTAGCGTGGTATTTTGTCTTAGGAGTGTCTTATGCCTCTCCCTCTTCTTCTACTACCTTTTCGCCAGGGTCATTTGTCCTTGTGCTTCACACAAGGGGGGAACTTGAGAAATTTTGCTACAGCATTACTCTTCCCCCTTTACCTCAGTTCCCATTGTAGCGTGGTATTTTGTCTTAGGAGTGTCTTATGCCTCTCCCTCTTCTTCTACTACCTTTTCGCCAGGGGCATTTGTCCTTGTGCTTCACACAAGGGGGGAACTTGAGAAATTTTGCTACAGCATTACTCTTCCCCCTTTACCTCAGTTCCCATTGTAGCGTGGTATTTTGTCTTAGGAGTGTCTTATGCCTCTCCCTCTTCTTCTACTACCTTTTCGCCAGGGGCATTTGTCCTTGTGCTTCACACAAGGGGGGAACTTGAGAAATTTTGCTACAGCATTACTCTTCCCCCTTTACCTCAGTTCCCATTGTAGCCTGGTATTTTGTCTTAGGAGTGTCTTATGCCTCTCCCTCTTCTTCTACTACCTTTTCGCCAGGGGCATTTGTCCTTGTGCTTCACACAAGGGGGGAACTTGAGAAATTTTGCTACAGCATTACTCTTCCCCCTTTACCTCAGTTCCCATTGTAGCGTGGTATTTTGTCTTAGGAGTGTCTTATGCCTCTCCCTCTTCTTCTACTACCTTTTCGCCAGGGGCATTTGTCCTTGTGCTTCACACAAGGGGGGAACTTGAGAAATTTTGCTACAGCATCACTCTTCCCCCTTTACCTCAGTTCCCATTGTAGCCTGGTATTTTGTCTTAGGAGTGTCTTATGCCTCTCCCTCTTCTTCTACTACCTTTTCGCCAGGGGCATTTGTCCTTGTGCTTCACACAAGGGGGGAACTTGAGAAATTTTGCTACAGCATTACTCTCCCTCTTTACCTCAGTTCCCATTGTAGCGTGGTATTTTGTCTTAGGAGTGTCTTATGCCTCTCCCTCTTCTTCTACTACCTTTTCGCCAGGGGCATTTGTCCTTGTGCTTCACACAAGGGGCCATCTCTTCCTTCTCCCGATAGAAGACTGACAGACACGTCCTCCAGAAGAAATTGATTCCAAGCATTATGATTCACTGAACACAAGCACATTTTTGCAACATTTGATTGAGCCGGTGCGGAATTTTTGCATCAATGTTCCAAGTTTTTACACTGTTTTAAAGATACACAGTTTTACCGAAGTTTCTAGTCGCGCGGTGAAATAATTGTTGCAACCAAACTTAATCAAACCTTAAATTAGATTATCAAAAGACCACAGGAGTCTCTGTAAGAATGATTAAGCACAAGCTCTAACTGAATTGCTGTTGTTTGCTGGGCAACTAAATACTTGGACTTGCTTAATATATGTTCCTTTTTTAAACATTCTGTTCGAATGACTCGCTATTAGTCAATAAGGCCAGGCCTAGTTACGTCATTATCAGTTCTCATATAAGTTCGAGTAATCGCCATAACAAGGCCTGATTAAGTATAGACTCAGTATTGACTCGACTATAGACTCAGTATACATAATATTTGCCACCTAAAATTGACTATTCCTACACATAACAAATTTGAATACAAATTGTTAGATAACCGCCATATTCCATGTATAATTCCATGAAGTTATTAATTCATAATTCTTTAAGTTCATAATTAAAGAGATTTAATCGTGTTGACATTATATAATACGCCGTAAACTACGTCGAGTGATATCCACAATTAAAATGTAACCCTGATATAAGGAAATAAATCTGCTCGTATTTTAATATTTTCTTTGAACACCGAAATATCCTATCGAAGTCTTTGTATCTCTTTGAAAGAAGATTATTATGTTTCTCCATTTTATCCCCTCTCTTTCAGGTCCTGTCGTATTTCACCCTTCTCTTCCACTCACCGTAATCCATCCCCCTTCCCCAAAATTGAATGCTTATTTCTACCAAAGTCTCCAGCCACACCGCTTACTTCTCTCTTAATCAACGCCCGTCTTTACACAACGCCATGGCCCGATTCCCTTAGTTTTCACTTCCCTCTCTCCCCTCTTTCCTTAGTCCTCTGGTTTTTTATGTACTCTCCCGCAGGCTCCGAATCGGGGCGTGTTCTTTTCTTCTTTTCCTACAACCCAGAGAAGCCTCTGTCTCTGTTCTCTTCTGCCTCACGCACCCACATTGCACCCCTTCTCCTTTCATCCAGGATTTCTTTTCCCCTTCCCGCTGCCCCACCACCATCTCAACCTGCTCCTTCCGAGGCCCCTCCTTCAGTTTCCCCCTCCACCGGCCGACCCAACTCCCTTTAAAACTCTCCCACAACCTTGCCACACCCTGAGGAAGCGACACTCCTAACCTCCCCCCGTCCTCCGTCTTCTTATCTTCTCCGAAAACCCCATTGTGTCTCTCTGTATCCGAAACGATCTCGAGTTTTCGCTCGAGCGAGGGGTGGAACTCGATCTATCGATCAGTCGGCCTATCTCTCCCTCCCTCCCTTTTCCTTGCGATCTTCCTCTCTTTTTTTATCCCTCTCGCTCTCACTTTCCTATCTCTCCTCTTTTTTTTTCTTCCAAGCGCTGATGTGGGCTCCCTCTCTAATGGTGATGATGATCTTCCGCACGGAGAAAAGGATGCGTGGCCGCGGAGAGAGAAGGCGCGTGAGTTCAACGGGTTCACGTGCGTGCCTTCTGGGATGATGACTCTGACTTTGCTCCGGAGATATCGCTACTTCATAATCGCTACCACGGCCCCCAAATTTGAAGATCCGAGAGTGGGATATTACTATACCACTTGGAAGGTTATTTGGCTAGGTGAACGACTACTATGGTGTTTTCCGCCACTAGGGATGTATGGGTTCCTTGGTAAGGGACCGATTTTTAAGGTAGGGTTCCATGATGTCCTCAGTTTAAAACCCCATCCGACGGACGAAATATAAAACTTAAAGCACTCTCTACGTGACAACTAGGTAGGGATAAGAATTCCACTAGAAAAATCTTCGCTACAGCCGGGACTTGAGCCCTGTCCCTAGGTATGGGAAGCCAGTAACCCGGATAGTGGGCTAACCTGATCCCCTTCAGGACTCGAGTCTTTAAACGCAGACTCAATTCTGAAGTAATTCATATGTCAATATTTTCAAAAGGTTGTTCACCTCAGTACTGAAAATTCACCACGTTTTTGCTAGAAGTTACTAAAACCAGGTTTATCATCATAATGAAATAAAAATAATAATACACCAGCATGCACAGAAAAGTTTAAAGAAATATACGAATTGGTAAATTTAGGCGTCTGATTTAACATAAGATATTTTGGCCTTAAATTTGTTTCCACCTAGAACAATCCAAGTAAGAACTAAATATAACTCACGAGGATCCAACTTATGACACCAGAATGTTCTCCACGCAAGTAATTTTTTATTTAGCCTGAGTAGTGTAACGTAATTTGCCTAAACTAGGGGCCAATATGGAAGGCGACAATCAGATGCATCATTCAATAGTTTCGATCATACTTCATCTACTAATGAAACCTTAATAACAAGGTAGGTAGAAAATGTAAACAGGACAATCGCATTTCCCGTAGAAATTATGTCTTCATTAAATTTTCAAATATTGCTTAATACTCTGTTTATGAAGGAACAAATTCAGAAATATTTTGGTGCTAATGAATGAGAAGATAGACGAAGATATTTGTGAATATTCTTCTCCTTATTTAAATAGAAACGAATTCCGAGGGAAGAGATTTATACGGGTGATTACACGCTATTATTGCCGCTCACATTTTCCATATTCAATAGAATTTTCCCAGAGGACTTCCTTATCACATCACGTCCGTGGAGCAAAATTCCAGCCAAATCACAATCTATATATAATCATACATATTAAATTGCACAAATGTAACACGGAAAGTAGTATGCGATCATGCGTTACTTCTCAATTCTACAACTTTTGGCCCATATTAAGTCATATCAATGTTAATTCAAACAGTTATATTTATTTAAAGTATATTTTATATGACTACGCTTGTACTATTCGATGTGTTGAACA
Source organism: Pyrrhosoma nymphula (assembly GCA_963573305.1). Lineage (NCBI taxonomy): Eukaryota > Metazoa > Arthropoda > Insecta > Odonata > Coenagrionidae > Pyrrhosoma > Pyrrhosoma nymphula. Next base: position 10,673,482 of record OY754328.1, read on the forward strand.
TTCATAGATGGGTACTATAAATAAAATATATACTAAATAAGTACTATATAAGTTATTAAAATTAAGACTGATGGAATTTAAACTAAAAAAAGTTTTTGAGTATGTTCAGTGATAAATGTAAGTTACCTAAATATGGAATTGCGGTGTTCACCTTAGCTGTGTTTTCCTGAGATGAGAGCTGAGTCTGAGATGAGAGACGCGAGGATGAACTCCACCAAGACAACGCCGGAACTACTACAGATGTCTCTAGGGCCCATTTGACCAGCAATAACTCTTGTCACCTAGCTGTCATAAGCTGAAAATACTAGCCTCCACTTAGTCCAACATTAGTAATTTCCACTCTAAGAAATCAAGAAGGCCATGTCGTGCATTAACAGTGAAGATTCTGATTTGACGATAGATATTAGCGAAACATGAGACTTTAATTAATGAAAAATATCAAATTTTCACATAAGTTGCAAGTCGTACAGAGTAAAACCTATGCTAAAATCGTGAAAAACATAAACGACTAATCCTCATTTAAAGGTCTTGAAGGGTAAGAAATCCCGTTCACTCAAGTTAAAGTTAGCACCTTGGCGCAAACCTTCGATATTCTATCCACGTAGACGAAGGTTTGGAAGATTATCTTTAGCTCCTGGTATAATGTAAAATTAGTTTTAGGAGGTGAGGCTTTCCGTATCGATACTAATCCTCACGGGATCACGAAGGTAATGACCTTAATAAGAGTACGAGTTAATTTCCTGACTTGGGACGTCTTGTCGAACTTAACTTTCTCCCTCTGGGAGGGGTGTAACTGGGCGACGAAGAGGGGCGGTTGCCGATGGCTCGAGGAAATCATAACTTCATTAAAGGAGTTGGCAGAGATGGAAGGAAAGGTACGGGATAAGAAGAAGCTCGATGCCTTGAAAGACGGAAAATTTCGAGGTTACAAGTTTGGTCTGCGGCCACAAGAGAGACAGCTTTAGTGGAAGAGCAAGAAGATTTGAATTCCGTTGTTTGAGCATGTACGAGTTGCATTAAGAATGGAATGGGCTACAGAGCTTAAGAGGATGAATGGAAGGAACGTATGGAAGCGAGGAGTGGGAATAAGAAGGCTCCAGGAGAGGAAAGGGAGCGGCATGATAAAGGAGAGTGGAGGAGTATGGGAAAGTGGATGAGAGGAAGAAGGCCTCTCACGAAACGGAAAGTACACAGTGTGCAAGGCAAACATGGATCAGGAGAGAGCGACAGAGAGAGAGAGAGGAGGGAGGTAGATATGGTACAGGGGAAGAGAGAGAGGGTGATGGAACTGAAGGCCGAAGAAAGCACGAAGGAACACGCGAGGCTTTCACTGGAAAAAGAAAACCAATTCTGTGCTCTTCTTGAACGGAAAATCAAACGAAAAACTTGATTCTCTTTGCTCAACGCACGTGAAATCCTACGAATTCTCGGCAGCATTCCGGAAACCTAAGATTATGAAATGTCCGGCATTAATATCATATCCAATTTTTCATAAAGGGAAGGATAAAGAGCTCTTGCTCTTTAGAATAGTAATGAGATGATCTTTCGTGGCCTTCTACAGTAGGTAGGTACCGTAGTCATGTAGTATTTTAAGACGCCTAAAATGCAATGAGATTAAGTCTACCGATCCATGTAGCCTTCGCCTCTATTCACAAGATATAGTAAATGGTAGAAACGATTTCTTTTCCTCTGGATTAATGACCTTCTCTCAGTCGGTGGCAGCCATTCGCCAAATCACAGTATCTTTGCGGGTTTTGTAGAAAGTTTTAGCCATTTCACCCGAGGATGACTCCCACATCCTCAACATAGCGCTACTTAATCCCCACGGCTGCTTACTCGTCAAGTGAAATAGCTTACTTAGCCGATAATATCTACACCTGAAGGTCAACTTACCATCCCCACCACAAATTCTAACTCTATATTCTAACTCTATATTCTAACTCTATATTCTAACAACCTATATATAAGCGAAGCCCCTAAAATTAAGACATAAGATGAATTTCATATTTAAAGTGTGAGGGACCTTAAAATAAAAACTTATGGAGGAACAAAGCGGCCAGCTGAAAGGGAAATGGGCCGGAGAGATGCAGCAAATCAGTACCCAGATTATTGACTGTATATGATGTTCAAGTTTTCATATCGGTCTTGCATGGTCCTGCACTGTATAATTACACTTCATGATGTTTTCGGCAATTCTGAGGGGAAATGTTGATGCTAAAATTTTGAGTTTTCCAGTTTCTCTCGCGTCGCCCTCTTGAGTAAGTCAAAGGGAGCATAATGTTTTTCAACGCTAAGATTGGTTGCTTTATGCCTCTATTGTTCCTATTCATTGCTTTTATTACTGCTTCATTATTCTCTCCTTCACACAATTTATTTATCAAATTAACTTAGAGGCTGAAAAACTGGGGGCTATGGTTCCAAAACTGAAAAAATAATAACAGAAACTAACTATTTTTTACCTTGGAATATAAGTATAATCATTAGTTGAGTTTCGAGATTTTAGTAAAGAAGGTTGGTGGCGGATCCTTAGATATAAACTTCATCCATGTTCAGGCGGGAGCGGAACCTGCGACGTTTAAATTTTGGGCGATACTGACCATACTACCACGAACGGGATACAAATATTTTGGATGGTACTACCAAAATGGATAATCATGCATTATGTCAAATTAAGACACTCCATTATGATCTATGAGTAAATATCTCAGGCAATAATGTCAGAATACACACATGCAATATTTTACATCTAGAATTGTACACACGTTTTCAATTCTATACAGTGCCTATTCAGACGACCCCCATAAAAAGGAAATTACGTTTCTCTGTTGTCTATTTATTGCTGGTGATGTAACATGTCATGCTTATATGTCCTTGCAGGAGCTAGAAGCTGAATAAATCGTACCGATACTAAATTTCCTTCCGTTTAAGTTTTTCAGTATATAGCTTCATATCCACTTTACACAAACGGAAAACCGAGAAGTACCCGTACGCGACGAAATGATTTTTTCACAATACCTCTGTATAGTCAAACAAGCACTCACATTCCCTTCTTGGGGAAAATTAAATATCGTATTTTGCTGCGACACATTTTCTCGAGAGAAAATATCTCCCACAACGCCCCTTTTCTTATTTCCGAATGGCCTCCCTCTCTCCACACTTCCTCCCCTTTATCCTTCCATAACCCCCATAACCCTCCACCTTTCACTTTCTCTCTCCCTCGATCTTCCCTAGCACCCTTAAACCCTCTCCTCCATGCTTGCCCTTTTCCTTCGCCAGGATCACTCGCAAGCCCCGACCTCCTCCATTTAATCCCTCTTTTCAATCTCCACACTAAAACCCTCCTCCACCTCCTCCTTACACATCCCTCATCTTCAGATATCCTCCTTTTCAACCACGTCATGGACCGCCTCGCCTGTGTCCGCACAACAGATCCTAATGCCCTCCTATCGTGGGTGCGTCTTATAATTCCGTATGTCCTCTCTGCCCTTCATAGCTTTCAATGGCAAAAATGTACGATGGGCTCTTTCCCTCCCCCTTCACTACACCCACACATACATCCCTCACACCAGAGGCACATTTGGGATGTGATATGATTCCGAGGTTTCTATAGCTTTTTAGAAGGCTATCCATGGTGAGGTTCTTCATAGGTGTCTTTGCTGCCGCCATCTGTATTTTAAGAACAGTTGTTGTAAGGTGTTCCCTTGTTCCCACGCTTTGCGATGATCCTTGAGGATCAATATATCAAATGCTGACGCCAATGTCCTCAATTCCGTTCCTGCTATTCTCGCATGGAATTCACCAAATTAGTGTCGGTTAAATATCCATGATTTCGTTCCTTGGTTCAATATATTGCAAAAGACTAAACGGGGAAAACCTGATGATGGCTCTGTGAGCCGAAACGCGTTGTACGCATTAAAACAATTTGTGGAAAAGTGCAATTGTTTCTTTTATATTATGAAGGACTTCCACGATATCTCGTCTGAATCTGTTGAATTTACGGGGAAAGTGTCCCCGACGCAAAGTTATTACTGCCAATGTTACAAATTGATCTTCGCGGACAACATAACCACCGATTCGGGAGGACATGTCAAGATTCAATTCGATTCTATTACGATTCATCAATCGCAATAGTTGTGTTGTCCATAATTTAATGTGTTTTTTAAAACTTGGAAAAATGTGTTAAGTAGCACTCATAAAAATGAATTTATTTCAGATTTGAGAGATAATACATATCGATTCCTATGAGGCAAGGGCAAAGAATGCTAACAGAAATGGCAGTATGTAAACGTCACATTTTATATTTATCTTCCTGAAAAGCGGAACTCCGGTAAACAGAATGCCACTATGACGGTTGACTTAATTTTCGAAGTTGACATAGCAAGATAACATGGAAATTATTCATCCATTTTGCGACAATAAGCATTTCAAACTCATACTGCCTCAAAGTGAGTATGCTCTAGTAATTTCTAGGGACCACGCCTCGTGATGAAACGTCAACGTATGTGAAGGACCAAATCCACCCATGAATGAATTTTCTATTAAGCATAAATATAAACGCCTCCATATGCTTTGAGAGACTGTCCCACTCAATGAGCAAATTGCCCGCTATGAGTTATCTGAAAGGTATTCATAAAAGGAATACATATTGGAAAGGTATGCTACAGAAGCAGAAGAGGTTGTGAAAAACATTCGCTGGCACGTAAACAGTGATCTGTAGTTAAGAACTCTTTCCATCGGTAGTGAAAAAGTGAGTGGCAAGAGTAGACGAGAAATTGGATATGAATTCATTAAATATGTAATGCGCAGCATCGTCAAGTATTGAGTAGAGCTAAGATTGTGAGTGAGTTTAGAGAGCTCAAAATACAAATATATACCTGACATTAATAATGTGATTTTCAGGAGACACGTTCATATTTAGTCACTATATTGCACTTACTTAATAGTAGTCAGTAGTTTTAAAGTATACAATTGAAAAAGTAACTATGGATACATATTAGAAATTGTTATCTCTTTATTTATCTAAAATACTAGCTGAAGGTACCCGTTGAGCTTCAACGGATGTGAAAAACATTGAACTTATTTTATAAGAAAACCACAAAACCTGAAGAATACTGTCAGCGTGATCATTTGAGGTGTTCGTATCCTATCTTGTTTATTGTGATTCGTTCGTTTTCCCTTTCGTGCACGGAGAGTTGAGTGATTTTTTGTCCTCTTTAATGCACGGGAAACCCAATAATGGGCCACGAAGACTCATTACTACTTAATAAATAGCACCTAGGTTGATAGATGGTGACCTCGTCCCTCACGTTCTCTTTAGCCGTCTTCTGAGTGAATAACAGCTTGAGCACTTCCCTTGTGTACATAAATATATTTGCATTCAATGGCTTAATTGAGTTCCGCCATTCACCGTTGATATGTGCGTTGAGTATCGTAATCAGGATAGGAGAGTAGAGTATAATCCAGCGGTTGACAACGTCAAAAGGTGCATTTTCAATAGCAGCGATGTTTATTTTTCCTATGAATCCTTCAATCCGGACTATGCCTTTGGCATAAAGGGTGACTATATTCATGGTTTCCTAAATCATAATCATTGGTTACAAAATTAAAAATCTATGGTGATCAGTCTTAGTGCACTTGCCAATTTTCATGCATCGATGACGCCCATTGCGCAGAATATCCGTTCTTCTTATGGGTAAGAAGCATGTAGTGACGCAATTATAATTTCCGCAATCTGAAAACAGATTAAAGTTTCGAAACAAATGGCTCAATATTTGAACAAGATTTTTAGCTGGTTACCAGTCAGTAGGTTTGGTTAGGATGAAATTTGTGCGGTTCTTTGCGTAATCCGAGAAGCACCACGGGGAGATTATCATGAGATTGCTGGTAGGCATGTCTTTGAGCATCCAAGGCTAACCTTTGTCTTTTCATGCAAGGACTCATTTTCTCGCAAAGAAGACATTCCTCATGCTTTTTCAAAAGGTTACCCTTTATTCTATAAGGCATGTTTATGGATATATTTTTAAGTCCAAGGAAGGGAAACACAGAGTCAAGTGAGAGTCTAGAATAGGCAACTCGATGATTGAGTGAATGTACCTAAGTTAACTGCACTTTAACACTTTTAAACATATAAATAACTCGTAAATTTTATGTGGCAATTGGTCTAAAAACAGTTCGCAATCATAGTGAGAGGCAGACGGTTCCACTACGTGTAATTCATCTGAGTATTAAAATATAATAAACGACGCCAATATAATTGTAGCAACGGAGGCATTATTAACATTATTATTCGCTGCAAGTAAATATTCTTTCACGTTTAATTCCTTTATGTGTATCGTTTTATACATAAGTGTTCAATCGTATGTAGTTCCCTTATGAGAGCTACTTGGAGAATAGACATTGAAGAGTATACCTGTAAATGTGCATTGAATTTATCGATTACCCACCGAAGCAATCTATCATGGGGCCCTTGGGACTCTGGGCCCTTCCTATACAAATTTTCTTTCTACGTGCTATCATGGGCCGGCAGGAAAACTTAAATGCCAGATGCGTGAATATCCTTTTAAATTCAAATCTCTGGTTGTCAAGGAAATATGCTATTGTTGATTTCAGAAAAAATGTGAGATTTTTCAGCTATAAACATAATTTTCAGAGAATTACGAAGTGTAAAAGAAAATCGATTGAAAGAATTAGAAACTTCATTTATTCAGCTATCCAATAAAAAAAATTCTAGCCCTCTATCTTGAGTAAAAGTAATTTTTAAAAGCAAAAAATAAAACCACTGCACCAAACCCAATGCTTAGCATGGACCAATAGGGACCCCCAGGGGGGGCCTTTGGGGGCCCTGACAGATTTTTAATATAGCCTATGTTTCATCCCGGTACATTTTATAACTACATACAAAATTTCAGCTCAATCGGTTCAGTAGTGTTTGCGTGATTGAGCAACAGACAGACAGACAGACAGACACCATTCAATTTTTATATATTAGTATGATTAATTACTTACTTAATTTTGAATCTAAATAATCTAAGGACTAAGAGTAATCTTAACAATTTTTCAAACTTGTATTATGAGCTTCATATACTACACATTTATCGTGTTCCGTAAGAAAAACGACATCACATTAAACGACTCTATATTGGTTTCTAGCTTTGATCTAATGCATCCCAGGAAAACTTACTTGTTGATTCCTTAGAAGATGGGCACACCTTTTACCTGATACTGTCTTTGCAACAAGCGATTCAAAGCTTAAATTGATGTTAAATCCGCGAAAGATAAATAGGAGCTCTGCACAAAATGAAAATAAGTCTTCTCAGCAAACCGGCTCTTTTTACCGATGTACGCAAAGACCTGCGTAAACGTTTTAAAAATTTGAGGGATGGATAATATTTAATTAAAAAATTTCTCAGGCATCAACTTACATTCAAACCTAGGTTTTTACTTCTACGTGTCATAGAAAGCTCGTTGACAGTAACCTTCTCACTATTGCTATATGGAGTAGGAAATAAAGGAAAAAACAATGTTCTTAATGTCTCCAGAAGAGTTTTTAGTTAAATTTTAGCATTCTACGTAAGTGTAAAAAAAACGGATGTATATTGACCCGATTTTCAAATATTTCAATCAACTGAAATCATGACGCATAAATGTCTAAGGAGAATTTTTGGTTGAAGCTTCATGAAATGGAAGGATATTATTAAGCTAAATATTTTCTCAATGTAATCATCGATGATTAATCATGACTTCATGAAAGTTTAAGGGATGAAAAATGAAGCACTAGGGGAATTTTAGGAGAGGAGTTAATAAATTTCAACATACAGAAATACAGAAGACATTTTCCGCACAAATATCTCCTGATAAGCAGCCATAATTTCGATAATGTGTGCAATTTTCAAGGTTTTATCACGTCAAACTACAGAATGACGGCCTTCTGCATGCGTGCAACTAGTGATTCCGCCTGTGCCACGCAGGACGGAATGCACTTGGTGTTATTTATCAGCGAGCCCTTAACTCCACCGAGCACACCTATGATGAGGACCACCAGTATCACAGAGTGTCCGGGGTACATTTGTCGAAGTTCGAAAAGCAGGTGTTGATATTTCGTCCGTTTTTCTACCTCCTTCGTATCCATGTTAGTTTCAGCCGGAGCCGAAAACTCGATCACGAACATGGAGCTTGTGAGGTGGTCGAGGAGAACGATATCAGGCTTGGTCGCCTCCAACTGCCTGGTGGTGGAGGAGTAATTCCACTAGATGGTACATTTATCGTTCTCCACGACGGACTCAATATATCCAGGGGCATAGGGCAGCACAGGTGTTTCGTCGATGCCATAATGGTGTCGAAGGTGAAAGTATAACACCTGCAGGGCCGCGTTGTGACGAGCTAAATACGCCGACCTTGCGTAATAACTACAGCCGGAGAGAAGGTGACTCGAAGTCTCCGGCTGGGCTCGGCACGCCCTACATCTCATGTCCGCGACCACCACCTTGAATATAATTCGGCGGTACACGAGCGTGTTTATAACACCAACCTGGCACGCGAGAAAAAAACCCTCGGTCTCGGACTTCAGACCGGCGGAGCGTAGGAAGGCAAACGTCAGCTCCTTCCATAACACATGATTTTCGATGTTTCGATAGAATCATCCATGCATGGGATTATCGGTATGCACCTTGAGCAAGGCCTTCTGCTCGGCTTTTTTATTTCGAGATTGAGGACGTCTGCCTTAAATGACGAGATGGTTGTGTCATTGTCGCTTCCGTCGGATGAAGGGTCGAAGTCGAGACCGGTTTTGCCCGCTGCCCTCCTTGCCGCCTGGAAGAGAAACGCCCCTGCTCCCGCACTCTCGTGCTCTCTTACGAGATTGAGCAGGGGGTCCCTGCTTTTCAACACTCGGCATGCTGTACCCTGGACAACTCTGCTGTGAAGACACTCCAGACTCAATAGTCCTCTACAACCTACATTTCGTGGGAGATACAATCTGGCGACGGAAGATTTCGGATGAATACTTCTATTGATCGTCATCATCTTCCTCGTTCCCCTATCGAGGTTCTGCAACTCGTTGACGTTCCACAGTAATGTAGGAACTTCGAACATGTTCAAGGCGAGAACCTTGTTCTTGCCTGACAGCTCAGAACTCCAGATGTTCCTGAGAGTCTGCCTGTGTTTTTCGGTGAGCCTACCCTTCACTGCTGCCACCTCCTGCATTCGGCGCTGGGGGAAGGCCGAGATATTCATAGGTATCATCGTCCTCGAGGTGACGAATGACTCTCCCGTCAACAAGTTGCACGTCTTCCTTGATCTCCGAAAATCTTCCCCCGCCAGGTGGATGGATGCACAATTGTCCAATCCGAACTCCATCCATATAGCCTCACTGTATTCTAGTACGGTGTCCACGGCAGTGCGAAGGTCTCTCGCATTAGAAGCATAAAGCTTCAGGTCATCCATATAAAACAAATGGGTGACCTTTTATTTCCTGTCACCTGGAACACCGCACATGTATCCTCTACCTCGTCGCCGCCTAAGGGACAGGGGTAGGAGGGAAATACAAAACAATAAGGGACTCAAGCTGTCGCCTTGAAAAACGCAACGGTGGTATGTTACCAACTCTGTGGAAACTGACCGCTTGCCTGAAGTCAGAACAAAGCGCGTTTTCTAGAGTGGTAACAGGCGTTGGATGCAGGACACTACCTCTGGGTGGACTTTCATCAACTTCAGCATGGCGATCAAAAGCTCATGCGAAGTTTACCTTACCTTTTATATCGTTATCTTAGGCAGTGACGAAATCATGGTCGATTATTAGAAATAAGACGATCAACCGCATCTTCTTTATTCCAACACATAGCGCATACGTTTTCTACAATGTGATGCCAGAAAATTCTCTTCAATATTTTCAAAGATTTCATCTCGGCAGCTTAGCAACCTCACCACTCAAACGACAAACGTTTTGGACCTTCATTTGCCTCTCTCTCTCTCTCTCCCCACCATTTCCTCCTTCGCTCCCACCCCATTCCGTCTCAAATCAGCCCATTGTGTTCCTCACGGCCCTCCGATCCCTCAACCTCTCACCCCCTTTGCCCGGTATCTTTCACTTACTTCCTCCATCCCTCTCTCTCTCTACCTCTCACTTCCCAACCGTTCCGTCTCCCACTCTCTCACGCTCTCCCTCACTCTTTAAAACAAACAGGCATTAAGTGGTCGCGCACCCTTCCATCCCCACCACCCTCTCTGGGGAGCCAGAGTATCCTAGATAAACACCGACACGAGGAGTCGCATCCATTTAAATGGAGGGCTCGCTTGAGGGGCCGGGGGAAAACCGAGAGGGGGGCAAGGGAAGGGGGAACGAGAGAATGGATGAGGAGGAGGAGGCGGGGAGCGGGAGAAGGAAGTTCGTGTTGAAGAGGAGAAAGAGGAGGAGGTGGAGCGACTGAGTGAGTGATTGGGGCAAGGGGGACGGAGGATTGGACCGGGCGAGACTATTTGTGGAGTATTGGAGGACCCTGGGGGTCTTAAAGGTCGCCCCACAATCGACGTCCCTCTCCCCGCAACGAACCGCCAAGTGCCTCCACTACCACCTCCCCCCTGTCTCTCAACCCCTTCTTTGCCTCCCCCCACCCCCCACAGCAAGGGATGGGCCACATTCATCGAAGAGTTTCAGTTGTCCATAGATTTGCTTAGATTTTTCGATACACCTTATTAATATAAAACGGTCCGATACATCCATTACCATCATAGAAACAATTCAGGTTTTGTGCTCTCAGCGGAAATGGCAAGATTATGTAACCATTATTCCGATGATACCTACTTCAATCATTATAAGATTTCGTCAATATATTTTCGGGTTCTTGCAGGAAATAACTTGGACATGCATTTTAATTCTTGCTACTTATGGAATACCTTGCAATCTATTCCTTTTAGAAAGTTCCGAACATTTTACTTAAAAGGGCCGAAAATTCTTTCTCAATTTTGAAGCAGTTTACGAAATATTAAATTAATGAAGTAATTTTCACTTATCAACTGATAAACCCATAGCGATACATCATTTGCGGATTATCATTTTACTGATATATAGATACATGTTCATACACCGCATATCCCTTGTTCTCCTTCCTCGCCCTGAGAGAACACCCGGTGCCACTGTGGGGGGACGACGCCCGTTTGACGGTTTGGCGGCCGGGAAGGGTGGGAAACGAAGGATGGCCGGGAGAGGTGACGAGAGGTGTGTGTGTTCTTACGGGAAGCGACGACGATGGGATCGCTGAGAGACGCCACTTGAAACACACAATGTTCTCGTTAAAGGGTCAAACACAATGCACAGGGAGCCCCAGGACCACCCCAACCCCCGCATCCCTCTAATAAAGCCACCCCTTTCCACCTCTCCATTTCGACGCGGTGGGCAGGGGTGGCCTTTAGAGTTCGTCGCAGAGGGTTAGTCGCAATCTCCACGTTGTTTTCTTTGGCTCGGTTTGAGAAGGGGGGAAGGAGGAGGGGCGATCGGGGGGGGGGGGGGGGGGTGCAAAATGAGGGTTTGGAATGATTGGGGGCAAATGGAAGAGGCGTTGATGGCGTGCGGTTGCCCCAGCGTGTGGCGCTGTGCAGAGTGTGGGGCGGGCGGAGAGAGAAAGATACGCGAGAGGTGTAAGAATGCAATGAGGGGAGAGAGAATAGGAAAGTGATGACGGGAATGGTGGGTGGCTGAAATGGATGGGAGGGGATGTTGGGGGTCGCACGGGGGTGAGTGGAGGGCACGGAGGAACGGATGTGGCCGCCAAGCACTCGACCTGCTGGCCAACTCTGAACCGGATGCCTGTCTGTTGACGGAATGTGACCGGGAGACATTACGGAAAGCATCCGAATCTTTTACTTTTCATAGCTTTCCGAGAAATTACATCTATCTGCAATGCGAGACCTTTCATATAAATTTTAGCACGAGCAAAACTTTTTCCTTTCTCAGATTGCCATCTTGAACCTCGCGGTGTTAGGACCGCAAAGCATCTAATTTTCAAAACATAATCATAAAACAGTGACAGATTATCTGAGACAGAAAAACCCAGCTCCTTTCGACAGACGGAGAAGAAAGTCCGCAAAACGATAAAATATCAGAAAAACAGCTATTGTAACAATATAAAAATTAACAAATGGAAATTAACCGGTCGTGGAGAGAAAGATATGTCGAAATGAGAGGCTACATCGGAGTGTTTGAGATTTTAAAGAGTGAGGATAAAAGGGGAAGGGATGGGAAATATTTGGCGTGAAAACGTTTTGAGGATAGGCGCGCACATGAGAGGGGAATGGGTGAGAAAAGGTGAGGAGTGGGACGGTTGGGGGGAGGGGAAGGTGGAGCGGAAACAATAGAGAAGGGAAAGTGTGAGAGGCAATAGAGGGAGCAGAAGGATGGTTTCTCAAATATCCCACAGATTATAGAAGTGAATGCGTGAAACCTTACGGCTCGGTAACAAGTAAGGATATTTAAAGTTATCACAATTGGCAATCAACCATTCTGGAAGGAGCATAGAATGTAGTAGTTCTAATTTTTATTTTGGTGCTTAGGCTTCAGTGGTCGTTAATCAAATTGGTCTAACAATATTTACTATAGCAATAAAGTTTCCATAAACATTATGGACGGGACAGAGAGAGCTGTTCCTAAATATTAAATACGCCTAATAGACGAATTACACAGCAAAATAAACTATAATTAAATCATAAAATACTCGCTATTCCTTCAAATATGTTTAATGCCATAAGTTATAATTTAGTATATACAGCTGCATACGACTCCAAAAGAGGTCTATTCTTAATCCCGTTTCAAACCATCTAATTCTGCGTGATTATCTATTCAAGAATCATAGTTCAAGGTTTATCGAATGGATATTACATTATTGAAACGTCAAGACAGCGGACATGTTTTCTTAAAAGCTCTTAAAAAGCTTCGTCGCCATCAAACTCCTCTAGCATTGAGCGGTTCTAAAAACACTTGAATCAGTTTGAAGTTCCTGAACCAGTAGCGAGCGACCTTAAGCCTTCCCATGATTCCGCCTGCTTCTCAAGAGGAACACAAGTCTCAAGATGGCTACGTGGGGAAGACCTTTTCAACACTCATTTTTTCCTTATCAAATCATCACCTCAGAGCCACCACGTCACCTAATTCACCTTCTTATCCTAAGGGTTTCACTTTCGCTTTTATTTCCTTCTCCTCCTTAGGAAATAAGTTAATTTCATCAGTTATGATGACATTTTAAAGGTTCTATTTTATATCTTCACGCTGCTGTTGATTTTAGCACTTTTAATCTAGCTACGTAGGAATAATTTAAGGATCATTCCATGTCAATTCATCCAGCCCATGACTCCCACTGGCTAATTTTTTCATGAATCTTTTATCATCTTGCACTATTCGAACAACTGTAAGTGCATTAGTTATTAATATTTTTTCCCCAGAAGCACTACTTCATGAAGTGAGCCCTGCCAATGTTAAGCAGTAACATTTTTCATATATTTTTTTTTAATTCAGCCCGAGCATTTGATCTACAAATTGAATTATTGTTAAAGCAAAGCATCTGGTATCTCGAAAAAGACTCCATATATATTATTTTGGTAATGCAATAGACTCCGCAGAAAAAAGTCTTCAACAATTGCAAGTATAGAGTTGAAAACAATTGATGTACGATATCATTTAAAGAAAAACATTTACTAACACACCTGCAGCAAGAAGTCATTCTTGAAAGCAAAAACGATTCCTGGTACACGATGATTTCACCATTTTACCCGTCTCACTGAATTCCATTGGAGCAAAGGGAACCAAAATAAGGTGGAAAATTCCGCAGCATTGACCATTTTGCCCTTGAAGATGTCACATATCTACAAACTCATAAGTTGCAGGCATGTGCTATTTTCCAGTGTGTATAGCATTTTACAATATGCCCTGTGCTCTGAAAGTAGAACCCCACTGCTTCTTTTGGCATGGCCTGGGTGAACTGATGTGGAACTACCCTTTTAGGCAGAAGCAGCTGTAAAATTAACTTCCATTTCAGAATTTTTGTTTCTTTCAAGAATGACTACTTAATGTACCATACGATCAAGCAACTCCCTCATGCTTATTCAGCTATGTAAGAAGAAAACAATACAAATAGCACATTTTTACAATTTACAAACAATGTAGGAAATTAACTTTGGGTTTCCTATTTGATTATTAAACTGTATATACGCATTTCCCCTGCCACACCAATACGGTGGTTTGCAGGGAATTTTGTAGATGTATAATGACAATATAATAACAATAATATAATAACCAAAATACAAATAGAAGATATTTGAATGCTTCTTAAATATATATCACATATTTTTCTCCAACAATCGTACCATGATAACGTGGCATCTTCAGCTTTATTTGAGATAGGAATGTGAATGGAAATGATTTTCACCAAAAATGGAATCAATGCTTGAACATTTCTTGAATCTTACTTCACATTGCAATTAAAATACCAATATGATAATATACTAAATAAAATTCGCAAAATATATTATCTATCGCTTTAATTCCTTGGAATAGGTAATTTTATGGGGAAAATATGAACTCTAACAAAAAAAACAATATTTCACTTCGCAAAAACATTTAAGTACTTCTTAAGATAAAAATAAGTTTAAAAAAACGTGAAGACAGCAATTAATCTTAGATACATCACTCCCCATTCCGCCACAGTACTCGTTCTTCAGTACCAAAATATTCGGTGAATTCCTCCCTAATAGTCACAGCAGAAAGGCTTCCCACTTTTCTCACCAATGGATTGTGCTGGCAAGAATCATTCCTCCGCATCCCTGGTATCACTTTTCCGTCTACTGTTTCTTCATCTACAAGCCCCGTAGAGAGGTACGCTGTATCTCTTTTGGCTCTAAAAAAAATTACGAACGGCAAGACATGCCAGAGTAACATTCTTCACCTTTTCAACAGAAAGATTAATTGGAGATAAAAATATTCTGAATCGGTTGGCAAGAATGCTAAAAGCATTCTCAACAACTCGCCTCACCCGGCTAAGGTGGTTATTGAACATTCTTTCGCTTAGGGAAAGCCCTCTATCAGGATAGGGCTTCATTAAATAATTTTGCTGAGGATAGGCATCACCTCCTACAATTACATAGGAAACATTCCGTCTGCCAGGCACTTGCTTCCCGGGTGAAATATTAAGGCTGCTGCTAGCCGGAGTTGCCCTTAAAGTGCAATCCCTAAAAACACCTGCGTCGTTGACTCTCCCATTAACCCCAACATCGTAATACAAAAATATACACTGAGAATCAACCAAAGCCATAAAAATGATGCTATGTTCATGCATTTAATTGTAATACGTTGATCCATTAATTTTTGCAGTTCGCAAACTAATGTGTTTTCAATCAAGGGCTCCAATGTAGTGGGGAAAATTCCAGTGTTTTTCGAAGTCTTTTGCTATGCCTTTCCATTCTGCGACAATTTTTGGTAACTGAAGCAAATGCATGAACAATAGAACAAGCAGATTTTTCTTAACACTTCAAAGGGTCTGAAAATACTAAATTATATCTTGGAGTTGCATTTACTCAATCAAGAACAAGTATTTTTCTTTAGTGTCTACTTGCTTAACATTTTTGAGGATAGAAATAACAAATTTCTACATACGTTAGATTGGTATATTAAAGGTAGGCATCATTCACTAATCACCTTCAAGTGTTCGTTCTTAAGGGCCTCATATATTACTGTGGACACGATCAAAGAAATGGTGCTGTGAGCAATCCTCGTTGTGTATTGAAGGCTCTTAAAGGATTCACCGGTCGCCAAAAATCTCAGCGTCACTGCTAGATCATTCTTGGCCGGTATCCACGGCTGACACACTTTTGAATTGCCGACCATTTTTGGAGATCCTCGGAAATATTAACTCAAATAAACCAATGAAACTTTTCCACTTATTCCTAGGTTTTCCGTCCTTAACCGTCTTGTGCAGCAAGTTCATTACTCCTTCATTTTGCCTCCTGCGAATCCACTTTCTCGTCCATATCCTGCGCCGATTTCTTTGCCTCTGGAGATGAATACCAATGCCTAAAACTGCCATGGCTAATCCTATCCTGGCAACATTAATTTTGTTTTCATCCATATTATACACTAAAAAAAATATGTGTCCGCAAACGACAAAAATTTGGGAAAGGTCGCATTACGTTGCCATTTTCTTTGTCTTGTTCTTAATCCTCGTCCTCGACGTCTTAGGCCGTGTGAAATCCCTTTCAATTATCCTTGATCAAGCATTCTTGAACTGATGTCTTGAATCATCTTTGACGCGATTTGACGTTCAATGTTTCATGCTCAACGTTTCTTGATCAAGGAAAATAGAGAGGTGTGAAATATATAAATATATAAATACCTGCGTCAATTCGAAATGGCAGGTAAAAGCCTGCTCCCATTGGAAACAAGAAAACAGAATCTAATACTGCCGCTTATCGTTACTTACTAACCTCATAAAACGGGTTATATTACACTTTCTAGAAAAATGTTTTAAGATGGCTAGATTAAGCCAAAATGCTTATTATAGACAAAGTACAGGTGCAGTAATCACAGTGAGAAGGATCTCTGGGGAGAGAGATCAAAGGTCAGGGTGAATTACGCCGCTCTGGTCAATTCTAAGACCAGTAAGAACAAATTCTTCCCATCCACTTCGACCGGAACGAAAAGAAATGGATCACGTATCACCAATTAATACCGCGTTATTAGAGCAATTATTTGAAGAGTTGTCACGATGATCAAAATTAACTTATCATCAAGAATCATCGATCTGATGTTTGGCTTGCTGTAAATCTCCACTTTATTTTTCGCTCAGCTTCCGTTTTATTTCTTAGTGTTTCCTTCCTTTTGGCGTACCTCGTCAATTACCAATCACAAAATGAATTTCGCGCAGTAATCATGCTGGGAGGATCATATTTTACGAAATAAATAACAGGCTACCCCATTCTATCCACCAAGTCTCCGTTTATTCTCTTATTTAATCCACGGTCTGGGTGAACGAGAAGCGTGAGAGGGAAGACATGGAAGAGGAGTGGGCTGAATGAAGGCAAGGGATAAACGGCCGAGAGTGGCAGCAGCGGAAAGGGCTTTCGGCGCGCGAAGGAGATGAGAGAGAGAGAAAGGGCTGGTTGGTCTAACCTTAGGGCGTGCCTTTTATACGCACCCAAAATGCGTGGGGTGGAGGCGGATGGTGGTGGGAGGACGTGGGGGGATAGAGACACTGAATGTATGCAGGGATGGGAAAGAGTGAGTGGAGTGAGGGGAAGGGGAGAAAAGAGGGGGGGTGAGTAGGGGAGGAGAACGCAAAAGGTTGGGTAAATGAGAAGTTTACTTGCGTGAGGGGAGAACGAGAGGGATTATGTCCCTCTTTATTTATTTCATTACGTGAGTGGAGAAGAGGGAGCTTACGTTTACCTCTCCGTCTTCCCCCCGCCTTTCTTTAGACCTATTTCCTTCCACCAACAACTTCCCACACAACACGCTTCTATCTCGCAAAGACAATGCCGCATAGAGAAGCATTAGCCCGAGACGGAACGATGAGCAAATGAGTGTGCACGAAGGAGCGGGCGGGGTGCGGAAAGTTGAGTAAGTCGCACGAGTTGGCGGGGTCGTAATTTTTATCACGTCCTCGACAATGGTTTAGTCCCCTTTTTACCAACCCTGCCTGTTTTATTCCGCCAATTACTCAGTGCTCAAACTTGCCCAGAAATTACTCGGATAGGGAAAGTTTTGAAGGTCTCCGGAATTATTTGATAGCTAAAGCTCTATAACAACTAGCTTTACGCGCAAGGCTTTTTAGAGGGACTCGTGACAGAGAGAGGCAACGAACAAAATTAAAAGCATAATTACATTATTTCCAACAAATATATGAGCTGGAACTAATTTTAATAAAATGAAATTGATATAATGTCTCGATCATCAACTGCTGAATACGACTTGGTTTTAAATGAAATGAAAATACAAGCAGCAAGTGCAAGTTGGTGAATGATACAAAAATATGCTAACATAAATTCATGAGCATAGAAATGTAAGGGTACTTACTAAAGTGTTGTAAAGAGGTTAAAAAATTTAAATGTGAGATTTTATGCGTCAATGGAGCAACGGTTTCCCAAAGATAGCGAGTCCGACGTCTGAGGTAAAGATTGTAGGTTGGATATACTCGTTAAAAAATAATATGAATCTGTAATTTTAAAGATTTTCCGAATACTTTGGAACGAGACAACAAAGAGAGAAACATTCGTGATCCTATGATGTTCCATTGGTCAAAAGGCAGCAGTTTCACCAGAAGGCACTCAAGGTGACGCAGATCAAGGAATCGATCCGGTATCATTTTCCATACCTGCGGGTGAGAGTGAAGTTCATAGAAACTGCCAGAACACTCTGATGTGGAAGGCACCGAAAAAAAACAGTATTCTTCTTAGAAGATGTGGCTTTGCGTTCATAACCGTGATGGCATTCATCCCGGTAAAATATTCCGGAGGAAAAGTGGTCCTCCAATCGGATCGTTGGGTGGGGACCACTGGGAGGGGAACATCAACAGTCAGAGTGGATAAATGTAGTGTTGGGATATGGAAAGTTAGATCCCTAGAAAGGAGTGGAAAATTGGAGAGCACGAAGATGGACGGACTAAAGAATGACATCCTCGCATGCAGTGTAATAAAGTGGGCTAGAACCGATGATGCTCTTCTTGAGTCGTAATGAAAGAACTCAAGAAACGAAGATGAGACAGTAAAGTACAACTAGCTACGGAACCAAATAGTAAGGGAATCCAAGAAGTCCAAGACAGAGTGGATTAAAAACTGCTTCAAGGAATGTGACTACAATATGGAGAAGGGAAATACGGAGACGGGATACAACCTCGTATTATGAGTCTTTTCCAGACTAAAGAAACAATCCCATAATAACAGAGAGGAAAACGGGAAGCACCTTACAGAGCAAGAAAATATAGGCAAAAAATGAGATGGGTTGATAGAAAACGTGTATGAAGGGCCTTACTTTATGGAAAATGTATTGATTAAGAAAGAGGAAAACATGGTAAAGGGGCCCTGGTATCCTTGGGAGAGAATACGAGAGTAGATTACTATAAGGGGCAGTTGAAGAAAAAAAGGAACGGGAGGCAAGTTGCATTAACGGAACAATCATCAAGGCAGTTGATGAACTTGATAAAGAAATCCTGCATTGAGAAAGTAAGAACGGAGAGATGTGAGGATCACTAAACTCTGATGTTGCTGACACATATGTTCATAATATTAGCAAAATAATCAGGAGAAGGATATAACCTTAATTGAAGAAAGGTTTTGGGACATTCTGATTGTATTCTAAGAACCAGAGAGTCCATACTACCAACAAATTTTCACATAATTGATGATACACCTCAAAAAACTAATCCATGCGGCATTCGTTGACTTGGGAAAGGCCTCAGACAACTTGGAATGGAATATAACATATATAAGATTGCTTTAACGAATAGGAATTGATTCAATGAACAGAAGAATAAATCACAAACACAGTACGAACCAATTCACCAAAATCAGAATGAAGGACAGAGGAAAAATAGAATCTAAAATAAACAAAGAAACTATAAAAGGATGTAACCATTCACTAAAACAACTTTGCATTTCAACTTATATCTGGTAGAAGCCGTTAAAAAGAAGCTCAAGAAATTGGAGTCAAAGGAATGTAGAACTTTCCGATTTTTTTTAAATTGAGGTGATAGAGGATTTTAGGTAAAGCACAATGCTGAAAACCCGAGGTTTGAGTAAAGCCGAGAGTTTGGAGATAAAAATTGGCAAATTTATCTGAATTAGAACGCCGGCATGAAAAGTGGCGATTCCCCGTCTATCTTCACAATTGCCGTCGAGCATTGCCCCCCACGCCTCATGATTGGCTCTCGGGTAATCTCGGTGGCGTGCCTTGGAGACGGCGAAATGGAGGACAAATGTGATTCATGGATGTTTGTAGAGAGTGAAAAATTCAATGGTCAATGTTTCTTTGTGGAATATCTAAAAAAAATAAAACTTTCCTCATTAAAATAAGTACCTATCGGCGGGTAAAGAGGAAATGATATCTCATTGCCCCCAAATGGCCAGGGGTCTCTCGACATTAATCCCTGAATTCCACGTTAACCCCGAGTATCATTAATATTTCTAAACACAACCTGTTACATTGAAATTATTAAATATTCTTTAAACGTCATTGCAGTGAAAAAAGGGCCTGACAGTCTATTATTTCATCCAAGAAGCCTAAAAAACTAGTGTGTAGTATTCATAATTTCATCAACTGTTGATGGTTGATTCTTCTTATGAATTACGACCAGACAAAAGAAGAGCAGAGATAGTTCTGGGCCAAGTTAACCCCACCTTGAGGAGGAGAATAACTTCATAATTCTTTCCTTCAAGTAAAAGTAAAGATATTGGCTTTGTTGCCATTAAACGAAAAATATAAAAATAAAATAGCAAATGGGGTTGCTAAAACATTTTAATGAAGCATTCTACCAATTTCCTGAATGGCCGTAAAAATCGAGAGAAACGAATAGAGGTGAGTTAAGTTATAAATCCAGTAACATCCGTCCATTTACTCATGAGTTAACTCATTAACAGTGGATTTAACTCAAAGACTTGAGCTATGTGAATATGTTTTTAACTTTGACAGCAGTGCAGAAATATTCAAATGACATTAATAACAGAATTGATAATTACATTAATGTCGTAGGCAACTACAATTCGCATTTAGGTTTTGTGACGCAGAAAGGCTTAGAGTTAAGGGATCAGCAAGAGTGTCTCAGATTTACCTTTTGTATTCGAAAGTAGTCTTATCAAGCCCACTCCATCTGCCACACCACCTGCCCTAAGTGAATGTTGGGCATATACTCAACCCGGATCGAAATGCTCCCCCACGAGTCCGGTTCTGCCGTTCCGGTGCAGGCAGGCGCCCACCTTTTACGAGGGGGAAAGTAAGAAAAGTGAATCGTAAATCTTTGACACCGAGCTAACAAGCGACGGAAAAACAACGACACCGTGCGCGCGCGAGACCCGAGTCGCGACCTTCATTATATCGCCTCCACCGAGCGCCCAAGCGGGCGAACGGGCGCGCGAGGAAGAGCGAGAAAAAAGGCGAACGGCCGGACGTCACGTATACACGACACGGATTTAGACGCCACCGCCGTTCAAGATGGGATGCACTGGGGGGGGGAGCGCAAGGGGTCTTCGTGTGCTAGGAGAGAGAGGCGTGGAGCACCTAGGCGGATAGAAAATGGTTAGAAAGGCGACGAGGAGAATAATGTCCACGTGACAAACTACAGGGATCCAAAGCTTGTGAGTGTGCAGACAAACGGAAATGCTCTGACTCGCCAAGGTATAACGCCACTTTCACAAATCCGACTATTCCTGGGCGATGAAACGTCGACACGAATATGAACTCACGAACACGAAAAGATATATCCACACACAGAAACATACACTATCCTTTGAAAATCGTGGTACGCTCAGGGCAAAAGAGAGGGAGAGAGAGAATCTGTATGACTATTTTTTCGTTTTGTTTCGCGTCGGCTAGGACGTCTCACCAGCGAGAAGACGATGCCAGGCATAAAGGTTTTCAAAAAGGAGACCGAAGACTGAGAAGTAGGAAATTGACGCGAGAGAGAGGATGGCGGGGGCAAAAGAGACTATCGCCTCAGATACGGGCCCACGTCAAAGAGAGGTGATGAGCTAGTGGTTCCAGGAATACATTTTATACGACCGAGTCATCTACCGTGTTACATGACTACCCTGGGGTTGTGTAAACTCTCTGAAAATATGCAAAGGGAATTTTTTTTTAAAGTAAGAAGGGATGAAAAGGTTGAAATGATGATTGGTTAGGTCAACTAATGAAAAGCGGGAGGGAAAACAAGAGTGGCTGAGTAAATATGTCCAGGGAGTTATCAGGTTGGCCCACTTGGTGTCTAATGAAAACGTTTCTTCTGAATGGCTGTGGCACCGTGACTGAAGGATAAAAACAGCGCAGATAAGGCACGGCCGTGTATTATGGAGGGTTGCTCGCGGCCCGTCACTTATCATCTACGTCCACTAAGTCCATTGAGAACCATGAAAGAAGGTTTAATTTTCGTGATTCGAAATTAAACGACGTGGCAATTAATCCACTTTCCTTTGGCCTTTCAAATAAAAGTTATCAAAGTGAATGTCATGGATGCATTTGCTAGTCCCCATAGTGTTGATGATGGGTTAGTCTCTTAATCAAAGCCTACCCAGAAATTATGGTCTCCGCCCCATGCTGGTGAGAGATTGGTTTTTATTTGGAGCAAAAATATAAATTACAGGTCGATAATTAATCATTGGCGATTCATCAAACAAATTAATTTGCTATCGTAATTGGAAAAAAAGTATTAAGAGAAGTGGTAGTTGCAAACGTATATTTATAATTACTTTGTAAATTTTAATAAGGGAAGATGAAAATTAACTCCCAGCAGATTTCCCGGAAAATAGCTTAAAAAAACAAGCCAAAAATACCGCGATACAGCGCTATGACCAGACAGAGAGAATCCTTGGGAAAAACTATATCGGTCCCGGAAGGATAGATTTATACTTAAAAAAGACAATATGTCAATATTGAAAAGATACTAAAAAAAAGCTTACTTAATAATCCCTAAGAATGCTATCTCTATAATTAAAAAATACCTCAAATTGACTACATCAAAAGCACGCTAAGTAAATAATAATTGACGCTCAAGTCATAGAATGGTGAACACTAACAAAAAAACCAAGTTTATGAGCATTAACAGGTTGATAAATGCATATGAGAGAATAGTCTTTATTGAACGAGAAGTTGATATTTAAACCTAAGGAAACGAATGGATTTTTAATACTACAGGATTACTTTTACACCACCTTCCATTCCCTAGAGTGGTGTAAAACGGTGTTTTTCAATAAAAAATTTGGTTGTATAACGCAAACGTGGCTACGGGTTATGTTATGCATGCATAAAAAGAATTGAATGCAACAAAAAGGTTTATTTTATTGTAAACTTAGAGCGGAACGAATACTTTTTATATGTTACCAACTTTGCCCCAGGTGCTCAGGTTTTCCTCAGCGTTAGATATAATCCGGAAATCTGTGTGCATTTCTCAACGTCTTAGTCCATACATTTTCTTACGGCTTGAGGAATTTAAATCTAAGGCAACTGTAATGCAACATTGTGTACTAAATGACCATATTACAATAACAACTAAACAATTAGGGAAAAGTTGAGTTAAATCCCATTACGTTTCTAACGCTGTAAAATACTTAAACTAAGATAATTTTAAATAATGAGCCCAGAATGGCGAGCATTTCAATTGAAAAGATGCTTCGCACAAATTGCAATTACTAAGGCCCGGCGTCATAATCAGTAGTGATCTATTATCTTGGTATCATAACCGAAATTTGTGCTTTGTCCTATTGAAAGAACACACATCTGACGCCATGCACAAGCATGTGGGATCAAAATAATTGCGTATTTTTCTCAGGATCGTGACCCTTTTAATCTCCTCCTCTTCATAATCATGTCATTTGCGGTAAAATGAGAAGAACATATGGTATCTCCATGTTTTTCGGGCAAAGCTGCGTCGGTGTATCTTTACGATGACGTTTCGTAGCCAATGCAGGCCACATCTTCAGATCAAGTCCGAATGCCAAACGGTGAAAGTTGGCCTTTATGTGGGCCAAACGAAGAGGGCGATCTCCGTTCGTTTGAGCGATCACCGCAGGGCTCTCAAAAACAAGCACTGCGTGCAGTCGGCAGTCGCAGAGCATGCCTTCTCGAACCCGGGACATCAAGTTAACATCAATGACGCACGAGTCTTAGCCAAGGAAAAGTTTTATTTTCCTCGACTCATCAAGGAGGCTATTGAAATAGAGAAGGTAGAGGCTAATTTCAATCGGGATGACGGGCATAGACTTCACAACACCTGGAAGAGACTCCTGAGAAGAAACGCCCCAAAAGAAGGATGCTCAACGCTGATTGGCTGCGCTAACGGAAGGCCCCCCTGATGATATAAATACAGGCAAACTTTCACCGTTTGGCATTCGGACTTGATCTGAAGATGTGGCCTGCACTGGCTACGAAACGTCATCGTAAAGATACACCGACGCAGCTTTGCCCGAAAAACATGGAGATACCATCACAACAGCGCTGCGAAAGCCTCAAACAGAAAAAGAAGAACATATATTAAAGAATGAAAACCGAGTCCATCACAATCTTAAGGGAAACACTTCGCAATTTATAAATGCAGAGAATATTCCCATAAGAATGCGATACCAAATAACAGAGAACGATACAGCTACTTGTGAGTAAAAATTATGACTTTGTTTTAATTCTTAACCAAGGAACAAATGCGAGAAAATAATTGTACAGGAAGGGAGATATTATAAACCTGAAATAAATATGTGAAACCTAGAAATAGAGAAGCAATGATTCATAACAATTTGAAATAACAACAATAAACAAATTTTGCCGTAGCAGAAATGTGATCTGCCCTACCTGTGACCAAGAAGACTTATTGCAACAAAAGAAGAATTGAGTTAATAAACATGTTTATTGTCATCACCTATCAGTTGCGTTTGAAGGGTGTATGAGAAATTAAGAGTTGGAAAAATGCAGCATAGATACAAATAAATACCACAAAATACCTCGTTCAGATGTGGCAACCTGAATTTTACATGCTAAATTAATATCTTAATAAATTGCAAATTAATTTTACTCTGCCAAAACGCAAACTTAACATCCAGATCTCCTGATTCCCACCTCTGACGGTCACCCAGAAAAAGAAATTCCTCATTTCTCATTCCCAGTGAGACGGGAATGATGCAGAGGGAGGCTTAAAGGTTTTCGGGGAGATCCTTGGATGAAAATGTCATTAATGTTGGACGGAAGGGGAGGGGGGCCAGGGAAATGGACGAAGAGTGAATTAAGTGGGTCAGGTAGGCCGTCTGGGGAAAATGGCCGAAGAACAAGTGAGGAACGCAAGATGACTGAAAAATTAACTTGCAAAAACCTGACGAAAGATAGAGAGGAGAAATAGGAATGGCGACAGATAAAGAACAGTAACCGCGCTTCCGAGTGCTCACCTATGTCGAAAAATCAAGACTTTATTCACTAAATGATTGAAAAAGACACCAAAAGAGACTTTTATTACAAAAAGATTAAGTAAGCACCAAACAATAGTAATGCAGATAGAATGTGTAAAAGGATATGAAAAAGTAACTTAGAAACGCTCAAAGTAATAAGCAAATGTTAAGTCACAAAAGTGTTTGTCTGTTTTTACAATCCAGTAGGAAAAAAAAGAATTACGTTGTCAAGAAGGGTGCTAATACTAAAGTAATGACGCAGAGGATAGGGAAGCCTTAGAAAATGAGCCTATAAACCGGTGAAACTTAATAAACATACATACATACCAATCAGGCAATTCCCTCTCGGGGAAGAAACAGTCAAAAAGGTTTTATTCTCGGTGATAAGCCTTTGAAGCGGACTCTGCAGCAATAATTTCCTCCACTCTGCCCTATTCTTGCATACGTATTTTGCCTCAGTTACCCTCATATGCATTGATTTATACACGCCCTCCTATTCTTAAGGCTCCGAATGTTCCTGTTTAGAGTGTCTTCCACCACATTCACCCATGACTTTCATGTGCCCCTTCCTCACAAACCATTCCCTCCCAATCATATCATCATGTTTCGGCATATTCGACTCTCACCTATTCCCTTGACATGACTAAGCCAACGAGACACACTCTTTTCGTATATGTTCATTACTGGAGCATCCAGCCCAAATTATTTCATTACCTTGGCATCCCTAATCCTATCCATCCTACATTTTTCGCAAATATTTCTCTGGTACCATATACCCACTGAATTTAGCCTACTTATATCCTAACATACCCAGGTTTCTATGCCATTTAATAACGTCGGAAGGAGAACACTTTTACACATTGCGATTTTTGCATTGATGTAACTAGACAAATATTCATTCTACCAAACATCCATTTTATACCACATTTTACCAACGACTTTCATTCCGGCATTTGCACGAATTCTTATCTCTTCATCTATCCTCCCGTCTTTCCCAAACATTCGGCCAAAGTAAGCAAAATCATGCACTGGCTAATTTGTTTAACTATTTACCCTCATGATACAATCAAAGATCTTACTTCTTATTCTCATTGACTATAAAAATGACAAATACTTTGCTCTACGACACATTGGCCTTCAAAACCATTTTCTCTGTTGCTTCATGGAAGTTATCCAGGCTACCCTGTTATCCCTGTGGGCTCTCCCACAGCAACACAGCGTTGTTAGCCTACAGGAAAACTGACACATTTGTGAAAATTACGATTAATACACTTGCTAGAAATATTATTATTCAAATGTACACACCAATAGGTTTGATAAAGAAAAATGACTAAAGGAATTTCATCATTAGCAATCCTACGTTAGTGATAGGTTTTCGGACACACACTACTAATTTTATGTCCCGCCGTCAAGTCTTTCATACCATTTGCCTCTCTTGTTATCTTCTAAAATTCATACCATCTTCTTACCTCAATCTTGTTGGGCAAGCATTCCTTCATCAATCATCCTATTTAAACTTTGCATCCCTTAATACGTCCTCCATCCACTTTTTTGCCTTCCCAAATATCCATCACCGATCATCCTCCCTCAACCTCCACATCCAAAATATCCTCGTTCGTCTGCCACGATTTCCATTTCACCCTCTTTAACTCTTCGCCAAACCCTTCTCAAAACCCACCAGTCTGAGAACATCTTCTTTCCGCAAGGATAAGGCTGCAGAGTCATACATCACGATGCTATATGTATCACAATATGTACTGCGTCTTCGCCAATATTTTTATGCACATGTTCGGTACATAAAGGAAAGGAAAGATGGAATGACGAAGAGTAGGCAAAAAGAGATAAAGATGGGTAGGCGGAGTAAGTGCGATAGGAAGTGGAAAAAGAACACATCTGTAACCAGGAATGATTAAAACATGAAATCACGGAATGATGATGAGAAAAAGAAAAGATTTAGAGAGAGAGTTCGATGTGGAATGAGAGAGAAAGTCGTCAAGTGATGATGGGACAAGAAGAGATAAGAAATAAAACAAGATGAAAAAGAAGAAGTTCCGACCGGATGGGACATACTTATTTCTCTGGTATTAGGGTAGTTACCGAATTTAAAGGGGAAGTTGAAGGGATGAGAGCAAGGCTTCAGATTAGGAGGGGGAGAAGGTTTGAAAGAACAGAGGTAGAGGACCAAGGGAACGTCCAGGGTAGATGTGGAGGCAGGCGGCGATGGGGCAAGGGATATGGAATTGGGGACTTGGGGCAGCGGCAGTAACACAGAGAAGATTTGAGGAAGGGTGGAAGAGGGGAATGAAGGAGGTAGTAGGAGGGGGGGGGTTACTGGTGAGAGAAAGAGTTTAGGAAAGGGCCCGCACCAAAACCCAACCGAGCGTGTAGGTGTGCGGCTTTCCCCGGCTGTCGCCAGATGTGCTTAGGGAAAACCGCACTCCTCGAACCGTCTTTTTCCTCGACCCTCATCCCTCCCTCCCTACATCTCTCTCCCTTCTCTGCTCTTCTCCAAGACAGAGCCCTTGCGGACGGCCTTTTTCTTCTCCCTCCCTCACTCGGGTCATCAATCCACCCTCTTTCCTTTCAAGAAATTCCCACAGCAAAATAAAGTTAAATTATTTTTTTCCATATTGGTGTTACTTGTGGAAACAGTTGTTTGTAAAAGTGGAGTACTTCACCTGCCTTGAAATCTGCGTACATGGAGTGCAATACTCAAAGCATATCTAACACGGAAAATCTCATGGTAAAAAGTTATTTGGGGCGAAAAAAACCACTACTGTGTTCGTAGTAAATATGATTCTTAATGAGGTGGCTGAACAAACGCATGAAATCTCCGAATTCGTGAGGAGTGTTTAGAATAATGGAACACTGAAAAAATGTATCAGAAGCTTTCGAAATTTGGTGTTCTAAGTGGATACTGAAGTTATAATACAGTCAATGACTCAGAAACAAGAAAATGTACACAAGACTAGACGGGGATAAAACCTCATGGTGAATGCTATGGAAGAGAACATGCAGCAGGATTACACTCGCGGGATCGGTTTGGTGAGGTTCCTAGGGTACTTCCATACCGAGGGCCTGGGTTCAAATCCCGGCGGTGGCAAAGATATCAATGAAATCCCGATCCACACCCGGGTGTCATGTGGAGAGCATTTAATGTTCAGTATTCCGTCTGTTGCGTGGGACGTTAAACCATGGTCCCCTAGGTGCCCTTCGTTCAGAGAGGGGGGATGATGGCGACGCAGGGTTTCACTCCACCCTTCCTCCTTCCCTTTAGCCCCGTCCGCAGAAGCCACTTCTAATGACCTTAGTTGTCGGTCGCCTCCCTAAATAAACAACCAATCAATTAGACTCACCTTGAATGGAACCCAAAAAAGCACAGGGAAAATAAACAGTAAGGTGGCGCAAGGAAGAACAAACATTACATGTTCACCAGATAAAATTCAACATCAAATTAAACTTCCAGGGCAAAGAAACTCCCAGAATTTGGTAGGTGGCATTTAAGGGCTACAGTAAACAAATCTTACAATCTACCGACTTGTGATGATGATGTTACTACAGGAAAAACGTGTTCTTTATATCATAGTGCAAACAAAACTAGAAACCTTTCGATCTTATCTCCCCTTTTTAAACTTGAAATTGCACGCGAATAATGGAGTTAAAATTATTTCATTAGCTATGGAACTATATATTTTATGGCTGGAAAAGTAGGTGTACCCAGTTTAAAAATATATTTGTTGAAAATTATATACTTAAAATGACTAAGTCCAGTCTTTAATTGCATAGGTATGCAATTAGTGAGTGTAGTATATTTTAAGTAACGTATAAAAAATTGAATTTCTCATACACTTTGACGATTGAAGTAAAATGCAGGAACCACCGTAAGACGGTACACCCCTTTGATTTACTCGTAGTATACTGACTGTCTTTTAAGTATTTTAAGTACTACAAATATTTTAAAGGAATCAGACAGAGAGCAAGGCAAGAGTTAATGCTTGAAAATTAGGGGAGAACGAATTTCTAAAATACGCTAAACTTTCATTTATAATGTAATCCATTTATACGAGAATTGACGACGTGTGACTTAGAAATATGAAATTTTAAGTAACCGTTTTAAAGTCCATTATTGCATGTTTTTTAAAGCATGGGTAGTGGTGCAAAATGACCAAGCCATCGGTGCACTCAGTTATTTAACCTGATACTACTGGCTGCTTGAGACCCTGACTCATGTCATGTCAACCACAAAAATCCTTCCCCTTCTCTTCTACGCTCTATTTTCCTCGGAAGAAAATCGTATCCTACCTCTCTCTCACTCTTTCCACTTCCACCCTCCAGTCCCCTTTTAAGGCTCCTGAACCTCTTTTCTGCAAGTCATTTCCCCTCGGGCAAAGGGCCACCTCATCATCCGTCTCCCTGCGCAACAGATATGTCCCGCTGCGATGGGGAAGTGGAGAGAAGGCTAGGGCATGCACCATCTCACTTCAAGGAGGAAAATAATATGGCCGCGACGAAGCTCCACCGGACGGATAAATTATGGTGGAATCGCGCAAAGGTGACGCACTGAGAAATTACGAGGGCTGGTAGGGAAAAAAGGGTCGGAAAGCACGATGCGGAAACACTATCCCTTACGGCATACCTTCTGATGTGGTCAAAAATGTTTGGAGAAGGGAAAGAATGTGAAAACCGAGAAAATGAGTGTGAATCATGGTAACCAACCAAAAGGGCTCTATTAACCCAATCAGGTCTGTTGAAAACACAGCTGAGGACGTTTAACTTAAAATGCAGGAACCTACATTTTAACGTATCTAAAACTAACTTTTAGACCTTAACTAAGCTGCCATATCACCTCATGGCTGAAAACACACTGTTTCAGTAGTATATTCACGTTGGTCTTCTGTTGAATTTAATCTCTCTGTTACAGCGTTATCTTAATTAGAAAACGCGGTCTTCAAAGAGATAGTGAAGTATTAAGCTAAAGGAAATATAAATATTTGTTGATCAGTTTAAGGTACATTAATATTTATTTTCTGCAGGTAATGGAATGTTAATGTGGTGAGTTGCAAAGATCCATTACACCTGACCTCCGAGAGCATAATTGAAGATAATTGAGCATGATAATGATAACATATAACTTTTACGCATCATATAATATTTAGCGCATTGGTAAGATAAGATTAAAATAATCGACAAACATGACATAAATAAATATTAATAGTATTAAATGTGTGTTAAAGAGAGATGCATTGGACTCTCAGCATTTATTTAACTCTCAGGGAAGTCAACGAGAAATCACGAAAAGTACGCGTATTTTCGATTTAATACTTTTATATATTGTGTGTCCCTTTTAATGCGAATGCTAAATTCTTATTTAACTATTTGTTAAACAGTATTTGGCTCTTCTATTTACCATCATTGATATTTTTTGTATAAATAGGCACATTAATTAAGATGTTTACGGACTTTATTTTCAAAAGACATTTTCAAAATATTAAAACGATGCCTGTGTACAAATAGAAAAATCTTCAGAACCTTAAATTATTCACAACAGAAGGTATTCTGGCAAATTTAGCTGTGATTTTTCATTTTTTATCAACTTAGTTAGCAACTTTACTTTGTACATTGCTAATACATTTTTAATTTAAACTTAATCCAGCATTGCAACCAAATGATGCATATAGATTTACTTTTTTATTTATTTACAATATATTAATTTTTATTTTGAACGAAAAAACCATCAAAATCATTAATACTGGTAGAATGCCGAATGGAGCATATAAGAATTTAAAGACGGCAAAATTAGGAGGTAAACGAAAAGTTGGAGGCGGAATGTGGAGAAAAAAAACGGGAAATGTTTCGAGAAGCGTGTGCTCACTAATAATTGGAACTGAGACAAGCAGTGAAAGGATAATGGAGAGTAGGAAAGGACGAAGAAAAATAAGAAAATTAAGAGCCAGGACAATAGCACAAAACCTAAGGACAAAATAGGGAAGGGGGAGGAAGAGAGAGAGAGGGGTGGCAAATAAGGTTAATCGAGGCTTAGGGAATGGAAAGGGGGATGGGAAGGATGAGGAAGGAGAAAGACAAGGAAGGAGAAAGACAACTTTTTTGGGGCCAGGGAGGAATGAACGAGCATAATGGCGGAAAAAACCTTAAGGGAGAAGGAAAGAACCAACAACAATGACAGATGTTCAACTCTTGTCACACGACGAAAAAAACCCTTGTGTGAACGTAAAAGACATATACGAAGTGTATGATCTTAGAATTGGCGAAGATGAAAGAGAATGATAAGACGTGCATTTTGAGGACTGTGTGAACAAAACGTTAAATTTTAATGAGCAACAGAAATGTATTGCTTCCTTACCTCATAAAGCAAGGTCATATTTTCCGGATTATGGAAAACAACGCATCTCGTTTTAATGCTTAGCAAATATTTAAACCACTAAATATTTTCTAAAATGGGTACCAGTTTTCTTTCAAACATCCAAATCGACGACCAAAATATTTTAACCTTAATTTAGATTCTTTGTTATCGGAATTAAAGGACTTAAGCTGTGCCTGTTTTTTCCGTGAAAAAAGATATCGGCAAAGCAGTGTTTTTTTTTATTAATAGTATTGTATCATACGCGGAATACGTAGCGTTCCTTTATCAAAACAACAGTGAATCGACCAATGCGATCATCTTTAGTGTCACATGAAATCAGTCCGCATAAAATCAATTTTTTGCATGGAAAAATCATTTAACTAGGTACTTCTTTTTCGTTAATTTTATTGGACAGAAATTAATATCATGTGTTTCTAACTTTAAATGTAAACTTGAGGTCTATATCAACAAAAAATAAAATATTATCCGCAAATACTTAAAAAATCATTATCATTGGATTCCTGAAAATATGTTCACTTGTGTTCAACGAACACTAGTTTGGAAACAGTATTCTAATTATTGCTGCCTGCACTGAGAATATATCGCCATCTGTTCAATACATGGGTTTGAAAACTACGAAGTGTCTACTAATTTTCACTTTCATCAAACAGGGTGGCAATTCAATGAATAAGTAGGTGAAAACTGTCGTACGCCCGCACCAAGACACCCATTTCCAATAACTGCCCCTGATTTAACGGCAACAAGGAGTCCACTACTGTGTGGCATGAAGATATTTCATAAGGATACATCCGGAAAATTCTGTGAGTAAATCGGAACGGAAATCATCGTCCTCATTCGTCCTCATCGTCTCTGAACAAAACTCCAAATTCATGTGATTTGTACTATTAAGTAAAAATACAGATTTTACAAGTACATTTTACTATCGTGGCTAATATGACCGATGTTTTGCCATTCTGAACCCGCATTTAGGTCGGTTATTAATAAGACAAGTAAATGCATTAGCCGCGAGGTTAAGTCCCTCCAACATAGCATTTAATTTACTCTTTCATTTGAGTATTCTACCATCTGATTTGTAGGTTTTTGGACAGTCCTTATTCTAATGTCTCAAAATCTGAGACATAATCTAAATTTCCCTCCTATGGATGTGCCGCCATTAGATCCCCCTTATATCCTTCATATCATGGAAGAGATGTTAGATGGAAGAAGGGACAGTCCTAGTCTCAATCTCGTCCCAATAAAGTCGCATTATTATTAATGAATTTAAAAAATATGGTACTTTTTTCACATTTTTTTATTCCAAGTCGACCGGTTTCGTCGCATGGGTGACATCATCAGGAACTGATGACGTCACCCATTCGACATCATCAGTTCCTATGCCACGAAACCGGTCGACTTGGAATAAAAAACTCTGAAAAATGTACCATATCTTTTTTTAATTCATTAGAATGGATTTTCACCAAGTGAAGCTGGAAACCATCGAGTTTCGCATTATTATTATTATTATTATCTTCGACCTCTTCTTATTTAGTTCAGAACTCCTATTCTCTTTCTTACTCTTTCACGCATCCCCAGTGTTCTCCCCTGCATCACCCTCTTCAACATAACTCTCCTCTCAGGAAATCCTCCATCCATCCCTCTCGCCTCCTTTGATCCTCCGCCACCAGCTTCCTCTCCAACCACATCCAATACCTCCTTCTTCGTCCTCCTCGTAATCCAGCTCACCCTCTCCATCCTTCTCCAAACCCATATCTCAAACGCACAGGTCTACGAACATTCTCCCTTCGCAATGACCAAACTTTCGACCCAAACAGCGACGCGCTCAATATCTAAGTTTTCATCAGGATTTTCTTTGTCTCTTCTCAGACCTCCCTCATCAATTCCATTCTCTTTGAGAATGCTTCTTTTGCCAAGGAAATTCTAGAATACACGATAAAAATCAACGACGATGGTGGACACCCCTACCGCACTTCCCGTTCTATCACGGCCCATCTCGATTCTCCATCGGCTACCCTAACCTGAGCCGACAGTTTCATATATCTACTGGTTCCGAAGGAGACGTCTGTCCTTCCAATCGATCCCAGCTTTCTTCAAATTCCCATTGATTTAATCCAGTCCACCCAATCAAACGTCTTCTGAAAGTCTACAAATCAAGTAAACACATCCATCCCATTCGCTAGGTTTTTGTTCTACTAGCGTCATCACTCCTATAAAGTCTCGTATTCCCATCCCATCTCCTAAACCCATTCCATATCCTAAACACAAAGTGATCGTTACCCAAGTATTCATTAGCCATCCTCTCTAGTCATCTATTTATAACTCTCAGAACTACTTTGGCCACGTGGGATATTAAGCTTATTGCCCTACAGTATTAGCACGTATTTGCCTTGCTCATATTCGGTATCGGAATCAAATTTGTCTTCGCAAAGTTCTCTGGCCAAACTCCATCCTTATAAATCCTACGAACGAGCGTAAAAAGTTCTCCTCATCCGTTCTTCCCCCTACTCTTTAGAAACAGGCAACACAGCTAGAAGATTCACGAAGTTTTACTCGGCGGAGGACTAGGCGGAGGCGGAGGACTGAATTTTCCGCCTACTGCATTCTAATTGGTTTTCGCAAAGTAACATGCCTAGAGATTTACTCTTCCCTCACCCCCAAAACACTTAGGCCCCCCTTTCAGTTGCAAAGATA
The DNA here is from genome assembly GCA_963573305.1 of Pyrrhosoma nymphula. Lineage (NCBI taxonomy): Eukaryota > Metazoa > Arthropoda > Insecta > Odonata > Coenagrionidae > Pyrrhosoma > Pyrrhosoma nymphula. The sequence continues at coordinate 10,707,659 of OY754328.1, forward strand.
TTTGAAAAGAATAATAATGCTGTGATTTGTGTCTGCATCTTCTCCTGGATAGTTATGCAAGTTTTATTTTACACTAATCCTGTATCTTTGGCAAACCATAACATAATCTTAAACCTATAGCTTTACTCCCAGGTGTATCACCAATAATTTCCTCTAGCAGGTTCTATACACCATCTACCTCCTCCTCTCTATCATTAGAGGTAGGCACGTAGGCCTAGATAATAATTTAACTCGTTAGATCTGCCTTTAGCTCAACGACTATTATCCTATCACTCACTTGTTCTGTATACAATACTTTTCTACAAAATTCCCTGTTCATCATGCATGCAACCCCGCGCTGGCTTTCATTCCCTCCGCTATGTATATCCCTCTAGCCATCTCTCTAGTAGACACCGCTATCTCCTTCCCTCCGCCCAGACGCATGACGTCGACACCCACCCTCTCCATGTCTTGCTTTACTTTCTCTAACTTGCTCACAATAAGTATAGTCATAACATTCCATGTGCCTATTCTGATTCTTGAATTCCTCTTCTGTTTCTTCTTTACCTCTGCTGCTACATTTGCCTCCACTTACAAGCAAGGATTTCTTGTGATGACGACCGCAGGGGCTTTGCCCTCCCACTGCTGCCACGCATGACACACGGATCACTGGGCCGAGTCCCGTAGTTGCCAGGATTGATGTCCATATATATATGAACTGTCCATAATTTCAAGTTTTTAAAAATTGATTACTGATATTACGTGGCCTTACTCAAAAGTGTTATATACGTGACACCATCATGTGAGGGCGCCCCACTGGGGACGTCTTTTTCAGGCACTGCGATGGCTACCAATCCTCTGTCTCCTTACCTTCGACCTATCTGATATGGGTGGCCCTACCGGGAGAATTGCTCCCGCCAGTTCAGCTCTAGGAGTCATCGGAACACGCAATGCTTTCCACCACGACAAGTTTGTAGTCCAAGGGAAGAGTAATTTAATGTAAATTATTTTTATATAAAAACCAATTCTTCTCAAAAATTACTTTTTTATATCCACTGGTTAAAAACTTACTTGAATATTTAATGTAAAAAGTTAATAATATACGACGGGAAAATAATAAGAAAGAGTTGTTGGCAAAATGTATCAGTGCTACAATGCAGTCACTTAAATGATATTCAGTCATTTGAGCTCAAAGCAATAATTTGTTGATTCGGTAAGAAATGAACATATTAGATGAAATGGCAAAAATATCGGCTCCAAAAAGTGTTGAATTTTCTGGCCCATTTTGTCACGAAAATATCCGTCACGACACGACAATCTAAAACCTTAATATATCCAGTAAAAATCTTTACCTAATGGACGATAATTTGTCAATTTTTTCTTTACATACACGGTTAAGTTTTAAATGTTTTGATTAGATTTATCTATTGATCACATTCTCAACTAAATATTTAGAGATCGAAATAAAGGAAATTAGCGATCACAGAAGTAAAAATAGAAAATTCTCGACTCTTATAAATAAGTATCCTGCCGAATCTCTACAAATCACAAGTGTATTGATTGTAAAGAAATGAAGAACAACCATTTTTTTCTCGATGATGACCACTATGAGATAAAAAAAATTAATATACAAATAGTAATACATTTAACTTGTTGAAACTCTTAAAATGGATCACTGATGGTACAAAAAGAATAAAACATAGTAAATGCATTGCTTCTTTGCACGACCAGACCACAAAAGCTATAATCAAATAAGTAGTCATCGCATCTAATATAATCCCCTTCGGTCTTTTACCCGTTCTCCAGAGAATCACAATCGCATCCAATTGTGGGAAATAAAGACTTAATACCGCCGACCGGAAAGTTTCACTGTTACAGGAGCGAATTTCAAGAATCTCATCGCTTGTGCAATCCTCCTGAAATATCTTCGTTTTCTCCCTTTCTTCCCTCACCCCAGGAACGTTCTTTGGTCGTTCAAAAGAAGTGGAGGGGGGCGCAAAGGGATATGAAGAAGACTGGGGGGCGGGAGGGGGAGAAGGAGGCGGTGGTCTTAGGGGGAAGGAAAACGGGGAGAGCTCAAACAACTGGACTAATTTAAATGAAATGCCTCCTCTTGGAAAAGGAGACCGGGTTCCCTTGTCTCTCCCTTAGGAATGCAAGCCTCCACCAAACCCTTAAAACTCCACTCTCCACCTCCGACCTCAGAAACACGCACTCATGCCACCAAAGCCCCCATCCTCCCTTCCCTACTCCCCCCAAGTCCCCAATCTTTCGAGTCTCCGCCGCAGCTTCCCCTCTCCCAAGAAGACCTAAGACCAAAAGAATCTTTCGAGCCCCATTAACATCGAAAGGCATTGCAATACTAATGGATTTGAGTTCCCACCCCTTCCTTCCGCAAGAGAAAATGGCGGGGGAAGAATATTGGGCAGCATTCGAGAATGTGAAACAGAGAAATAGAGAGAGAGAGAGAAGGGACGCATCGGGGAAAGAGAAGCAGGAATATGAGGGCAGAAGCTGGAACCCCTGGAGAAGAGAGGGGAAAGATACTGGGGAGGGAGGACCTCGGCCGTTAAGAGAGGGGGATAACTGCGTATTCGTGGGGGAGAAATGCGGCCAAAGAGGGTGAGATGAAATCGTAGCAGTAAGGGTGGAGTAAAACGCGGCAAGATAGTGCAGGGAAGCAGAAGAAATGGAGGCTCCGAGGTATAGAGTTCGTTTTGGAATAGGTGCGAATGTACATCTGTGCAATAATCAAACTTCGAAAACACCAATATTTGATGATAACGCAAAACAAAGTTTCCTAAAACACTCAACAGACAAACAAACAATGGAAATAGTCACCAGCGCATGCAAATGCTATAAAATAGGATGGGCCAAATTTCGCGTAACATACACACAAAGAAGCTGACTGCTATGAATAGACTTAATAAAGACCATTTTTACCAAATGAAACAATTTAAATTATTTTTAAATACATTATATTTGTCCCACGCGTGGAAGGATAGAAACCGGGATAAAATCAGCAATGAAAAATCATAGGAAGAGTGGTAAAGAAAATACATACAAATTATTACTGAGAAAACAAAGAGAAAAACTGTCTGGCCACATTTAGAGTCACAGAAGACTCTTGAAAGCAATAATGGAAGGAGAAATTAATGGGAAGAGATATCGAGGAAAACCACGGATGATACACATCAGACAAGTTATAAAATACGTCAAAGTGAATACAAAAAGTAGGAATGAAACGGAGAACTTACAGGAGACTGGAGTGGAGAGCTGCAGGAAAAAATCTTCAAATAGATGACTGATGATGATATAAAACTTTCAGCTAATCCATATTCATAATTAAGCAATTCAATATAACTCTGCTAATATTACTTTTACTATTAAGCCCATTTGATTAAATAAATGCAATTAGGTCCTAATCGAGTAATTTTAGTCTTATAAGTTCCAATCTTTTAAAGAAAATGGCCTAAAGTTATGACTTTTGAGATGAAATATTCTAACATTGACTTGTTTTCTCATTAACTCTCTTTATAAACTAGATATATTTAAGTTTTCTCATTTATAAGTAGTTAATAATTTAAAAGAGTCGTTGTTCCCTAAGTAGCAAAAGGTTTACCTAGATTCCATCTTGTATTTTGATGCAATTGTCATAGATTCCCGTTACAAATATCGTGAAAATATATCTGACGGATATAAGGCCTCATTCACCATTTCCATTATAGCACAATTATGATACATTTGGTCTTTTTATTCATTATTTCCGTAGTTAGGTATTCATATTTGGTATTTTCCTATTGTTTACATGCTAGATTGGATTTATTACTTCTATTATTTCTATGTATGTAGGGTATGTAGGATAATAATATGAAAAGCACAGTGTTTGACGTATTTGCAGCATAATCAGTCATTCAGTCTGTCCTTCAGCGTATAACTCCCACTTAAGATTGACCGATTGGCAGGATTGGAAGTTCTCTTACGTTGGACCTACAAATAGAAGATGGATGTAAGGCATCGTATGTATAGCTTTGATGAAGGAAGGAAATTGTTGCTCGTGATGATATCACGTATGGTAAATCATTATAAACGAACATTGAAAAAAATTAGGATGGTTTTTGGATGGAATTTGCGCAGGCCTACGACCAATTTGACTGAGGATAGTTGATGAATTAATTGCGATTCACAGAAGGAAGCTCCAGGAATTGACAGCCGATATGAAAATTGGGTAAGGAATAGAAACCTGAAAAATGGAAAAATTACAAAAAGGAGAATTGGAGATGGAATCGGAATGCGGGGGGCAATGGATCGGTGAGAAAGGTAGAGTTGCAACTTACAGGCAATATATATGCAGTGTAGGAGGAAATAAAATAGCATGAGGAAATGAGGCATGTTACGTAGCTGAAGCAAATAATGAGAGACGTTTAAATGGCGATTCGTTCCAGATGGTAGAATGGTAGGCAAGTGGGGAAGAGGGAGAATAAAATATGGGAATTTTGAATTAATTAACAAGAGTCGTCGTTCAAGTTTATGAAATGGCAGAGATATATTTGCAGATTTCTGATTCCAAAAGGGGCGCTTCTTGGAAAACACTTCAAGGAAGTATTCCTTAAAGTATGTCGGATGGGTTGTTAAAATGAAGACACGTAATTTCCTTTTGTTGAAAAGGTAGAGTAATGCCGACGCCGAGTTTCTCTTCATGCGTACTCTATTACCAAAATACTCCTGCCATTACCAACCTATCCATTTATCCTTAGTAGAGCAAATGACCTCAGTTCCTGGTCAACTCCCCGACATCCAACCACCCCAATAATACTCAGAGAAAATGTAGCCGAAGGAGACAAGGTTTTTCTCTCTCAAACCGGATTTGAACGGTGTAATGCAGCTTCCAAATATAGTTTTAAATTTTTTCAATGAACACTAACTAATAATAAATTAACAATGGAACAGTAGTTTATATCACATCTTCCGTTTATGGCCAACGCCTTCACATATCTTCCCAACACAGCCTGCTCCATCCGCTCCACCCGACATCTCTTTGTGGTTCTCCCACATCCCGCATTGCTAGGCTTTTACAGTGTATACAAGGAAGTCTCCAGTGAAAAGAAATGAATGGAAATGGAAGAGACGTCGGATGAGAATGGCGGAGGAAAGGCCGTGTACGATGAAGGAGAAAATGGTGCGGAGCAGTGGAAAATTGAAGCTGAGCGGTGGATGCAAGAGCGGCCAAGGAGCGAGGGGAATGAAGGGAAAGACGGAGAGATAAAGGAGAAGCCAAAGCAAGGGATGGCATTGGCAGGAATCCTCTTTGCAAACTTGAGGTACAGATTAGAAACACCACCCAAAACTTCGGATGACAAGGGAAGGCTGGAGGAATATTAACGATTCAGTGCACCAGAGCGCTGTTGGAAATTTTAATAATTGGCCGCTCGATAGTCCAAAACTCTTTCGTATATTTCATAAAATAAGAGGTTTATTTGAACAAAATATCTTGAGAGTCATGTGACTTGACCAAAGTAAAAATACATAGGCTTTAAATACGAAGAATTAAATTTCATGATAATAGAAAAGAAAAGAATCGGAGGCAGGTAGTTTCAATACGATAAATCCATTGTACAGATGGAACAAAAAGAACAAGAGAAAGGCGATTGCCGATATCCCTTCTGCTTGAAATGGTAGTTTTATGATGTGGAAGATCTATTGGTAAGAAAATTACGTAAACCGTTCGGGGTCAGCAAGAATGAAGGGACGCAGGGAGCAAATATCCGACAAAAGCGATTAATATATGAGAAACTAACTGAGAAATAGAGAAAATGTATTCAGCGGCTGCCTAAAGATTAAAGAAAGTAAAGATTAGTGGTCAAAGCGGTGGAAAAATGGCTAGAGAAGAGTAGTAGGCATGAAGTTTGATGTAAAAAAATTTGAGAAAATAGAGAAATCTGTGGTCAAAAAGGCCTAAGAAATTAAAATAAAACTTTTTCTGTGAAAAATGAGCTGCAAATACAGGAGTATTAATAATGAGTCCAAAATCAACGTAATGATACAAGCCTTTTATATGTTAAAAAGAGTATGGCCCCTGCGGAGTCGCGTTTTTGACTCATGGTAGTCTATTTAGACGAGCTACTACCACATGGAAGTGTAAGTGAATATCACCATTGTCTTTATTGTCTAATGAAGGTTGTACTCCCACTCCAAGTTCACTCCCACAACTTAAACCTCACCTCCACTCACTGACATTCTCTACATTTGGGGGCCATAGGCTTTCAAAAAACTAAACGATAATTCAACAGTTTCGTTACAAAATATTTGAGTTCAAGGCCACTATAAAACTAAAAGAATTAAGGGATAATCCTATGGCACTGCTACGACTCATTTTATATTTAATCATCAATTGATTACACCATAAATAAATATTTCGTAATACATTTTGCGATCAAATTTCAATTAACATCAATTTAATTACTGTTACTCCAGTTCATATAAAACTTATTTTTCTGCAACTACTGCTTTAAATTCTATCAATTGGTCCCGGAGGGAAATGCATCACCATGATATCTCCGTCCTCGAAGTCACAAAGCGAAAAAATAACATTAGATGAGTATCCAGCACGCAAGTTACCACTCTCTTGCCAGTAAAACAGGAAGTCAAATAGCAGAGTATAATACATTTAATATGCAAAATAGCTTGGGATCATACAAGGACAAAAATGTTATTCACTGGGATAATTAGAGTGATAAAAATCGATATATGAGATACAGGAAAGGGAATAAGGAAGCGTAAACAGTCGACGGGAAGAATGAGAAAAACATTGGGTGAAAAAAGGCCGGGGGAGAAGACGGGAGAAAAGAATCCTTACGAGGAAGGGAGAAAGAGATGTGGAAAGAACTGGCGCTCCATTGGAGGAGAAATAAATAAGATCTGACGAGAGAGAGAGAGGGAGGAAAAGAGACTTAGGAAAGTTTTGACTAACTTCCCGAGGGTGGCTAGATGTGAGGGAGATGTAGGGGGAGTTGGATAAGGGAGTGTTGAGGGCGAGTGGGTGGGTTAGGTTGGGGCGTGGTCCATAGGGGAAGGAGAGGGAGAGGGAAAAAAAGGGCCCGGGCCCAACCAAAGGGAATAATTGAATTAGACGCGTGTAGAAACCAAGGAACAATTCAATTTCACCGTTCCTTTCTCGGACCTTTTCCTCTTCCCCACCGCTCTCTCATATCCTCATCTCATCTCTCTATCCCCCCCTCTCTTCCCATGATTCCTCCTTCCTCTCCTCCCTTCCTGCGCCCGCCTCCTTCAGGACGATGAAGACGCACATCTACCACCCACTCCTCTTTCCCGACCACTCATCTCCCAAATTAAAAATTAAAAAGATGGAACACTAGGCTTGATGAGACGTCAAGAATCACCTTTTCCTACATTTGCTTTGACAACAAATGACGCCGATGCAAGCATGTCAGGTGTCATCCCAAGTATTACGTAAGACGCATTAGGGGAAGAGGATACCTTAGGCTTCCTTTATATTGGATTATGAACTAGTGGTCCAAGATAATCTTACGTAACATGAGAGGTCATACTGGCATCGTGTTTAGAAAATTCGTTGAGGAAACTCAACAGCTATGGAAATAGGGTGCAGTGTAGGTATCTCCATGACTCTGTGAATTTCCCCAAGATGTAATATTTTTATTTTGCATATTAAAAACAAATAATATCAATTAGTGATAGCCACAGCATAAATTATTTAGCATGTATTTAAGCCACAGCATAAATTGATGAAGAATACTTTTCACTCTTGAAAAGTATGGCAAACTCCTTGGCATGGACTTGGCAAGGAGTTTGCTTAATATTTTAACTCCGGTTTATTTCGTAGAATCGTCTCCAAAACCAAATTCATAATGCACAAAAACATAATACATTTCATATCATGAAAATACCTATAACTCCGTCACAAACGAAAGAAATAACGAGAAAATTGCACGTTGATTTCAAATTTATCATAAAGTTTTCAAATTTACATTTTTTTCTCTTTACTCAGCAATTGAGCTATAAAATTGAGCATGAATGGACTTTGACCATTGTCATTCCAGGTTTTTAGAGACAATCTTCTACACAATTGACTCTTTACACAAACTTTTCGTAAGCAACAGGCTGGTTAAATATGTTCTCTTCTATTTTATTATAGCACAACGTTTCATATTAAACGTAATATGCCAGATTCAGCTGAGCATGTCCGGCACCAATAGAGCATAAAATCTATGTGTGCGCACTGATGTAATTTTCCAATTTCTAGTTCTGGGCTAGGCATAAATTTGTCACCGCTCTTCTTATTTTTATTGTAACCAATTCCTGTCCTATTATTATTCACCCAACGTAAAAACAAAACCTCTTCACGTCTTCTCCCCCCAACTAATTTTTATAAATGAAGTTACAGGTTGTATATCTCCTTTTAAAACTTCATGTAATTTTTAACAGTTTTAATTTCAAAATTCATTCAATCGTATTCAAGGAATTTCGGTAACCCAACATCATTGGCATGTTTTACCAAATTACAGTTTTTAAAAATAAGGTCAGAACCGATTGAAATCACAAATGGAATCACCGACCTTCGACCTTCCGGGGCAAAGCACTGAACACTACGGTGCAGAGAATGTTAAGTTTTATAAGAAATCATTGGAGGATCCGTAGCAACTATTCAGGAGCGACTTAAGGCCCGATGGAGATGTGGTTAAACCTCCCGCGTCGCCGTCCTAGTGCGGCGGCCGAAATTAAGAGTCAAATTTTACGGAATAAATAATTTACTCCTATTGCTACATTTGATCCTTCAATTTACTTAATATTTTTACAGAAGTATAATTTATAAGAAATTAATATTTATCAATTCGTTTACATGGAATTGATCATTGAAATTTGATTCGGAAAGAGTGCATTAAAGAGAGACGTCGCGTTAGGCCTACGCTTATTTTTGAAAATTGGTTTTTCTTTTGAATTCGTCCCTTCAAAATAGTTGTTTTGGTGAGAAAACAAATACATTTCAGGCTGGTTGATGTACGACTACCCATAGCCATGCCTAAGGGGTCAAAGTGTAGGTGCACTAGAATAAGCGGATTTCGATGCCAGACACACGTCTTTAAAGTAATTTGCTGATTGTAGAACCCCAAAGGAGCAAAAAGTTTAACCATTTTTCCGTATCTTGAAGCCATCATGGAGTAATATTACTCCGCACCGGCCTAGCCGCCGTACGGGCGCTTGGCTGACGGTCGCCGCTACGCTGGCATCCGTGCCGAGCTCTGAGCGCTCCCACCTCTGTCCCCACCTCTTCTTTCTCTTTGTAATTCCTCGAGTACTTCTGAGGGTAAATAAATGGTCAAGATTATCTGATTACCTGGATGTGTTTAATTAAAATATTTGAAGACACAACGAGTAAGTACACAATTCAGTTCCGGTCTCTTGATGTAGATGGTGTGTCATACTTATGAATTAATGTTGACTTTTTGATATCAGGTAGGGACTTCCGGCAGGAATCTACGGATATGAGCAAGTCTTGAAAGGCTTTGTCTCTTTTTGGGTTATTGTTCTACTGAAATCGGATATAAGTTTTATGCCTCGCTCCGCATGATCATTAACCACTCTCAGATAAGTAGCAATTTGATTTCCCATTTTGTAATCCTCTCTTTCAGCCCATTAAGTCACAGGGTACTCTAAAAACTGTTGACTAATTCCTAGTATTTGGAAAAATCTGACGGAGCTTGTTGTGGCTAAGTCACCAAGTGTCATATTGGGAACATCCCTCAACTGCACCTGTCTCTTCTTCAGCGGCTCCTCCGAACCTTCATTTTGAGAATACCGGTGGCAACTTGCGTTTCGTCTTCTTCAGTGAGTTTCTCATCAACCTTTCTTCACTGCCCTCCTCTGATCATCCTTCTTTATTATCTCCATTGTCTCAGGCTCAACCTTGTGGAAGTTCATTTTATCGTATATGCAAAGGAAAACTGTTATATTTCACCAATTTTTTTTCAGGTAAAACTAGTTTCGACGCAGCGGCGTCATCTTCAGGTACAAAGAGTAAAACTGCGTCGAAACTAGTTGTACCTGAAAATAAATTGGTGGAATTTAACAAAGTTTTCCTTTTCATTTACGATCCTTCTTTATCTTTAAATCTACATCCCCGATAACTCATAACCTCGGTCCACGTTAATCACACAAGAAAAGTATTTCTTCCATCCAAGCCTTTTTTCTGCTTCTTTAGTTGCATCATTTGCCTCTTTTCCAGCTGTTCCATTGCATCATTTTTACTCAAGTCAAACAGAGTCTAGCTTACTCTGAAACATTTCTTTCTTAGCCATCGCGGCTGCACTTGGCGGTTTAATAGTGGAGGTATTCCTTTGGAGATACCTCCATTCCTGATAAAGCGACTCAATTTTTTCAATAACCCGAATGTCTTGGATACGGGGAATTTTAGTTTTGTTCCACATATCAACAACTTCTTTCATTGCAATCCTAGCTGCGTCCCGGACGTCATGATTTTTTCTCATGTAATAAAAGAACACACACAGTACCTCACGTATTGTTGGAAGCTTTGATAATACATGAAACTCCACAGATTCTTTCCCTACAAGGTCAATCACAGCTCAACTCCGCATCCACGCCATTGTGTAAACAAACTGTTTCACTTGAAATAGATTTAAACGCAACCACACGTTTGCAAGGGAAACACCTCACTGTACTTCTTTGGCAAAAAGAGAAGGGAGTGCGATTCTCATATTCTATGTATTCATTATGTCAAGGCAGAGAAACATAGAGGACTGCCGATAATTTAACCCCATTCCACAGGACTCAAATGATTAGCTTGGAAGAATAACAGGAGATACCAAAATGATTACAAAGCAATGCTTTAATATGCATCGTATCACTATAGACTAAGCAGTTTTGTATCAAACCACTTCACCAAAACACATTCATAAGATAGCAGAACTATCAGGTTATTAGCTTTTCGGTGTCTGTTCAGAGTGAAAAGAACACTCAGCGAAGGAAAACGAGCGTACGATTCGGCTGAATAGACGATAAAAAATATCAAAAATCGTCGGATGCAGGTCGCGCCCGTACGGGCGGCGGCTTGGCCGGTGCGGAGTAATATTACTCCATGATGGCTTCAAGATACGGAAAACTGGTTAAACTTTTTGCCCCTTTGGGGTTCTGCAATCAGCAAATTATTTTAAAGACGTGTAACTGGCATCAAAATCCGCTTATTCTAGTGCACCTGCACTTTGACCCCTTAGGCACGGCTATGGGTAGTCTTACATCAACCAGCCTGAAATGTACTTGTTTTCTCACCAAAACAACTATTTTGAAGGGACGAATTCAAAATAAAAACCAATTTACAGAAATAATCGTAGGCTTAACGTCGCGTCGTGCAGGTAAACATTTCCTTTAAGTCGCCCATGGAACAAGCTGTCTGATACCATAACGCATACGATCGTAAGGTGAAAGTTTTGTGACTTGATTTCCGATCTTCAGCGAATCATTTGTCGTCCATCGGCATCGACCATCACTCTATCTAAGAAGAGTTCAGAAAAATCTTGCAAGATCCGGATTGCCGCGGAAGGTCGTGGATATGATCTGGTATCCCAGCAGCCCCCTCTACGGATTCCTTCGCCCCAACACAGCCCCGCCCCCTCTCGCGCCCTTATTCCGTCATCCCTCCTCCACTTGGCACGACCTCCTTAGGAAAGCGGCGGGAGCCACGGACGCATATCCCAGTTCCTTCGCAGTTCCCCAACCCCCCACCAACCCATTCATTCCCGCGACCTCTTAACAGAGAAAACCTTTTCCTGAGCACACTTTTCATCCCGAGCCCATTCCTCTCGCTGCTCCGCCGCCATCCCGCTCCTTTCCGCCCATCATTGCGTCGACTGGTAACTCGTCGCGTAAGTGCAAGAGCTGGTAACCTATCGAGGGCCGTGTTTCCGACCGACCTTTCTCTCCGGAAGCGGGGGAAAGGAAGGGAGAGAGAGATATGCCGCGCGCGCACTCGAGTCTCCGAGGGAGCCGGACACGGCCGCCGTGTTCCGCGTTGATGGATATTTTGGTTTCCCTTTCCGCAGGCATGCAGTCATAGTAGCCGGGGTCGCCTGTGGGACAGACTCACGGGTAAACAACACGAACCATCCGGAAAGGGTATTTCATCCTCCCTCCCGAGGAAGTCACCCGCACGAAAGCCAGAGTACCAAAGCCTTTGGAAATTTCGCGGAAATAAATGCGAGAAGTTGTGTCAATAAAGGCCTAACATTGGTAAGTGAGAAGAATTTCAATCAATTCTCTGTAAATATTTTCAATAATCTATAAAAAATCTCAACATAACTTTCCAACACCAAGAAACATCAACGCCAAGAAAACATAGCTTTCTCAACTGACAAAGTATCAACCCTTACCAGCATTGACGGTGGCGGGGTGAAATCCTAGTCCGCGAACCTTGCTTGGTGGATTCAAATCGCACCTAGGTGCGTTTTAACATTCACTGCGGTGTGTTTATGTGTATAGCACGGGTATATGTAACGTCTGAAGTCAAATAAAAGAGAGGACTCAATAGTCCTATATTTTGCTCTTAATAAAGCTGCTCTTAGCATTATATATCTATGGCGCTATTCACAACTAAAGACATGAGAAGACTATTCCTCTTTCAATGATCAGGAAGAAAACTGCCTAGCAATCTCGCAGCAACAAGTAGAATTCCATGACGCGTTTTCCAACGCTATTTTCAGCTGTAATCACCGCTAAAGAATCCATATTGGTCAAACGCTATATAAAAAAATTCTCCACTATTCCACGGATAGCTTTGTACGAGATATAGGTAAAAATTTCTTGAAACTATATGAACGACGTCTTAGAAAGAGTAAGATTTTAGATTCACCACAATAAAAACATATTACCATTCATTATATTTACAAAAATCATTTATGTGACGATAAATAAGTTCTAAACATGCCTAGACCAACATCTTAACAAAAACACGTAGGTATTTATAAAAAATTCATTCAACTGATCACGAAATTGCTTTCAGAGTAGAATTCAAAGTTTTCTTTCAAATGAAAAGTTTCCTTTCAGTTATAAAATGGAAATGTACTCTGATAAAGAGACCATACGGTAGCATAAAATAGGTATTCCAAAAACTACTCTATACGCATAAATCGAAAACCTATTATGAAAAAAAACATATTTCAACTAAGTGGTAATAAATACGTGGCTTGAGATTATATAAAGAAGCAATGAAAGTTTATGATGTTAATAACTGGTAGTATTTTCAAAACAAGCTATGGTTTTCACTAAAATGTTTTAAAATGGATTCTCATTGAGTCAAAACCAATATTAACTATTATAACGGTTGGAAAAAGGGTATCAATATTTCATCCTTGAGATAAAAAAGATTTTAAAAGGTTAATTTTTAATGGACTATCACCATTAATGGATAACATTAATGTGAAAACTCTATTTTAATATCCAAATCTTTCTACAAAAGTGTAAAATCAATAATGTATTTAGAGATAAATAAAAAGAAGCACGGAGGTTTTTATAAATAATTCAGTAAATATTTTAGTCCTGAAAGCATTTCAAACTTAGATTAAGAATAAAAAATAAATGAGTATTTACAGCCAATGAATAAGTTATCATTTCATTCCAAAAATAAACCGAAAGAAAAGAAAAGAACTGCGATGGGTTTTGAGAAATCGTTCTTTCAATTCTTGGCCACCAACCGCTGAATGTATTTAGCCTACTGCGTCAGAGTTTGTGGCTAATAATATTTGCAGAAAGAACCTTCTGATTTCAGTTGAAAATCCAATATCGACAAATTTCACAAATAAAAGTATGGGAAGAGAAAGCATTCAAATAACGTATCAGGGAATCTACGCTCATTTCTGATGCGCTAGTATTGCTAATTAATGTCCGTATAGTTAATTTACTCGGACGTTCAATTTCATTTAATTTTTCAGCACAAATCTAAAAGCACTCGAGAAATGTGTGAGTTTCGGAACATCCCCACCCCAAAAGCGGAAGAGGGAGAGAAAATGGAGAGAGGAATGGTGAAGAGCAGTGGAGAATGGCTATTTCGACTGCGTTGGAATTATGCGTAATTTCCGACAAAAGTCAATATTTAATCTTGCGTCAAATTGGAGGGAGGCGGATAGGGAGAAAAAAGAGCGGGGAGCGAAGGATAATCAGAGAGAGGAGGGGAAAAAATAAAGGAGCCAATAATATAATTTCCGACCTTGAACACATTCAGGGGGGAATCGTGTGTCTTAATTGACGAGAGTGGGCATTGTGGAAGAGGGGGGGGGCAGTGGGAAGCTCCTCGTTTAAACTCCCCCTCGATCCAAGCCCCACACGTTTATTGATTCATCGTGATTTGTGCCGTTCAACGAAAAATAGTATACATAAAAAAAGAAAATTAGGAGGGAGGATGAGAAAATAAAAATTGAAAGGGATAGGGAAGAGGAGAAATGTAAGTGGGAGGGGAGGAGCGAACGGCAAGAGAGATTGGAGAAGAGGTGGAAAAAAATGAAAGACAATTCCCTTGAAAATTGATTACCTGATTCGGCAAAATAAAATTAATTCATGACGAGTCGCCGGTATAGAGTAAAATGGACTCAGAATAAGGGAAAAGACTTTGTAAGGCGATGGAGACGGAAGACTCCCGAAGAGATGGGTGGAAACCGCGAAGGAGTGGAAAATACCGACTGAAAGGGGTTCAGAGGGGAGAGGTGAGAATTTTAAGGGTACATAGAGACACGAAACCCTGGAGAGAAAAGAAATGGGGATAGGGCAGAGGAGAAAGGGGGTGGGGTCCGGAAAGCGGAATGCGGAAATTCGAATTAGGATGATTAGCAATAAAAAAAGAAATAATTGCGAGTCGGGCGGCGGGCCGAATGACATCGGAAATCCATTTCTGTTCGACTGAATATCGAGCGCACGCAGGGGATTCTGGGAAAAGGTCCATCTCATCCTCCCCCCTCCCATTCCTGTAGCGTGGATTTGCAGAGCAACCGGTTAGCGGCGGGGACGTTAAAAGGCGCGAGTAAAAGGAGAGAACACGTGAGAGGTAGGCATGAAACACAAGGATTAAATCCAGGAACGTGAAGAGAAGTAAGGAGGGGTGGGAGTCAACAGGGTGGGAAGATGACCGACGGAATCAGTTGAACCAAGAGAACACTGGAATGCAGAGAAGTGTCGAGGTACAAGGGATAGAAGGCGACAATTGCTGACTGAGTTTTTTTTTAATTGAGCATTGTTCAAAGGGAAGCCTATGGTTGGCAGTTAATCTTTCAGGCATTTTGTACCTCATATTAAGCACGCAAATCACGTTTGATAGTTTACGCCCTATGAATGATAGAACCATCGTGACATTGGGAAAATGCGAGTCTTACTGCGTCATCTATCAGACTTTCAGTAGCATTAGTTAGCATTCATAATCATCAATGAAATAACAATAAAAAACTTAAATGTATTCACGTTAACGTGTCGTTATTTTACAACAACATAAGTTAACAACAGCGTAATTTGTGCAACAATAAAGCTTTGTTCATGAAAAATGAAATATATATGGATACTCTAAGATATATAATCTTATTTAATGATGATTGAGTTTCAGAAACTTATGCCAGAGTTAATTAAGGTCACCTCAATCTTGCTCTTAAATAGTCATAATGTATACACAGCTCTGAATAGCTCATTAAAAATAAAAATGTAAAGAAGTCGTTTTTTCATTTCATGGACACGCCCATGAAATGAAAAAAAAGAATAAATTATATTTTTATTATTATAATTTATCATTTATTCCACTATTCGTGCCACTTTGTGAATTGAAATACCAGAATAGTTACCACAAAATTCAATTAAGTCTACAAATAGTTGATTATGTAGCAAATAACCTTCAAAACAAACTATGGGTGGTATAAATTGGTGGATTTTTTCGTGTAATGCTAGAGGTTACATCATATATAAATACTCGAATGTAAAACTGCACTTGCATTGAAGATAATATTAGGTTTTTAACGTATTTCACTGAAATATGTTTTGAATACAATTTTTCAGAAAAACTTTCGTAGAAAAAAACGATGTATTTTCAGTAGCCATATTTTCTAGTGATGACGGGTAAGTGCTAAGATTCAATTATGACGATAAAATAACCCATATTCATGATAGCT
This sequence comes from Pyrrhosoma nymphula, assembly GCA_963573305.1. Lineage (NCBI taxonomy): Eukaryota > Metazoa > Arthropoda > Insecta > Odonata > Coenagrionidae > Pyrrhosoma > Pyrrhosoma nymphula. The sequence goes on from OY754328.1 coordinate 10,723,825, forward strand.
GCAATTGCATTAATAAAAATGTTATGAAAATAAATGAAGTTCACATACAAACTGATGGATGATTATAATCGGTACGGTATGATAAATATAAAAAGGCTGCTCGAATAATTCACGAAATATAAGACAGACCAACAAGGTAGCGTAAAACATAATTCATACAACTGCACCACATTTTCGAATGACCTTCTTATTTGAGAAAACAGAATGCCAGTAATAAGACACCACGCATATTAAATGCAACGATATATCAAGATTAAAAACAGTAATACTGATCAAAAAGTGTTTGTGGTAATGCTGATTTTTCAGCAATAAGAGCATGTACTTTGCTAATTAAAGGTCATTTAGTTTATACGTCGAAGGGAAACGAAATCTCGTTCAAAGCATCACGGATTATAAAGGATCGGTGCGGGAGATGCTGGAGGAGTTCTGGGAGGAGAAGAAGGATGTTTTGCGAAAAAGTAGTAGAGAAGAGAAGGAATAGATGGGATACAAGGAAGAGGAGAGGAACAATACAGCATAGGGGGCGCTGAAGCGAGGAGGTGGGAGTGGCTGAGAATGGCGGAATATATACGGACGAGCGTCGATTCACCGAGGATTACCACTCTCTGCGGATCGAACGACCACATTGCCAGAACCAGAGTCGTTAACATGAAAGAAGGGAGTTGGGGACAAATCTATTTGGGCGTGCTTGTATTCCACGGTTTTTTAACGTCCCGGACAGAAAAATTCACTTATTAAGTCACGTCGAGTAAAAAGGATATTCAATCTTTATTTTTATCCGGTATATGCCCGACGTTTTAACTATAGGTCCCTGGATTTTAGAAAAAAGGGAAGAACCTTTGCACGCTGTTCTCGTAAAAAACCTCCTAATAGATTTCTTTTGTTCTTTTTTTCGAGGGCCCTCCTCTGATATTTGACTGCAAGTGGGTTGGATCCCGGCTTCATGTTCTAAAGAAGGGAACTGGTAACATTTGGTCCGTTTTGGAGAGAGAGAGAGAAAAGGGAAATAAAAAGAAACCTTTGGTAGGAATTTATTTCTCTTTCGCGGCATTTTGTTCCAAGAATAAAAGCAAAGCGCGAAAAAAACTAAAGCGTTAACGCGGAGGATTGAATTTTTCGGCTTCCCTGAATTTGAGTTCATTGATACTCGAGTCTTGGAATGAGAAATTTCAGGATACATCTAAACCGTTGTTTTATTAGCAATGAAAGGATAACAGCATTCTGAATCCTCGTCTTATTCTATTAGTCTCTCACACAACTGCATTCGAAAATTGATCGTTTTGATTAATCTATGTATTCCACGAACTGAATTTTTTAAATCCCTAAACAACAACTAAAACAATGTTCAGTATATAATTTGACATCGCAACATTTGTATTCGAAAGAATATTACTACTTTATTCAGTAACCACAACACGATTTCATGTAAATTAAATTAAACCAAAGCCAAAATATACCGGGCTATAATAGTATTGTAGAAGTAGTGTTAGAGGTGGAACTAATTGTAACAAAAATGATCAATGTTGTAAATTGTAAAGCAAAAATGATCTTTGGTGGGTAACACGCTCCTAATCAACATACTAAAAATATACATCCGTACTGTCGCGCAAAATGCGTTTTTTTAACCGCCATCTTGAAAAAAACATCAAAAATATAAAACATCATGTGTGGTATCAAATTACAGAAAATTTCATGTTGAAAAAGAATGTATTGGCTTTTAAAATTAAATATTTACAAAGATAAAGTAATGGTAAAAATGATGAAAAAACTATACCTACATGACCCTGTACTTACGCCTTAAATTATGTTACATTACACCTATAGGTACCTGATGCTGTGAGACTAATTTCGATTGTCTTTATAAGGTATCTGTTTCAGGAAGGTAATTTTTGTTTTGAGTGAAGAAATCATCATAAGAAAAATGGTAGAAGAAACCTGCATGTTGTGTTCCAATGTGCTTTGTGACGATACTCCACGAGTCGCATAAACAGCAAAAGGGCTTGACGGGAATTACCAACGCGAGCAAACAAAGAGATGATAAAATTCATGAACTTTTCAATCCCATGCCTATTGGTGCCGTTTAAGTACATACAGAATATCGACGTGTTCCTATCAAAATTACGTCAATCCTATCAAAATTAAAAGTGACATAAAACTGAATACATTGCAAGATGATATTCCTTCGACCAGCTCGAGAACGCTACGAGGAAGAGTTGGATCGTTCAATTTCAAAGAGAATTGTTTGCTTTGAGACCAGATTATTACGGATTAAGAAAAGCGTAAAAAATGGCAGTCATTCCTGTGCGTACTTTCCAGATTCGCGGAACAATTTGAAATTATGTAGTACGAGAAATGATCTATGGGCAGCAAATGTACACTCGAGGATGCTCTCAGTCATAGATTTACCTGCTGCAGAAACTTGATATCACTAAGTGTGTAGTGTCAGTTTTAGGAGCCGCAAATCCATTCCTGTGAAGTATACTCCTGATGGTAGTGGAGGATTTCCCACATCAGTTGGTCTTCCGGGTAATACTGATAGTTCTGATGGTTTTGGAAAGGCATGTGAGTGGTCAGCAGAAAACTATCAAGAGTCAATATCTGCCAGTGGCGTAGTGGAAAAAATGTGAAGTTTTTTACCAGGGTGAAGTGAGCCTTACACTTTTAGGCATTTGAAAAAAAAGTGCAAGAATTGTTTGGTGACGTCATAGCATCAGGCACAGATGAGGAATGTAACAAGATAGCATTTGGAAAAACTGTATTAAACATAGTCTCGGACTTTCACAAACAAAAAAGACTTGATGGCCCCAATGAAGAAAAATTCAGATTAATCGAGTCTGCAGCGAAACTGATAAGAGCTGAAATAAATGTATTGTATAAAAATAAGGAATTTTATCGTAGTGCATCAGATATTCTATCCCTTGAAGAAAACAAGAAACACCAACTACCTGTTTTACAAATAATTTTGGATATCCTAATCGGTGGTAAATGCAATGATCTGAAACAGGTTTCTATTGGTCAGACTGTAATTCAAGCTTGCAATCCTCGTTCTCTGATATTCCCAATTCCTCTTGCTGTAGGCATACACACATTCATGGAGATTTCGGGTCTCGTTTCCAAATTGATAAACTTTGCAGCCTTGGATTCAGTGTATCTTACGATGAAGTGCAGAAGTACATACGCTCTTCTGTAATGAATGAAAGCAACCAGAACGTTGCACCATCAGGCCACTTCTCTCAAGGGGTCTCCGAGAATGTCGACCATAATATAGCAGCAATATATGGCCATAACACCTTTCATGGGATGGGAGTTATAATGTGCGTATCAGAAGCATCTTTTAATACCTCTTTATTGCTCACAGACAAAATAAAACGACTCAAATACCGCCCTTTATCACATGAAATTATAAAGAAAGCAAAACTTCCCCTCCACTACATTCAATCGCCTAGCTCAACAACCATGAATAAACTGAAATTTCAAAAATTATTCTATGAATCAATGCAAACTAATCTCCTCGATGTTCTTTGGAGTACCAGAAAGTTATTTAAAACATCTCAACCAGGATGGTTAGGATATATGCAAAATGCTATAGAAGGTGAACATAGTGGTGTAACAGTAACTTCTTTTCTACCAATGATTGATGATACTATTCTACCAATGATACACCATATTAATGATCCTAACAATAAGTATTGAAGACTAAAGATTGAATGTGAAAACTCCTATGGTAACCTTTGATCAGTACTTGTGGATTAAAGCAACGAAAGTTATATGCGCTAATCACAAAGGAGAATTTGATAATGTGGTAATCCGGTTTGGTGGGTTTCATACACTTATGTACTTTATAGGGGCTATTGGAGGACTGATGGCTGGATCAGGCATAGAAGAAGCTTTACAGACAGTGTATGCTGAAAATTCAGTACCCGCCATATGAAAAGGTAGAGCGTATTCACGTGCTCTTAGAGGGCATTTCCAATTACTTTAGCTCTCACTGCTTTAATTGTAGCAGATGTATGGAAGCGCACTCATGAAATGCACTCAAAGTCGTTCTGGTGTAACCCATGGAGGAGGAATGACTGAAAGTCAACGTGCAACTTGGATTTAGAGCCATTCAAAATTCAGTGGAGTAATATGTGCAATGATTTTGCTGACCAAGGTTTCACGTATTGTTAGTAAACAATATACTGATTTAACTGATGCAAGGATGGCCAGAGATTATTTTTTTTTAATTGTGAGCGAAGTTACAGCTAAAAATAGGTGCTTAAAATGTTTGTTAAAAATAATAAAAAACTATTTTTTCAATACAGCAAAATCTATCAGTTTTTCGGCTTCCATTTTGTTATTTCCTTTGATTTGTAAAAATCAATATCATATTATTTTTCAGCATGATATTTTCTTTTAATGTAATACCACACATGACTTTTTATGATTTGTAAATATTTTGACGTTATTTTTCAAGATGGCGGCCAAATAAACGCATTTGGCGCGCCAGTACGGATGTATATTTTTAGTATGTTCATTAGGAGCGTGTTACCTACCATTTACAACAAGATTCATTTTTGTTACACTTAGTTCCACCTCAAGAAGTTTTTTCAACCATTTCTACTGCACTAAATAACTAGAAACTATTTAATGAGTGGAACTCCATGGGGTGTCATAAATAATTCTACTAGGCTTGGTAAAGATTCAAAACCTTTAAGAACACTGTGATATATGATATTGTAACCTTATGACCTACATTTCAGGATAAATTTGACTATTTTCAAGATCTCTATCTTAAAGCAATAGAAATAACGAATCATAAACTTGTCTTATCACAAAAAAATCCTACGACTTTTATACTCAATCATGGGATAATATGTAAAAGAAACACATTATCAACCATCCACTATAATCCAGACCAGGTCGGTTAGGATTCAGGTTGAGGACGCGTTTGAGATAGCGTCAGTATGTAGAATGGAGGTTGAGAGCATGACAGGAATTCGGATGCAAGGGGGAATCATATCGACTGTACTTAATCACCAGCGTGCTGCTCCCGGCGGAAAAATAAGTATTTTTGGCCGTTTGCACTTGGAACGCATTAAGCCATGCTCCAAATCTAAAAAAATATGTTCTCCCTATAGGAGTCAGTTGTATTGATTCTCTCTCGAGATGAGTTGATTTGCATAGCCACTACATCAAGCATCCTAGACTGCACCGTGACTCACAAAAAAAGCTGAATGCCACAGAAATTACCTCCTGGTTACTGGATTTGATCGAGTAATAGTCCCCACTTTGGAAGAGGCCAGACAAAAAAGAAATCTAATGGCTACAGGGTCCCTCAACCAGAGAGAGGAACGATATCCATCAATATCATGTCTCATACGGACCTCCTTAATCACTCATTCATCTGCCACCACGGTGGAAACGTTGGATCTAATTTCATTATACTGGTAAACTCACTCAAATAACTGGCTCACACGACGACCTTTATGTCCCCTATAAGTACTTTTATATCAATAAGCAGTGAAGTACTATGTTGGGATTTTCAAGCAACAGCAAATAATCATCTTCATACAACTCTGCACGTTATCAACGTCTGAGCATGAATGATACTTACATATTCAGTGGCAAGATTAACATCGTAATTTCCAAAAGGCAAACATTCAATTACACAAATCTACACAGCATGCAATGGAAGGTGGAAAACAGAATTATAAACAGTTTAAACAGAAACTATGTCCGTTTAAGAAGTATGATATCAAATAATGGTGATGATGTCAATGAAATAGTGAAACGTGATCTGGTTAATCATGGATATAATTCACCATCGAATTCTTATTCATGCTCGAGTTCTACGAGGAGAGCAGCTCATGTCCAATAGCCATCCGACGGATAAGGAGTACAACTGAGAGCCTAAATTCGAATTTCGTTATGAGAAATAAAATACCAACGTTTTTCTCCATTCCTCATGTTGGCTTTTAAAAATTAATAAGAAAAATAGATATCGAAATGGTGACGATAGGAGTAGCTCCACAAAACTTCCAGATGGTAATTTGTTTTAATGCATCGGACTCCGGGGTTGTTGTATAGTATATCCTTAGATATCAACAATTTTTCCTCGATGATAAAATGTCCATATTCGTTCAAAGTGATTCTATAAACACACACATTCCATAGCATGGATGGAATTACTTCAGGCACTTCACATCCATTTCATCCCAAGCGAATTCTTGAGATCTATTTCTGAAAATAAATTCTAAAAATTCTAGTAATTCGTGAAAAATATATTGTTTGCTCAGTTATTGTTTCGGCTTCTTCATTTTGGTTTCCATATTTTGGATACCCGCTAACCATGAGGTGGAAAATAAATGTAGGAGCCAATTTTTGAAATGGCTCTTGGTGGACAGTTACAATAGAAATATATACCTATACTATTACGAAAGGTCACTTCTGATTAAATGTAGCAGAACAGGAAAATGTTGATAAAACATGTACTTACGTGTGAGACAATGTTTTTAAAGAATTTACGTTCTCAACACTGGCATTTTTAGCATAAGAAGGCATGTAAAGTTTCATTCAACCTTTCTGAAACATAAAAATGCCTGAAAAATCGTAGAAACGTGCCAAAAGATATAGAAAATCTAAAACACATTCTTGAAGAAAACTCTCTTACGTGTGATATTTGGCAATTATCTTAAAAATTTAGCGACTTAAATGAGGAAGTGTAGAGAAATTTTTATGCACTATTCTGATGTATCTAAATTGAAAATAGGTGACGCTTTTCTTTTAACAGCTTTTATGAAGCCAACCATAATTTATTTCACGCTTATAAGATGCATTTATAATAACAAAATATAAATACAAATTTAAATTTGCAGAAAATGACAATAAATCACTTTCGTCAGTGGGGTGCGAGATTAAAACCATGAGCATATATTTTCTCAATGCGATTCCATTCATTATCCTTTTTTCCTGATCAATGTCCCACTTCTACTCTTCTGGAAATACAACAAGCAACAAGATGAACACAAATCCTTCTTTCGCTTTTTAACCACTTTCTTCGAAGCTATAAACAAGCCACTTTTTCATTCAGTCATATCCCAAATGCCTTGTCAACAGTGGTTGTTCCGGAAATAACGAAAAAAGCGAAAAATGGAAGAATTTAGAGAGGAAGGAAATTTTGAAAAATAAACCATCCGCTAGGATAGACAAAAGTGAACGGCCAATGTATATAAAACGTTTGGCACTAAGTTAACAGGTTCACAAAACTTAACGAAGGAACTTAAAGCGTTCATGGCAGAAATTAACGCAGAATGAAAAACATCAGCTCTTAATTACAAATGCCAAATGTGGATCGTCAGATTTGTTCTTCAAATTTATTATCGAGAATAAGTGACTGAAAAAGCAATATTTATGTCTCCTCTCTCAATTTTACCTTTTTTATGAACATAAAAGTTGAATAAAATATTAGAAAAGCTCTAAAAAAATTACAACGAAACGTGAAATTTACGAGTAGTTTTACCAGTTAAGTAAAACTCGATCGAAATTCTACCCTAATTTCTTCATTATCATGACACGTGTTTAATGTTTTGTTTTACCATAAATACCACAAATGTAATGACAATGTTGGCAACCCATGCGAAGTCTAAGCTAATTTTAACTTGGCATTCATTTTATTTTTTTTCCACCATCAAGAGTAAGGAACAGTAGAAAGCCACACTCAATATTTTACTCCTACTGATTACGACCCACATCGGTATTTTTGATACCCTCCATCCGTGACCTTCCTTTACCTTCAGTCGCCCTCAAACGACATAAACCAACCACGCATTCCTTTTCAATCGCCGCGATGTCAATGACAAACTACATGCTGCAGCCCTGCCCATGGAGTGGCAGGATCATCACTTTGACTGATGATACAAGGGTGGAAGAAATGGAGGCAAGTTCAGAGGGGGACGATTCCAGTGGTGGGGTTGATGGTGTACGTGAGAGAGAGTTGGGGGAAGAGCAAAGGTGTGGCATGAAGGGTAATGGAGCCAACTTTGCGAATCTGTCTCCAAGTTGCGCCAAAGTAATTAATACCCCGTTGGCGTCTTTATTTATCACCCCGGACGAAGGACCAAGTTGGGAAATTTTTACCCTACTCAACAAAACCAGGGACGCAATTTTAAGCGAAAATTGTGGATAGGTTGGGCATTTTAGAGCGGAGCTGTCACTCACAGCAGCATTTAGAGACTAGAACGTCTGCCATTCTTCGTACTCAAGACATATAAAAGCGGTGCTGTGATGCGATTTTCATAGGTCCACCTTTGTAATTCACAAAACAAAACAAAAATACTTTAAATAAGTTGAAACTTGCCAGACACAGAGCTACTTTCTTATCATTATCTGAAAAGGATTGCATAGTCATGAAAAGGTGAAAGGTTTCAATTTTACCTAACTTATTTTAATTCCCACCTAATTATACCTCACCTAATACTATTATATTTTTACAAAGGAAACAGTTATAGGCTTGATTTTGTGGAAGTTATCCATTAAGGAAGAATTAAAATAACTTAGTTAACTCCACAAATTATTTATTAAAACGACCCGGGTTTCAATACTTGGCGATGACACAAGCAACACACACTTGAAGATGACACCAAGTGTTGAAACCTGAGTCGTGATAATAAATAATTAGTGAAGTTAACTTAGTTATTTTCATACTTACGATCTGTATTTTTATTCGTTTTAGAATTTTAACATCGCTTGGAGGTCTCCTCAATAATATTAAATACAAATATTTACCACACCCAGCAGTTCTTACTGCATACGCCTAAGGAAGCTTACAACACTAAGTCGCAGGATCTGACAATAAAAACTCACCGCAGGAGTACCACATAAATCCTAGCAACACATCTGCATTAGCAGTCAACTAACCAATGTAAGCCTTAAATTTATTGCTCGTGATTTACCCACCACCTTGTTAAGCCGTTTACTTTCTACTTTTTCCTATCTACGACCCCTTCCGTTAGTTCATCAAAAACACCAAGATAAAGAAATGTTTGAAACATTTTCTAGAATGAACACATCAGATAGCCAACGTACCTTAAAATTTCAGAGATGGTGGCTCTAGTAAACAACTAAAGGTATAAAACAGCTATGTACCTCTACCGTGTATGCTCAGTAAAATCACGAATGCACAGTTCTCGAATATGAATAAGAAAAACAAGATGAACTACTACACAGGTGAAACATGCAGCCATTCCATATAAGAAAAGAGGCATATGCTCCTCGTTCCGAAATAATACTAGATTATTTGCGTGAGTTTTTTATTTTCTCCAAACTGAAGAGGAATTAAAAATATTCTAGGGATACACATGTCCACCTGAAATGTTATTATTTCAGCAACTGTACCGGATGGTCTAAGTCGTGAAGAACAGATTTCAGCCATAACGATGCAGGCTGATAGGAGACAGTAAAAAAATGTATATGCATAACCATAATCACTGAAACATTAATTGAATGGAGGTGATTGTTAGCATCTAAAGAAACAGGTTCGAAGAAGAACAATAAGAAAACCACAGAAGATAAGAAAATTTGTCGGAGATGCACGTTTTCCATATTTCGTGAAGCTTTGCATTCCTTTGTCCCCCATGGTATTGCGAGGACGTCTGTGCTGCGAATGCAACGAGGAGGGAACTCTACTACGACGAGGGAGATGTCGGTGAAGGGATTAAGGGAAGGCTTGCGAGCGGATGGGGTGAGTAATAGGCAAGCGTCATTTCCCTTAAAGCGAGAGCAGAGTAGGGAAGTAGCCACGGGCGCTAATTGTACTGAGACCGTGGTTTAATGCTCAACGTTTAATAGGAAGGATGCTGCGAGGGATGAAGTTGGCGGGGCAGTAAGAAACGGCCATCCTTGGCATTGAAGACAGTGATTATCTTATGCATAAGTGAGCACACGAAGACCTCTAATGACAGAATCGGAATCCGGGATCAAAGCGGATAATAGCGGATCAAAGTCTGATCCGTTGGTTTCCTTTTTTACAATTTGAACGGAAGGGTTTTTGAGAGCGCAGATTCATTCATACAGGAGGTGTTAAAAGAAAAAGATTCGCTCTTACTCGACGTTTTGAATCGCTTGGTCCTTAAACGATTAAGACAGTAGAGGAGATGACAGAAACACAAAAAAGGTAGCGAAATACACTTAAATTGAGAATTTACAAGACTTAATCATGCCTCGTCTTCAGGCGATGGGGAAAGGTCTTCCTCCTCTCTTTCCAACGTCTTAAGACGAGACCAACATACCTCTTTTCAACGTCTCAATACGAGACATGATTTAGGGCCATACCGAGAGTCTCACCTGCGAAGAGGGCCTTCGCCCTTTTTTGCCCAACAGTCCCTTTTTCGAAACGAGAATCGAACCTAAGCCTAAAGACTCTCACAGATAGGCCAAGACTCCCTTCGTTTGGTGAAGGTACACAAGGGGCTGCCTAAGTTTGCGAATCCATCCTTTTTTCTTAGTAAGTATGCTCTAAATTAGTTCAATTCGCATTTCATTCAATAATATCTACAATAAATGTAATTGGTCTTTAAATTTAATTTCTCGGATAAACATTAGAGTCGAGCAATATCCAATGAATTAGCATTGGAGCAACCGCAGTTACCATTTTTAGAGGTGAACTGCGACCAGCATCTTCTTGCCAATTAATCCCATCGAAATAATCACATGCCAGTTGATGACAGTGCTGCAGAGATTGATGATCATTCTGTGTTTTCTCTGCTCCCGACAGCTTTCAGGAACGCATTCGTGGCATTTCAGTAGTGAGTAGGTTAATATGGTATCTCTACTGTAACTTTTTATCACTCTACCATCTACCGTATCAAAGACGTTGAGGTCTAAAGATATTTATTTCCCGACATCGATTAAAATTAGATCTTCCACCTGAAATATCTTGTCATTACGTTATATTTTGATCACTATGCATGTATGAACCATGCCTTACTCAGTATTTGTAAAGATTTCAGCTCGCTCATAAACGCACGGCAGTGGGTTTCACAATATTTTAATGAAATTTAATCCCCTTTTATTCCATTGCAGGGCGTACTCGACACCACTAAATTTCGACACAACTTTTTTATAATTTGATCAAAATAAGTTCTTGTAATTTTGCTATCGGCACGATTTGCGAAAAGTTTGATGTATAAAGTAGAAATAAATACGTATGCTTATTCATAAATAAAGAAGGTGTAAAAAAATAATGGAAAAATAGAGAAGATTATTTTTTTTTGTTATATATATTATAACGTTTGTTAAGCCGATGCCAAGAATCTTTGAATATAAAGGCCATTATCGACAATTGAAAAAGTCAGTGAAAAACACTATTGGTTGTTCAGAAAGCAACTTAGTAGTTTTTTAACTGTTTACCACTGCTGCAGAATCCTAAGTGAAACCATAGAGATGATCGTTGGGTGCAGTACAAGATTGTAAGAGATGGATTTCCGTGAACGCCAAAGTACCTACTTATTTGTGATTAGAGATATTTGGCATGCTATGCATTAGGGGAAATTCTTTATACCGGATCTCGGAAGTATTGGAATAAAATAACTAATTAATCTCCTGTTGCATGATTGTTATTAGTTGCTTAGAGAAGCCGTTGAATATAAAGCGGAAAAAATTGAGAACGTTTATTAAAATGATTAAATACCAAGAAATGACTTGACAACAAAGTATGAACAATTTTTGAAAGATTATGAAATATGCTATCACGATGTGGGAATTCAAAATCTGATTTATCAGTCACTGATAACTATATTTCATGTTGACATTGGTGCCTTACGCAAGTTCAATTTCTATAATCATACTGTATGCACCGAAGAAGGTGAAATTCGCCATGAAAACATCATTTGACTTAACTGGGATTCGATTCCGAGATGCCGGATATCCCAATTGCCGGTCAGGTGTGTTAGCTAGTTACACAACCAAGCCATCTTAATTCAAGGCGAATCTCAGCGGGTGATTATACGAACAAGTTGTTCTCGTTCCCAATCTACATTGTAGCACAGGAAACGTTGTCGTGCATGATATGCCACAGTAGCGGAGAATAAACCCAACATTGTCGCTTTAGAACGACTAACTTGACAACTTTCTAATCATTACGATTGTACAAATGATATGGTACGCAGTCAAGCGCACAGGTGCAAAGATATACACCATAGACATAATGTGAAATTCGCCATGAAACATATCAATATTGATCACTTGGTGAATTTCAACCATGGTGAATTTCACTGTCTTTGGTGAATATCGTCCGTGCGCACCCGTGCGCCTGACTGCGTACCACATCATTTGTGTCATCATAATGATTGGAAAAGTATATAATCATGTTGACATTGGTGCCTAATGCAAGGAGATGAAATACTTTCTTATTTACTGAGATTATCATAGTGCTTTTTTTCATTTACAGAAAATTCTACTCCGATTCTGTTGTACTACAAAGCATAAAGACAGTCATCAAGAAGGCAGAGTAACCTTTAGATGATCAATTTTATCAATTTAAAGTGATCTTTCTATTTTAAATTTATGAAAAAGTGGTCTCCATCAGAAACCATTAGCGGTATCATGAATGACATACATTTTTCTTGTACTATTCAGTACCTGTTGCAATTTATTTGACTGTTGACTGTGATATGAATTTTTAAAAACAGTATGTTCATAATTTATGCATTTCGTTGGTATACGACATTTTGCGCAATGGCCAAGAGTACTCAGCTATGTTGGATGACAACGTTAAAGTATTCAATTTTGTTTGGCTACTTTAAATCGGTTATGTAGTGATAATTAATTTCTTGTAAATTCTGGTGCGACTTTATTCAGCTAACAAGCTAGTCAGTAATTATATGTCATGAATGCACAACAAGGTAAAAGTATGACATCACCTATGGTAGTAAACTAACCTCACAAAATATTATAATTTTGGAAAAACTTTATAAAATATTTTCAATGCATGAAAATTGTTAATATTGAGGTGTGTATATTGTTTTAAAGGGAAAAATGTTAAGGCATTCATCAAGTGGGGCATTATATGTGTAGCTATCAATGATATTTGTGTATAAAGTGGTTTCCGTTGAATGACGATGGGTTTTGATTCGTAATCAATTATACTATTTTTTGTATTCTGAAATAAAATAGATATTTTCTAATAAAAACTGCTATTGATACTATTTTTTATAAAATAAAAATTAATTTAATCTTTTTTTAAATGTTTGCTTTTTAATATGTAATTGGAATCATGAACAGAAACGATGAATAGTTTTTGCATAGCACCAAGAAAGTTCATTTGGACCATGATACTTATCTTTCTCTTTTAATTACATTATCAACATCCTTCAACTGGCTCTGGGAATTGGTGAGTTCTCACTTTTGCAGCATTTATTTTAGCATTTTTAAGTACTTATTCATAGGTTAGCATAGTACATATGCACACACTGATTCCCTGAATACCGTCATAATGGATTTACACTAATGATGCTATAAATTATGTAATCAAATGCACAGTCATCTCCATAGCTGATGACTTTTAACTAGGAGAGCAATATTTTTATGCAATAAAAACCAATATATTATGACCAATTATTTAGATAACACTAATAACTAATAGTTACCCACTTTTCTGTCAACACTCGTAAAATATGTATGCATAAAAATGATTCATTCAGTTCGTTTATATAAGTAGTAATGAAATTTGAACGTCCTTTCACTGACCATCTCACTAAGGAAGAAATCAATTATTTCATTAGCCATTCAGGTCATACACCAATTAATTTCGTTTTTGCATCTTACAGATCCGTACGCGAGGTCCCCAAATTGTATCCCCCATTCTAAATATCTCCTTACTCGTGAGAAGTGCTAAAGGACATAATGCAAGTTCCGCACCCTCTCTAATGAAGAAGCCCGTTGAGGCCACAGGAAAATGGGTCCCATAGAGAGGTCCCGTGAAAGAAACTAAGATTTCAGGAAGAGAAGGGACCTTAATCTATTTATATTTTCTTCATTTTAGATTATGTACACCTTTTTTCACAGATAAATATATTGCAAAGTGTTTTTGTAGAACATTTTATCTTTGTGTCATGATTAATAGGCCTCGCTTCAACGCCTTTGAGATAAACCCCCATTTCGCTCAAAGATTTATAGTGATTGCTTCAGTATCTTTAACTTGAGCGATTATGCATCTTTCTTGTTATCTGACAGCTGGTCTTATTAGCGTATATTATCTCTGAATCAATCTAATCGATTATGTCGAGTGAGTTTGCGTAGATGTCAGAGTTTTTGTATTCCTTAAATTATTTAAAAAAATATATGTTTAGGCTTTTATTGGTCGTAGATTAAATGCATCAAAATCATTATGCAAGGGAAAATATTAGCGGCAAACCATATTATTATTACATACGAGTAATATTATCGTATTTTTCAGATGACAGTAATTTGGGCGTACGAGTACATTTGATTACATATCAATTGACTTCCTTGAAAACTTTTAAACATAACAACGTTAGTAGCTTTTGCTCGACTCGACACATACACCATGTAAAACATGCAATCTTTCAAGAACGTCCTTTGGGTTTCTCAGATCATGCCCCAAAACTACACTATGAAACAGGAATAACCTATTCAATCCAAATTAAGTTTAAACACTTGTTATGGTTCCCAAATACACTGAACCTCATTTCAATATTTCCAGGAAAATATCATAGTTGCAAAGTAAGAAGGGTTCACACACGAAATTTTCATTCAATTATATGAACAGTTATAAGAAGAAAAGGAGAAGCGATAAGCGTACTGTAAGTTAAGAATGAGAGCGCAAGAAAAATAATGTGCAATCAAATTTGAAAAATGAAAAAAAATATGAAAAAGAAAGACATGAAGGAAAAAGAAGATGGGGATGAGGATAAGAGGAAAAAGCGGATAAAAATGCCTGAAGAGTGGGAGTGAGAAAGGGAAAGCTGGAAAGCAGGGAGAGAGTCAGTGATACTGGGACTGGAGTTTGGATAAGAGAGGTGGAGAGGAATGGGAGAGAGGAAGGAGTGGGGAAGCGGGTTTTTGTAGGAAGATTTATGTGGGTCGAAAGGGAACGAAAAAGTTTTCGGGGGAGCAATTTAATAGTAAGATAAAACGTTTTGCGGGGAAAATATGTAGAAAAGTCGTCGACCAATGAAACTGGGTGGAGAGAAAAAAGCAGACGAGGAGGTTATCCGGCGACAGGGGGAGAAAGGGTGTTGCGGGGAGGGATCTCTTGCCCCTTTGGGGGGCGTAGGAGGAGGCTGCGGCGGGGCTAAGACGCGGGAGAGGAGGGGGAAGGTGGCTGGCGAGATATGAATGGTGACGTGGCAAAATGAAATAAAGATATCGGCTTAAGAGGGCGAGAGAGAAAGAAGGGTCTCCAAGGGTTTCTGCGAGGACTGAGGTGGTAGGCATGGGGGGGGGAATTGAGAGGGGGAGGGGCGAATTGAGTGAGCGTGGAGGAAGGAAGCCGTGTGGCTCGAAGATTTGACGCATTAAGAATTATCGTCCGGAGGAGACTCGAGCATTCTTCATCCGGTCAGATTCATTTCGGCTGATACTGCAGATTAAATCAGATGGGGGTGAAGGATATCCGTGATATATAGCGCGTGTCCGCGCTAAAGCTTCAGTGAAAACAAGGACCAAGGGATTATCACGTTTATAACCAACCCATAAAAAAGGAAACAGGTAGTTCCCCTCAAAACCAGCTGATAAACTGCACTCTAACCGTACAGCTACGCTTGGTTTTTTCGTTATGCGCGGATACCCGGAGTAATCTGGAGCGGCATGCAACAGGCCACGAAGTGTCTCAGTAAGAAAGTTATAGTCATCGTAAAAAGAACTTACACTTCAATATCGATTAATATAATAATGATGAACGCGAATAATTAATAATAAGAAATGTACCTAATAAAGAATAAGAAATGTAACTATAGGACACCAAATATCCAAGAAAATAGTGGACATCTCTTACACATTGAATTAACTAAGTAAACTCTTTTCTTAAAACTTCGAAGTACAACTAATACCTAATGACTGTGACGGATGACTCTCTCCATTTACCAAACTGCTCCCATAGGTGTAAGTTGATGTTTTCATTGATCGAAATCATATATAACAAACAAGTACCTACTTCTTGCACAGTCATGTACGGAAAACTCAAATCAACATCCTTTTTTCTATGCTGATATTTTTTTAAACCGTATCCAGACATGATAACTCTATAAAAAATCAAATAATGCAACCACTAATAAACCACTAATTATTAAGTTTTTATACTTTTGATACAATGGTCACTTTCTATCCCCTAAAATTTTCAAAATAATACCTCCAACCAAATGGCTAGCCATCCCATATTCACGCCTCTAGCATTTAAATTTCACGTTTTCCTGCAGGCCCATGATATTACGTAGAAAGAAAATCCGTATAAGAAGGGCCCTGGGTCCCAAGGTCCGATAAATTCAATGCATATTTACAACAATTATACTCTTCAACGTTTATCCTCAAAGTAGCTTTTATAGGGGCACTGCATGTAAATGAGAGAACACTTACGTAGTAAACAACATAGAGGAATTATATAGATTGCAAACGCAATTAAGGTGGTTCCACCGTGAAATGACTTAAATGTCATTTTATTCATATTTTGTCTACTTGTAGAAAACGTTGTCCTCTATCTGATATGAACAACAAAATAATACCTTTCCACGCTATTTTATTCTATAATTGAACTTGAAATTACATGGAGTTAAATGGGGGAAGGAGAGAAACACGGGGAAAAGTAGTATTTTTCCATAAAATATAAATTATGCCATTTTTGCGGAAAACTATTTATAAGAAGGAATTAATCCAGAGAAATTGAATAAAGGTAAAATATAGGCATTTTTCCACCTTATTTTTTAGTTATTAGGGAATTATTGCCTAAATTGAAGTCAAAATACGGTAATTCGTAGGAAATGGCGCTGCAGTCAGCTCATATGACTGGAAAAATAGCTCATTCAAAATACATTCGTGGAATAATCTGCGCATATTTTGTACCTTACTTTTGGGTTTCTATAGGTAACGCATTTCATCAGCGAAAGCAGGATTTTTTTGGACAAAATATGAAAAATGTGGAATTTAGTATTTGTTTTGACTCACACAGTCGCGGCGGAACCTCCTGAAATGTGCAAGAATATTTACGTGTAGCAAATAGCAATGGTAATAATGGCTCAGTTGCTACAACAAACACGGCGTTGTTTATTATCGTTTAATACTCAGATATATTACATTTCGTGGAACCGTCTGCCTCTTTTCGATTGCGAACTGTTTTTTAGACCAATTCTCACATCATAAACGCCACCAGTTGTTAATATATGTTTAAAAGTGCTAAAATAGCAACTCAGTCATCGAGTTGCTTATTCAAGGCTCTCACTTGCCGCTGTTTCCCCTCCTTGGGATTAAGAATATATCCATCAACAAGCCTAATAGAAAAATGGGTAACCTTCATAAAAATCTTTTAAAGCAAAATGAATAACTTATTAGCGATAAAATGAGCCCTTGAAAGAAAAACGACTAAGGTTACTCTTCGATGGTCTAAGACATGCCCACCAGTGATCTCATGAGCATCTCCCCGTGGTCTTTCTCGGGTTACGCTAAGAACCGAACAAATTTCATCCTAACCCAACTTACGGACGGTAACCCGCTATAAATCTGGTTCAAGTACAGACCCATCTGTTTCGAACCTTCAATGTGTTTTAAGATGGCGGACATTATAACGACGCCACTACATGCTTCTTCCCCGAAAGAAGAACGGAAATTCTGCTCAATTAACAACATCCGTGTATGAAAATCGCTAAGTGCACTAAGAATCACCATAGATTTTTTATTTAGTAACCGAAACCAATGATTATGGCTACCCTTTTTTCCGAAGGCGCAGTCCGGGTAACGAAGGATTCATAGGTCAAATAAACATGGCTACTGCTGCAAATGCTCCTCTTGGCGTAGTCAACCGATGGATTGTACCCTACTCTCCAATCCTGATTAAGATACTCAACGCACATATCAACGTTGAATAGTGCAACTTAATTAAGTCATTGAATGCAAATATATGTATATATTCAAGGGAAGCGATCAAGCTGTTAATCACTCAGAAGACGGCTCCAGAGAACCGGACGGACGAGGTGACCATCTATCAACCTTTGCTATTTAAGTAGTAATGAGTCTGCGTGGCCTATTTTTGGGTTTCCCGTGCATGCAAGAGGACCAACTCTTAGGAGGAGAGGATACTCCTCTCTCCGTGCACCTGGAAAACGGTCAGCGTGTCTACTACAACGAAGACAACGTACAAGATAGGTTACGAACTCCTCAAATGACCACGCATACAGTTTTTCTTCAGGCTTTGTGGTTTTCTTATAAGATAAGTTTAAGGTTTTTCACACCCGTTGAACTTCAACAGGTACCTTCCGCGGACTTTATACGGTTATAAGGTTCCTTGTCGTACAATGAATGAAGAATTGAATAAATCTTACTTGTTAAGTCTTGGCAGGGAGGTATTTTTCCAACAAGGAGGTGGTTGAACAGGGAGGTGGTTTTCCAATCGCTCAATCAAATATAAGATTATTATTCTAATGCACTGAAAAGGAGGACAACCTTAGCTTTACATCCCAAACATCCATCAGTTTTTCTCACAGTAAATTACTCCATAATAACTCTTTTAACAAGAACCAAAACCAGTTCAGTATTTAATTAAAAGCTTAGTAAAGATTTACACGATATGCTGAAGAAGTATAAATAAAATTGGAAGAAAGTTTTGGCATCAAAATTTCATTTTAGACCTCTGAAACTGCGATTGTTTGAAATACATTAAATTCAATAAAGTAGTAAGTAGCGTTGAATATCTACTGAATGTGAGAGTATTTAGAGCAAATAATGAAGAAGGCATACTTCATCTTGACATTTTTTCTTGCTCATAATTGTTGAAGTAACTTCTGGCATTAAAATAAATAAAATTGTATTAATAATACTTAAGATATTAAATCTGAATAAATTAGCATGTGAAATTCAATTAGGGAAAATTAAATTTCGTCATATTGGAATTTTTCACCAAGCAAGCTTTTGCTTTTTCCACGAGGCGAAGGATAGCATTGTAAATGGGACTGCGTACAAGGAAATGAAAGTGCAGCAGTGAAATTCTAATTTCGACCAAATTTACAATAATACTGAATCAAGTAGTATATTTTGAGCCCCATATCCACCGTATTACTGCACGAAATGGAATAATCACAATAAGGACATGTTTTATAGAGAAATGCCAATTTAATTACTCAAAGCATGCCAAATATAAAAAAGGAGAGAAGGATAGAGCTACTTGACCTGATTGTTTGTTGAAGACGATGATGCAATACATGTTAATGCATGCAAGTTCTTTCAGCTTTAACTAAAGTATGCGATTAGAGGGCATGGAAAAATTTGTCGGCTGCAAGGTCAAGGCTCTGAATAATATCAAACACGCGTAGAAAGATTAGAGTTTTATCATGCACAACGTTAAATCACAGCAGATACTATATCGTTAAAAAATTCCAGTGTAAATCAGAGATCTCCTTGATGGCAATGTGGGCTAAATTTATGACGGCACATAAAAACCTGGAAGAGGGATTCAAACAGTCATATTCAGAGGAAAGGGAACTGGTTCAAACCTCAATTCTGATCATTTTAATTTATTTCCGGAGTCTTCAACTTGGATTGAAATGGACGAATGAGTAATTTCTTTTACTTCATGAGAATATCGGCAAAGGCATTCGTTCGCATCGTCTCCTCCTCCAATTCATTTATCTGTAGGCGAACGCAATATAAGAATACAAACATCCTAACGAGAATATTTTATTTTTCTGGGAACATTCTGTGAAAAGGAGCGTAAAAGGGAGTTTACAGAAATTATTAATTCGTGGGATAATTTAGGCTGATGGCGTTCTATTGGGAAAGGACAATCCTCAATACTTACGATCGACGAAGTATGACAGAAGTTGGTGGGAAGATGGATAACACTTTACGTCAGCTGACGTCCACAATACCTTTTTTCATTAAGATTGACTTGGTTCCAGAAGCAGGAAAAAGTATATTCAATTGAATAATAAGCGCAAAGGCGCCACTAACATTTTAATTGGATATAAGTATTATAAAATTATAAAAATATAAACAGATACCTACAAAATGATCATACATCGTAAGACGCTCATAAAAATTGCAAACAAATGAATTTTATCATTGAATAGCTGTAAGAACTTTTCTGAAAGACAAGATGATGAGTGATAAATTGAAATTCAACATTATCAGCGTAAAAGCTTGATTGTTAGAAATTCTCGTTAGAAGTATGTTCACTCCTCTCTTTAAAGGTGACAATTATAACTGAGAAGCACGAATAAGCAATTTGCTAGAACACACTTGGCAAAACAAAAAATGTTTCATAAAATACTCAGCAATAGTGAAGCTTAACCTGGAACTTTGTCCATTAATTTTTTATGGCAAATTATTTGAGATGATATTGAGGAAAATAACTTGAAATCCTAATAACTATAAATTTTTATCATTGAAATATGGTGCCATTTATAATTTACATTGTAATTTAAATTTTATTTCCGGTATTAATAAAATATTAATGGACAAACAAGTACACAATAAAGAAATGTTTCCCTCAACTAGCAAGAAAATACAATGAGTATTCTTCGAATGCAAGCACACGAGAGTTTTCCCCCCTCGACCTTCTAGAGCATATTTCAAGCGGATACATACCTATTCATCTCTTCGCCAGAACCATACTTTATTCCTCGGGATAAGGACTAGTTATGACATCATGCTGCCAGAAACGAGGTCGGCAAAAAAACACAATTCCTGAAGTTCCTCGATATTCATTCCCTCGCTTGCATTCCGGAAAGGAGCTTTCCATCCCCTCCGCGATCGAAAGGAAAACGATAAAAATCGTAGACGCCCCCTTGCGTGCCAGCGCGCGGGAAGCTAAGGTCTGTGTGTACGAGAGTCCGCCCCACACTCCTTTATTTACGACGGCAAACGGTTTCCCTCCCACTACAAGTCTAACCATTCGTGCCACACCCCCTTCATAACACCCGTAAACATCTCTCGCAACCGCACTCGCAATTCGAACGCCTTTAGCACCCTCTTCTCAGCCTCCCAATTCCTCGCTACTAGCCTCTTTCTTCCTCCCCCTCCCCCTTCTCTCAATTCCCCTCCTCCATTCCTGTTACCTCCGTTTTCTTCCACCCCGTGTCTTCCTGCCCCATGCCCTTGCATCCCGAAGTTAGCTCAATCCGATCACCCCAATGCATCACATTCTCTCCCCGCAGGATTCGCTCAAAAGAGTAACAACTTTTGCTCCATTCGTATTGCATTTGTTGCAACTCTCAAATTTAAGGAATAGGATACATTTATACCTGTTTTTCACTGTAAACTGAATTTTTATGGACATTTTCCTTCGTTCGGAAGACTTGTCTAAAAAAGAAAAAATATTTACAGTAAAAATTTGCCATTTTAATATGACTAACTAATGAGTCATTCTTTCAGCACGTTCGCATTTGTTATTAAGAAATATTGAAATCTAGGAAGTCGGACGTATTTCATGCAATTTAAGTCTCATTCATCAATGATTTAACGGAAATGAACATCCAAGTTTCTTTGTTAAAAAAAAGAGTATTTAACTTCATGCCGCTACGCACCTGACGTGAAGTAGAGAATGAATCACGAGAAAAGAGTCAAAAAGGTGCTGGAATTTCTATTTCTGCCTATTTTAGCGGTTATTCAAATGTAAGACTAACTAAGTTTATGACACGATGGCATAAAGAGAGGTGAAACCAAAAATACATTTTATCCTGAATATAATTAAAGTAAAACAATAGTTTTCGATAGTACTACAGTACCTACCTATAGAAAAGAATGAAATCATTTAATTAACCAGCAAACTTAGTAAAATAGACAGGGAATGAAAACTAACAACTTGAATATCTTTAATAGCTCACAGCCAAGAATCATCAATCCCATTAACCCCAAAATGAATGTTTTAATTAATAAAAATTTAAATTCTACGGTATTAGCTATCGATGAAGGAAAGTTGCGTCCGTCTACAATTTGTCATATGATATTTTTATCAAAGAATTCGCTCACAGT
Organism: Pyrrhosoma nymphula; assembly: GCA_963573305.1. NCBI lineage: Eukaryota > Metazoa > Arthropoda > Insecta > Odonata > Coenagrionidae > Pyrrhosoma > Pyrrhosoma nymphula. The sequence goes on from OY754328.1 coordinate 10,745,998, forward strand.
TCTAAGTCCAAGGATAAGGAAGTTCATCCCATCCTTCAACTTACTTTCATTAAAAACTTCGCGTGAAATATTAATTGAAATTACACCACTATAAGCAAACAAATATTCGCATTTTTTACGGTTTTCTCAGGTTTGACAGAAATGTATTCATAGCCTAGTTCATCAAAAGGAACTTTCTTGAGCTGAAGAGCGAAAGAGGCATGCGAAGTTTTATTAGAGTAAACAAAAAAAAACAACATGTTAGAACAAATGAGAAGCAAAGCAGTTTTTTATTGCTAAGGGGTAATAATTTCTCCTTCAATTGGATTAATTGGGTATACATTAATTAATTCGTGAGCTTAAACTTCAAAGAGCACCGTAACAACAAAACCCTCATTCCAAGAGAGTCCAATTCGTATCTTGTATTTGTGGTGATCACCGTTAACGGAGGTAGGGGTGATAAATGAAAGACTGAAATTATTGATAAATATGAAATAAATGACTTGTTTCTCCCCGCTCACTTCGAGCTAGGTCCTAGATCTCACTCAAAATGAGGCAGTAGCACACAAATATATGAGCGCAGTCATCATATTTTTCACTATCAATTTTTCTCCTATTATTTATGATTCTATTTATTTATCATTATAATTGATACTAAAAGTACTCTATTTATTATTTAGGAGTCTAGCATAGTATGAATTGCATCCATCCATAATTTCCCATTAGATCACCCAATATTGAAGGGACTAATAACGGCTTTATTTATCTCGTTCAAGTTCATCCTCTTGCACTTAATTTATTCTTACACTATTTACACTCGCTTTGTATTCATGACAGATACAATCTGAATATTATTAGAAATTTTATTCTTAAAATTCTTAAAAATATTACACATCTCACCTTACACGAAGTAATAATCTCCTTAAAGCCTTCATAAGTAGTCTTACTCAAACCTAGAGGAGCAATTTTTCAATGAAAATACAGGAAAACATAATTGGCGATGTTAAACCGTAAGTACGACCTCTTACTTCACTACATAATCAATAGCTCAGTAAATATTAGGCACCATTTTAAGTATCCAGAGAAGTACCTAAGCATTAACGATAAGGTTGGGTTACACTCTATGAACAGTACAGTAATACAAAGACTACCAACAATAAACAAAAATTGCCAAAAACATAAATGTGCATGAAATATTTCCATTATAAGAAGTACAAAAAGGCAATTATTACTTAAAGTTAGAGAGCCAATTTCTAAATTAAAATGATGGAAACATTTGGAATTCAATTAAATGATATCACCGTATTCCTTTCCCATTTATTCCATCAAGTAATTCAGTCTAATGAAACAACAAAAATCAAGGCAGAGGTCATCCATTTTGTGCACAAGAATCCAGAGAATATGAAATATATTTTGAACATTAGTTTAGGAAACTTAGTTTACGCAATCAGCACGAAATTCCAAGAGGGAAATAAGCTAGCTGCAAATGAAGCTGAAGGTATGTCGACAATTGGAATTAGAAATTGTTATAGAGGGAAACATATTTCAAACGTAGCACCACAAAAAGTATACTGCCGCTGAGTGACCAGAACAAAGAACCCATTTCACTAAGTTTTACTTCATTGGATGATCTGAAAAATTACACAATTTGAATATAATTTCTAAGAAAGCCCCAAATTCTTCCTTCATTTCAATCCTTCCTATACTGATGTATGATATCATACCCACAGTATTGTTTGATTTATTTCTCTTTTATCTGTCCACAGTGCATATATACTTCGTGTACTGTACTCTAAATTTCTCCACACTTCCCCTTTCCCATTCTTAAATTCTCATCGAGATCCTGCCAATCCTTACCTTGTGTAATCCATATGCTCTTATCGAAACCTAGTCACAATGACCGCTTTTCTACCATCCTTACCTCGATGCCCCTTTCCGCTGCCGCGTAATTATTTATTTGTGTCTTTAATAGCAGCCCCCTGTAATTTTGAAGGCAACAGGGAGAAGAGAGGACAATGCCAGCAGCATTTTTGTGCCAAGAGGTAAGTGTTTCCTGCCGACGAGCGAAGTAGAAGTCATGGGTGGAGTGGGGAAGTTATAGGGATAAGTAGTAGGAGGGGAGAACGTTGTTAAAGGAGGGATTGGACAAAATGAGAGAGAGGGAAGGATTTGCATTGCTCGAGTTCCAATGGCGTATGATAGATATATAAGGTAAATGCTCCGAAGGTAGACACTGCACTAGTTTTTGACACATTTGATTTTAATAATCCAATGCAAGAATAACTGATCTCCCATTATACTATAGCAAATAAGTTTCTTTAATGGTATTTCAAAGTGCTGGCTTTGGAATTTATGGCCAAAACAAATAAAACATGCCCTTTTTTAACCTACAGCTTTATTGTCACTTTTAATGAAAGGTAGTTGGTTGATTCTAATGAAACGCACGTAAAAAAACAAGAGAGGTCCATTTGGGACTTCCATTCCGAGAAATCATCGTAGGACGTCTCGACAAAGGCCACATGACTAACTTTTCCAGCACCAAACTTCAGTTCACATAAAAGACTACTGAGACAGTACTGTAAATGAGGCGGTAAAAATGAGACAAGGGAAGAAAAAACATCAACCGAGACAAAGGTTTCCTACTTAGCAGCGGGTGGAAACCAGATCTGAAACCATAAGAGATAATTTTCAAACCACTCAAGAGTCTACTTTAAACTATGGAGAGAATATACATTGAAGACATTTTTTTCTGGCTCCATCAATATTTGATTCGAAGACGACGACATATTGCGCCTTCGAAACGTCGCGTGTACCTCTATTTCGATACTTGTGCAACAAATCATGAAATATCCTCAAATGCACAGACTTCCTGCTGCAGACAGTCTTCTTCCACTTATTTTGATTTAATCAAAATAAGTGGAAGAAAGAAGAAAATGTTATCCTTTTGTTAGTGGCTCTACTACGTGGTTCGAACTTATCATGCAATAGGAAAAGTGGGGGGCTGTAGTTAACTAACCCTAGGAATCAAAACTGAAGATGACGACAAGCGATATATTACAATACCGCACAGGCCAACCAACAGTCGGTCGGAGAAAACCCAGCTCCCTACTTCTCTCACAAGACGATGTGGATGAGGGAGGCAGGGATGAAGAGCAAATTCCCTATTAAGGAAGACCTAGGGATTAAAATGCCTCGACAACGATGGAATTTTGACATAATAACCACGAAAAAATCAAATAATTGCATCTTAAAGTCGAGATTAGTCGAGGTTTTAAGGCCATGTCAACCCCGTAGTTGAGGTCTAACCCTTCCTTAATAAAGCCCAAGGAAGGATAAGGCATTAGATGTGGGTCGAAGAGAAAGGATGGCGATGGAATGGTTAAGACTGGGAGTGCGGACCCCCTTTCTGCGCACCAAAAGGGAGAAACGGTTTGGCAGAAACGGTGCGCCACGGAGGCCGAGGGCCCCAGGTCACTGACTCGGTGCGCGTGGAACCAAGTGCGGCGGCAAATCTGTGAGCGGCTTGGTGGAAATGTGGATTGGAGGTTTGGCTTGAAGGGTTGGATGGGAAGGAGAGTGAAGGGAATTCGTCGGACTCTCAGCCTCAATTCCACACGCATTGTATGCACGTCATCTCCCCCACTAAACAGTCCCTCAGAGATTCTCTCATTCAATTCCCTCCCCTCCAAAACACTCACTGTACTGCTTTAATCTCCACCGCCATCGCATTCCTTCTATCCCGCTTAGACCTTACATGGTTATCTCCAAACTACTACTCCCCTTCACTCCAGCGCCTGAGTATATGTTTATCATTTCCCTCACGCTTTGATCAATTTTAACAGCTGCAGGTATATAACTTCTTTTCGGATTACATTATATTGGCAGTGGCCTGATTCAAGGTCTGTAGCAATACATAGGCTGGCATTCTAGTCCAAAGTCGCAGCTTAAGAGTTACGTTGAATAACACAACGTGGCAATTATACAGCACATGAAACTGACAAAACAATTTCTTGTGGCAAAATTAGCCGCAAAATAATTTATTAATATCCGAATAAAAAGATTCGCTGTTTAAAAACTGAATTAAATTGTGGCAAATAAAAGCAAGTGTTGGCATTACCAAATGGTGACAAGATAGCTCTAGGCAAAATATTGTCAACTTGAACAGATATTTTAAAATAATAAGTCTCAAAAGCGGCCTACAGTATCTTGCAATAAAGAATGAATGGCTGGCAATATAAAAATGAATGGAAAACGAATGAAAATAAATCCACGTGAGATAAGAGGGATCACATGAAAAAGGTTATTGTCTAGTTTATCCGCTAATTCACCGCAAACCATCACCTACCATTGAAGTGGTCAAATTATAATTGAATTGCCGTACATGTTATAATAAAGTTAATTACAATCAATGCCACAAAAATAATAAATACAAGGAAGAGTAAAATCTCAAACGGACTAGATTTTTTTCGAGCGATTGTTATTTTTATTTCTTATCGTTTCCTTCTCGTTACCATTGGCCGGAACCCCTTCATTTTATTTGTATTTTCCACTTGAACCCCACCTCCTCTATTCCTTTCACAGTTCCACTCCCCACCGCGGTCCACTGCAAATTTTTATTCTGAAGGAACACCTTCGAATTCTTTTCCGATGCATTTAATGACCGCACTTACTCTTACAAGGGTTCCACCTCCTTCAGCCTCTGCACAACACCCCCTCACCGCTCTAACCCCGATCGAACCCTGAAGCTGAATCCCCAACGTTTTCCCCTCCATCCCAATTCTCTTCCCGAATCGTTCGATTTTATCTCTCCCCACACCCACATGCACACACATGGGGGGAGGGAGGGAGAAGGGGGTGGTGTTTTAGTGTTGTGCGGAATCGAAGATACACCCGCTCGAAGTACCGTCATGCGGAGCGAGAGGATGGTCCAGAAGCGTCTCCGGCGGCAATTCCAGGAATCAAAGCAAATAAACAAGAGAATGGGGCGGTTTTTCGGGGTTGGGAAGAAAAAAGTTTACAGTTTAAAAGGATTCGCTTTTTTATTTTCCGTCGGCTGTAACTCAAGACGTTAGGGTGAAACAGTCTTCGAAGAATTAAGGATTTTCGCGAAGGAGAATTTTTTCTTACGGCTGACCGATTGGCGGGGTGTCCGGTCGAAAACTGTCTTAGAGACGAAGTCAATCTATTATCTTTCATTTGCTGATAAAATCATTTCAGATCATTGTCACTCCTTTAAATTTGCAGGCTAGTATTGACATGGAGTACTTTTATACTAATTAATACGATATATAAAATTTTTTTCGAAATATTTTAAATAAAACAATTTTGTTAATTTTTTCATAACATAAGGCAGATCAGTTATTAAACGCAAAAATGTAGTTATCTCTACAGCATTACTTATTTCCAAGTAAATATAACGTAGACTTCTTAAAATTCATAACACGTTACAAACCAATAATTTAATATTTTAGAGTCTATAAAATCATTGAAATAAATTATCCCGTAAAACATTCTCTCATGTAATTCATATATTATAATAACTTCTCTATAAAAAAAGCCTTTATTTCATTTTAGGTAAAAATGCAGATGAATTTCAATACACAGATATGAAAATTTTAATTATTAATTTCGAATTTAACATTACCATATATGCAATTTGCATATGAATACCCATGGATGTTGACGGTATTATAATTATTTATGGATTCATTAACAACTGCACTCTCTCAATACTCAAAACAGCGGCTTGACTGTATATTTGTCCGGAAAACCCACTTCCAGGTAGTTAAAAACTGTTCCTATGCCTAAAAGTGTATGTTTCGAATAAAAAAGTTATACTTTGTTTTTTCCAGACAATATTTTAATTTTCAAGACCATGATTTCGACGGTTAACGTCATCATTACATGAAAATTTATTTACGTTTCACGCATATATCTAGTGATATCTATCTATAAATCGTTGAATAAAATATCTACATTTTAATCGTTGAATAAAACGTTATGCCTGAACGTCTATACTTACTTTTTATAGTAATTTTATGTTTCGTGTTATCTTTCCCATCTGACTTGCTTATAAAATACTGATAAAGACTTGCGTGGAGATAAATTAATGAAATTCATAAATTGACCCTTTCTCAATCCAGCGTCAAACTTTCGATTAAATAAAATCTCCTATCTCGCATCAAACATCGAAATAGGGCGTTGCATTATCAACCTCTCCATCTCGCCGTGCCTATTGAATCCCAAGTAAGCGTCTCTTAAGTTCCGCCTACAATATTTTAAGGCACAAAACTTACCTTCCTCCTTTTCTATTTCGCGTGTTTTTTTCTTCCATGGCATCCAAACCCATTAATCTCGCATGGTCGTACACAACCCAGCGAACCGACAGAAACACACACATATATAAATATATATATATTCTACCACTCTATGGACCATATACACACACACAAGTATATAAATGCACACATACGACATAAACCCTACGAGAATCCAGACGCGGGAAGGAGCAGGAGTTATAAATAAAGAAATAAATTCCTGTGGCATTAGGATAGAAGTGAATAACATAGCTCCCGGCCGTTAAGTTTGGTGCGGGGTCATCCATTGCCCGGCAGACCCGCCCTCTAAACTGCCTTACCAAGCCCTTTAACTTCCTTCCCGAAGAGAGCCAAGCTCCCTTCCATCCCCCCCCAGGGTATAACCGCCTGATCCCCCCCCATCTCGCCTTACATCGCCCGCCCCCGTACCCCCCTCGTCCACCACCCAGACGAAAAATCCTCCCTTAATCGTCCCACTTCCTCAAACTCCTTTTTCAAATTCGCCATGGAATGCGCTCTCCCCACTTCCTACTTTTCTCCCACCACGTCTCTTTCCCCATGCTCTCTCTCTCTCTCTCGCCTCCCCATCCCCGTCTTCGACTTCTCCCTCCGACTCCCCCCCAACGGGTCGCTCTTTCGGCTGTATCGTATCTCCACCTCTCACTTCAACCAAATATCAAAACTTAATATATGTACTAAGTAGAGAGAACTAAGTTTGACAATGCTTCGAGGTCTAGAGTCATATTGCATCATGCTTCAACATGTTAGAACACGTAATTTTTACTTTTAAAAAAATTGCGAAACACTTAATGATAGATGAGTGAATGGAGTGAGAGTAAGGGTTAGAGCGAGAATGCCATGAATGAATGATATGAAAGAGACAATTTGGAGAAGGAATGTAAGGGGGACTAATGGACAAGAGACCAAGTGCATAAGTAGTAACAGAAGCCGAAAAGTGTTACGATGGGGAAGCATTGAAGTAATTATTAAAACAGAGACTATTTCATAGGTATGACGCCAATAATTAAGTTCATTGGACTGAACGAACCCAGGGAAAGGTGTGATGGGTACATACGTACTTATTACAAAATTGCAAAGGATTTTGCAATTGTTGAGTGTAAAATTATCACGGTTTCTTTAAAAAGGCCGGTTCCACGCAAAACTTGTAGAAATGACTATAATGATCGAAAAATGGCGAAAAAAATGTTCTGCCTTTTGCATTAAACCTGGCATTTGTCACTCATCGTCAAAACGTTTTTCATTCAGAGAAAAGACAGTAACTTCGATGAGACGGCAAGGAACGGTAACCAGGGAAATAGAAAATTCCAGAACGCAGGGGAGGATTGCCATTTGCATATCAATAAAGCCCTTAAAGATGAACCTAAAGCTCGAGACGACAATATTTAAACGTCTTCTTAGGAAATCCATGCAAAAGCTAAGAATAAACTATTTCAGAGATGATGCACTCCTAAAGCAACAAACCAGCTGAGATCCTATAGGTATTTGTTTCCGCCGTCAGAAACGCAGCTCTTTCCTCGAATGATGTCATAATTAATTTCTCCAATGAATATAGAGCCTATTTTCGTTCAATATTCAACGCTAAATTTGAAGCAAATTAATCTTCTTCAATACATTGCAGTCACTTCAATATTCAATTACCTATAGGCGAAAAAACATTTGTTCATTACAACGTACTAACTATCTGCCGTCAAATTCACTGCAATGAATTTATATTGCTTTGAGTCTTTTAAGGCATTGATGGCACAATGAAAATATAAAGTATTTATATTTATACGAGAATTCAGTTAATAATACGTTGAATGGTGTATTAAGTTGCCAATAAACGTGAAAATCACCAATAACAGAATTCGTGGAAGGGATATTCCGATGAGTCCACCACAGTAAAATAGATAAATTTATACAGTAATATACTTCAAAACACGTTAATATAAGTAGACCGAGCGTTACAGTTACGGTTTGACGTCCTTTCACTGTTTTCAGGATTAAGAAACGGTGGGTACATATTGCGCAACATATATACATTATTATAATTAAAATTAGTAATTATGCCCTAATCAAATTAAAAACTAAAAAAGAAAAGCCATGCGTATAGAAATCTGTCAGTATGATGCATATTATGCATCTCAGGGTACAAGTCTCATCCGTTTCAGACGTAGTCTTCCATTTTCTCTCCACTCGTGGAATATACCCGCCCTGAAGCACTTTCTATTCCCTACCTTTAGATGAAGATCAACAGTCTAGCGCCTCACCTCCATTACGTCCAAAGGCCGAAACTCATCGAAGTAGTTCGTGCTGCTAAATGTGCACCCATAGGGACGAGCTAATAGCTACGCGAATTTATCCCTTTTCGAAATTACAAATGCGTATATGACTACGAAACCGCATGACTGAAACACCATTCGGTCCATCTGACAGTGATCCATGATGCCTGGAGAAGTAGCATGCTACTGCACCAGGTTTACATGACTCCAGAGTACTGGGAATGGTTCTATAGTATAGATATCTGCAACAAATATCATATCTTACTATTATCGTATTAATTTCTGATGTTCCTTTGCTCTGGGTGTAGTGCAGCAAAATAAGGTTAATTTAAGGCATTGTACTCTAATTGGGTTGGCATTGGAAAGTTCGCTTGATATTTCTCGGCATGGAAATGCAATTTGGCCGCAATAACCCCAGGCGTAAAATCACCACCAATCATTAACTCAGCCAAAACATGTTCAGTACGAGTAATTAATTAACCTTTCGTGCTCACTATAAGCAAAATGAAATCATATTACAAAATGATTTCAGTTTAATAATTTCTTAGTTGAAAAAACTAACATCCTCCAATTTCGATTCTTTTTGATTGCTAATTGCTTTCAGTACAACATACCAACGACGGACTTTACACTGTGAAATTAAATGCATCTGGTAAGACTGAGTGCAAATTGATATTTCTTTTGGTAGCAGAAATTTATTGAAGTTTAGAAAAGATTTACATGCGATAGAATATGGAGGTTCCTTTCATTCTGTTTCTATTTTCATTTCTATTTAGGAATTTCTATTCATAGAGTATGAGGCTCAGCAATATTTGTTTAGCGGCACGTAGCAACAATTCGCCATCTACTCCACCTACGAATAATTGTATTTATAGCAAGATATTGCATAACATTATGAAGATATTTTTAATAGCAATGGAACTTATGTATTTTGAAGAACTCCTTAATTATATTACGTTCCAATGAAATTAGTCATGCTAATAACTAAATTAATCATAAAATTTGAAATCATTTGGATCAATACAAAAGTAGATACCAGGTTCAGAACAAAATTTTAAAGGCCGTCAGTTAGTATTGTAGTAAGAGAAAAACAGAGAAATCCGCAAGGATGAACTTTTCACCTTCGAAGCTTGAGACGAGTCAATATCGAATACTTTCACCGGTTGGTACACGCATCATATTCCAAATAAAAAGGGTAGGTACCAGAGTGTGAATGAACCAAAGTATAAAAAAACCAAAACAAATAATGATAGAAGGTATTTAACTTTCTTAGCAGCGAATAGTCTGCATTTCTGGTAGCCAAAATAATCATCCGAATGAGGTTAGCCTCCAGGCGAAACAAAGGAAACTAAACACTGGCTAAGAATATACGAAGGTACACTTTCAACCCAATTTCTAGCAGGCTAAAATGGAGGCAGTCGTGACATCAAATCCCCCGCAACGATCCACACTCCAACCGGGAGATAATATATCAGACGACAAAGACGAGCAAAAGTCCCACGTTTTAGGGGCGCATTTGTGGCAAAACGTGGAAGAACGATATGCACGTTCCCAGAGCTTCTACGACGATCACGAGTGGCTTGTCGGTGGCGGTATCGCATCTTCGGTCGGTGATTTCGTTGGAATCCAGACCACAGGCCCCGATCTACCACTCGGCCCCAACTCACAAACCAACCACCGAACCCCCTTCTCCTCCCCCCCTTAAACCCACTGCTCTTATCCACCCCTCTTGCTGTGATGCCCGTCGACTGTTTATCGCCACGTTCTTAGCTACCCTTTGCTCACTCGTCGTTTATCCCTCCCATTCTCTCCCACAGCCCCTCCCTCCCTCCCCCACAGCGTTCTCCGGCAGCCTCATCCCTCAGTGTCTCTCGTATCCCCGACCACCGCCTCCCATCACCCAACGGTTATCGGACAAGAACATCTCCTGCCATCGGACCGTCCGGACCGCCTCCATCGTCTCTCTGAAACCCCACCTCACCCATCCGCAACTCTTACACACACACACACATTTATACGTAAACGTACACATGACACTTTATTCCCTAGGCGCTGCTCCCTTCCCATCTCTTCTCTCACCCCTTCAGGCGACAACACCTACGCCTCTCTCTTATCCGTCACACAATCACGTGTTCCTACGGTTCCCCAAACACGCATTCTCCACGAACACACACACAAACACGACATTGCCGCTCTTGCTTTGAACAACTGCCCTCCACCTCCTTTCGAAGTATTCCCCTGCCTTCACACACACATATTCCCTCCCACCCCTTCCCTCTCACGTCCATCCTACAACCCTGTTTTCCCCAAAACCCCTATGGTGACGCGCGGAAGCGGCGGCCTTCCTTCCCCCAGTATTCGCGAAGCGAGGTGTGGTACGCATCAGCATGGGAAAGGGATGAGTTGACAAAAAAATAACCCTCCATTGCTTTACTGTAATCGCCTTCCCACACCACGGACCAGTTGCAAAATATATTCCCAGGGCTCTTTCACACGAAGGTCTTGCACTTCCGAAGCAAATTATGGCTACGAAATGAGTAATAATGTCTAAGAGAAAAATCAAAATAAACAAGTAATCGAACCATTGCCGGGCCAATGCGAAGACCACAGGGCATTCCGGTCTAATAAATATTCTCATGAAGTTTTTGGAGGATTTAAACTCGAATGCAAATGGGTCCACTCACTTTTCTGACTCCTCCCTATGCTCTCCTTTTATTCACACCTGGTGTTCTAATATCTTTTACCTCACACCCTTGTGGTGGCTCGCAGAGTTGTATGTAGGCGTAGATATAGAGATCCTCTCCTACATCCATCAACGGCTCGAAAATACCTTTGGGGACGCAGGGTTCTTCCTTGCCCCAGAACTCGCGGTGAGAGGTGGGGCTCACGTCAGTATGCGAAAGGGGTGAGCTGGCTTAAAAAATAGAATCCCACCCCGCAGATTTCTCCCCTATCCATTGTTTCATTCACAACGCCTCCCACACTCCATGAACCCGTTTCTAGATCTATTCCCGGGGCTCTTGTACACGACGATAAACCCCTTGCCCCTTCCGCCCACGTCAGGCCGCAGTCTCGCCCAGGACACTTCCCAATCTGCAGCGCCACCGAGCCTCATCCGGCCGCCTCCCATTTCCAATTTTCTGGAGTCACGAAAATCACTCGTGCATTTTGCCTCTCGCCCCCGGATGATGCCTCTCCTTTTCCTCCCCAAATGGTGTGAGTGAATTCCTTCTCTTCCCCCCTTTCCCTCTCTCTCTCCCCGATCTACCTTCACCTATCTCACACTGATCTCCATCCATTCCTATGCCATTTCATCCGCTACCTTGTTCTACTTTAGGTAATTTGACTCCAAATCTTTAATTGAACATTCCTAGACATACATGTAAACACTTAATTCACGATTTCAAAACTTTCTGCATATTTATTTTATATATTGAACAGTTTCCACTGCACTATTAATTCACCATACTTATTCCATACCTTTAAGTTGGCCTATTGATTTGAATCTTCTTAGGAATAATTATTTAGAACCACACATAATGAAACTGTAAACCTATTTTTTCACGTCATGTAAATACATTGTAGTCTCTCCACGACAATGTAGTTCCTGTACTTTCAATTCATAGTACATTAGGTTGGATTAAGAGCACAGGTACATTCCGATCTCTCTATGTATTAATACAAATATTTTATGCATCATTTACTGCCGAAGTTTTCAGACAAAATGGTTAACTCTCCAAATAAGCACATTATATTGGCTCCAGTCTACCAAACATCTTTTTGATAGCATCACCATGACCCGTGGGATATACCCCTACCGTGGGATATACCCCTACCGTGGGATATACCGTGGGATTCTTTGGTTTTTTATTAGGCCTACGTATCCGCTTCCTTCATATACTTCCACTTTCTTACATCCTTTCGTTTATGCTCTGTATTCATAATTCCAAAGTAACTATTTATTTATTTCAACTTTCATTCATCAGTTACTAACATGCTAACTTTTCGCCATCTGCTCCGCACGTAACACCGTAGCTTCAGCAAACATCTCCATTATCTTCCCTCACTATCAAGAAAGTTAATATATTTTAGATGAAACTGCGATCATTTTTGTTTATAATAACGACTAAATATCTTTGGTTGTTTCCAAAATATCTATTATCTAGTAATATTTCTACTCTTAATGCATTCTACTTTTGTTTATTATTTTTTGAGAGACCTCTCGCCATTCTCATTCACAGTTGTACACAATAAGGGCGGTGTTAGCCTTAATTTTGTCCTTAATTAAGCCTTTTTGAAGTCCAACAGCAGCTCCCTTAGGCCAAGTTACAAGACATTTATCCGAATTGAAGTTTATTTTCCGTTGTATTGACTAAATTACGGAGCACGATGGTGAAGTGAGAGCTTTGAAAGTCTCCTTCAGGCACATTTCAGATACCTCATTTATCAAGAAATTATGCGCTGCGCAGATTTTCAACCATTGGCTGGCTAAGTATGGTTCCATTAGGGCCGGTTGCACAATGTCTGGTTACAACCCTAGTTACGGCTAGAGTGACGGTCATATATATATATATATATATATATATATATATATATATATATATATATATAAGTTCGTGGAAAATCACACACGCGATAATATAAATAAACTATGCCACAGGTGGGGCGGAATTAAATATAAACACATAAAAAAGAACACTCACACTATAAGTTGATATTTCGGTTGCTCTAGAAACTTTCTCAAAGATATATATATATATATCTTTTCTTATGTAAAACCTTCACTCTAACCGTTTATCTAACCAGACATTGTGCAACCGACCCTAAGTCTCTCACCTCCAGAGAATTGAATATGATTAGTCAAATAAGGAGCATATCTTTATACTTAGGATCATTTAAGTTCAGTATTACTTTCATGAGCACCTATTTTGTTCACCTTCAAAAGGTTCAGGGAAAATAGTTATGCAGTATGCAGTATTTCTTTGGTGTAGTAACCTGGTGAGATATCCGTAGAATACAGAAAAGTTTGGATAAATGATTATAGCTGCACAACTTTGTGGCTCATGGTGGAATGGCGGTTATGCTAAAAAACAAGAGAAATTTTTATGATGGATGATTGCGAATAAGAGGGATTTCATTCATTGTTTACTGGAAGCTGGAGGCTCACACTGCTATGCAACTTTCAGGTGAAAATGTCTATTTACACTTAAGCTCCTTTCCAATAATTTGGTCAGATGAGCCACCTGGGAAGATGGCAGAGGTGACGCTATGGTTTAGGGAAGCTCTAAAAAAAAAACATGAAATCTACGTGGGCAACACAATAAATCTACGTTCTACGATTTTCTGCTCAGAGAACCCCGGAAACTTCACACAACGTGTCTTATGACAAGGTGAGATCTACATGCGAATATAACACCTAATTTTATCGCTGGTTTAGTGAATTCAGTAAAGTTAACAACAATTTACTCTTAAAAGAGACAAAATAATTCCATTAATGCTTTCCACGGATAAAATGTATAAAAATTCCCGCCACACATATGCAGCATATTCAGTTTTCGAAATCATCAGAAAATAACTTGCAGATACGTCAGCAAATATTGATTATTTTGTCATTTACATCATGAAGGTATGAATCTTTCATTAGATTTAAGTTCATAATGCAGTTTTATATTACTCGTGTAATTCAGGTTTTCATCTGACAAAAACTGGGACAGGTTATTGTTTTCGACTGGATGTAATATTTACTTATAAAACCCCATCCTTTGAGCAACAGCTTCTCCAAAGTAAACTGTTAAGAAAGCTCTTTCACGTCGAAGGCCGTACCGGAATTACTACCACCATCCAACGGCTCGATTAACACGAACACTCCCCGGCAGATTACAAGAAGACCATAAAATTAGCATTTGTTAAACAAATTAAACAGCATGCCCCAGAGCATATTGACAAATATCAACAGGCACGTTAAAATGCTACTTAATATAAGTAACCAATTTACTGGTGGTTCACTTGCTAGAGGACATGTTTCCTCACTTTTCTGTTTCACATTATTTCTCATATGTTAAGAAGTCATCTCATCAAATTTCGGTTGTTGACATTTTCCTTCGAGAAAGACATCACGTGAATTAACAAAAAAAACGCTGCCCTTGTGCTCCTCCTCGTGCACTCTCATCTTATTTCCAATTCAAATGCTGTTCTCCCATTTCAGGTCACTCGCCGACTTTCCTTTTCCACGTCTTCCCTTTCTTGCGGTCTCCCTCTTGTATCACTTTAACGTGCGCCAATCGCGGAGTAAACCTCAACCACCAAACGCGCCCATATCCCCGGAAAAAAGGAGCGCTTCGTATTTTTACATCCACCTTAGAGCAAGCCCACCCCCGCGGAGCGCATTTTCACATCCCACCCCACATTCTTACTACCATACCCTCACCCCCAAAAGGAAACTCACTCAAGACATCTTCCAGGGGAATCTTCTTCCGCCGTAATGCCCCTCCATGAATCAATGCCACATCACCAGGGCAAGATCATCCCTTAAAGCCTCCGTCCCACACGCATTCACATATAAACACAAATACGCTGGCCGAAACGATGTTGCTTCTTCTCGCTCTATAGTCTATAGCCTGAACATTCCTGGCGCTCAGCCTTGCTTCCCTGGACCACTCCCCCCTCCTAATCGTCCCCACCCACCCAGGTTCCCCACCCACTCACAAACACGCATCCCATCCTTCGTCTCTTCATCTTCTAAACCAGACTTCCACTCCGAAACGAATCGACCTCGCTAGCGCGTATAAAACCCGCCTTTACTGCTGCTTTGCCGGTGGGACCGCGCGGAACTCTGCCCTGCCATCCGTCATTTAGGTTTTAGTCCCGAGGATTGGCAGCAGGAAGCAGTTTTGGGGGATGAGGAGTTGGGTGGAAGATGGCGGGGAAGAGTGGCCCCAAGTGAGACCGAACACCTTCATTCAGTCCCTCGTGCCCGAGGCATGAAACGAAAGGGCGATCCAGCGGGTTCCATCCCCAGCATGTTCTTCCGAGCATCCCTTCTTCGTAGCTTCCCTCTTACACGTTCATTACGTCTGCCCCTCCCAGCCATCACTTAATCATTAAAATGCAGAACTTATTGTCACTCAATTCATCAAAATCTATTGTGCCGAAATATTTCCTCTCGATTTCTCTAGTTTAAGTCCTAAGTTTTTTATTCCTTCGGGTACTTTCTACGACCTTGTAGAAATATAATTGTCCACCTTTGAACTAACACGTAAAAAGTGATTTAAAAACTCTGATTAAGTACTATAAATGTATAAATAGACGATAAAAATTTTAAAAAGCATGTATTCGGTGAAAATTTTAAAATATTGAACGAACAATTTGACTTGAAAACAATAACCACTGAAGAAATGAATGCAAAGAATTACTAAGGATGATCTACAATGGACAGCAGAAATATTATAAAATAAATTATATTAAAAATACACTCCAAAGAAAGTAAAAAGAGATTATCTGAAAGAATGAATGGAGAGGTTTTAAAAACCCATCTTTTGATTGATGACTACTGATGATGATGATAACGCATATAGTGAGAAAATCCATTTATAATATCGGAAATCAATACTAATTTTGATCATGGTTTAAAGAAGGTTTAATGGCGGTATAGAATTAAATTCGAAAACAGAAAACGACAGAGCAAGAATACGCTTGCACTTACCAAAGATAGTTACAAAATATCTATCCTATAAATATTGAATAATATTGAATAAATGAATAAAACACATGACACAATATTTATTCAAAACGTGTTCTATATGATAAATTGAGTTTCTTTAATATTGTATTTCAGTTACCAGCACCAAATTTTAAGCTGGTTTGTGTTAATGTAACCCAATAGTGATGATGATTAAACTTCACGTTTACCTTAACTTACCTCTTTGTTGGGTGCCAAAGGTAGCATTAACACATACCCTTATTACGTACATGTTTTAACGTCGTGTCGTGCCTTACTAAAATTATCGCGTTGATTTGTTTGCAATCCAAGTTTATTTCTTAGTTGTTCGTAAATTATTTGATGGTTTTTCGTTTATTTTAAGTTATTAATTATAATTGTATTTATATGTTTAAATAAATGGCTATTTGTTGATTGTTGAATGTTTATAATGAAAAAGGGGTTGTTAGGGGGTTGTTGAAAGGGAAAAGAAGGGGATTGCTGGGCGAGAGAGAATCTATGATGTTTTTGGGAAAATAAAGAATATTTTTGTTCTAAGGAAGCGAGTAAATAATTTCAAAAGGGTTACGACATCACAGAGGATGAACTTTTGGTGGCAGCGGTGGGATCCAAAATCAGTGGGATCCAGAATCGGCGAGATCCAAAATCGGTGGGATCCAAAATCAGTGGAATCCAGAATCGGTGGTATCCGGAATCGAAGGGATACCGGAATCATTGCGGCGAGGCGTCCAGTTGAATTGGGTTCAACCGGCTCTTCGCACATCGGCAAGAGAAGAGAAGGCCACACGGTGGAAGGCATTACTGCCTACGAGATAGTTGAGTACCAGATTTTGTATCGGTATTTTCGGTGGCAAGGCATACGAGCAGTTGTGCTTTAAGCAAAGGTATTAGCAAAAATGCGTTCTTAGGGAAAGCTAAGAAGGAGGAACTGAGATATGTGGCTGAAAAATTAGGGGCTACGGTGAGTGCTGCAGATAAGATTATATAGTTAAAAAAATAGATTGTGAAAAACCTCGAGTATGATGAGAACTTTGTTAAAAATATTTTGGAAGCTTACCGGGAGAGGGAGGTGGAAGAAAAACGTAAGCAAACATAACTGGAAAAAAAAGCTTAGAAAGAGATACGG
The DNA here is from genome assembly GCA_963573305.1 of Pyrrhosoma nymphula. Classification (NCBI taxonomy): domain Eukaryota; kingdom Metazoa; phylum Arthropoda; class Insecta; order Odonata; family Coenagrionidae; genus Pyrrhosoma; species Pyrrhosoma nymphula. The sequence continues at coordinate 10,763,419 of OY754328.1, forward strand.
AGATGGAAGAAAAGGGTTTCAGAGAGAGGCGGAGATGGAAAAGAGGCGGTTGCAAGCTGAAGAGAGGAATTTGCAAATTGTGCTAGAAATGAAAAGATTAAGGATTCCAGAAAAGAGAGCAGATTCAGGAGGACGATCACCTACTCCTGGATGGATAACGTCTAAAATTGAGCTGCATAAAGTGATGCCCAAGTTAGAGCCACAGGACACAGATGATCAGTTGTTTTTGACCTTATTTGAGGGTCAAGCAGGAATGGCGGGGATTGATCCTGAATAGTGGGTGACCCGTTTGATAGGCATATTGCCCAGGGAAATGGTTGAAGTGTTAGCAAGGGAACCGAGTGGATTAAGAAATGATTATAGTCACGTTCAGAAACTAATATTGGCGAAATATAAGCTAGGTACGGAGAAATTACGACTGCTCTTTATGAATAGTCAGAAGCCAGTGAATTTAACCAGGAAGGAGTTGGCTTACCGTATGAAAACTTATTGTGAAGGTTGGCTTGAAGGACACGAGGTTAGAGAATTCGAAGAATTAAAGGATCTAATAATTTGTGAACAAATTAAAAGGAGGGTTCCGTAGGAATTCAGGGATCATTTTATTGACAGACGGGCCAAGCTGAAGTCTACCGCCAAAGAACCGTTACCGTTGGTTGACGAGTACCTCACTGTACGTGAAGAGAGAGGGTATGGGGACAGTGGAAATAGGCAAACTTCAGGACCCAGTAAGACAGCATTTTATAATTCAAGTAATTATGTCAAGGAGAATAATACTTTTCAATACAATTTCATGTACTAGTGGCTTAAGGTAAATCTCTCCTTATATTAAAACAAACAATTGGCAGATGCAAACTTGGAGGTCAAACAAAATAAAGGATCCAAACCACAAGGAATGTGAAAAGCGAGCGGTGAATACTTGCTATATATGCCATTCTCCCTCCCATTTTCAGGCAAACTGTCCAAAAGCCAGAAAAAGAAATTAGAGGACTGCTTATGTAAATGGTGTAGTGAAATTTACTCAAGAGGATCAATTTAAGGCAAAGAATGGAGCGGAAGAAGATTGAAAGGGACGAATAGAGGAGCTTGCAGATATGTACTGAGTTGAGAAACTTGACGGAGTCAATAAGGATTATTCATCTTGCGAAATTGCTACGATTATCTCAAAGGGACATGTGAATGGGCATGTCATGAGTATTTTACGTGATACTGGCACATCCATCGATATTATAGCAAGTACATATGTAAATCATGAAATTTACACAGGAGAACATGTTAGAGTGAGGACTTATTGCAAGAGGAATCAGTATGTTTATCTGTTGCGAAGGTAGAAATAGTGGGAGACTTGGGACGTGTTTTTTCAGAAGCTGCTGTAGTTCAAAGTTCTTCAGACAGAGGGTACTACCTTTTGGGAAACAAGACAGTAGAGCTGACTGAGCGACAAAAAACACAAGATTCTCAGCCAGAAATAGTGAATGCCGATACAACTAGAGATACAACAGCGAGACAAGAGATTGAAGAGGGGTAAGCAAGTGAGGCTGGAAAAACCGAAGAGGAGGAAGAGACGATTGAAGGACAGGATACTGAAGAGCCTAAAATTCGAAGATTGATGGAGGTAGATGCAGAAAGGTTTCGTAGAGAAAGAGACGGGATCCAGAAAAGCAGCAGTTGAAAGAGAATGATAAAACGGCAGTACAATCGGAAGATGGGCGCAAGGATCGGACAACCAACATCGCAGACGGAAATGGTAAAGGCAGTAAGACACATGAGAGCACATTTCTGGACCAGATTCTAAAGAAATTTCCCGCATGTGGGGGAATACGTGGCTTACCATCGAGGCTGGTGTTCGTATTTGGCACTTTAGAGGAAAGGTCAACGAAAGAAGAAGGGGGATTATGCAGAAGCAGGTCAATGAAAGAAAAGAGAAATAAAGGTAAAGGATCCAGTACGCCCCTTAATCACGACAAACTTCAAATGCACGAAGTGGCCGTTCAAACAGAGGCGGACAAGGACGAAACCAAGCGAAGTAAAGCCCGGATGACGGAACTAAAGATAAGGATGGCTGGCTCTTTGTAAGAAGACCCGAAAGAAGATCGAAAAGCATCGTACGGATCATGGAGAAGGATTCAAAAGGAGAAGTGAACTACAGGAGTTACAAAACGTGGAACGATTCAGAGTTAAGGAGATGGACAGAGGAGAGCAACCCTCTTCCACCAAGTGAGGAAATTGTCGAATCGCGAGGGACGTCCAAGCTGAGATATATCACACACGGAAAATCTGGAAAGGAAACCACGAAGAACAGTAGGAAAGGGAAATTCGCGGATTTTCAAACGGCAAGGAAAAAAGAATCACAGCCGGAAGGCATTGATGGCAGCGAGGGAACAAGGAAGAAGATCAGGTTACTGCGCAGATCTTTCGGGAGTTTCGCCGAAGACATGAAGAGGAAAATCCGACGGGTTAGCGTGACTAAAGACCCGAATATAAACCCTACTAAATTCAAGGAGACAGATAAAGGAAAAAACGATGAAGTGGAAGAGAAGAAGCACGAGCAGAAGGAGGAAGGAAACAAAGTACAGCTGGGGATGGACGATATGCAGAAACCTCAAAGAAAAGAGAAAAATTCAAGTAAGAGCGATGCTGAGGAAGGCAATAAAGGAGCACTTTTACATGAAAATAGAAAGTAGGCGAATAAAAGAAATAAACAACGGAACAACGATGGTAAAGAATCGATTTCCGCAGAGGAAAATAAGGAATTGAAAAGGATGCCATTTGGACTTGCGACTTGTTGTTTCAGCTTGTTGATGTCGAAACTCTTAAGAGAGTACAAGGAATTCGCGCTACCACATCTGGACGACATTGCTATATTCTCAAATAACTTTGAGGATCATTTGTATCACGTGCATTTGGTTTTCAAGAAGATTCAAGCAGCAGAATTACAATTTTGACATTGAACAGGTCCACTGCATGCTAATGCTGATGCTTTAAGCAGGAGTATTCGATGGTTCCCTCTGAGAGTATGATACCAAACCTGGTACTCTTTGCGAGCGACTTGGCGAGTAAGGTCGTGACTTTTCACGTCCTGTACTCGTCTTGGGGGAGGGGGCAAGACTGTAACGTCGTGTCGTGCCGTACTAAAATGATCGCGTTGATTTGTATGCAATCCAAGTTTATTTCTTAGTTGTTCGTAAAATATTTTATGGTTTTTCGTTTATTTTAAGTTATTAATTATAATTATATGTTTATAGAAATGATTATTTGTTGATTGTTGAATGTTTATATTGAAAAAGGGGTTGTTAGGGGGTTGTTGAAAGGGAGAAGGGGATTGCTGGGCGAGAGAGAATCAATGATGTTTTTGGGAAAATAAAGAAGGGCTTTGTTATAAGGAAGTGAGTGAATAATTTCAAAAGGGTCCCGATACAAAAGAAAATTTGTCGTTTGTAAAATGTTTAAGTAACATACAATATGGAAAATATTCCCTTCCCACTGCACATATCAGCATTAAAATCATAATTGACACAAAATAGAGCCACTTGTAATATACGGCAAAACAGATTAATAAAATAAAGATAACTTAGTAATTTTCTTTATTTTATTAAGATGAACTCCCACAAAGTGAACTCATCTACCATTGATCGAAAACAGATTAAATAGTCCAAATTAATTATCAGCTCGCTTTAATCTTGCTTGCGGAAGTAATCAATAAACATGCTTGCTGGTAAATCCCGTAGATTTCTGGTTCGTGACACTTGCACAATGTCTCTCTCGCAGTAAAATTTACCAAGTGAATGCGCTTAATATGAACGCTCAACAATTACATATAAATACCCTTCGAACAACATGTGAAATACCCTTTTAAATATAATTTAAATCATGTAAGGTCCAATCGGATGATTAAGAGTATACATACAACAAAATGTATGCGTCCACTGTGATGCAATGCGTCGGGATATAAACTCCGTGTCCGCTAGCTTCTTCTTTGTTTCGAATGCGTTGGTACTACTGCCTACATCGGCGCCAATTCTCGTCAGCTGGTATCGCCTTCCCAGGGTAGTGTCTCGTTGTTTCACACGGGGTTATCAGTCAGTAAAATAATACTGTCTTGCAAAACTGAAAAGGTTGGACTGACGTGGGAGACGTTCCATGCAAGTCAGTTATTGTTCACAGTGAGAACCCTGAGGCTTGGTAGCGTCTCGTATTTATGATCTACTCCTCCATGCATTGTTGACACGTACGTGGCGTCTCGAGTGTTCTCCCGAAACACCTGCACTGAGCGTCGCTTTCTCTCGGCTATTGTTATTTGACGCAACGGGATAGGCTTTCCTTAGCTGCCGTGCGTTCTGATTTGCTGCGGTAGTTTAATCCCTTCACCACACTGGGATTGACCGATTTTATATTCCGCGACTCGTGATTCGTCCTTAACCCTTCAGTACGGTCGCCTACTTTAAAAACGTAATTTAGATCGCTGGGTGTCGGACACCCAGGATATTTTTTCTTTGTTTTTAATCGACTTAACTTTTATTTTTGACCACATTTTACGAAATATATCTAATTTTTATATTTATTTTATGCACGAACTAATTTTTTTACAAATTTTATTAACTTATGTACGAATTATATATTGCATCCACATCAATCAATCATCCGACATTTCTACAATCTCCATTCTGGCAGATATTTTGCCTTTTGCAATTATCACAATAAATATTTGAATGTTATTGACACTTGTGAATATATACACAGAGAGAACACTTTAGACTTAGTTTTTCTATCCTTACCTTTACATATTTTGCATCGGAAATATTTTTTCATATAATTCTGAAGATGTTACTCTGTAACGAAACCATGACCTTGATAAATAACTGTACATGTGGAATTAGCTATGCTGAAAATTCATCTAGCTTTCCTACTTTTCATTTATTGCTAGGTAAATTCCAACGATATAGGCTTTCTGAACATTGTTGTTGAATTGAGTGTCTATACTTCTTATTACAGCCAGTTTATGAACTGTCTGTCTTTCTTTGTGATCAAAAATGTTATCAAAACGAATTGCACGCGTTGGAAATGAAAACCTCTCAAAACTAATTGTTATATATATATATGAGTTCAATTCCAATGCCGTCTGTTGCCCACAAATAGGTTTGTATGGTAGTCTTTATGAAGACCTACCGCATACAAAACTCCAAATAGAGCTCGCATTCCAATGTTGCTCGTTTGCCTTACGTTGCGCTTATTATTGTATCTGAATTCTACGCTATCAATAAAACGATTGTTACTACCAACAATTTTGTCAATAAAAGTAAAAAATAACTCATAACTTTCCAAAGGACATTTTACATTTTTAGAATAATCACTCAATAAGGAAGTAGTTTGGAAAATGTTTTCTGAATCTATTCGGACATTATTGCGAAAAGGTTTTCTTCGCCACACTATTTCCTCATCCTTTCCGTAAAACAGTTCACTATCTTCTTCGTCTAACTCCTCACCACTCATATTCTGATGAGAGATTCTGATGTCGTCCCCATTTCTTGCGAACTATCTGTTTCATGTGCATCAGATATATCGCAAATGATATCCCCCTCTTCTTCCATTATTTCTAACAGTTGAAATATTCTATCTTGATGCTTTTAATACACTATACTGAAAACTAAAACGATATCTATTTTACATCCTCACTTATGGAACAATAATACATTTGTTATAATTGTAAATTGTGGAATATGGAGGAATATTTTGGTTGTACGTCAAAATGCTAAATTCACAAGCGCAATGGATGTAAAACATGCTCATATTTACGTTGAGTTACTGTCGAATAGGTGTGGTTTTACTGCAGAAGCCACTCAAATCTTGAAACCAGCTCCAAATTACGCAGTGACATACTGAAGGAGAGGACAAAAAGAGAACACGCTAGCGTATATGCAACTCAACGATTGAGAAAGGTTTTCCAAAAATTCTTCGCTTAGTCTATTGAAGGAGAAAAATGGGGAAGGTAATAATGAAAAACAGATACAATATATGTATCCATATCACAGTACATTGAATGAGGGCCTTATGGCTTGGAAGTAAACCATCTGCCAAAGAAATCAACTTTGCTTACTCATTTTCTTCCTTGACTTGTCTACACATTGGCATTTGGAAATTCTCCAACGTTAGTGCATACTTTGTCTTGATGTCGATGATCATACGTTTTGAGAGTCTTTTTATCTCTCAACTTCAGTAATAACAAGCGGTGGCAATCTTATTGCGTCTCAATTATCAGAAGTGTGTCAAATGCGAAGGTAAAATCTCTCACATGAGTACGGTCGGTGGGTGTCCGACACCCAGAGTTTCAAAATATGTTTTTTTATCACCATAGAAAAAATAAATGATGCTAAATTTACTTTCAGTATACTCTGTATACCTAAAAACTCAGCTACTGTCGAGTTGGATACTCCAGAGAGGACGAGATGAAAAATATTACATTTCTAAATCACTCTGGGTGTCTAACACCCAGGCGACCGTACTCGAGGGTTAAATCCCGTGCCCTCTCACCTGTACTGTATACATGCAAATTATTCTCTCTGGGGAGATTCGTTATGTTACATTTGTATAAAAATTAAGCTTTATTACAAGTTGCTTTCGTAACTATATTTTTAAGCAAAAACACCCAGCCAATGCATGGTTTCTTAATTATGTATTTCCCCAGCTGAGACACTGTTAAAAAGGGTGCTCCGGGTGCCGAAGTGGAAATATATTAATTATTACGACTTTGCTCATAATAATTTGGGAATAATTACATGTATGCAATAACGTAAATAGTTGGCTTGATCGACGCTTGATATAACAATATTCTACTAGTTTCAGCATTAATAATTGGGTAGTAACGTGTCGGAATACGGATAGTTTTGGACGAGCAGTAAATAAAGGCGTTTTCCTTCGGAGTTTTCTAGCAATATGCTAGAGCTTAGGAAAAGTTACTACGGCGTTAATAGACGTAACTGTAGGCACATATCGTTCCTTATACTAATGTTTTACGATGGCATTTCAGGTCTATGCTTCCATCATACCAGTGTAAGGAAAACTGTTAGGAGGTTCTTATTTTGGCATGCGACTGTAAACTATGAAGGCTACATTAAACAGCAAACTATATATTTATTTAAACTTCACTTATTTATTTAAATAAACTTCAGAAGTGCTCCATTACAGAGAACCTACGGACGACCTTAAATTTGCATTTATTAGTGATACGTAACATGCTTCTCTTCTTCAAACTCGATTCATTTTTACATGTGAAGCCTTTAATCTTTCTTGAAAAAATATTCAGAGAAATGTTAGAGAATTAATGAGATTTGATGACCAAATGCCGAGCAATTTTTGCCTAGCAAATGCCTAGCAATGACAGATAATTATTGAAAGCTCACCATTTCACAAAGAAGCCGTATCTCCTCCTTTTCTTCCATCTTCTAATTACTCAAGAATGGGTTCTGAAAATACAAAAAGTATATTAAAAAGAGTAACAAGATAACACAACAAAAGTATCTGCTGTTAAAGCGTGAAATAAAATTGATAATAAAATTGAAATCCAAAAGGTTATGCACAAAGCACAAACTCCTTAATGAGATTATTAGATAACTGGAGATAAATTACTGTATCACTCGGATGCGTTAATGGGAAAACATAACTACAAACTAAGAACTGATATCGGTATTTTTTTATTACTTGAGTTGAAAATTCATTTCGATTTCGGCAATTACAACTATTCTCTAAAACATTTTATTGTGACGCAATTATAACCTAATCAGATATTTCAGTCAGCATGGGAGAGGAAAACACAAGTCAGATGAGAGGAAAGACATTTATTATATAAGCTAATAGTTATACACCACAAAGAGCGTCTTTAGGTCATGCTATTCCCATTAGCTGAAATAAAAAAATAACTTAGTGAAAATGAATAAATGAATTTCCGTTGACATTCTTTGAAGTTAGATTTTCGCAAAAACTCATGAATTTTTTCTCATTCGATCCAGGTGCAACAGTAAACCAATTATTCATATAATGTAAGTAAATGAATTATTCATTTATCTATGCGGTCAATACTCATTAATAGATTTAAAAACTTAAAAGGGAAAGTCACTTTCAATCATCAATGGTAAGAGGAAAAATATGAAATATCTAGCAAATTGCCGCCAACGCTACAAGTAATTATGTCGTACTAGAGAAAATCAGTTGCTTGGAAGAACATGAGATTTGGAACAGAGTTGGCGGGAATGGGAAGGAAAACCATTGCGGTTCAACGAAGGTTTTGAATACTTCAAGACTTAAAATGTTTACTGCCTTTATGTACGAAAATGTGCGGAGGAAAATTGGTAACAGAGTCCATTCCTATGTAGTAATTATAATTCTCTCTAAATAAACACGTGTTTATATTACAAAAACTACAAAATAAATAACAGCTTCAGAAGCACAATCAGTTATTCAAACATTTTTAAGGTGGTTCCACCGTAAAATGACTTAAATGTCATTTTATTCATATTCTGTCTACTTGTACATCAAGTTCTCCTATATCTGATATGAACAACAAAATAATACATTTTAACGCTATTTTATTCTATAATTAAACTTTAAATTACAATGTGTTCAATGGGGGAATGAGAGAAACACGAGGAAAAATAGTATTTTTTCATAAAATCTAAATGCCATGTTCGCGGAAAATTATTTACATGAAGGAAATAATCCAGAGAAATTGAATAAAAATGAAATATAGGCATCTTACCACCGTATTTTTTTAGTTATTAGGGAATTACTGCCGTAATTGAAGTCAAAATGCGGTAATTCGTAGGAAATGGCGCTACAGTCGGCTCCAATAACTGGGAAAAAGTGCTCATTTAAAATACATTCGTGGAATAATCTGTATATGTTGTTCCTTACTTTTGATTTTCTATAGGTAACGCATTTCATCAGCGAAAGCAGGATTTTTTGGACAAAATATAAAAAATGTGGAATTTAGTATTTGTTTTGACTCACACAGTCGCGGCGGAACCTCCTTAATGGCAACAATGCGTGTGTAGCACTAGTTACATTGATCTAATATTACTACAGGTCAAAATGTATTATCCCAGTATTGACGAATTTCATCACATAAGGGTAAATTAATAATTGCCCAACGCAACCTGAAAATGCGTTTTGGATACACATAGGATCTCAATAAATCTTCACTTGTAAATTTAATGAATGAAAATAACACATCTGTCGTTGCCATGCCGATTATTTCCCAATCTCAAAGCAGTCTTTCTTCATCCAATATTATAAAATAAAAAGATATACTGAAGAAAAAAGAGTATAAATCGGGGATGTAAGAGTAAATTATAAGATCATTTTCAATACTTATATCTATGAAATACTATCAAATTTGGATACACGAAAACCTTGATGCAAACAACACGTGCATATCACTTACTTTCTCATCACGTCACCTCTCTATTTTCTAAAAATATAATCTAGAAAAATAATCCATTTATAGATAGATAGCTTCAAAAAAATAGTTCAATCATTTCTAAAGAACGTAAATTAATAAGAGTTAAAGACGAAATAAAGAGGTGTTAGTGAGAATCCATTTCCAATTATCAGTATATTTTCAAATCGCACATTAAGTCATTAATCATTTCCTAAATAAAATGAGTTCAAAAATTGACCCATTCCAAGGATAAACGAAAGAGAGATTTTGCAGTTCAGAACAATCAAGTTTACCCAGGATCTCTAAACGTAAGCCAGAAAATGCTATCCTAATTTTATCGACAACTACGAGAAATCCAGAAGGATACCTGGGCTAAAAATGTCAAACAAATCGCAGCAAATATAGAATCACAAAGCCATATCATTACAGTGACGTCTCCCGCTTAGGTGATACAAATGTGCAAAATGCACACATAACAAAAAAACTATGTGATACTAACCCAGATTCCGGAATTCGCGGATTTGAGGATAAGTCTTCCATTCCCAGTCTAAGTAAATGATGCTGTCACTATGAATTCAAACGAAAAGCTTCAAAAGCTTGGAAAAGGAAAATAAAAGAAGATCACAATAGGTAAGATTATGATGTTCAATGTACCAGTGCACTACGCAGTAAAAGCTGATTAGTTCAACACTGAGGATCTGCTTCCATTACATTGGGAATAACTGTGAAACTTACCAACAAATTTCTAACTTTAGTCCACTAAAATCGCTGGAGCCCATACCCGTAAATAAAGCTATCCGCGATATTCCACAGAGGAAAAATCATTCGCCTTGACCTATCTTGACCTTGAAGCTATCTGATTTCTCGGAACCTACATCTTCTTCCCAGTGTACAACATAACATATTACACGTTCACCAGATCACCTTAATGCGCCTTTTTCTAATCTAATGTCTGTAGTTATTGAAAATGGTCTCTCTGTTTCACTCTTAAACTAGTTTAATTAAACTAGATATTTAATGGCCTTGCAATTAGTCTCCCTCCTTAAATTTCAGTCAATTTAATGAAACTTTAGAGATGACTTTTTCATGAACTTATGAAAATGTACCAGCTATGACAAGGGGCCAATGTAGCCCTCAAAAGGTCAGACAAATGTGTTAACACACAGTATTCAAAAATTCTATTTTTCCTACGTAGAGTCAAACACCTCGAAAAATAAATATAAATTAATAAAAATATCCCAAATTTTTTTTTAATCCTCCAACACTATGCTTCCCTCTTAATTAGCATAGTTTGCATAATTTTTTCCTCCAAGGAGTTTGTACGTGATGAAGTAGAATACTCACGACTTCCTGATTATTTTAAACGTAAAAAAACACTGCAGTAAATAAAATCCATCCGTCAAAAATAAAAACCATATGTTTCTGATAAGCAAAAATAAGGTGATGTGCAGGCACATTAGTTGACGAATGGAAGAAATTAAAAAATGTCTTTTCTAATTCCCAAGGATCAAAGGCTAAATGCGGGGCCACACAGTGGGCTGGAAAAATGCTGGCCAAAACCCAAGAAATGGTTTTGTTCAGTCCGGAAGTTGAAACATTGCAAAGTCATTTTCCATAGATTGGTAGATGTGATGTTGCTTGCTATTTTTCTTAATTTGTACACACGTGCTAGCAATAAGCATGGCCTAAATTTGGACAAATTTCGCAAAAGTCGCCCGCCTTAATTTTTTTTCCGAAGTCACCAAATTCACGCTAATGCTGAACCTTTTGTAGTAAAGCTGTGGAATAAAACTTGCAATATTTAGGTAAAACAGTTATTTCTCATAAGATATTTCTTATATTTTTGTAATTTTGTAATATTTGTCATCGATACACGACAAAATGGCGGACCCTGTTATTCGTCAATTTTTCGCCTTTATGTGGTAAAATAAAAAAATTGACATTGATGGACACTGAGATACTTACATCAAGATAATAACAAAGCTTTTAGAGAATAAATCCGAAGAAAACATCTGCGGCCGTGAGCGACACCGAATATAAAGTCGATTTTTCTATCGTGCGGTCTAGTCCGGATCTGCCCGCCGGCAACGGTGAATGCTGTGACGCAGCCTGTGTTGAGATGCACTATTACACTACATCTTTGAAGTGCTGCTCACATTTCTCATCCCCAGGGTGCAATGTTCGTGTGGATGAAGGAACTTCCTCCACCTCCCAAAAACGCTGAAGATCGTCTTGCAGATCCTGTGCAACCTCACAGTGTAATGAGGCAAGAGGCGTACATGAAACGGATCCCGCCCGCCGTGACTCGCACTCTTCTGTCGGTCCCGAGATGATCCATCCTAGGACTGTATTCTGGGCAACAATCCGTAGATGAGGGAAACGTTGTAGTCCTTGGCGAAATACCTGTCCGTAGACGTCGGCACCAAGGATGAGATCAATGGACTCCGGCTGGTAAAATCGTGGGTCAGCCATATTCAGCTCGGAGAACAAAGACAGGTCCATATTGATTATCTGCCTTGCAGGAAGTTGATTCGTGAGCCACGACAATACTAAGGCCTTAATTTCAAGGCAGAAAGACGGCTCATGAAGGGAAGACAGTGAGAGTTGAACTGTATTTAGTGCAGTGCCAACCTCAGAGGCACCGAGTCCTGACAGAGGAATGGGCATTCTCTGGCGAGGTAATTGAAGCAGTTGCGCTAAGGCCTCAGTTATGAAGGATGCCTCGGAGCCATTGTCCAGCAGTGCCCGAGCTCGTATTTGGACCCCATGTGGGCCCGTGACCAGCACCATTGCCGTAGCGAGAAGAACAGAGGGGGAGTGAGTAGTCATGAACGTTGTCAGCGTGTTGACTACCGTTCTCGTTGCCTCAACAGGAGGATTTGATTGTGGTTCAGCCACTGCACAACTAGTGGTAGACGTATCGATACCTGTGTGCAATAAAGAGTGATGTCGTCCACGACAAGTGATGCAGCGTTTAACAGACTTGCAGTCCTTGAAGCGGTGACGACCTAGACAGTTGAAGCACACATGCAATCGACGTGCTTCATCTCTTCCTTCAATAGGCGTCTTTTCTAGGAAACGAGGGCAGGCCCCGATATAGTGTTCCAAGGAACAAATAGCGCAGTTACGTCTTGCCGCAGAAGATACAGTCTTAGTCTCTATGTGAAAAGACTTGGTACCTAATGTGGAAAATTTAGACGTCGTTGCGCACGATTTTTTCAAACTCGTACCTGGAGCTGTCATGTCTAACGCCCGAATACGACCTTCAAGAAATTCTATTAGCTCCTTAAAAGTTGGAAATTCGTTTGGATCCAACTGATCCCTTGACGAGACACTACTCACGCCGTTCTTGGCAGTTAGATGTGTCTCCCAAACCCTTCGAGATTCCTTGTCCAAACGTTGGGCCGTGATGAAGACAAGCCAGTCGTCCCACGTCGCTACAGGTCGACCCATATTCTCTAGAGCTCGAACAACTTGCTGTGTCTTGTCTACCAAAGCCTGCAATTCCGACGCGGATTCCTTCGTCATTTTCGGAAGATGCATCAAGGTAGACAAGTGAGTGTGCAAACAGAGTCGTGGATTACTATATCTGGCCTTCAGAGCCTCCCAGGTCGGCCTGTAGTTGGCGTCTGTGACCGAGACGTTTTTCACAAACTCCGCGGCCGAGTCCTTCAAGCACATTTTCAAGTATTGCAATTTTGTTGCGGGAGAAAATCGAGCTTCGCCATCCACGATCGCTGTAAATAGATCGCAGAACGATTCCCAATACACAACGGCGCCCGAAAAGCTAGGCAGCGTCGTTCTTGGAAGTTGGACGGGAAGTTGGTAATTAACATAATCAGCCTGACCAGAACCATTTTGTCCAGAAGAGGACATAGGCGCGTCAGTCAATTGAGCGAGCATGACCCTCAGTGTGGCGAACGTATCATGATAGCTCTCTTCCGTATTTTCAAATTGACCCTCCACAAAATAATTCTCCTTCAACGCATCCTCACGCGTCACCAGCTCATAGTGAGTAGCACTGTAATCGCTCTAATACTGCCTCAGAGAGTCTATCCTCGTCTGAATGGCTTTCTTAGTAATATTAGAAGCGCCCTTCTTTAAATTCGGAACCAGCCGTGATATTGCATGATCCCGCTGTTCCTGTTGCGCAATTAATTGCCTCGTTGTTAGAGACATGATATCTACCACTATTTCGACGGGTAGTCTATCGTGAAATAAAGTAAAGCTCAAGCAGAGGACAAAAACAATAATTTCCCCGAGTATCGCGCGTGCAAAAGGGATCGTAACTTAAGAGAGAGGAACAGCCTCGTTACGGCACGAAGCCGTGCGGACAGCGCACAGCTGATTTGGTTCAAACACAGGTTTGAGTCGCGCGAGCGAAAGAAATTGTAATTTAAGATAGGAACAGCCTCGTTCCGGCACGAAGCCGTGGTGCGAGCAGCGCACAGGTGATCGTGAGCGAGGAGGAAGGATAGGGGGGGGGGCAAAGGAAGGAGAGAGGTGAAAACCAGCGAAGTGAGGGGAGGTACGACTAGGAAAGGGGAGTCCAAGTCCACCGTCCAAGCGGGAATCAGGAGGAGGGGTGACAGGGCGGCGAGTCGGAGTACGAGTTCAAAGTCCACGGGCCTTTACCCGATTGAATGGAGGTTCAGCTCCGTCCCGTTTGCACTGCGATTTGCACAACGACTTAAAATAAACTTTTAGTCACTTGCCACCTACCTCAAAGATGTTTTCTGCACACTACACGAATCCGGCGTCTAGTAGATGATCCGGCCCGAAGGACCACTTGTTCAGGCTATGCAGAAAACGATTTTTATTGCCTCTTTCCTCACAATACAAAAAAACTTCCGGCACCTCTCACATATAGCAGTGGACTGTGAACACTTCCCCCCGACACATCTCCGTCCAGTCTAAACCCCACCAACAAGGGTCCGCCCGCCAACCACACGTCTCTCGCGCGACTTAACGGAGGGAACGCAAAATCGTCTTAACAAATGGTTAAACATAATTTGATCCTTAGGCATACTTTTGGTCTTTTGTGGCATTAATGGACACTACACTAATACTGAATTAATATATTTTTAGTATTAATGGTGAGGAGTTAGAAATTAAGGGGTTCGAGGTAAGGATAAGAGTAGTAAGTTCTCGGTGGTCAATCTTTTTTTAAGTGAAAACTTCTTATGTCGCGTTGAGCACTTTTGTAGATGGGTAAAAGACATTGGACTCGCGTCACCGTCACCGTCACCACTTCTACATATATGTATAATTATGTATATTCTGTATATACACAGTATACTCGCTATATAGACACAGTACTTGTGGATGGGTACAAAGCATTGGACTCGCATCACCGTCACCGTCACCATCACCGCTACTAAATATATGTGTAATTGTATATTCTGTATATAGACTTTTGTGGATGGGTAAAAGCCATTGGACTCGCGTCACCGTCACCGTCACTGCTGCTAAATATATGTATAATTGTATATTCTGTATATGCACAGTATACTCGCTATATACACAGTACTTGTGGATGGGTAAAAACCATTGGACTCGCGTCACCGTCACCGTCAAATAAACTATATTATAATTTTATTCATATTACATTATATATATATATATATATATATATATATATATATATATCTAATATACGGTTTAGTTCATTCAATTTGGGTTGCTACAAATATTGTGCCGGATAATATAATAGTCCATACCCGTGCAGGAGTGTGTACTCGATACAAGAATAGTGAAGGTTAGTACAATATAACTCAATTTCTTTTAATGCGTTCAATTTGAGTAGTTTATTCATATATACATAAACATAAACTTTGCAGACGAAAAAAATCTACCCTTGATTGAATTTTTAAATAGTGAGTTTGGTTTAACGATGTCTAATGATCGCAATCTTGGTACAACGAAATATAAAACTACTATTGATGCAGTATTTACAAGACATTTAAGCAAATTCGAATCAAAATTATTCGTTTCTTACTTTAGTTACCATAAGCCTATTGTATCAGCTTTAGATATTGCCGATGATGATGGCGGTGATGATGAAAGAGTTGTTGAAATAATGGATGAAAGTTGATTATTCTGAAGTGTACAATTTTTATGTAAAATAATTGTGTAAAATAGCGCAATAAATGAATATTTAATTTGTTATATACATGAAACTACTTTCTACTGATTAATAAAACACTTCATTAGAAATTATTCCCTACATTCAAAAATGCTCACGTTATTTCAAGTTTTCACTTCTGTCGGCATTCCCGGAGTGCCTCTTTCTTTTTTTTTCTATGAAATATTGCCTAAATTTTCTTGCAACCTTATTTCGTGAACTTATAGCATTTTATGATAATTGGCCTAAAGGAAGAATCATCTCCTTCGCAATTTATGCTCCTAGTATGAGAAACTTGTGAACTGTGAGAGGCATGCCGAACCACGGGTAGAGTTTAGAGAGAGAGAGAGCAGAATTTGTTTCCTCTATAAGTATAAAAGATTCAACCTTCTCCCTACAAAATAGCTATGCATCAATTTTCGCCCGAACAGGTACCCACACATAGGAAAGACAAAACATATTAGACACCTAGTAAAAAACAACAGTTCTGATCGCGCCGAAGGCGCGTAGATTATACCGTTCCGGTGAGTGCGTGACTCACCCCTACCGGTCAATTGACAAGTGGCGCACTAGACATGAAAAGAGTGTAATGTCGTGTATGTCGTGTTTGTGTGAAAGAGGAAACTTAGTGATTACATTAGGAAAATAATGCCGATAAAATATTTAAGAAATTTGCACGAAGTAGCTTTTGCAATTATTATGAGGTGTGCAAAATGAAAGCAAATACCTGTATGGATGATCGAAATCTGGTAAAATAGATAAATAAATATCACCACATACGCCGCCGGTATTCCTCTTTATCTTTCTTTTTCCACATGTGTTCGTCTCCTACCCGGTGGATGAAAAGGTCCCGTGCACGCCATCTCTCGGCCTCTCGGGCTTGGGGTGTGATACAAACCCCCGTCGAATTCAGAAGAAAATTGAGTAACCTGTCTGGTGAAACTCGGAGCATACCCGGTCGGAAATCGTGGGATCCGGGTTCAAATCCCGGGTCAGGTGAAATTTTATCTGTTTGAATTTGACTAAATTTCATCTTCCCTACCAAACCCAGCATTCGTCCTTGTATGTGTTCCTATACCTATCCGATTCCTATGTTTTCCATTCATACACACACATACATATATTTATACATTTATATATATATAAAGTCATTAAATTAGAATATTAAGTTGTAATTTAATATAAGAATGGTAAATTCTCATTTTTAGTCATTTAGTCACTAATATCGTAAAACTGCACAATTAACTCATAGAGCTCGATTGTAACTCTTTGATAAACCTAAGACATTCCGTATATCATTAATCTTTGTCTACTGTAACCCTTCATTGATACACGTTACAGCATCTTGCGCGATGTCAAAGAGAACATCTCTCGATCCTGCAGCTTTGTCACAATCAGTTGGGCAATGACACAGACGGTAGACGCTGGAGTTGCTAAGACGAGAATCAGAGAGCAGGTTCATCATTATGACATGAAGCGAAGAGGATAGAGGGAGAGAGGATAATGCACACCATGGGAGAGAGTGAGCAGGGGAGAGCGGGAGGGGGAAGGTTGAAATGCCGAGACAAGCGGAGGAGTCAAGGGGGAGAGCCCTAACCAGTTTAGGGAGGAGCCCCGTATGTTGCGAGGAGGATGTCTGTTTGCTAGAGGGGGGGGGAGACCTTGTGTGGGGGGGGAGAAAGGAGGAGGTGGGGGGTATGTTTAGCAACTGTGAGAGCCGTCGTCTCCCGCCAGTGTGTGTCTGTTTGTGTGCGCTAATTTGGCAAATATCCCATGCCACCCCAAACCCCATCCTTATACATAAGCTCCCCACACCCTTAAAGAGTTCGTTCCTGAATTTTCCACGCAGGTAGTACTTTTATCAAATCGCCTACTGCAGAGAAGAAATACTAAAGTTTTGTAAATATATATCATTGCAATTTTTATTCAGAATCCAGCAATACCGCTGAATTTTCTACGCTTAAATTTCGATGCTTTAAAATTGATTTAAAACTACCGGGGTTGACCCTAGAAGCCTCGAGAAGGTCAAAATGATTCATATGTCATTTTTTGTTGAATTTGCGTCATTTTACGTCTTATGATAATCATTTTATGCTTTTGTCACGTAATGGCTTAGTAAAAGAGTCAGGGCTGCATATACTTCGTAATTTACTTTCGAAACATTAAAAAAATGCAAAAAATTTAAATTGAAAATTCAATACTTTGAAGACACACCTTGCAAGTTAACTTGTTATAAGAAATATAAGATTGGATTAAGAAAAGTGAAGAAGAAAGGTGAAATAGGTGCCGAACCTGTGAGGTTCCCCATCTATTTCATTTATCTTTCATTTGAAGTTGACTGGAGGTAACAGTCCTTTTTCTCTAATAGCTTCTTCTCCAAACATTTTGTCTCTAGATACAAACAAGAAACAATTAAAGTGGTAAATACTTAGTCAAATAAAAGCAGATTTATTATTTTTTACTCTGTAAATATAGAAAAATGAGTCAAAAACAAAACAATTAAAACTGCATGTACATGTTTTTAAAAACTCGTATGGCATAAAATTTAAACATCCAAACGTAATTTAGATGCAGGTGCACAACTAAGTGACTGCCTAGTCAACATCACAGCGTAAGAATATAACATTCTTGCTTTTATAGCCATTGATTGTCGCTTTATTGCAGCTTAATCACTTCCATATTGTGTTGTTTCCTTTCTGTGCTTTTTAGCTATCTTCACTTATATACGCTGTCTCTTACCATGTTTACATTGGCATCTATTGGTACTGGCTACAACGACAGATTCTGCCTTTGCCGCCTCCACGGTTCTGCCAGTTTTCTCGGATGCATCGCATAGTAGCCAATAGTTGATTCCGTATTTGTCTGGCTTACTGGGAAAATATTTTATGAATGCACATTTTTGCATTTTGCAAATCATCTACTATAATAAGCACCGATGTGTGTATACATACACGTCAGTAACTTTCGCATAAGAAATACACGTGAAGCTGAATCTTCATTTGGCTGCAGGCCTTATCTTATTTGAAAAATTAAATTAGAAATAATTGTTTTCTTTTATGGGAAAAGGTACCAGTAGAAAGAAAATAAAATAAAGATTACTATTCCTTCATTCGAATTTTGTATTTCGGTCGAAATTCCGACATATTTGCTAAAACGTAACGATTTTTCGCAATATTTTAGCGTTTATTGAGTCATCATCTCCATAACGACCATACTCATTGTTGAAGTCGAGATGATTCTTTGATTCAATGATTCTTTGCACTAAATAAGATATGGTTTATTGCAATCAATGTAAATGAGAATATTTTTCCCGTTGATATTCAACGGACACCTTCCCTATTAAATAACAAAAGTCACAGAAGTACTTATCTCTCCGATAATTACAACACCAACAGGAGCAATGAAAGCTTCTCAATGGGTCATTATGACCCACCCAGGGCTTCTAGTGCTAAAGCGTGGCATCCAAAATTGAGCTCGCAGAAAGTTTTAAGAAATCGCCAAAGCTATTGGGAGGTTATCTGTCTCGGATATTTTAAGAGGGGAATTTAATAAACATTATTACTATGAATTCATGCTAGGGAAGAGAAACAAACTTATAGCCAGACGCATACGGTTGTCATGAAGAACTGCTACCCTGGGAGACCACATTGATAGCCATTTAAAGAGAGCAAGATCTGCAAGCTGAAGTCCGATCTGATCTGAGCATATGAGTACGATTTATCGAAAACTCTTTACCTTTAAGTCTGCATTACCGTGGATTTAAATATTATTATAGGCATTCGTGAACATAGAAAAATGCTACAATGACGCTGCCGCACAAAGACATGTAACATGTATTTAAAAACATATAATCACGGTTTGGTATACCCGTACGATAAAATTTCTCAGAAGCCAAATTATGTGGTCGTTTACAAAAAAAACTAGCTTGCGTAGCAGCTTCGTAAACATGAGTAGTTTACAAAACGGTTTACCAATATCAATAAAGTGGGCTGAATTGGACTTCAAGCATCGATCATGTAACTAAAAGCATTGATCGCCAATACAATTAATCATGTCATGATAAAACGCTTAAAAAAAACTATAAGTTAATATAT
This sequence comes from Pyrrhosoma nymphula, assembly GCA_963573305.1. Lineage (NCBI taxonomy): Eukaryota > Metazoa > Arthropoda > Insecta > Odonata > Coenagrionidae > Pyrrhosoma > Pyrrhosoma nymphula. The sequence continues at coordinate 10,783,064 of OY754328.1, forward strand.
GTAGAGACAAGAGAAAACTCGCAATTTATCAATTAAAAACTCAGGGCGAACTTTTTAATAAACTTTCTTAACTTCACCTAGCAAAATTCCATATAAAATACAGCGATTAGTACTTTCAAAATTTTATATAAAACACCTCATAAATCATGACAAAAACTCTAGCATAAAGCTAGCTCTCCAAAACCTTTACACTCTTGTAACGTAACAAAATTGAAACCTTAGGCATTGGTTTTCTTTTATTTTATTCGTCAGCCATTATGAGCATAGGACGCGTGTCGTCACGGGATGGGAGATGGCAGGTGGTGTTAGTCAATTGTAGCTAGAGAGTACGTGTTGTCGTATTGTAGCGAACGACAAGTGCTCCACGCAAAATATACAGATTTTGTGAATGTATGTGTTTTTCGTGTACGGTAATATCCAACAAATGTCAAGAGAACTAAAAGTAATAATTGTGATACATGAAAGGGTGGTAAGAAGTGAATCAGAAGACGAAGTGTTGTGTTCATGATGTCAAATTATAGCTGCTCAATAAATACGTTGTTATTAACATGTTAAATGGAAGTGAAAGTCTCAGATTTATTGACTCATCATAAATAAGTAACTTTTCATAAGGTGTTGTATTCATTAAGTAAATCTTTGCATCATAAGTCTATTTTCCATTAGTTACATTTCGGCTTTCCACTCGAAGTGAGTTAAATCTTCACCCAGGGATCAGCTACACTCTCCTAACTAGTCCTTCTATGGCAGTCGAGGAATAATTGGATTGCAGAAACACAATTGAAATTAACAACCACTGATCTCATACATTCCTTTGAACACTTGAAAGAGCACTTATATGCTTTTTCCAGAAAAAGTGGCATTCATCTAAAATATTTTTAAAGTACAATGATTACATATATTTTTTTTAAACTAAAAACTAAAATATATTCAGGAAATTATTAAACTTTATCCAATTCAATGTTTTAAATATATGATTTACGTGAAGAGGGTCACATTTGGTTCACTGGTTGCGCAATTTGTTCCATGACACCCAACGTAGATTCGTGGAAGGACGGGCGTTTCGGAGGAAATAAATATAGATCTATCACTGCCTACTTCCCACGCGAATCGTTTTTTACAACTGTTTTTTCCATCCACTTTCTCTCGGCTCAACTCCCTTCCATTTAACCACACATAGAGCCCGCGTTCACAGGTAGCTGAAAGTGAACCAGGTTGGGGAGTTCTTGGTTTAGGGATAAGGCAAGGGTGCCCGATGTCCCCTTTGCTTTTTAACATCTATGCTGAGGAAATGGTAAGAGAGGCACAGAAAGAGCTATGTGGGATCCAAAGTGGGAGGTCAGCTGATGAAGTCAGCTAGACTCTTCGACGACCAGGCATTAGTTAGCCGATCATTGAAGGGACTACAAGCTTTAGTAGATACATTGGAAAAGCAGTGCGGGAAATGCGGAATGATGATTAATCATAAGAAAGCAAAAGTAATGAGATTCTCTAGGACAAAGGAAGCGAGGCTGGTCATGAAATTAGGAGGGCACAAACTGGAGCAAGAAGAACAATTCAATTATTTGGGTTGTACGCTAGAAGAAAATGTTCATAGTAACAAAGTTATTAGGAGAAGAATAGTGCTAGCGACAGAAACGTTCAGTAATAGAAGGGAACCGATGACGGGGACCTTAAAGGGAGGATGCCAAGAAGTGGCTGGTGAGGAGCTTGATACGGAGTGTGGTATTGCATGGGGCTGAAACGTGGACTCTGAGAAAGGAGAACAAACATATGCTGCAGGCTTTCGAGATGTGGGTGTGGAGGAGGATGGAGAAGGTGCGGATGACGGAAAGGAAGACAAATGAGAAAGTGTTTGATATGGTTAGAGATGAGAGGAAGCTTCTGGATGAGATTAGGGGAAGCAAGGTAGGTGGCTGGTAGCGGTAATTAGAGGGGGTGTTCTGCTGAAGGCCGAGAAAAAGGGTAGGATGTTGGGCAAGTGGGGAAGAGGAAGATAGAGAAAAAGTTTTACGGACGGGATGAATAAGGGTAGGACACGCTGGGATAAAGAAAGAAATAATGGAGGTAGATAAGACCCTGCAAGTTTAAAAATCAGAATGATTTCCTCTCAATTGTGTGATTCTCACAGTGAAAAAATCATTCGCCAGGACTAGGATTTCGGCAAATGATTGATTTCACTGTTAATTCCACACAATTGTGTGTGACCATCAGCGGGTGACTCCGTTAAAGTTACTGCGCGGCCAGTTCCGCAGTTCTTAGGATTTTCTCTGGCTTACATCATAACCTACCATAACCGGTAATGACTAAAATGAAAGGAATGAATGGCTATGAATAAACGGAATATGCTATGATGTTATACTTCATTATTACCAGCACCATTACAGAGTTCATTGATATACTGCTACGCATGGGATATTTTTCAGCAAGGACTCAATCCTGCAATTTCAAACACGTGAATAAAAAGGATAAGTATAGTAATAAATAGAATCAAGGATGTACGAACGATGAAAACATTCCTTTATACATCATTCAGTATAGAACACAACGCTCCAGAACTACGTGACCTGTCGTAAAATAAAACATTTTAAAATCCATAATAATCATCATACGCCTAAATCCATCGTCGAATAAACTCCCTCAAATTACTCAAAAACAATATTTACCGCTTAAATACACCAAAACTCGATTCAATCCGTTCACTCAGAACTGAACGAGGGCACCGGCCTGACACGTGGGAAATACCGTTCCCCTATCATTCACCGAAGTTAAGCATCGTTAATCTCGGTTCGAATTTAGAGGGGTGAGTCTCATATTCGTCCGAGTGCTGTTGTCCTCGTCTGCAAGTAGTAGACAGTATGTGTGAAATGGCCTTAGCCCTTGAAGCAATTTAAATTAAATACTACTTAGAGTACTGAACAAATTCCAGCTAAGTTTTGTTCCAAGAACTAAATACTCATCTCCACCGCTTCCAATTCCAACCGTTTGGCACTTTCTCACCGTCCTTCTCTCTGGCCTCCTTGACGATTGGAATTCAGTCTTGCTCTTCCTATTATTCATTTACTACTTTCCTCGTTTTTCCCATTCATCCACTTCCTCTCGTCATCCACCATTTCTTTCCTCTTCCTCACCTGTTCATCCTTTCCTGCCATCCCAATTACCTCGCGCAAGACATCGCGGCATTAAATCCGCCTTGCTAGGCAGTAGGAAACGGTCACCATCGATGCTCTCCCCCTTTCCAGCTAAAAATGTATGCGACCTCTCTTCAGAAAGAGAAAGAGAAGGAAAAAGTTGGAGTAGAAGGAAAAAAAGGAGCCATTTTTATGCGCATGTGTAATTTGAAAAGTTTTATGAAAAGCGCGGACGAAAAAGAATATACGCGCGAGCAAAAAAAAGAGGAACGCAGCGGAATAAAGTCGCATTTTTCACCGAAAATTTCACTTCCGATTCGGCATGTAAAAGTACTCGAGGATTTAGTGGCGCGCGAGCAAAACGCGTCCACCTCCCAACACCCTTCGGAGAAAGAAAAATGAATGAGGGTGGGCTGGAGGGAGAGATGGGGGAAGGAAAGAAAAAGGTTTTATATTTAAGGGACAGACTTGGAATGTGGTGAGGTTGGGGGAATGCGGTGACCGAGAGATGAAAGTTACCATGGTAACTAGAGGTGTGAGCTAGAGAAGAGAATAGAACATGATTTATAGGGCTGGGACACCCTCACCCTATAAGGTTCAATGGACACCGAAAGCCGACACAGGGTTTTGTGGGCGGAGGAAAAAGAGACTGTTAGGCTAAGGATGGCGTGTTCGACCGTAAACCTTCGGTCCAGCCCCTGAAGGTACCAGTTCAATAGTAATAAAAGTATTCCATTTGCATTCACATAATATCAATCAATACTAAAGGTAATGCATTTAAATTCTTTGCTTCAATAAAGTGTATTGAATTAGGATTCGAAGTGAAGTATCATGATACACATCTTGTTTTCGACATGAGGGCATGGCTCTGATCAGTTCATTAAGCGGTCGAAAATGATTTATCTTTCATCCAATAAAATGATTGTTAACTTTTTTCCACCAAATAACTCTGCAAAACTTTGGAATAAAAATTACCTGTTGAGAGGACCATCAGTATGAGAAACATCATCTATTTCTTCATTAGCATCACATTTATGAGCCAATACACCGCCAACATGAAACAATCGGAAGTTACACTTGAAGAGATATGTTCCTTCGCAGGTAACGCAAAAAAATTCATAAGGGTTATTTACGCGACTCGCAAATGTAATGACAAGAAAGAGACTCAATATTTAAGTAGGTCTGTAGAACGAACTTTATGCAGCGAAATAAGGGCTATCAAAACTCTTGGATATTGATAATTGTTCATAACAAAGAAACATGTACTTAGAATGAATAAGGAACGACAATCACATAGGGAACGGAGATTAAATGGAAATAACAACAAGATAATTTTTATATTTTTAAATTTATTAAAATGTTAAAATAATAACTAACAAATGATAGAGAAAAGAGTAAAATCTGCAACATTTATACCCTCTTCACATAATCATTTCATGCAAAAAAATTAAAGTAAAAATCTGTCCTGTCTGAAAAATCTGAGTCTGCATACGGCGGAAGTGAGGAGGTATTTGAAATCCGTTATGGTGAATATGTCACCATGTTGAATTTCACCTATTAATACGTGAATAGTACGGCTAAATTATTTGAAGAAAAGAATATAATTCCTAACAATATGCTCTATTAGTTTATAGGATGGAAAAAATACAGCCATGCTCTCGAAAACAAAAGTTGGTTATCACTTAATGTGAATATCTTGTTTCGCCCTCAGCATGAATATTGGGTTTGGTAAGCTTGCACGTCATGACTATAAAATCGCAAAAAAAGCTGCCAAATTTTAGGCTCCATGTCATTATAAGCACCGCGTTATACGAAAACTCAGTTAGTTGTAGCACTATGTAGCAGTGATAAAGAACTTTCACATAGTGCAGTAGCACTATGTGAAAGCTCTTTATCACAGTCTTAGGAAACAAGGTATGATATGGAAGAAATAATTCTCGGAACATGACGAGTGTGGAAAGCTGACGTTGAAAGCAATGAGCATCGATAGCATTCAAAAATATCTTAAATCATTGTTAATTGACGGTTTTTATAATAAATTATAGCATAAAATCCGCAAATGTGACAAAATATGGAATGATTTGACATGAATCAACACTATAGATTACCTCACCCAATACTTCTAGGATAAAAATGATTTTATATGACTACTAACTCCAAATGTAATTGAGAAATGAGGTCAGTTTAGACTGATGGCTCACAGAAACCTAAAATAACTATTAATTTCTTGACAAAATAGAAAAAAAAAACAAAAGAAAGCTGTTGCAACTTTTCAACTAAAGCTAAACAAATGACCTACGCTATAATGAAAAGTCAATAAGCTCATCACTGCTAGCATTAAGCTTGAATATAATGTTACACACAGAGTTAAATTTAGTATCGTAGCATCATCCTCAAAGTTATACAGGTACAAGGAATTCTGTGCAAATAAACTATTAAAGTTAATTTTTTAAACACTGGAACATTAAAATTCTTCACAATCACGCAGAACATTTCAAAAAAAATGTCAGCAAACTCAAATCGGGGTAACCCATTTCATATTGTTTCAGTCTTGTACATATGCCCAGAATCAGTACTGAGAATGGTTTATTATGCCCTGGTCAACTCCAGACTACAATATGGAATCACATGCTAGGGTGGAGCCTATTTTACTACTATTAAACCTTAGCTGGTGGCACAAAAGAATTATTAGGTTTATTTTATTATCTTTACTAAAAAAGCCACTCATTCCCACTCTTTGAGAAACTAAATATCCTGCCATTGAGACACCTATTCATTTATAAAGTCCTTAGAGTATTTTATAACCGTAGCGGTGAAAAGGAAAAACCAAAAACCTATTCTACAAGATTAAAGTGGAATTTTGATATTCCAAGACCTAATTATGAAATCTTTCGGTAATAATGCCAATATTTGGGACCAAAATTATTTCGTTCACTGCCAAATGACGTGACGGAAGTTGAATTCATTAAAAGGGTTAAACAATGGCTTATGTTCAATGAGGAAGTGGAATTTTTACTTAAAAAGGTCTTATAAAATGATATTAAAATGTATTAACTGATAAGGGGAAAATGAGTTGTATGAGTATCGTCTTATCTGTACTTAATTTTGTGTATATATGTGAATATATACATATCCATATTTTTTTTTTTTATAAATTGTGTGTATATTTGGGTGTTATTTTTGAATAAACATGAGATTAAATTGTGTTCTCTGGAATATGAACGCACCAAATTATAGAAAAATTTAATAACTTTTCACTAATATAATAATGTAAATTACAAGCAAGAAATAGCACCTGCTCTGCCGTTGTAAAACTATCCATAATGGTAACCCCGAAACAGGTTTTCCTCTGGGGTATAACCTATATTCCATGTATTTGTTAAAATTGGACTATATTGTACTGTAAATTCTATATGAATGGAATAAAAGATTTATTACGTTATTATATAACATTATTAAAAATCGATGCTACGAAATGATTGAACCATTTGAATTTGATGCCGGAGAACGGAACTTGTAAACTGAATGGTATCAATTTTTCCAATCTACATAAGGGATTCTCTTCTACGTATATTTCCCTTTTCGTGGGTGTGTAACAAATACTTTGTAAAACTTAATTTTTACTTTAAAACGTATATTTTACATAATCACCGCACGTCTTAATTCTTTATTACAACTTAACACGACTTACTTAATTACCTATCCTTACATGATTACCATAATTACTTCACGTCTGCGTCCATCAGGGTTCTGAAAAATATAAGTAATTAAATATCCGCTCATGAAAAGCTACAGTGAGAATCCGGCTCATACATTACCACTTTAATTTGAGGCACTTCTCGCATTTAAATGTGCTTTGGAAAGAGCAAAAACTCTTACAATGCACGTTTGTCCTTCCTGAACTCATTAGAGTTAAGGTAAGTGACGATGGATGTGGCTCAAAGTGAAGAATCTTCCTTGCTATAGCAATATGAATATCATAATAAACAATAGATCATCATTAGTAGTCATCAATCCGATGATTGGTTGGCAGCAGCTCTCCATCACACACTCCTACCTACCATCCGCTTCATTCCAACAAAATTATTTACCTGGACATCCTTCACGATTCTACTTATGCATTCCATTGTTGGTCTTCCTCTATATTTTTCTTCCATTCATTTATCCTTCCAATATTGTTTTCATTTGGCGGTTGTGTCACAAAATATTCCAAATCAGTTTCTCTCTCCAGCGCAGTGTTCATTATGCTTTTTTTCTCTTCAGGTCTTCGTAGGACGACTTCGTTAATGGTTCTCTCACTCCATTTAATCTTCATCACTCTCCGGTAACACCACATCTCCATCGCTTACAATTTTCTTTACTCTGCTGCTGTTATTCTCCAGGCTTCACTGCTATGTGAGAGCAAGCTCCAAATGTATATGTTTTAATAAAGTACTTCCTAACTTCCCGGAGTGCGGTACCAGCAGTCAGCAGACTCCTCTTCTGGTAGAATACTTTCTTTGCTTGGGCTATTCCGCTCACAATGCCTTTCCTGCTTCTTCCATCGCTGATGATCCTGCTTCCCAGATAACAAAATTCTTCTACTCGCCCAATTTTTTACTGCTCAAGTTTATTGGTGATTTTGACATCTTGACTTCTTCCACGAATCCTAACCTAGGTTTTCTTTTTTTTTGTCCTTGCAGTTCAGAACTCTCGTCAGATGTTCTTTCTTCTCAGCAAGAATTGCTATGTCATCATCAAAGCGTAGCATGATGATTTTTTATCCATGCACTTGCACTCCAGTTTTTAATTTGTTCTTTACATAATTTATGGCTTTTTCAATGTGTATACTGAAGATCACTGGCAACGTTGAACATTCTCCGCCGTACTCCTTCCCTTACTTCTGCTTCCTTCGTATTTTCTGCCACATTTAATCACTGCCAGCTGTCTCTCATAGAGTCCGCATATTGCTCTTTTGTAATTAAATGACACTCTTATGCTCTTCATTGGGTTCAGCATTATGTTCGTCCACACAGTGAAATGCTTTCTCTAGCTCGACGAAGCAAGTATACGTTGGATGGTTCTTTTGAACCCTCGTCTCAATGGTAAGTTTCAGGGCGAAAATAGTTTCCCTCGTTCCCCTACTTTTCCAGAATCCGAATTGGTCTTCGTGCAGAAATTCTTTCATCTGCTGTTACATCCTCCTGTAGACGATTCTGAATTTTCGATACCTGTGCTATAAGGATAATTGTTCCTAAGTCTTCGCATCTCCCGGCTTCTAAAGTCACCGCTTCTATTGGCTCTTTTCTTTTTGGAGATAGAAATTATTACATTATTTTTTAAGGCCGATGTCATTTTCTCACTTGAATAAATGTCGCATATCAATCTGTATAGCTTATTCAGAGTCCTAATTTCTGCGTATTTACGGAACTCCGAGGGAATTTCATCAACTCCTGGTGCCTTTGTCTCTTTCAAATAATTTACTGGAAAATTAAATTCTGATCTTAATATGGAATATCCCTTTTTACCTTCATCCTATAGTATCCTGGGATTCAGTGCTTTGCCGCTGTGTAGTGTCTCCAAGTACTCTTTCCATCTCTTCGCTTTGTCCTCAGTTTCAATAAGAATTTCATTTCCTTCACTCCGAATGAAATTACCTTTGATTGGATGTTTTTAAGTAACTTCTTACTGTTCTGCTTCAACTTTTACCTGGAAGAGATTGCCTTCCACATCTTTAGATAAGTCTTTTATCCGTTCTTCTCTGGCTTTTCTTGCTATACGGCTGATTGCATTTCTTATTATTTTATACAGCAGCTGTCCTTGCCCAGATTTCGAGTTTTTGCACTTTCTCCTTTCATCTATTAGGTCCAAGAGTTCTTGTATAATCCATTGTTTCCAATTCTTTGTATTTTTTCCTCCCTACCTTCTCTTTGGCTGCATTAATAATTTCTTACCTGATCCCTTAAAACCTTTCTTCGATTGACCCTAAATTGCTTCTCATCCTCTCCAGCTTGGTCTTAGGTACTTTGATAGGCTAATCGGTGTTATTTCCCTCAGTCTTTTAACCTGCCAGCGAATCTTCGTTGATCTCTTCAGCTTTTTAAACGTAATCTGACTAATCATCATGATCAAATTATGGTCACCGTCGATATCCGCGCCACTTGCCGTCCTTTACTTGATTTCTAAATCGCTGTTCCCCTCTCTCCCTAATGCACCCTCTCGAGAAGTCCCCGCCCGGAGATCCGAATGGGTGACTACTTTACCACCTGAATATATTTTACTCGAGAGAGGGCTCCATTAGGTCTTTTAGTATAGAATAACAGAGATGATAACGTTGAAGAGCTCCTTCACCTCGAGATAATTAGCCAGTGGTTTCACGTTGCATTTCACCTGGCAGTACTACAGCCATTTAGGTAAATACCTCACCACGCCTATGATGCAATGAGTGTCGCTGTATCGACCCCCATGCGGTCTCAACCTTGGCCGCAGTAATTCGCAAATTCACGGCATCTTAACAGGTTTTCGTAGCATTCTTTAGCCGTATAACCCTAGGGTGGCCTCGTACACCCTCTATATTTCGCTGCATTTTGTCTACGACTGCTTTTTCGTCGGTTAACCTCATTTATTTGGCAGTTAACCTCTACATCTAAAGATCAATCCACTATCCCCAACCTAATGGACACACTCGGTAGCGGTAAGTTAGCCCCGAGATAACGAGATAAAAATAAATACAAGTGGTAAAGCAATAAACCAAATCGGTAATTTCTCAAGCAGTTTAGTAGGTGGCCATACGTATCATACTCACAATCAGTGACTCGAACCTGGCGGATTATGGCATTCAAAAGGCGCAAAGGTTGAAAGAAATATATTTGTTTTAGTTGCTATATTTTTATTATTCCTGTGACAATAAAATACGTCCTTTCGTAATGAAATGGAGAAACAGATAGTTACCGGGTAACTCCTTGCTAATTTAAGATAATTGGATTGAAGTAAGTATTTGGAATAAATGGGAAGTTTCCTATAAATTTTCAAATAACTACTTTCATTAAATGAGATTCAATTACTAATGTTATCACACAAAGAATAGCGAAGTGGAACACTGAACAAATTTCCAATAATATTGGGTGAAATTAGGATTTAAACTGAAAATAATTGACTCACAAATAATCTAAATCACAACTAGTAACTTCAACAATTGACAAAAGTTATTAATGAAAATTTAACCTAATGCACATTTAAGTCTACCAGCCAACCATTTCCGAAAGATGGCGGGAAAATTTCGTTCACCAAGTATATTTGGCCACACTGAGGCTTATTTTCATTAAATTTTCAAATTCAAGATGTTTACATTATAAATATAAAATTACATGCTTCATAAACTATATTAACAAAATGAGGAAAACAAAAAAAACACTATTAACCTTCATTAAGTCGACGGTAAAACAATATACATTGTATGAGCTGCAATTATTAAGTTTATATAGCTTCACTACTACGGTATACAGAGCTTTGCAATTGTATGAAATATTGAACCAATTATATGAAAGGCAAGTTTCTGATTAATGGGCACATAAAACTGTTTACGTAATGGGGCCCCGAGAATAATTTATTTCATTCCATTTTCTTGCCAAGATCATTAATCTTTAGAGCATTCAACAGGGTTGAATGCATGGATTTGAATTAGATTTATTGAAAACCACTTCTTTGGTAGACGTTTAGTAATTTTAAAAGCTGAAAATCTTAGAAACACTACTCCTTGTTTTCTTAAACACGGATTTTAAATTGAAATAAATAAATAATTTTTATCGAAATTTGACAAATTCGAAAAATAAAAGAAATTCTTACTAGGAAATGAAATGTTTTCTTACCTTGAAATATATAGGACTAATTAGGCGACAAAAAATACTCCTTAAAACAACAATGCCTGACTCAGCTATCATTTTACACAATAATCATCAAAATTGAGCAGCATTGAATTGCTATAATATGTATATCTGTGATATTGGGACATTGGATAAGGACGACAGTCAATATCCTTAGGTTTTTCCCACGTTTGCTCACATCTTTTTACACTTTGCTAACTTATAATTTTGTTTGTTGAATGTAATTCCAAGAGCAACTTGACAATGTATTTAACTGCAATAATTTTATGTTTGACGAGGGGTTAGATGGAAGATGGGACTTTCTAGTCCCAATCTCGCCCAATAAAGACGTTTTATTATTATTATTATTATTGAAGTAAAAGACTCTGACCCGGCTGATGATTTTCATTGGTTCACCTCAACCACCATAGCCTAAAGAGTTCCATTTACCGACCATTGGACGAGTCTTTCATTTCCACTTTGGAATTAGAAGGCGTCTTTGAAAGATACGTGAAATCGCTCGTACGCCAAAACGATCGTAGGAAGTTCGTTCCACACTCGTTCACACTATTTTTACATTTGGTGACTTGACAAATAGCCACAACATCTCACCCCAAATCTCCAGGGTCGCCGAACTCGCGTCTTTTGCATCTAAACACCCGTCGCTATGAAGCGACTAGAAACAGCACCTCGTTACCTCGACGACACACACGGAGTAGTGATAAGGGAGACTAATACATATTTCACCGAGTGAGAAGAAAACCTCACGTCTTTCTAAATGGCTGACGCCGTAAAGCAAGCGCTACCCGCGCCACGTGCGGAGACTTCTCCCACCATTCGCCGGCCTCCTCAAACGACCTTCCCTTCACATTCTGGTCCCTTAATAGTAGGTACACCCCCGTGTTTAACGCCGCTTTCCCTCAACCCTTTCATATACATATATACACATCACCCGCGTGATTACAGCTACTTTACCCGCTCACAAACACTTGCAGGCACATAAGAACCTCACACATAACGCACACGACCTCACCTATCAAACTTCCCCTTATATTCCAACTCAGAAAATCCTTCCACCATCTTTTTTGTCCTAAATATCCTGCTTTTCCCCCAACCCTCTACTACCCCTGACCCTCTCCCTAGGCCCCTCTTCCCTCCTCCCAGAAATGCCCGTTCCTTGCCCGGAATAATGTCGAAGGGAGAAAGTTGACTTGGGGGAAGTTTAAAAGCGGTAATCTCTAAACTTAGCACGCACCCTTAGGACCGACCCTCACACCCTTGAACTACAGCCTCACTCCCTTCCTTCCCTACAAATCCTTCCGCCCTCTCTCATTTCTCCTCCTTCTCTCTCTTTCTTCGTCTTACTTCACCCCCTCTTACCTCTTACTTCTGCGCCATATTTTCCCCTTTTCGCACACTTCCTGGACCCTTTCTTTCCCACCCTTTTAACCTCGTTCCACTAACCTTATTGCTCTCCTTGAGGCCTTTCTCTAAGACTCTTCTTTATTTCTTCACAGTTTCCCGTCTCCGTATTTAACACTTTCCTCCCATTTCGTTTCTTTTTCCTCTTATTTACAGCTCTTACGAAAAGTTTCTGGTGACATACAAGACTTGAATACTTTTCCACCTGGTCTCCCTCATCCTACAGTTAAATAGTTACCTTTGGCTAATTTCTTCATTTTATTTATTGCAGTAATTCTGTTTGCCTACTTCAGACGTTGCTTCTTTCTCTTCAACGTTGGAAACCAGGATAAATCCAAGGAAATTGTGAGGAAAGATTAGAGCAATCGATTGACTCGAGAAAGAAAGATTTTTTTTTATATTTTAATACGTCTTCATGTATAATATAAACAATCTGAACACCCGCAAAATTAAAACAACTTCCATGACGCATGATGAACTTGGAGGAAGTTAACTGCCAAGAGGAGAAGTCGATGCTTGCAGTAGAAGTAGAGAGCAGAAGTTACCTTATTATATAACTCCTTAAAAATTATATTATTCTCTGGTAAACTTTTAAGTATTGCACTGTCAGTCTTTAGTGAATCTTTAAAGACAATTTAAAATAGCTTTGGAGGCTTAAACCATTCCTTCTCTACATTATCTCCTCTACTTCTGCAGTTGTCTTTTCTCAGCTTTTCAAGCTTTCTATCAACGTGTTTGCTATTTTGTCCATTCCTTCTTTCAAGACCTGCAATATTCCATTACCTTTAGCGTAAATTCTTTATCGGATTTTACGATCAACTTAGAGTACCCCGAAACATTTCAGACCTCGCACTATTTATATTTCCTACGTTTTAGTAATTATTTTTCAATCTTTTCGTTAACCACGTATCAAAGGATTCCATTTTATTGTCATTCGTTTGCATTTAAGGGATTCTTGGAAGTTTACAACGCCACTCTTTATAAATTCTTGACATAGTTATTTCAAAAGCTTTTGTTCAAAACACATAATAAAGTATTCCACCATATTCTTCATTTCTTCTTTAGCTAAAAACGTGTTTTCTCCCAAAATGCTCTTAGTGCATAACTCACTTCTATCCAATCTACTGACCATTAACCATGTTAACTGATCTACCTACACAAAATCCAAAGTAAATTAATGTAGGTATATCTCAACCGTCCAGGTTTGAAAATTCATAATTGCAGGTAATATTAAGAAACTGAAAATGAATTTAACTTAAAAAGGATAAATTCATTAAATCTATACATAAAAAACTCCATCATTACCACATATTTTAAATTAACGGTTCCGAAAACGGTAATAAAATTAGTTGCGAAATAAAAAAAAGAGTAGGTATAGTGCTGTAACACGGCGAACAGAAAGAAATTTAGGTAATTGTCAAATCATACATGCTCGTTGCAATGTGATTCAATGGAAGTCAATACTGACGTCATTAATTTCCACGACAAACGATAACATTCTAGCATTTCGCTTAAGATTATTGCTAAAATTAATTTTTCGCAAAAAAAGAATGCGCTAAAAAGTAATCAAGATATATGCTGAATGAGCAAAAGGTTCCCACCATATAAATATTTAAGCCTAAATTTATTTTTAGTGGCAAAAACATGATCGCTCGTCTCAGTAGGCATATCTCACGCAGGGTTGATAAGACTGTATATTGAATTACTCAAGTATTCCCGATCTCACAGTTATTAAAAAATGCTATCGTAAAATATCATCCAAGAGCATAAAAAGGCATTCAAATTCGGAAGTTTGGTTTAAAAATATTTGGCGAGGTACCTTAGCACACGCATTTCATTTCCTCCTGAACCTCGAAAACGCCTGCGGATTACCTCGGCAATCCCATGCTTGGCTTTAGGGATTTTCGAGAAATAGCAGGTTCTCCGTACCTTCACTTAGCGCTAGAAAATCCATATCTATTTTTATTCCATAAAGTTTTCCGGCTACTTAAAAGCTTCTCCTCTAGTTTGCAAATGCTACCACTTTACATAAGTGAAAATAAAGGACTTGCTAAGGCTTAGTACTTTTTACTTTGAAATAATCATAATTTACAGCCTTATCGCATCACCCCACATTTTTTGTGCAACAAGAATCACGAACGGACAACACGTTGTCCGTTCCCACACGTTCCCAAGAATTCCGTTGAAACGTATCGATGGACAGTCATTGAAGAAATCACTAAAGCTGCATCGGAACGGACTCTCATTTATTTATTTTAAGCTGTTGTTACCAATCTAAAATATATAAAGGAGATATTAATCTGTTGCTAATGGTATGCAATATTGTCATGAAATTTGAAAAATAGCACTTTTTCGGCAACTTTAAAATTAAGTGCATCACTATTATTAATGTAGTCGCATATCCATTCTGAGCTTTGTTCCAAATGTTTCCACATCCAAATCCATAAGCAAAATTTCACAATAATCAAAATTAATACCCAAGTTTTCTTCACCCCATGAGTCTCATGCGAACTTAGCAATGGCTTCTTACTTGATGAGTTTTCATAAAAGTAGTGACGTAGTGACGAACGAGACGAAGTTTGGCTCAAGCCTTTGGGCGCTTGTAACACGAAAAGGAAAGTAATTCCAGTTGGCTCTGCCATTTTAAATAAAGCAAAGCATCCATCATTGCATCAACACACTGCGAGTAAAGAATGCATGTTGCATGAAAAAGGCATATCTTACCAGAGGCATAGGCGAAAATTCTATTAGCACCATGAGTGTTCTTAAAAGATGAATATATCGACCTTTTCATTGCTTTGAGTGACTGCTTTGTAAGGAAATAGAATTAAAACCTACAACCTTGCCCAACATTAAATACTTCATTTACCAGTTTTAAACTAACCACCTTCATGATACAAAGACATTAAAGAAGAACTGATTTTATTCGCAAAACGCTGAAGGAAAATAGAACATCGGTTAGGTGCTCAGAACTACCACCATTCAGGATGTGTCATAACAGAGACGATGCTGAAATCCCCAACGTTCACGACCTCAACAGTACAACTCCGTATCTCTCATTCTTCTTAGAAACCCCTTCTCAATCAGTTTAGTAACCCCTTATTCTAATCAGGACTGCTTTCTTTTCAAGTTGCATTCCACAATTGCAGACTCACGATTGCAATCCTCCTATTAAACGCACCGCGAAATCAGCACAAAGAATTAGATTTAGAATCATCTGTACTGTCTCAAGAGAATCAATAGGCTTATATCAACTTGAGATTGTTAACTTAAGTTGGTATTTTTCGGCTAACCATGCATTCAGATTACACTTTAAGGCTAAGATGTGTCTTTGCTTTCCAGCATTCCCTACATCAACTTCTCTTTCTGCGTCTATCCGCGGCACTCTTAGTGAATGCTATCGATTGTCAGAGTGAAGTATTTCAATTCTGTGGTTCAGATCCCTGAAACCGACAGAATTTTTCAAATTGAGATAGGAAATTCACAAGAAAGTGGGTCACACCACCTGCCATCATGAAAATTTGTTTGGAGGTGTGAAATACTGTATTCCGTCCATTGAGGGCGGATTAGATACATGTTTCTAGCATCACTGCAAGGAGGTCGATGCCATAAAACCTGTTTTTCTGCATTGTTGTTAATGCTATTTACGGGGTTCTCACACTGAACCACATAATTGACTACTGGAAAGCATCCTATACTCATTGGTTGGTTATGTGGGAAGGCGAGAGCTGAGGTCATCTGCAAAAACAAATGGTTCGGCAGATTCGAAAGGTGAGACTTTTTTTTGGAGGAATGGTGGAGAGAAACTTGGTTTCAAAATTATGCTACTCTTAATTAAAGGGACCCAACAGTTCACTGGTTAACGTTTTATCTAACGGGCTGAGTACTGCAATTGAAGTGCTCTCCACATAAACCTCACACCAAAAAGTGAATCGAGGTCTGCACCACTGCCAGGATTTGAACTCATGTCCTCGGAATAAAATACCGGTAATCTAGCCGCTACACCAATCCGATTTCCGCCATTCTCCTCCTTCCTTCACACCATTTGATGCAGAAAGCAGAGCAGTAAAGGGAGAAGGAGGATTGAAAGAAAGAGCAGGAGGGAAAGAACGGATAGTGCCGAAGGAGAGAAAATGTAAGGAAGGAAGGGGTGGATAGAAAGAGATTTATGACGGGCCCTGGGAGGTTGAGCAATAACTCGCCGCCCAGCGCAGCCACCCCTCGCCGCCACCCGCTGAGGCCATTTCCTAGGGATGGCCCCACGTATTTTCGCATAAGCATCTCGGGGGTGGGTTAGACGTGTAGATAACCTGCAGATTATCTTGCCATTCGGTAATTTTCCACGTATATTCCACACGCCGGAGAAACCCGAGACGACCCCTAGAGCATTCTCCTTCACTTTTGCTATCTTGAGCGCGTTTCTGGCTCAAGAAAAAATTAATGTAGTTCTCGCATAAACTCCATGAGGCCATTTCCCTTATGATCTCCTATAGTATGATGAGTTTGAGATGGCGTGGTGATACTTTTGAGTAAGCTTTCCCTTGGATTAACACCATTAAGGTGACCTTTTCCATGGGGCATGCAATATTGTCATGGGGGAGAGGAGAAAATGTTGGTGGCATGTATGTGAGAACGTACGATTTGTTGTGGACGCTGTATCGCATGCTCAAGGGTGATCTTCTAAGTCAATATATTAGAAAGCGTTCAGAACAAAGTCAAAATTTGTTCCACGCATAAGGTATAACAATGAAAATGAAATATTAATCCATGTCACCTCATCGTATCAGCGTTTATAGGACTATCAATGAAATACATGGGCTGCGTGTTGAATGTTAAAATAAAATAGATAAGAAAGCTTGAGAAATTATTTCTGATGCCGTGGCGAGAATAAATACCATTTAAATGTTCAATATTTTAACCCTGAAAATAAATCGCAGGAAACCATCTCACCAAACGATTGAGCAAACTTCAAGATATTTTCTAATGGAATACGAGCATAGCAGGTAGATATGTTGCCTCGAACCTACGGCTTCTACAAAGAGCTGCATAATTGTTCGTGTAATATGCGTGGGCTGAAAATTTGAATTTCCCTCGTGGACACGATAGTGCGTCACATTGACCCTGACGAAGAAGTACTCTCACAAAGTGACATCAACAATCAACAGCCCTCCATTCGTGAATGGCGTAAAGTTTTTTTAACTCTCGGAACACTAATAAAATTAAATCTCCGATAAGAGCGGAAACAAAGGCGGATTTGCCGTATAACTCTCTACATCTCGTTCGCAAAGAAAAAAAAAACCTGCATTCATTCCCGCCGGGATCTCTATTTGGCGTATTTGTTTTTTTTTGTTAATCCGGAATTATTTCGCTTTCCGAGGAATTCAACATTATTCGCTCGTTCTGTTCCAGAAGCCGCCACCACCCTAAGAGGTCGCACTCTCTCACTCTGAACTCCACTCATGCGATATCCCCACCCTTGCCTAGAAACCCTTACGGCCTCCGCCACCATCCCCCCACATACCTCCCCGTCCTAACCCTGTCTCTCTCTCCCCATACTTACACTCTTTCCCCGTGCATTTCCCTTTTTGCCCCCGCGTGGTGTCCCCCCCCCCCTCTTTGCCCCCCCCCTCTTTGCCCCCCCCCTTCCCCCCAGCCAAGCAATCCGCCCTCTCTTCCTATCCATCCATTATTCACTCTTACCCCCTTCGATCTCTCCCACTTTGTCTCCACTTATCTTCTTCTCGGTCGACCTTTCTTCCAACTCCCATTCCTACGTGCCCCTCCCTCTCTTTCTTTCTTTGTGTCCGTCCACCTCTTCATCATCTTCATCATTTACTTGCTTCCTTATCCCTTCCATAACTCTTTCCCCCGAAATCCCCTTCGCCGACACTTGTTCCAAGTGATTCCCTTTTTTTTGTATGAACGGGACCACATTATGCTAGGAAATTCACGAGTGACGAATTTTGAGTACTCACTCATATTATTCTAAAGGCTTGGGTTGTTTTTAATGTTCTTCAGAAAGGTTGGTGACTTAGATACGCGACCGACAACTGAGGTCACCGGCGCCGTTGAGATTAAATCGGAAATTTGTTAAGTGAAGGGATACTTGCGAATGGAGAATGGGTGGAAAGAAACCCAGCGTCGACTGAAACCCACTATTTAACGAAAGGGATCTAAGGTGGTTCCACAGTTCAACGTCCAATCCAAAGGGTCGTGGTCTCGAGGGGTACTCGACACGGAACGATTCTCCCTCACTGACAAAATCTCCACCACTGCCGAAAGCCGAACCCCGACCCACAAAAATAGGATGCATAGCCTCAGGCCAATATATTAAATTATTCTACTTCTCTGATCCATCAACAAATGTCTCTATCCTCAAAATACTTCTCTAATATATCATTCGCTGCCCTCTTCCCAAGCATTCTACCTTCAATTACAGTCTCCAACTTTACTTGGTTCAAATCTTTGTTTCAATGACTTCCGCCTTCTCCTAATCTCCTCTGGCAACCTCTCCTCCCCAACAATGTAAATCACCCCTTTGTTTGCGTCAAATTTCACCCAGAGAGGTTTATCCATCCTCCTTCATTCCTTCATCTGATATGTCAGGACATATCTCGGAGTAGTTTCTCAGTGTTCTCAGTGTTTCCGCATGCCACCGCTTCCTTCGACATGATTTGGAGCCCTTGATTATTTTTAAAACAGAGCGATATGATGGAAATATATTTCTCATTCAAAGTTGGCTTACCATGGAATTAATGTGAACTACGCGGTATCAAAGACCCTAAATGACGGTCGTTGAGAATTGTATTCGTTCAAGGGTGACGTTAAAAATTTACAGACGAGTTTGATATTTTATGCATCTACTCCGTATGAGTCCCCCCATGCACTCTATTAGGTAGTACATGTCTCATTCGCCTCTCGGCATACGACTGAAAGGGTTCAACCTAAAAAAATGAATAAATCTGATTTTTTCTATCATGTTTTTTTGCCAAGCTGGTCTTAAAATTAAATATTACGAGTACAAATATGTATGCCGACTAGACGCACATGACAAGTACTTTTAAGAATACTAATTCTTTGCCTGAATAGTGTATACTGATAAATTTCAAATGCATTATAAAAAAGCACATGCAGTACATAATTTAAATTTATTTTGTCAAGTAATAAATTAAAGTTAGCACAGGAATGGTTGACAAAACCAATGCTGCCCTACATTAGACGTGTATGCCATAATTCAGGGCGCAACCCCAAATAATAGGTTTCCACAAAGCATGGTCATTCGCAAAAGAAATATGGGCATGTAGCCACAATTTAGAGCCGTCTTCCGCAGTTCTTAGTTGAATACAAAACAAAATAAGTCAATAAAAATTAAAGAGAATGTCATACACCAAATGCCAAATTGGATTTTTTTACAGATTCAGATTCAAATACACATAACAGTCATTCTCCGTACTAAATTGCTGCGAAGTATAACTGATGATGGACCATAAAAAAAAGCTGTAAGCGTCAACCGTTTGGAACGCACCACTTGAGTAAGCTTTAAAAAAGGATAACAGATATTATTGCTATTACTGTAATACGTAATATTGTATAAATGTTTATAAGTTTTACCTTTGCCTTTGTAATGACTAGTTAAGTTTGCGAAATACACTATTTTCAGTAAATAATAGGTCTTCAAAGTAGTTATTTCTCTTTCATCCTATAGTGCGTCCATGATAATAGCGCAAATGACAGAAATGCAGCCAATTTGTCACCACGTCCAATGCCGTTTGGAGAAGAGATTCACTTGTCCGAAGAATCCATTATGATGGCCTTCGTTTAAATTATACATTTGTCAAAAAATTATTTACCCTCATTTATTTCTAAGCCAAATCAATGTATTTCAACTGCGCTACTATCTTGGACGGACACCAGTACACTATCCATCGAGAGCCCATTATGCCATGGTAAACAGTCATAGTATTTTGTAATAAGTTATAATATTTTGACCGATTTCTTGGGCTATACTTTAATAAAATTATTTTCACAAATAAACAATATTGGAGTCAGGACCAATCAATTGCCATTATATCATTCAATGCCCATGAATACAGCAATGGGAAAGGGCAGACTAACATAAAGGTTTTTCTAGTGCAAAGTTCGTTCCTTTAATCATGAACTTCCTTCAACAGTCACACAAAGGGGTGGCTAGGGGTTAATGCAATACATCGTATGAACTATGGGACGCGTGGAGGAACTTAACTAACGTGGATCATGACTCTTAGGACGTTATACAAAGTTTGCATGATGCTCTCTTACCTTAACAACATACTCCGCTGTGCTCTTATACGTAACGAATACTAACGTGAGAGATTAAACTTCGAGCGCAAAAACGTCCCGAGTTGTCAGCCGTCTTACTATTTCTCCTCAAAGATTTCCTAGCATGCCACTCGTTGCTGAATTAAAACTTTCCGTTGTTTTCTGAAACAATATCACGATAGCATTCAGGTAGAACCACAAATTCAATCTCAACATATATAATATCAATATGACTATTCAAAAATCTGGATGTAGGTACACCTTAAGAGATTAATTGACTTAGAACTAATGTTTATACAACTGCTGTTGGAGAATCTACACGTTCTGTTCTTTGGTAGATACTTGATCCCGAATATTATGTTGACTAGAATACAATTGCTCTAAGCTTTAATTCAAATCGAAATACACAAATCTTCCAGTTCCAGATCAATTTCTGATATTATATTTGGGATGGAAAGATAGTGACGCAGAAAAAAGGAAATGAAATTGCAACATAATGAAAAAAGGCAATTTAAAAACACACATTTTTTACAGTTCACTAATAATGAGACGTTTCAGCTATCAGATCGTCCGCAAAAATAAAGGGAATGAATGCTATATTCCATTTATAGGGAACATTGGAAAAAATACGCATGATATTAAGTGGTTCGCCATATGCAAACAAATACAAATGCAGGAAGAACGTAGGTATGCTTACTGCATAAAATTATTGCAGGGAATTTCTCATATGGCCAGAAGAGGTAACAATTTTGTGAAAGTTTTTCATGGTGATACTTTTCCTTACTGAGGCGGGTGATCGAAAAAGAACTAAAGAAAATAATTGCGTATCAAGGAGATTAGAAGAAATAGATAGATACTAGTGTGCATGTGTCCCCCACCTATCACCAGGACCAAAGGTTGTGAGCAGCATCGTCACGGATCGAGTAGCCCGCGATGCTCATTAACTTACTCGCACAGGCCGCTCTCACATTGTTTCGCCCTCCCTGCCTCATAAACCCTCGTCCCCATTCACCCCATGCGCCCAATTCTACTCCTCCTCCTTCCCTTTTCCCACTTGCACCCTGAAAATACCTCGATCTCCTTCTCCACACCCTCCATCTTTCCCCATTCTCTCCCCCTCTACACTTTATCCAACCTTTCTTTTCCTACCTCCTTATTTTTTTCCAAGAATCCCCCGTTTCTCTTCTTTAATGACCGCTTCTTGCCCGTCTAATTCCCACCCACTGACTGAACTGTTTCTCCTCTCTCTCTCACCCCTGAACATTTCCCCTTCCGAACCCCCAACCAACAGATACTTATCCAACCATCCTTCGTACTTCTCGGCATTCCCCTTCCCGAAAACCCACGCTTAGCCGTAATTCAACCTCCTCCGGCATAAAACCCTACTCGGTCATCAATGGTTCCACCCCCAAAACAACCGCTCTATCCTTCCGATTCATCTTTCTTTTTTGTTTGCTCGGACTAATGGTCTCAAAATAATTAGACCCATAGTTATTAATCTAAAGTGAGCAGATTTACAAACTGCGGATTAACTCAGTCGTCGCGTATTCTATTAATCGCTGAGTAATTAAGGCTACTCCCTCTCGCATTAAGAAAATATGAATTTCAGTGTTTCTAAGGCACGAGTTTTTCACTGAGAACGGACACCGGGCTACTAATTCCAAATCTGGAAACTTATTCCGCAAGAGGATTAAATCGGAGATACAAACAAAATGAAATGGGCACATACACAAAGGAAAGGCGGAAGCTGGTTCGTGCAAAAACAGGAAATGGCGTTCTGTCTGTTCTAATTTTAACTTTACGTAAGCTTGGAAGCAATGGAATATCTGTAATTGGAATGTTCGGTGACAAACGCAATCAAAGATCGTGGCTAAGAAAATTCAAGCAAAAATGACCACAGAGACAGTTAGTGCTAGGCGTTAATATTTTGTTTAACGCAATCATAGAAAGGAATACGTACTAACTTAAAAAATACAGCCTTGTGACGCTTTTTCGAGAACAAAAGAAATAAATATTTGGAGGAGAAAAAATAAAACAATTTCAAGCGGAAACGGAACTTAAAAAAAACCTAATATGGAAGGGTATTTTGGCAAATTTTGTCGGTGATGTAGGCATAATTTTATCAATGAAAACGTTAGGATATAAATATTCTACAAATAATAGCTGCGGTGAAAGTTTAAGATGAGATCGGATTAGCTAAATCCTTTAGAATAAGAGGGTACCAATGAATAAATCCATGACTGTATCAAAGGATAACTCAATGATATGGCAGTTTTTTTATAAATTAATCAAGGTTGGTTTCCTAGGTTCATCGGCATATAATTATTTACTTATACCCACCCCGAATGGGAATAATGTGAAGGGTACGTATACAAGTGTGCATATGTGCATGATGTAATGTACTGCAACGCGAGAAATAAAGTTTTTTCAATGAATCTCCCTTCCCTTCCAACATAAAATTGTGAGAGAAATAATATTCCCAGTCAGCAAACTTTCGTGCTAGCATATGTTGGCACATGTACTAAGTATGTGCTGCCTAGAATATGCTAGGAGAACATTCTCAGGATATCATCCTCAGCACATACTCCCGAGATATGAGGAGACGGAAACCTTTTTCAAGTCCAAAATTGTCTTAACAATGGACCGAAAATATCTTCCGTTAGGAAGAGTTTAATCACTTCCAAAGTACATGAATTGCGTTCTAAAACATATGATTGATATAGGTAAATTCATACTCACCACCCCCACTTGACAATTTATTTCGGAAATGGGTGCAGTAATTTTTTAAAGTCCGAAAAAGTCTAAAAAATGTACCGGAAATATCTTCCGCTAGGAAGAGTTAAATCACTTCCGAGAGGTACGAAGATAGGCATAAAGTTTTTGGTCTCGATGAGATATAGGTAAAACCACCCAACAGATTTGAGTTTAGAAGCTACAGTGGAAAAAAAGAAAAGTCCAACTTTGGCGCCATGTTTCCAGCGAACTATAAGTGTTAGAGAGGAAGGATTGGCATAAATGTTAGGTCTTGATGAGATCTGAAAAAGGCACCCAACAGATTCGAGATCATACTCTTAGTTTAGCAGCTAGGAGACGTAAGGGAAAGAAACATTCGAAAATATCACTTTGGCACCATGTTGCCATAGAACTACAAGAGAATCCGGGTTTTTGCTAGTTATCCGTAAAGATCATGTCAAGGCGCATACCCCTGCCGACTTTCGAGGTCGTACCTACACTGGTAAGGGCGTGAGGGAAATAACCATGAGAGAGTTTCATGAATTAGCCGACTTTGGCACCATGTTCCCAGAGAACTACGAGGGATGAAAAAAAATGATAGCAGAGAATTGTAGGCCTGCATGAGGTCTAAAAAAACCGCCCAAAAGTTTCGAGATCCGACTTCTAGTTTAGAAGCTACAGTCGAAAAACAGCAAGTTTCACAAAAATTCCGAATTTGGCGCCATGTTACCAGCCAACTATTAGTGGAGAAAAAGTAATGACTTACAGTTGTAAACCTCGATGACATGTAAAAATAACCGTCAACAAATTTGAGATCTGACTTCAAGTTTGGAAGGTACAGTGAAAAACTGGGAAATGGTTGACTGATTTTCGTGTTTGAGAACCTCTGGTGGGAAAATTAAGCAATACATAATAGCAGGATTGGTCAAATCTGGTAGAATATTTTATTTTCCAGTATAATATGTCGTCAGATTCCAGATCCGACTAACCGTTCAAAAGGAATGAAGCAAGGACAGAAAGTCTCGTTTTAGAAATGCAAAAAAAGCCACCATTTTTTATGTTATAATTGGCTTTGATAAATAATCTTGGTTTTTACTTATTATTGCTGAAAATCATGTCAAGGCGCATGCGCCTGGCATGTTTCAAGGTCGTATGCCCACCAGTAGAGGCGAGAAGGAAAGAAAAATTTGACAGTTTTACCGAAATTCGACTTTGGCACCATGCTACCAGAGTACTATAAGAGATGGGAAAAAAACAAAAAGCACCAAGTTTTAGGTAACGATGAGATCTAAATACCGAGGAAAATAGTTTTCAGATCAGAAAAATAGTTTAGGAGCTATAGTAAAAAAACCGCAAAAAATGGAAATTCTTCAATAAATGTTGTGTTTGAGGACCTCCGATATATTTATTCTGTAAGCCAACGTTTATTTTATTATCTTTTGCCGTTCGATGTTTAACATATTAACATACGTCATTCCATCCTCGTCTTCAAAGTACTTGGCCTGTCATCTCTGCGAATTGGTTGAGTCCTCTCTTTCCTTCTATTATTTTTGTTCACATTGCATTCTCTTCATTCAAATGATTCCCTACGTTCCTATGAATCCTTTCCTTTATTTGATTCCTTTCGATCCTTCGAATCCTTTCGGTACATTCGTTCCTTTCGGTCCTTTAGAACGAATCGGTCCTTTGAAACGAGGATATTTCCACAACCGGATTCGTTCCTTCTCGTTCCATCAGTTCCATCCGTTCCAAAGGAATGAATCGTTCCGAAATGGCCCTTCACTATAGCAAAGAATTCATTCTGCTTCATAAGTTACTGACGAGTACTAGTAATTTTATTGATTTTGTACGTATTGTTGCCAAAAACGTAATTAATAATAATTTCTGTTAAAACGATTCTCATTACGTTTCTGTGAAAATAGGTAGAGCTTTCATTGTTTTTATATGAAATTATTTCATTGATAACTTCATCGTTTTGTGATTTCACTTTCATTCTAAAGAAAGTTTCAAAGATTCAGAGACACGGCTTCAGCATAAAAGCCCATCCTCATATCACTGAAACTTCATTTTGAAGATAACTATAGCACCATACAACTATCATGAATAATGGGAAATTAGCTTTTATTCATATCAACAGAATTTATATACATGCAATACAGTTCCTACATACTTAATTTCTCTTACGAAAATAGTACTCAGAAACGCAGGTTCTACCTTAATCCACACAACTGAGTTACAAAAAAACACAAACATCAAAATGAATAAGTAAATATTTCCATGGCATAACCCAATAATACATTTTTTCATTCTGTAAGTGATCACTGACACATAAGATTCCAAATACCAATGTGATTAGCAACGAAATCATTTATTGAATGCATAAATTATATATTTATTCAATGAATACGTCTTGCGTCTTGGGAAAGTAAGGCTTTTGCTGAATGAAGAGTAAATAAAGGATTAAAGATGACTTCCGGAGTAAGACAAGGAGATCCAATCTCACCTGTATCATTCAACTTGGTTTTCAAATAGCAATGAAAGAAGGAAAAGTCAGAGGAACTATTTTTCATTAATTCAAACAAGCAATTGCAAATTCAATTGATATTGCTCTGGTAGCACTCTCAAAGTCAACGAAGATAAGGCCAAGTATACGGAAATACCATCGTTACTAGGCAATCGGGAGCTACCAAACATATTAGTTGGTAATGATGAATTTGAGAAAGTCAGTAAGTTTACTTACCTGGAAGTCATACTGAATAATGAAAATTTGGATTCCGATGAGAATACAAAAAGTCAATGAACGGTATAGGTGTAGCAAAACTTGGTGGCATTCGGTCGTACAGAAAATGATAGAAGGGAGAGGAGATCATGCAAGAGAAGAGGAATAAAGATCCTTAGGTTCTCTCTAAAAGTCCCAAACTGAGCCCTTCGATAACTCTGCCCGATCATCAACGCTTAATTTGTCCTCAGTGACCTTAAACACTCCCCTGGTGGGTGTCATCAAGTTTCGCTACACCATAACTAGGCCTATTTGGCATCTTCTCCTTTGCCACTCCGTTCTCATGGTGCATAAAGTTGAAACTCTAATAAGGCCATTCGTAACATACGGAACAAGTACGCAGGTTGTTATGTAAGTATGCAAGTATGGTGGTAAATGTTTTAGAAGATTTTAAAGGAAAAACTATAAAAAAGAAAAAAGGAGAATAATGGCCTAGTTAGAGAAGGAGAAGAGTGGAGAACCGAAATGTACTGGGAGATTAATGAAATACCAAGAGGGGAGGATATAGTTATATATTATTCTCTTTATGCCAATAAAGGCTGCGGATGGATCGTGTACAAGGATGAAAAGAGCAGAATGTCCAAATTATGGCTCAAAAGGAATATGGACGTGGTCAGGAGGAAAGATTTCATGCTGAGGAAAATCTAAGGGCAATGGGAGACACGAAATGGAGGGAAAAAGCTAGAAGAAGAACGTGAATCGAGACAAATAATAGACAAAGCTAAGGCCCACCCCTGGCTCTAGAGCTATAGATGATGATGCACACTACTTCTTGATTTCAGATTCCGTAATAAGCATAGCAGAGAATATGCTAGTATATCACAACTGATGTTTACTTGGCAAGATAACATGGTTACTCCAGCACATAAGGCTTCAGTAAGCCGACAAGTATTAATGTCCCATCCTCGTAGTACCTTTCAAAGTCTTCTTTCTCTTATCACGTTACTCTATATCAACAGTGTTTGAACGAAATTAATTGTTGAAAAAAACATTTTTTTTAATTATGCACATATCATCTAAGTGAAATTAATAATTGAGAACGTAGCGTTCAACTTGTGATATTGATTTAAGACAAGAATACTCCATAGTAAAATAATCGTTAGAAGCGATAAAGCACAAATGAAAACAATTCGTACATGTTAAGGATAAGAACTGAGACACTTAAAATGCAGCGGTATTCAAATGAAGTCATCAGAGTCAAAATGATTTAAATTTGAATTTCTGAAGTGAATAGCCGTGGAAATCTCATTTTGGAAAAGCTATTTCCCGAGAGGACCTCTCTTGGGGAATAGCATTTCCTAAATGAGCATGTCCTAATTCTGGTTGTCACATCAAAACCAAGCCGCAGCGGCTCGATTTCGTTGTTAAGTTCTAGTAAATTGGTCGGTCTTCCCGTCCCTAAATACGCACCGACGCGACGGAATATGCCTACCAACTGAAGCTCCGCGACCAACAGCTTCTTTCTCCCGCAGAGTTCCCGCGACGCTCCCCGTAAACGTCTGATGGGAAACAGATAACCATCTCAGTGCCGAAAGCACTTCTTCCCATCTCGGAACCCCACCTCGGTAACCAAAGCCGCTGCTCCGGGGGCATTGATAGCGAGGTGGGTGCCATGCTAAATCCGACCGATTCCCCAAAACTACACTAGTCTCAATTGGTCCAGTCGAGGACACTAAATTTTGCGAACGAAAGTTACTCCTACTATATTGTTTTTCACAATAATAACCTACCTTTTCACAAACTTGGACGGGCCGACGTACTCTGCGTCGGAGTATTAGCACAGTCTATACAGTCGCGTCATGCCATGTAATTTTCCCTATACAGACTTGCAGCGCGCCGATGCAAGCGCCTCTAGTGGTGAACATGTATAACTACTTTCATTACGGTGTAAATGAAGCTAACTTTTGCTCACTTTCGCCAACATTTGCATTGCCTTCTAAACATTTGATTTTTGCGGGTAATGCTTTATGTTAACGGCTTTTCCATCCTCTTTAAATTATCATAATCTCGTTCAGAGCACCGATGTGTCACAATCGTTCGCGGAATAAATGGTCCGCTCAATGGTTAGACATTTCAAAGAAGGAGCAAAACTTTCTTCAATTTTTGAAATATGTACAGAGTAGTTTGTTACCCCAGTCTAGCACTTATGGCTTATGACATAACGTACGTCTGTTCTGACTTTTTAAGTGGCATAAAGACAAAATAGGAAGCACATGTACACGTATTTATTGAGTTCACTATTACATTTCTGTATTTGCTGTGAGGAATGAAAACACAAAAGGATCTATGGAAATATACTTTTTCACACATTTAATTCAAATCGGTAACCTGTATTATTCACCTTTAGGTATTTTTTGTACATTCGATTTTTGTAGCTAGAGAGACCCTGATTTTTTCATTTCAAATATAAAATAAATGCATGTCCTTACAAAGATTCTATTGAGCAAATGTTTCACGTGAGCTGCATCTTTCTGGAAGGGGCATTTTGTTTGATTCGCAAATCACATTCCCATAAGACGCCCTATTTGCTTTAATTATCAACAAAATGAGTATTACTTATCAATGTTGATGAGCATTCCTCGAAAAAGGAATTCAGTTTCTCACTGCACAATATAAGACTGAGGAAATTTCACTACTTTGAAAGTTTTTAAAATATGTTAATGAATTTTTCCCTCAGATATCTTCTATTTTCATGAGGAAGTACCTACATTCACAATAATGAAGTGATAGCAGTTTTCTCAGAAAATAGCCCAAAACATGTATCATTCACAAGAAATCATGTTTTGACCAACCACTTCTTTCAAGCTATTAAGGATTGCTTCCTGGCTATCGAATACTTCACTGCCGCAGGAAGAATTAGGCTTCAGAAACGATTTAAACACCAAAGATTGACATAGGAGTAGCCTTGTAGCGTACAACAGAGAAAAATTCTCCAAAAAGTCTCGTTTCATTTTTCTTGTTTCTTGACATCTTTCTAAAGTGCTTTGGTTCTCAGCTCTTTCCAAATATTTTGCAGAGAGTTGATATTTAGAAGCCAAACTTCAACAAATTTTACCTTGTATGTTCTTATTATCATTTCCTTAATGGCCAATTAACCTGATTGACCCCAGCCAATTTTTCATTGCCTCGAGGGCTTCAATGTGTTCATATTCATCTGTGGTAGTAACTATCAGTGTCGCAGCTGAAATAATGCCGTGGGAGTTGGAAATATTGGATAAATCATCAACATTTTTACACATTTTGGTGTTTCCAGTGACTGAACAGGCATTAATCCACAAGAAATAAGAGTGCTTATGGCTGATACTTCTGTAGAATGACGTAGTATATGTGGTGAACTGGCCTTCTATTTGGAGAAGAAGAGGAGTTAGTAGGGGGAGTTACTGCTTTTATAAACTATGGGCAAGTCTGACTGTATTCTTAGAATCCAGGGAGAACTATTCACAAACGACCTCCAAAGAGATCAACACTCTAATTCCACTTTTTAATAGATGGAAACAATCATATTTAAATAGGTCATTCCTGTAACTATTCAGCAAATGAGGAATATTTTAAAAATAGTATAATTTCGTGCATAAAAATCTAAGATAAATCAGTTGATATTTTTATTGACTTACGCATCAGAACAAAGTTTGAACCCTGGTCAGTCACACATGTCTTCACGGTAAACGCTGGTTTAGAAAGTATTTGAAGAGTAGTTTTGAATAACTTTTGAAAACATTTGTATTTTACAGACTGGCAGGAGAAATAGATACCCTATAGGCTTCCTTCAGTTATAAAACAATCCCTTTATCATTAGCAGTAGAGCTGGACTTGTTATGTTACTGCTTCTGAAGAAACCCAATTCCTCTAAGCCACAGACATAATCTACACTATTATTGTACGACAAATGCCTCACAACTGCTATTTTATCTATGCTCAAACTAACCAACCTTTGGTCCTATTTCAAGTTCTTTGCCTTCTCTTTAAAAAGCATAAACACTCTTAGATTCTGGCTACTTTTGGTATTTATTCCCTCAACTTACTGTTGCTACATACAAACAGAGGATAGAATAAAATGTTCGGAAAAAATGTGTAACCTTAAGGTACAGTCTAAACTAATAAAAGAAATAAGATCAGGTTTAACTTTGTGGAATTCCATTTTATAACAATAAATAAGCACCTGATGATGATGCACATGCATTGAAATCCGGTTTGTGCATAATTGTATTGACTAAAATTGTGGATTGTAAAAGTTTTATTTATTGTTATACACAATCTATACTATTTGTTTAGACTGTGCTTAAGGACTGCGATGCAAGAGACTCAGTGAAAAACATTTGGTATCACTGAACTTATGAGATCCATGACCACGAAATATATTCCCTATTAATTTCCAGGCAAAAGGTTTAAAACAGTTTTTGGCTATATCTTTCACTTCCGCAAAATATCTTGCATCTTTAATTACCCTGACCATCTCTTACCTACCACCAGTACATCTAAATCTACTCTTAATTCGAAGAACTGTTATGTTATTCCTCAAACAAGAAATCTAATCTCTTACTCTCTTTAGTGAGTTCTTAATTTCCTGGTTTCGAACTATAGACATACAAATAAAAATTACTCACTCATTGGATGATCCTGTTGTAACTGTATATCAGAGCAAAATGTGCCATGATTGGCAAAAACTGGGTGAAAAGAAACATGTTAGTAACGCTAAAAAAAGCTATCGAAGGATACTTTCTTTATATATAAGAGGAGATTGGTATCTAGAGTTTTTCCTCGGGAAGACTGTCTTTCTGGCAGATAACTTCCGTTGAAAGCTTATTAGAGACGGATTATTGGGTATATCAAATATTATGAGGACAGCGGTTAGCATCAATCTCTTTTTATCAACTTGCTGTCTTCAAAATGCCCAGAACAGAGCAAATAATTTTGTGCACAAGTAAGCGGCATTTTTCCCGTTTCAATCTTTTCTACGGCAATGGGTGACCCATCGTATGCACGGGTAATGATCATAATAAATTACATTAGCGTGTTAAAATAAAAGAGTTAGAGAGCGCTCACGTTTTGTGAGCTTCAAAAATATCAATAGCACCGACCAACCTGTAATGATACTTAGGGAATCGGAAAAAATGACACTCCTGAATTCCATTTCCGATTTCTGCTGCAGTATTATTTAAAACAAATTAAATTTGAAAACACTGTACGCAGTCGCAGCACTCAGCACACAGTCTCAATCAAAGCCGGTATGGCATCCTAAGTACGGTATTGTATCGCGAGATTGAAATACAGGATGAGTTTGAACGGTTGTTTCTAATACGCTTGAACTGCGTTTTTTTCTCAGTGTTTCCTTTTAACGCAATTAAATCCTAAAAGGGGAGATATTATAAAATATTATCTACAAAAGGAATAATACCATTACATCACGAAGAAGAAAATAGGTTCTAGTTCCAGTGCGCGCAAGTGTATGTACTCACCCCACATTACGGTAGTTATACACGTTCGCCGCTTGGGGCGCTACTAACAGCTAGCTGCAAGAATTGTGTCCGTCTTGTCGCGACTGTATAGACTGTGGTATTAGATTGTGCATAACGACTTGAGACCAATGACGCTTTCCCTGCGTCAAAAATTTAATCTAAGCATTTTGCGACAGAATGTAGTTGGAGGAGGAACCTGAGCTGACTGTCGCAGCTAAGGAATACTGCTCACTCAGATAACGCACTTTCGGCAGTTTAAGCACGGTTCAATGAGTATTTCCTTTAGATATTTACAACACACTTACGCATGGGTATTCACACATAAATACGCCCATGACGAAATTAATGCCCTTTTGGCAAAAAGACAAATTATATCTCTATGTAAGGATATCATTTCGAAAGCCTAATGTATTGATCATTGGTTAAATAAATTGTCATTTATGTTAAATCACCTCCATTAAACCATATGTACAACGAAATATGACCATAAACCTAAATTTACCTAGTTGGATTGAATCAAAAGCTTGCTTATAATTTATTGTATTACTAGAAGAAATACCCGTTGATTCTCAACGGAGAAATAAACTTAAGAAATTATGCAGTGTTTTAGTTTATACAGAAAGGAACATTACTTTTCATTTTTTATCTTAGTATCCTTTCATTTAACGGAAATAGCCCGTTAGTTGCTTAAGAAAATCTAGACTAAGATGTGCCAACCAAAAACATTGATTTCTAATTTATTTTCACTCGTCTATGGTCGAGACGTTTCCTAAATCTCTTTTAACATAAGAGGACAATGCCACGGGATGGCTGTGGAATGAGGGATCTGGTCACCTGATGAATGAAGAAAGAAGTCTTCTCAGATGAAAGTCAAAAACATTTGATAGGATTATTGTGGACGCAAAGGCGGAACCGCACAAATTATTTCTTTCTATTACCTTTATATAATGGAATAGCTTCCCCCGTCATGGCTTCGCCCGCTCTCATAAATAAAGAACTTCGACGATTTGAACTAATAATTGATGTATTATATTTTTGTTATCAATCTTTGGTACTTTAGAAAAGTATTTCAAAAGAAAAAATAAATGTATAGGACTTCTGAATAAGTTATAATTTGAGTTTTGTTTCCCGTTGTTTTAAAAGTGATTTGATTGTTAGGATTTCCAGTTCTGGAAAACCCTGCATATAATTGACCATGGGAGAAATATACCGTACGAAGATCTACTCCAACGTATTTGTATGTTTGGCCATACGATTTGTTAATTATAGGTAATTGCCAAAGAAACTCTATTGGACATTGTAAACGTTTGTATTGAAATGGTAGATCAGTGGGAATCATTGGGATTCTAATAATAAATGCGATTTCCCCAGTCGCTGATCCAGTGAGAATTATAGCTACAATGATATTATCACGCAGAGGTGAAATTTGTAACCTGGTGCCTAGGGTGTTGCTTATTTTTTATTTTTTCTCAGATTTTTTATTTCTACCTCTTAAAATATGCTATGGGGTGCAGAATGGATATCCTAAAAATTTCAGCCCGATTATTGAACATTTAGAGGTCGCTCAAAGAGCATAAATGCAATAACATTCAATTCTCCTGATTTGAGGAAATAACATGAATTTAAGGGGTAACACACAATTTTACAGTTCTTTAGGGTCGAAATTCGCTCCATTTTTACGTCCGCTCAACAGTTTTCCAGGAATTAAATACTTTTCCGCGAGCTGCAGCCGCGCGTCACAACCCTAACGGCGAGCTGGTTGCTCGCAGGCCGCATTCGCGGTCAGCTGATAAGTCCTGCACCCCTCATTGCCTTACGCCCCCCTCGCGCCTTCCCTAACGAGAGTCAGCGGAGGGAGGGAGGAGTCGAATACCCTGGTGACATTTTCACACCGCTAATGATTCACACGAAGTTACAATCCTTACAAGACCGACGTAAAGCTCTAATTTATACATGTGTTTACGCTTTTGTCGTAAAGAGGAGGAAAGTTACTTTTTCAACGGTTACGTTAGTGAAATAGACAACATAGATTCACAGAAAAACTTTCTTACTTTAATACTGTCAGAAAGTTGTAAATAAAGCAGCACAACATATTAAGAACACTTATTTTTTATCACAAATCCAGACGACATTGCTCTTTAACGATGAACTTCCGCGAGTCTTTTATAGCTCTTTGGAAGTGAGCAGCACCAAGGAGTAAATACTGGAAAATATCTTATTTGTAGGTAATAGTCTTGTTGAAATTCTCCATCAACTTGATAGCGCGTTCAGCATGATCATTGGTCTCACGCAAAGCCTTCACTTTATTTTGACTAATTCTGTAGTCGCTGTTGTTGTGCCATGTCACAGGATCCTCTTCCAAAAAATCTTCAGGAATACTAAGTAATCGAAAGAATGAGAGACTATTCGTTGTGACAAAATCTGCCAGCGCTAACCTGTTGGTAAATTCCAAATTCCTGGACAGTCGTTTAGAAGGATTTGGTACCCCTTCTTTGTTTTTTAGGTTTTATACAAGTTTCTTTTTTTCATATGGGCTGACACTATCGTCGAAAAATGATACTGCCGACAACTGTTCATTCAGATACCACAAGTGCCTGCTGAATTTCTTTAGGACAATGGATGCCGTTGCACAGTCAAAGTTTCTTCTCTCTTTCAATCTGGTTATTAGCTTCAAATCATGTTTTGGTGCCCCTGGAGCGTCTGTGGCTGTGTACCATGAAAATATATATACTTTTAAAATGGAAACAGTCACAGCTAGTAGTCCCTTAGTTTCACTTTCTGATAAAATAAACTGATTTCTAAAAATCCATATTTTTAATGAATATATTGCCTTGTCCATACATCTAGCCCTATGGAATGCTCCGGGTGCTCTAAACTTCATGCCTTTGGGGGGACGTCTTCCAAGTACGACAAGAGAAAGGTTTAAAAGTTCCAAATAGTCATCTCTAGGTTGACCAACCTGTGAATGCGTTTCAAAAAGGAATTAAGTATACCTTATGCATGTATTAAAATGATAATGCAAGTGAATGTAAGTAGGTATAAGTATATATTGTCAGAGCTCATAATTACCTCTATTTTGTTGAGAGCAAAATCAACTATCTTGTTTGATGCATCACCGCTAAAATACTTAGCATAATGCTCATCTGAAAGAGCTTGAACATTATGTTTGTCCATTACTGGCCATTCTTGTTGGAATCTTTTAAAGATCGATATTTCAGGCCCACCCACAGGTTTAAGGTTGTGCTCAAACACTGCTTCCAGGATATTTTCTAAGACATGGGGGCGGCAAGCAAGATACAAAACATTTTGCTGCAGTTTATCTTTTAAAATATGATAAAAAAAGAAATTTTCAGTTTTAAAATCCCATAAAATATGATAAACTGAGTACCTAAAATATGAAAACAGCTCGTTACCTGTATTTACGCTAGTAGTATAAAATGAAAATGCTTTAATTTTGTTCTCTAATCTCCACTCCCCAACGCAGTCGTAAACAATCTCAGCAGTGGCTCACCCACTGGCAGTTTTGGTGAGTTTTGGAATCTGTAATATATTTTTTTTTCTTTCATCAATCGGCCATGAGATTTATTGAACCATTTAATGACGTAATATGCAAAATAATATTTAAATTACTTGATTTCACGAATGAGTAAAAATTACCTTTAGTAGTTGATCGCTAGTAACCCCTGTTACTACAACTGTAATGCGATCTACATTTCTTTTGCTGGTTAGTTCGGGTACAATTTCCGTCCGTCCCAGTGGAGGGTAAGGCTTAAAAATTTGTTTAATCGATAAAGCCATAAAGTGATAGAGCACCTGCAGCACTTCGCGAATCAAAGGCAGCTTAGTGTTCGGCAAACAAGCGGCTACAGTTCCGGGGACGCCGATTAGGAATACCTACTTCACTAGACTTGCGCGTAGTAAACGACATCGTTTTTAGCACTAGAGTTTCAACTCCGAATATATACTCTACACCATTCGAAATCCGACTGCGATGGGGTTAAAGGAGGTGTGAACCACACAAACTTAGGTACGAAGACGTACACATAGTTGTCTATAAACATCACTCTTAATGATTCCATCTATTATGGTTAATCGCAACGAAACAGTCTCCTGAATTTATAACAATGTAAAACAATGCAAGTTTGTAAGTAACTCCTCCCTCCCTCCGCCGATTCTCGTTAGGGAAGGCGCGAGGGGGGCGTAAGGCAATGAGGGGTGCAGGACTTATCAGCTGACCGCGAATGCGGCCCGCGAGCAACCAGCTCGCCGTTAGGGGTGTGACGCGCGGCTGCAGCTCGCGGAAAAGTATTTAATTCCTGGAAAACTGTTGAGCGGACGTAATAATGGAGCGAATTTCGACCCTAAAGAACTGTAAAATTGTGTGTTACCCCTTAAATTCAAGTTATTTCCTCAAATCAGGAGAATTGAATGTTATTGCATTTATGCTCTTTGAGCGACCTCTAAATGTTAAACAATCGGGCTGAAATTTTTAGGATATCCATTCTGCACCCCATAGCATATTTTAAGAGGTAGAAATCGAAAATCCGAGAAAAAATAAAAAATAAGCAACACCCTACTGGTGCCATTACAGAGGTTGGGTGGTTGAAGATTACGCAACAGCATAATTGGGCAACCAATTTTTAATTTTAATCTATGTGTTGGTAATCCGGATGGACAGAGACCACTAAGAAACTCTTGCGGAGTTTAGGCGATAGGATAGTTTAGGCGAGTAAATAACCTCTATATAAAGTGTGAACTCGCCAACTCTCTCGTGGAATGCCGCTCGCCATCTAGTGGGTGATTATCATACTACACTGCAACGGGGATTGCCATATCGTTTACGGAGATTCACGTATATATTATTTTTCACTTTTTTAATAACATTTTGAAGGAAAATCGGTAGACCTCATTATTGCTAAACCTTGAGTTCCATATAAAGCCTGAACTCGCCAACTCTATTGTAGAATGGCGCTCGCCATCTAGCGGGGGATTCTCAAACTACACTGCGACGGGAATTCACGTATCATTTATCACATTTTTTTATAACATTTTAATGTAAAATAGGTAATTTTATTATTGATAAACCTTTCGGGGACCATGAAGATGATGTAGTTAAACTTTCGTAAAGGTTGGTTCAGTAGTTTTTGCGGTTAGTGGTTCCAAACAAAAACACGGGCTGTCCTTTTATAAAATAGTATGATTCCTTCATAAAACGAGAAATAGGGGAATTATTGCTAAATCCTATACTTTTAAACGAGAAAATCTTGAATGTGTGTATATACGTAAATTTTATTTCGAGAACGGCTCAAACGATTTTGATGAAAGTTACAAATTTACTAATATAGGTTTACGTTTAGCGATTTACCTAGGTCTTGACTCTAGGAAAACTCTTTTTTACAAGATATTGTGCAAAAAAATTGCATGTGTAAAAAGGCTAGGCTACTCCATTTTTGCTATAGTGTTTTTTATTTGTTTGCTTTGTTTAATTGCTTACACTCCTGATACAAATTAAAAATGTTTATTTTTGATAAATAAAAAAACAAATGTTTTTATTCTTGCATTCAAGTTCCGCATACCCATAGCGTTTTCCTAGAATTTTAGTTTTTAGCACAAAAATATCAAATTGTTGCACTATTTCAACAATTGAATATTTTATTTTCTTGGTAACCGCAGTATAGGCATGGAATGGAAATTCATGCTTGAGACATTTACGCCTCTTTAAAACTCTCATTCACAGATGTACTTTGAAATTTTAGCTGGAATATATTTCAACTGATCCTCTCCATGTGTGGTTAATGGCTGCTACAGAGTAAATGGTATTGATCACATAATTTTGAAAGTGTTTACGTGAGTCCTCCAGGGGCTGTATAATATTGATCCCATCTACAGAACAACCTGAAATATCAGAAGTAAATGGTTCAAGGTGATGATCCAATGCCCAATACCCCAAAGAATATTATTCCGGAGAAAATAGAACAAGTTGATGACTCAATACCTGGTACCTCAAGTAGTTTAATTCCTAAAAATGAAGAACATTTTCTGACATTAGAAAGACCAAACCGGGTAGCAGAAACTACATGTAAAAATAGGGTATTTGAAATGATGACTGAACTAAATGATTCTTACTCTCAAGAGAGGAGCGATGAGAAAAGAATGAGGCAAGAATATGAGTCTTCCGATGATCGTCTAGAGCATTTAGAAATGATACGTGATCTGGAACGAATCCATAGAAGTCGAGAATCAAACGAACAAAGGGAACTAAGTTTGTAAAATATAAGGCAATGACAAAAGAACAGAAGATTCAGACTCACAAAAAAGTTAGCAGCTTCACGACATGCGTGAACGAGCGGCTCAGAGGCGAATAGAAGAGTTTGATGATGATCACCATCAACGATTGGAAGAAGGATGTCGGAGAAGTTCAAGACGACAACAAGCATTACGGCTAAACCAAATTATGTTCCTACAAGGCAGCTACAACGGCTGATATTTCTCACCATAGTTTGCAACCTTTTAGTGTTGCTTGTATTCATGATGAAGCATTGTATTTTCCTGAAGAACGTGTGTCAAATCGAATTCATTGAGATTCGTTTGGGGACTGCTGCTTGCATGGTAGGATAGATCTACCACATCCAGAATTTCCGAACGAGTTAGCGCGATCGTTTCTTCGACGTCATCCATTTTCTGATGACTTTTATGAAAGGATTAGAAATTTGAATTTATGTTTTGCAATTGCATCATTCACCGTAGATGACGATCGAACGTCATCAGACACAACGACACAGTCAACGGTCGAGGAGTTTATAGTTACTTTGCTAGCGGTCAAGTTTATCACAAATTTAATGTAGCAGCTCACCCCACTCAAAATGATGATGGAAAATTTGAACGGCCTCAATATGGAAATACATACATTTGGATAATCAGGATGCTCTTAGTGCACGCATAAACAATGCCATTGATCATGGTACCAGTGATAATCTTATCAGTCTCTTGGAATATATTTTGAGATCTGAAAATCCGTTTGCTCTAGGATTCATGATAATGCGGGAAGTAGAAGAAGAAGCTAATAGACGCGCTGCTGCAGAAGGTGTAGAGCCGCCTTGTGTTAAGCTGCTTTTTGCGTTACCTGATGCCGTTGATCACATAAGGTTTAACATCCCCCTTCAGAATGATAATTGTGCCATTGTTACCCTCAATGCTGACCAAAGCATTCCAGATAAAGAGTTAATTATTCGTAATCGTGGGAAATCATTAGTCACCATGAACAATGTTGACAGTCGTATTGAAAAGCCTTTGAAAAACCCTTTACTTATCCTCTATTTTACCCAAAATTTGCAATTTTGGATTCTTTGAATTAATATTCCTTAAAAAACACCTTATACCAGTCATCAAAATTGGACCATATTTGATCTAGCTCAGTATCAATTAGCAGTTAGACCTCAACTTGCCAAATATTCGCCTTCAGACAGCAACCTAAGACATCCTGATCTCCGCTTTTTGAAGTTCAATGCTTTGCATTTCGGTGGTCGGGTTTTTCAGCAATATCTGGTTGATACTTATATACGAGTGGAACATGACTCTTATCCAATTTATTAAAGCAAATTAAAAAAAAACTCGCAGAAAACTGTACAAGAGTGAGTGGTTCAATTTTTGAGTGAATTGGCTGAAAAAAAGAATGCTGTTGTTGGTGAAAGGATTATTTTGCCTTCTGCGTTTCCTGGATCTACACGTTTTTACACTGAACATTTTGAAGAAGATATGGCCATAGTCCGTCGACTTGGATCCTCAGACTTCTTCATCACAATGGCCCGAATTTGCGGAAGCAGCTCGTACAACTTTTGAAGATAGACCAACCTTGCAACAACTGGCCCAAGAGCATCCTGACTCAATGACTTTGACACACGAGAAATGTTGTATGGAAAGAAATATTGAATAATTTTGAATCTAAGAATAACAATAATCTGTCAATGAATATTTGAAATAATGAAAACAATATTAAATGAAAGGAAAACTTTGTTTTATTCCACCAATTTATTTGTCGGTACTACTAGTTTCGACGCAGCGGCGTCATCTTCAGGTACCTGAAGATGACGCCGCTGCGTCGAAACTAGTAGTACCGACAAATAAATTGGTGGAATAAAACAAAGTTTTCCTTTC
Source organism: Pyrrhosoma nymphula (assembly GCA_963573305.1). NCBI lineage: Eukaryota > Metazoa > Arthropoda > Insecta > Odonata > Coenagrionidae > Pyrrhosoma > Pyrrhosoma nymphula. The sequence goes on from OY754328.1 coordinate 10,822,875, forward strand.
ATTTAATATATAATGAACTTCCACAAAGTTGAGCCTGAGACGATGGAGATGAATGAAAACAATGTAAACATTGAATTTATTGATGATTTAAGAATTGCGTTAGAAGAACATTTTTGTGTTAGTGGTGTTTTTGAGTTTTCTTTATGCTACCTAATTACATCATCACTACTATATATTTTTTTTAATATCCGTTTTGCTTTATAAAATTTGTTTTAATGAAACCTTTAATCGCACTATGTGAATGCCCAATATAATTAAAATAGACAATAAGGAGCAGAATAGGAGCATAAAAGTTCTTAGTACTCCAAATAAACATCGAGCAACGCTCGGTAACCAGGATCTGGTAATTAAAGGCACATGGTGCCAATTACCGGATTAATATATAAAAAATAAAAATAAATAAATCATGATCATACTCTATTCCGTCGAGTGACTGTCTCCGCAATCACTCTTGTCTCCATCTACTCATTTTCCTGAAATGCCTCTTCAACTCTATCTAACCTTCTCTTTCAAAAAGTCAACGGCTCTGTCTACTTCTTCCCCTATTTATTCTCTCTCATCCGCAGTTGCTTCCCACACTTTTACTATTACCAAATGGCCAATTTAGTGCCAATTCTTTTCTAAAATGGATCATTATTACGAATTTACTTAACTTTATTTAACTAAAGAATTATTTCTTACACCTCTGACTTTTTTATGAATATTTTTCCCTCTTACATTGCTCATATGTGACGCCAAAATATGTAATTACGGATAAGTAGTAAAATATCTTCCAGATTAGGTATAAAACAGAGGCCATGAGATATTAAACACGGAGAATTTTGCTGTTTTAGTGGAATGACATAATATTACGGGAAAAAAATGGAAATTTCTGTGAAAGTTTTCTTTTTAATTGTTCTCGACCGGTTTCGACGACAAGGTGCCATGAATGAAACACCAGAATGATAGAGACTAAGTAAAAACTTAATTACTAGGTTATTTCAGTAAATCATACTAGCTTTTTAATTTCGTTTAACCTTAACAAAGCATGTTCTCTTCTTCATGTGCACATGGATAACAGAGAATTAGTAACACGTGAGTACCCGGAAGTGGTATCGAGAATTAGAGAGAAGCCGAATTGTTCAGGACCTGTTAGAAGAGTAGGTGCATAGTATAATAAATATAGTCGTCTAGAGCCGCAATATATTGCACAAGGAAGCATTGTAAGGGAGCAAGTATATTAAGAATTATATCGCTAAATACTGAAGTTGGGGCGGTGCCGTGCTCCGCCCAGGTCGCATCAGCCTTTTGTGTGCCCCACCCTCGTCGAAAGTGCACTCGGCACGAAATTCTGCACGTACTTCAGAAGGAAAATGAATTACGCCTGTTTTTATTGAATCATCCCATCCACTAATGCTTTTAAAGTAATATGTGCCACATTAAAAGTGATCCAAAGCAAGAAGACGAGAGAAAAAACCTTTCAAACCATGACACTTTTTCCGAGCCTCATTCAGGGCTTTGACCACATCATACTCTAAAGACGGCTTTACACGAGGAATTTTATTCCAAAATCTAATGTATTCATGAATTTGCATTGAAAATTGCGTCGTTTAAAGCGATGAACTGCTAGAATGCATGCTCAAATGCATATAGACGAGAGATGGGAAAATAGCCTCTGATCTAATTCCGAGCCTGCATTGTGACCAAGGACGCTATTTCAAATTGCGCAATAAATTGCCTTGTGTACAACAGCCTAGAGGACTTCATCATCGTTCTTTCAAAACAAACACAAACCTTCAGTTATACCTAATAAACCAACAGTTATGCCTACTAGAAGTTCTTTCGTTCAAATATCTCTAGCAGCAAAATACCAAAACGGTTGGTGTCCAAAAACGTCTTGTCCGAAGCACTTGAAGGGATTACATTGTAGGTGTAAATTAATAAACGTAACTTTTTGCCAGTTAGCGCTTATAAAATACTGCTGATTTCCAGGTTCACACTTCGACATATTTTTAGAAGAGGGCTTTTGTCACACAAAAATTGCAGCTGAAGAGGATGGCGAGGATTGCATCGTGTCTTCGAGCTCAGTGCTGCATGACACAGAATAACTATAAGTTTCCGGCATTTTTTTCCAATTCATCTTATATCTTCACAGGAGGGATTATATTTTCCAGGCTCTCTTCCACAATAGCGAGAGTAAAAAATCATTTTTGAAATTCTTTTAAAATCAAGATGACTGAGTCAGGCCGTAGCGACAAACCCTCATTTAATAGGTATAGCGAAAAGCATTAATGATAGCGTAAAGTTTTATTTTTTTTACTTCTCCCCAATGCAAATAAACGATTTTATACCCTATTTGGTGTTTTCAAAACATCAATATTCTGGGCATAATTCTTATTTCCGAATACTATTTTTTGAAAAGGTCTGGAAAAATATCGTTTAGAATGACCAATTGCTAAGATAGCGAAGGACATTAATGAAACAGAATGTTGATCATTCACTGTCACTTGTACATACATTTTCACTTAAAGTTTATATTGTAACAAAAACTGAGATTTGTGCTAACCCTCACGTTTCTTTGAAAGCGTAATGCTAGAGTTAACAGTGCGACGAGCACCTTATTCTTAGGCGCCATACATGCTAATGGTTACAGAATCATAATAGTTTAAAATTATAAACTATATTGGTGTAAGTTTATCCATTAACAGTCTCAATAACTGCATTATACATTTCAAAATGCTGTGCAGTAAGGGGGTGATATTTTTAAGAAAATATTTCTTCTCGCGAAATGAAAAATAATCAGTGCAAATTATAATTGTGCTGAACTAACTGAGTAACTTCTCAACCGACGTGCCTATAATTGTGCGCGGAAGTAATGTTCTTATTTACCATTCAGTTCCAATTTCTCTTATATTTTACTGCTTCATCTGAGTAGTCGCACAGACCTATATAATGGGGTATTCTTATGACCACCATAGTATTGGACGCAAGCTTGTATCCCCTACACCTTTCTCATAGTCATACCGATTTGTGATGGTATGGATCATTACCTAGTATTATGCAGCATTCTGGTTACATATATTTTTTAAATTTGAGATATCTAATTAGAGAACTACATCTCATTCTAGCATCGGCAAAATGATGGATTATAACTATGCCTGGTCAAAAACGGAAGAAGATTTCCTTCCAATCCTTAATGGGATTTACTTCCAAGCGGCGATGGCGAGAAGATCAGAGATAAAGTGGCGTTTGGTTTATCCGATACGTGTGAGGGAAATGGAACAGAAGGAGAGATCTTTTGGATGGCGGCGTTGGAGGCGTGAGGAAGCGCAATGGACGCAAGCATCGGATTGGCGAGTGAATTATCCCGCAGTGTGTTCTTACGCATGCGCGTGCCAGTCTAGCTCAAGGGAACAACGATGAGCGTGAGGGTTCATCGCTCCAGAGGATTCATTGTTCTAAGGTGAGACATGAAAGTGACGTAATTTGCACTACATGCGTCGCGGGGATAGTGAGGTGATGTTGGTTCAGTGGAAGATACAGAGCAGGTAAGGAAAGAATAAGAAAAGGTCAAGTTTAAACAGGGGATAGTGATCAGAATGATATGATCCCTCTCCAGAAGACGAAATGAAATATGCCAAGAAGTTTATTTTAACATTGATTGACGTATCTTTTCATTTCGCTTTCCTTTTTCTTGAAAATTTCAACAAAATGTTAAAAAGCTTCCTGCAGCACTTACGCAAATATACATAATACATACGCATTTCCAGATTAAAAGCAGAATTAATGGGTAGCGGACCAGGTATACTGCTTAGAAGCTATCAGAGCCCATATAATTCAAAATATGTGAGTTTGAAATACTTTGGGAATATACCCAAAATACTACAAAAAATATGGAAGTTTGGAATACACTTTCCAAAATTGTTTTTTATACAACATGGAGATTAATTACTAGGAATAACTGGAATATGCTTGTATTACTTTTCTAAACTTCTTTGCGAAATTTTGATAAAAATCAGCCATTCTTCCCAGAAATGTTGGTTCATGTGCTGCCAGTACGATTAAAACTGGTGAACTGAGGGAAAAAAATAGAGAATCGAATAATGTTAGAAAGAATGAATGCAAAGGAATAAATGAAGAAAAACACAAAAGATGGATTCATTTCAGTACCTGTAGGTGGAGAAACTACAGCGAACAGATAAAAATCAGTGGAAATAAAATGAATCAGTATAACTAACTACGCTGGTGTGCTTCATTTTCTTAAGATCGAACAGATGAAGAAAATCTGCCAAATTGGGAAAGAGACGCAGGTATGTGAGGAGGTATAAATGCATAAAAATTAAGCAAAAAACGTAACATCGTTTCAAATTACAAATTCATTTATTTCAGACATAATTATCCTACCCTACTTTTGTCTGAAATCCTTTAAGCCAGCTAAAAACAACAACATGCAATCAATGATGGATTGGGAGAAGTAGCTAATAGCATGCGGTCCGCGGTAATGGGAAATACAAACACTGATTATCATCCAGTGAGATTGGCTACAGATAATAATCGGATCAGAGGATACATTTTTCTATGAGTCGACGGTTTGAAATTGAGAACTAACGGAGGAACCTCAACCTGAAAAGCTTAATTCAATTATCTCTGCAGATAAACAGGGAGTCTAATTTTTAAGACCTTGAGACCAGTAATTTGAAATAGAAGGCCAGAATTATTCTTGAAACATTATTTAAGATACTTTGGAAAAGACGAATCATTGATTTAAATTATAGAATAACAAACTAGAGGAAGTATTAAATAATGAGTGTTACCAAAGATGTAGTTCATACATTCGCGCGAACGTGTTCACTTTATCCACTCTGAGGCTCATAAGGGAAGTTGTGAGAGTACTGCCAGAAAAACAATTTAGAAGGAACAAACGAGAAAAGGAAACACGTTCTATAGAAGGAAAGTAGGTTATTAAAAATAAAACTAGCAGGCAGCGAGTAGCCGAGGATAAGGTTCTAGTTGGGCGACCACATGCTGCGGAGCCGACTATTCGAATTTTCCCATCAAGGGTCTTACACTACAGGGAAAAACTGATGCCGAGAACAAGGGATCCGGCTGGTCGGACATCCAGAGAGGGAAGATGTTTTCTTTCGGAAGCAGGAGGCGATCCCGATATTGGAAACGGTGGAAACAAGAAATTTCGGTGGGGATGGCCCAAAGGGGTAGGCGGAGGTAATGGGAGATTGAGAAGTAGGGGAGGAGACTTCTTTCGGGCCAAATAAGATTCCCAACATTCGGCTTCGGAGGTGAGAGGCTCAAAGGAAGGATCAGAAGTGGAAACAAGAAAGTTATGGTTATAGGAAAAAAAAGAGAAGAGGCTCCTTTTATAAATTAGGAGGTGTTTACTTTGGGTGATTTCTGGGAAGAACAGGAAGGGAGGAGAGGTCCCTCTTCTCTCCTTCTGTGCTGTTTCGGGCGCAGGAGAGCGGCAAAGCGTGTTCCCCTCCCCACCCTCCAAAGCGCTCGTCAGCCCCCATCTTCCCGAGACCAACAAGGTGAGGAGGGGTTTAGGATGAGGGGGTCGTTCTACCAACCCCAACTATCTCCCTCTTTTAACTGATCTCCTTTCAAATTGCCACCATCTTCCACGAAAATGTCCCAAACACCCCCTCCCCGCAAAAAGTGCTCCCACTCAAGTGTCTCCAAATTTCCGACATTTTTGAACCTTAAGAAATCGAGACTGGGAATTTGTTTTTCCTGACAGTTGTCTAGAATACCCGAAATCAGCATAATTACTTATTTCCATTGAATATGCGCGGTAATGACCATTTTAGTAAATAGTTAATTCACATCAAAGCAGTAGAGAGAGAGAAGAAACCTGCGAACGTGGCTAAGGTTTGCGCAGTATTGCAGATGAGCTGAGACGCTCCTGTAAAAGGTTGACGCATAATTAAGTTTAACGTTTCAGATTACCACAAATAGAAGTCCACCGAAATTTCATGATTAACTTACCATGAAGGCTTAAATGGATTCACTACGGTTCCGATAGTCAGTGTCATTTCGGCTTGGTTTATTATGCTTGGAATATTTCTCAAAATGTAAATAATGCCATTTTTTATTTGGAATAATTCTCCCCGACTTCCTGGGGGTATTGGAAGCGAGAAATAGTGAACATTTCTGTGAATTCCCACCCGGAAATACAACTCCAAATTTCCCCATTCTCTGCTTATCACCAAATGTTTTGCGAGAGGATTAGGAGAGGAGCAAATTCCCAGTGATATTTCCTCAAGGAAGGGGGGAGAATTAAACAGAGGAGATGAGGGCAGGAATCGCGAAGTGTCTGCGAGGAGGAGGTAGGAGACGGAGAGAGAGGGATTAATTTCGGCTTCCGGGATTCAAATTTATGACTTTTCCCGAACCATCTCCTCCGGTGCATGAAATGGAAAAACAAATTGGTTGTACTTTTCCTTGACTCCATTCCAAATAAAAAAAAAGAGATAGGGAGACACTAAAAAATCCACCATTCATACACATTAATGCAAAGATTAACGGAGAGAGATCGCCAGTGTTGGTGGGAGAAGGGTCCGAATGGCAGTGGTTTACGGGCACGGAAAAAAGTAATCAAATTACCATTAAAAATGGGTTCGAAAGGAATGAGAGCTGATAACAGTTTTAATTTTCTAAAAACCGTTTAACTTGGCAAAACGAATTTGGAGCTACGGTATCGGTGATTAATGGAGTAGGCGTTAACCCACTAACGTCTAGCTTCCATTGCTTATTCGTTAGCTCCAAGAATTTACTTCTGCTTTAGGTCCCCTAATTTATTAAGATTTTTTTATATTTTATGCCATTACCCAAAAGAATTCTCTCGTGCAGAAAATGAATCCAGCGAACAACATTCATAAATACCTTAACAATATTGTTGCCGACCAATTATCAACACATCTTGGAAACTTTAAATGACTGAAAAAAGTGTCTCTAAAAGATGTATTAACGGAATTAGTTTTTACCAAATACCAGTTAATCAAAAACTGTTAAAATGTGCCTTATCTCAATACTTTTATCTTCTGCAGCGTTAGATCGCACTTTTTCATCTTGCTGACTGCATTTCTTAGGGAAGCAATAATTAGTACGAGATACAAGGTTCTATATTTATTAATAATATGATCTTAGTTCCACGTTATTTTTATCCATTTTCTTAGCACAAGGGTTTTAAAGCCAAATTAAATAAGTAGTTTGACTTAAGAGTTAAACAACTTTCGATGACATGCTAATGTTCCACCATATTGAGGAGCCTTCAGATTTATTGACTAGGCTAATTGTAAGACTGAGTGAGTTAAGGATGAGCTAATGCAGTGAGTATCCAACGCTTTACGCCGATAATATCTATGGGAAATATTTTTTGAGTTGCCTTAAGAAAGTGATCCACGCTATTTTCAGCCGATTTTAACACCTGCTAAACCTGATGGAAACTAATCCGCTCCTTCATTTCCCACGCCAGAGAAGCCTATTACTACGATACCATCGAGGCGATCCAGAAAAGGATACGAAATCGATTAACTTTATCTCTCCCAGGTTTCTCAACACATCATACCCTGTTGACTCGCGCGCGCTTTGACGCTTTATTTATATATATGGATCGCCACAGGGGTTTCGCGTGATTACGCTCCTCGGGTGGTCCTACGGAGCAAATTCGCATGATTCACGCCATTCATTAATTTCCGACACGCGATTTAGAAAATGGGATATCCGTTCAACAAGGGCACGCCCACATTTAATGTTCCCAGAGCCGTGCCCGGCGGGACACCTTCCACGATAAACTTTAACCCCTTCGAAACGGCCCTGGGGCTCGCGTTCGTCGTTAAAAAAATCCTCGGAAGGAGATAGAGGAACAGCGAGGTCTTGCCGTCTTTTTCATGGCTCAATATTATACACAACTCTAAGCATAAGATAACTTTCACACAAAAATATCACTCAGTGATTTGTTTTGGTTGGTTTGGATGGTTGAGGGTAGAGCTCACCCCGGTCTAAGCCACAGGCGTGTGAAATTCATACATTCAGGGTAGGGGGGCCAGTTCCTTTCCCTGGGCCACCTCACACTCCGACGGGGGCGTCCAAAGGCTTCACCCGGATTTGAACCCGGGACCCTTCGATCAGTGGCCAAGCGCTCGACCCACTAGGCCGCCACGCTCCAATCAGATAAAGATACACGCTGATAAAAGTTATCAAGACCAGTTTCTATTAACATCGAATACAGCAAGAAACTGCAAATTTTAAATCAAATTACAGTGACTATTCACACTTCGCAATCTTCACTGGATGGAGCGTTGGCTGGCGTACCTTCATCCCATTCCGAGGATATCGGATCTAATATCGGAAGCGTATGTTTTTTCAACGGAATCACTCAATCTAATAAGATATCCATGTGAAATGCATATGAAGTGCTCAACCCGTCTAAGAGTACTTTAAAATTGTGATCCTCTTTCCCATCCATTTAGAGTACGTTAAGGCCGATGGCGAGTTTATTTACATCATCCTACCTTCCCTGCTATAATAATGAAAATGTGCTGACTAGCACGTCGCTCTCCTTCTATAATACAACTACTGATTCTTTACACCCAAAAGAAATATTATTGAGACAAAGGAAAATGACCTTCGTTAAATTTCAGAAACATCGAATTTGCAACCCATTGTTTAAAATAAAAACTCCATTATTTATACATAGAAGGACATCATCATAGCATATTTTTTTCTAATATTCAATTAGACAAGATTTAACCTATACTATACTAGATAGACTGCTTGAAATAAGAGATCTGATTAATATTTAGTAACCACAGTCAAGTAACATGACGTAATTATGATCGACTGACTACCTGATTCACATTTGTTTAAAACTACCATATTGTAGTTACAACACTTAACCTAGTAGGCCTTAATAGTAGGCCTGAATCTGTCATTTGTATATTCACAGCCGTGAAAAGTCCAACTGAAATTGATAGAACTATCTTACATTTGGTTGTACAAAGCTGTTCCATTTATAGCATTTATATATTTATATCATGCAAATCCTTCAGGCATTAATGTATTTCATTTAACTCTCTCCCCTCTTTCTCCTTCATACCCCCCTCTGCCTGCCTCCCTCCCTTGCTACATCAGTATTTCTCAGAGTACCCTATACCCCATTTGTAATGATATTTTGCTGATGCCTACGAAATTTACTACATGCTATAAATGGTACACCTCTGTTTTCACGAACTAGTTTTTTTTAAGGAAACCTTTAGGATAGTGTTCATACACTTAATCATTTATTTTTCCCTGTCTCGCCATTCAACACTGTTTTTTTCTCAATCTATGGTACAAAGCATTCACTGTCGCCGTCATTGCCCGAGACCATTCGAGCATCTCTAGAACAGTGAAAGCCATCTCAAAAGGAAAATGAATTAATTTTTTTAAAGTAAGAATCCCGTAAAGTAACCATGAAACAGACATATTTTGTCAATTGTTGCGTATTATTGCATTATTTCATGATGAGATAATTATACAGATGAATTCCGCTGAAATAATACGATAAAATTTGGAAAAAACACGCAATAAATAGCTAGCATAAATATATATTTGTACGTAAATTATAATCTGCAGTCACATGATAAAAATACGGCTTAAAAATGATGTGACGCGCAAGCCTCAAGTACATCATCTTCAATAATTATCAAAGAACAGATATACTTTTTCTGTTTTTATACCTGAAAGCTGTGCTTTGTAGTTACCATAGTATGATACCTACAATGTAAAATTCTTGTACTAGTTCTTCTAGCTTGTAGAGATGAAAAACATATGCATACTACCTACAAAGTACAATTATTGCAGTAGTTCTTCTAGCTTGTAGAGACGAAAAACAGTGTTTTAGTCGGAGTGCTTCAACTGAAATTGTCATCATGAACTAATACTTGACTTAACTTTTATAAATATTCAATGCCACAAACCTCAACTGGTGTATGCATTTCCCCATATAAATTTTTACGAGTTCACTAGCCGATCATTTGGATTTAGAACCCACAGGCACTGGTTTATGGCTTAATTTTTCACGATATTAGAAAAGCGTTTCTGAAGAGCATTATAAAAGTTAAAAGCCCAATAAAACCACATGTATGTCAAATGATACCTAAATTTATAGGTAACAAATCAGGATTTCATAACTGATGAATTGAGTTCACACGAAAAATAAAATCATGAGTATGCGTTTTAAAATTACAAATTATGTTAACGCCAAAATTTGAAATTCATGATGGAACCGCAAAAGAATATACTAGATTCAGATAAGTGCCCATATGAGGTTTAGAGGGAGATTAAATTGAATGGTGGAATTATAACCGAGTTTATTGACAATCCAGCCATATCCAACAATCGAAAGTCATAACTATTATAGAAGAGATATTGTAGTGTAGTTCACCGACCATAAATGGCTTGACGCACTTGTCACAAATATTGGGAAGTAACGTAAACATCAGACTAATATCACCCAATTAGATGATACGCTTATGAGCCACTCGATTCAGAGTAATCGAAAACTTCTTCCCCGAAATAACATTCTTTCTATTTCTATATATTTGCTTTTTTTAGGTTTCCAAATAGGAATAATTTGCTTTTAGCACCACAGAGAAAATAGAGTAAAAATCAACGCCTGCAGGAGAATAAAATGAACCAACGAGCGTCCAAAGGGAGGCGAGAGCCAAAAGAATGAGAAGATAATCCTCACCACCACCCATCTCCTTTCAAGCGTCTTCCCGTTCTTGAAAAAAAAATGCCACCCTTTGGAAGTTGAGGAAGGAAGTGGAAATTTCTTCGATTAAAAAATTCCCTCTTTCCCTTCCTCTCCATGGCTTGCAAACTCTCCCCATTCTTGTTTCCTCCCGCAATAATTTCCTCTCCTCCACTACGTTTCCGAGGCTCCTAAGACCCTGGGTCTTTCCCGAATAAAGTCCTCCCACGGAAAACCCTTCTCACACACCCACGAGTTTCCAATAACACACCCATCCCACACTCGCCGTCCACTCCTCCCCTAATTCTCTAACCCCCCACCCCCCCAGTCCACGTAAAAAGGGTTTCTCTACCTCTCCCTTCTACATCCCCACATTTCTTTCCTCCCCTTGAACTCATTTCCTCCCGCTTCCTTCTCCTACGCACCCCGCGACACCAAAAATTCTGGAGGCCTCGTAAACTTTTGCGGGGGGACTCAATTAGATTCACGTCATTACTCTCAGATATAATCAATGGCCGGGGAGGGTAAGGACGGGATGGTAGGGAGTGTGTTGGTGGTGGTAGGACGGAAAGTCGTGGAGTGGCCGTCGGGATAAAAGCAGGAGAGGGAACTTTGTATGTGTGGAGGCAGGGCGAACGCGGCTGTTTTTTCCTTCTTTTACTTTTTTCTAAAAAAAATAAATGAATGGTGCGAAAGACCGAAAAGCCTAAATTAGCCCCACCCTCTCCCAACCGACTGTCCCCTTTCCTCTCATTCTTGTCTCCTTTTTATCTTCTCTCGCTCAGTCCAATTCCTTCGTAAACCCTTATTTTGAAATCCCCATTCTCATTCTCTTTCCCGTGTCCTTCTCTTTTCTGGTTCCCATTCGATACAATGAGAACCAAAAGACACACGCAGAGCAAGAGGGAACTATCCCATCCACAGCCAACCCCTGATCCCACTCCACGCGGCCTATCCTGGTATTCACTTGTATTTTTTCCACCAACCTAACTACGCCGATCGAACGCTTCCAACGCACATCGAGCAACCTCCTTGCGTCTATATCCTTCCCTCCCTCCCTTCTTAGCCTTAGCTTTTCGATATTCAAAATTGCATATCGCATTTAGAACTAAGTTTCGAAAAAATCGATATATCGCATGGTATCGCATGATATAACCTCGCATACTGCATTTGCATGATACTGAATATTGGATATCGCATTGAACGATATCAATCGTATACAATATAGTCTTATATATTGCATCTAACTACCACCAAACCACGCTATGAAACGAAGGCATAGTTTTAATGCCGTGTAAACCATATTGCCGAGCCGTAAACCATATTGCCGTAAATGCCGTGTAGCAATACCTGATATTGCAATCCGCATTACGGTAATTCTTAAATTAAAAATCTTACATATATTCTTATGTAGCATTATGTGGCATGTAACATGATATCTCACATCAAATAATAAAGAAAATTTTTACATTGCGAAACGATGCATCGTGTAACCCGTCAACTCTATCTGGATATTCAAAATTAAATGCATATCTTTCAAAGAAGTGGATACTTAGCAGTTGCGCTGGACCCTATCCTTCGCACAACCGTTCGTTTCTCTATTACTATCTCACTTAACACATTTACAATCCAGTTTGGCCGTTCGACCGTTTGGAAACGGATCTCTTGGCTGACCAATCCGAGATCCCTACGTTCAACTCTCCCCACACAACTCCCTGAATAATTCCCCTTTTATATTTCATCATTTTATATTTCACTACCTGACCAGCCAGCTATATCCTCGGGGGGGGGGGGGGGGGTGAGAACGATGTTACGCGGAATGGCCGCACTCTTTTGTTCGAGAGGCGTTATGTGAATGCAATCGAAAGGGATGGGGAATCGGGGAATGTCGATGGACAACAGTGAAACAGAATTACTAGAAATAATCATAAACAAACTATATTCAAACACAGAATAGATTTTTTTCCTGTGGACGATTTAAATTCATAATGTTTCTTCCCATAACGGAAACCTTCACGTATTACAAAAAAAATATTCATAACGATATTGTATTGAAAATAGGATTAAAATTCGTAAGGAGTGCCTTATTTGAAGTTTGAATATTTCTTACACTTAGTTCCAATAGATCTTTCACTTTTAACAAGAAAACGTTCCTGTGTGCGTAATGGCCCGGAAATCCAAAGTTCCGATTCCCAAGTCCATTTAACTTCATCCTGTGCCAAGTTTGGACGTATTTACATTTTCTTTTTGACATTACGCATGCTCGCCGGAGATGCTGTAATGAAAAATATTCTCAAGATCGACGCGACGTCCAGACCTATTACTTTCTGGTAATGGTATCCCATCGCTGAAAGAAGAGACCGAATTCAATATTTCTTTTTTCATTCCATCCTTTTACATTCCACTCGCACTCGTTTCCTGACTCCGTGCGCGATGCGGTATAGCCGCACTCTTTTGTTCTCGAGGCTTTATACGTGCGCAACCGAAAGAGACGCAACGAGTTGAAGGAGCGGGATGTGAGAGTGGCGGACTAAGGGATTGGTACCCTTAAGCCCTCTCCCTGGAGTGTTACAGCTGCGAGGAGGGTTGTGGGTGGGGCCGGAAGGAGTGCGATGGAGAAGGGGTTATGGCTTGTGCCATTGGCGAGGGTCGGGTGACGGGGAAGGAAATGGTTTGGGATGGAATGGAGACGCAGTTATAACCATATCCGGGGGTGTTGAAGAGGGAGAGAGGGCACTGCTCCCCCCCCCCTAGCACCACCTCCCTCACCTCACACCACACGCTCACTGCTTTCCTAACAGCGCCTCACTCGACAAACCGCCTCCGCGCACCCCGATAAAAATCCATCCTAACCTTACCAGTCCCTCACCTCTCATTCCACTCCCTTCAAAGTCTATCCACCACCCAGCCTAACGCACTTTAATTTTGCACTAAGCAGCACGACTCGTAGACGGAGTTTAAGAAAGGACTGCCAGGGAATGAGGCGAATCTCGGGTTTCCATAGGTTTTATTGTCATACAATAGAACAAATTTACTTATTTTGTATGCCCCGAACATTCATGTGATGCATATATTTCATCTCAAATTCTGTAAGATATTCATTTTGAGATTGTTCATACTAAATATTTGTTTCGCAGTATCGAAATTATTAATGACCTAAACTATTTACTTTACTTGGATACAAATTATATTTTTACTTAAAATCAAAGCCCAACCTTTAAGACCTTTAAGAGGACACATGAATCAACGGAGTATATTCGATATTATCATAAATAATCATTTGTAATAAAATTCACAAATTTAATTCGGGGAATTTATAAGTCAAAAATGAATGAAAGTTAAATTGTAAAACTTTCCTGCGTTTATTTTTATGAGTTCTTTCACTGTGGCAAATTTCATGAAAATCAAAGGAAGTCGTGTTGTGACATAGTTGATTTATATTGGAATGATCCGACTCTCTCATTACGGACCCTTAGACCCTGGAATAGCGACTTCCTGCTGGTCCATTTGACTACAAGACCACTTCTTCCCACGGTATCAAAAACTCTTACTTCAGGAAGCGACGGTAAATTTTATGCTAATTACGGTGTGACAAAGGAAGATCCACGCGAATGCGAGATTAGGTGACAAGAAAACCTCGCGGCTTCGTAAAGGAAAGCTCTGCGCCACTTAAAGTTGACTGTTTAAATAACCATTTATGCATTTTACACGTTCATTGAGTGCCAATACATTATTGAAAACGGGGGAAAATATTTAAGTTGTTAAAGCTACAATTGGCTTTTTCAAGAGTACAAATGTGTGCAAAAGTTAGTATGCATAACAACGGAAGAGATCAAGCCAACTGGAGCACTCTAAGGAAGAGAAGATACAACGGATGGATTGGCCCTGCTTTCAGCAAGGAGCTTGTATTAAAGGAAAATAAATGGAATATACCCAGCTAGGAAGAATTTGGGATAATTATTTTGGAAACGTTATAAGATCATAATGGAGTCACCATAGAAGTGCGAAGAGTCGAAGGCTACTGTCAAATAATCTTAGGATAAGGAGAATGAATTGGACAGAGAATTAAGACATGAGTACAGAAACCTGAGCAACTTACAAGTAGAGAGATTGCTATGCATTACGCTATTTATGCAATGAAAAATTTTGCATTAGAAAACAAACAGCAATTTATTCAGCTGCTAATATCTTTTATTCAATATATCAATCACCAATTTGACCCTCTTGAAATATATCCCTTTACTTTTCCAACCCTTTAATTCTTACTTGTAAAATAATATCTACTTGGAAATGCTTTAAAAAATAATACCTGACTTTTTTCAAGAATGATACTCTAATCAGCCTAATATCATGTTCAAAGTTGCATACCGCACTCATTAAAAAAGATTTTTTTAAATAGCGTCACTTCATGTATCTAGAATGGTTGCTAAAACATAATCTTTAAAAATACATGTAGACATAATGTCACACGAGAAATCACATGGACGTTGCATTTTTAAGAAGGGGAGGTAAATATAAAGGTAGCGAATGAATTCATATATACCTGGGAATCATCAACTGCAAACCTATTGAGGACCAAACCCGCTGGAAACATATACCGCGCCCTATTAAAGAGACTGAGATTAAGCAAGTGAACAGTAAGACAGGCAATCAATGAAAAAGAAAGGTAACTTCCCTCCTAATACGCTTAATCTCGAGTACGCCACTGGCACTGGCTACTCAGGACAGAAGGATTCAATTCGCTAACCGAAAAAAGCTAGGAAAGCTTAAGGAATTCAGTTGACACGATTTTAAGTTAACGCAGAGGAAATTACTTAAATCGTGCACAGCACTTGTAGAGCTCAAAAAAAACTATAGGTTCGCTGTCTAGTAATAATGTATCTACAATTTTTATAATGTATTGGAATAATCAAGCTAGAAAACATTTAAGTAACGATGTTCTCTTATTTAGTAGATTATTTTCCTTTGTTCAATTAAAGTCATTAATTTCCTTTGCAATCTTTAATTTTAAAACATATCACGCGCTTGGAATTATTATAGGATTTCCTTCTTCGTTCTTTCGATAGTCATTCTTGACGGCTTCAAATGTCACCAAATTTATAAAGATCTTTCTATAACTGCCTTTAATTATGAAGCCTAAAGTCCAGCTCATTGGCTTGTTAAGCCAAAGGTCGGTGATCAAATTACTAGTACGAAATCCTTTACCTTTGGTAGATTTCAACACCTGATAAGCTGAAAAGTTAAGGGTTAAATTTTCTCCCGCATATACAAGAGTTAAGTTTAGATTTTGATCATCACGTATATTCAATAATGATTTTTTTACCTTTCATCTAAATTATCGCAGAAATTACTCCATGCTTAAGAACTTCCGAACCTTTGCTTTCTCTTAACGTTCCCCTATTTTAAGGAGAGACCAAGGGCACCAAAGGCTTTTAATCATATATTTAGCAGCCTTACACTTTTCCTGCCGCTGTATAAAATTCTTTAATATATCACTAGAGCATCCCTTTTGCCGACTGATTATGACTGAAAATAGACATTTGGCGTACGCGTTCCCTGAGCTCAGGCGAATCCTTATGTCTTCCCTTGTTCGGCCCACTGGCATACCCCACCCTTCCGTTTCAGAAAGTCCCTCCCATTTGGCGAACAAGCCATCCTTCAACCTTCCGAACAACTTCTCGGCTTTGAAAATCCCTTCCCTAGCCTCCGGCCACTCCCATAAACCCTATCCCTACGAGCCAAGGGGTACTAGCCCTTCCATCTCCTCCCCCCCTCTCTCTTTCCTACAATAAGGCTTCCACAATTTCCGGGCTGTGTTAATTATGACGCGAGGGTAAATAGCTCAGGCAAGGGGATGAGGGTAAGTGTAATTTAATGTTTGGAATTGTATCACATTGTTTTAGAGGAGAACGGAAAGCCGGGGGTACTTAAACAGAAAGAACGGGGGGTACTTATACGCATTTTTCAAAGTCTTCGGAAGTTCACAACAAAAATGCAACCTTCTTTAATGGATTGTATACGGACAACATTAATTTTAATTAACTGTCAGATCTTTGACTCCATCCGGAGGAGTCTCTAAATATTAAATCTTATTTTATCAACGGAGGCGCAAACAATAGAACTATGTGAGCGGGTAATTGATTTGGGCCTGCCACGTTAGAAACATCGCCACGTTGGAAACATCGCTCTCATTAACCGATGTACCGTTGCACGCGGCTCAGACGCGGAGGGGTGATCCTCCTATTCGTTCAAGTGACGTTATCCCTGTCTGCAAAGGTAAGGCAATGAGTCCGAAATGACCTGAGCCGTCGAAGCACGCCAAATTAATAGTAATAATGAGTTCCGTTTATTCAGGAAAAACCCGGATAAACGGGGAACTCATCAAATCACCGCGGAAGCCTCAGTACTAATATAAATAATATTATAATAGATTATGAAGAAGAAAAATCTGCACAAATATCGCAGAAACTCGACATTTGCCAACTGAGTTACGACGAGTAAAAAACAATGATAATTAAACTTGCTGTCATTTACTTCGATTATTATCGAAATAGTTGAATCCTATGGGATCATCAACATCTAAGGGGTAATGAATATTGGAATTGGACGGTCGACACTCACCACCAAATCCTGAAAACTGAACAATAGCTCCATGCCTCTCCTTTCGATGGCAGTGTAATGAATTACACCTAGAGCTTCCACCATGATATTTCTCTTTTCTTTGCGATCAAATAAGAAGCTACAGTGATACTATAATTTCTAAGACAATATACACAAGAATGTTGCCGGTTTGTCCAGCCTAATTTATCCAATTAATTCTCAATTATCGATTCCAAAATTCAGGTGGAATTTCTCCGCTAAACATGCCAATTTAGTCTTTGCCATTATTTAGTACCACACTTCCAACTCTACCTTCCAACTTCTCTTATTTCCTTGCTTTTGCCACTGCGAAGTGCTGCATTCTGCGATTTATTGGAAATACATTCCCCAATATATTCTGTTATTGTATCAGTAATATCGAATTTCGTAAGCGCGTAATTGCGATAATGTTTGTGTCTTCTACCTTATGCGCGAAATAATAGCCAAGGGAAACTGAAGAGGAAAATTATTACTTTTTACCATTCAGGGGTAATATTATTCAGCCAAATTGTTAAATCTAGGATGTTTAAAGCAGATAAAGCTCATCTATATGTTTGATATTTCTCATTTTTTTTACTTTTTTCTACTGGATGCTCTAGTAACTGCAGCTTTATTTCTTTCAAAATGTTCTTCTAGATGATTTTCTGTATTTTAGCACTCGGACAAGATATCCAAGTTGTCTACTTAAATATCGCGTAACTATTCGAGGTAAGTATTCTCTATTAAATATTCTAAGTTAAATTTTCTCATTAATACAACTTTGTAATAGTTGAAATGGATCCCACGTATACTTACAACAGCTTTTCTTAGGCACATATGAAGTATCACATACTAAAAAATAAATCTGTATGAATTCTCCTACGCTGGTCTTCACAGCACTGTATGCGAAGTTACATAAAACTACTGAATGGCTATGCTCGCTTCACGATTTGCGAAATATAGCCTTCAAATTAAAGAAGTTTGTAGCCTTTTCCAGAGGAAAACGTCCACTGGTACAACGCCATCAGAATTGAAAAGAAAATAACAGGCATGATTGAGGGACAAGAGGTAGATGGAGCACTATTTTGGCGTGCCCCACTTTCTCGAACAGGAATCAGTGCAGTGATTGGATGCAAACAGTTCCGCCTCTCAGCAAATCCATCCTTCGCTTGCTCGATATTCACATCACCATACTAGTACACTCGTATATCCGCAGCACTCGGTCCAAGGGCCCTTCAAATATACCAACACAAATATGAACGCCGAAAATGGATCGAGAAAAAAAGAATCATTAACAAAATCCAATTGCCGCGTTTGGAAAACGATAGTTCTGAGTCATTCTCCACTATTTCAAACGAAACCAGCTTGCTCATGGAGGAGGAGATAAAAAATCCCCTCATTAAAAAGTTTTCGTGATCCAATTACTGCGATTGTTATCACGACGGAGCTCGCCAGAGGAATAATGACAACAATACGTGGCTTTGGATTTAATTAGATCGCATTGTTGCTCTCGAGCGCTGAGCCCTGCTCGTGTTAGGAAGGGGGGATATCTCCCCTTGCAACATTCGGCTTATCTCTTTCTGTGACTGTCTCCATCTGCAGGTAACACTGCCTATATCTATATATCTGTAGCATCCTCATCATTTGCTTCTTTCCTTAGTTGTACTCAACCAAAATCTTACGGTCTCATCAATCTATCATTCACCTTTCTCCAGCTTCTGAACTTTTATTTTCCATGCCTATCAACCCTCCAGCTTCTCTTTTGTGTCAAAGCCTTCCTTGTCCTCTTCCACGCATTCTCTTTGCCTGCCTAAATGGTGAACTCATTTATATAGTTATTTCTTTGCTGTAGTATATGAGAAACCAATTTTGAGACTGCTGTTTTCCTTTAAAGAATTATTAAAAACTTACTGATTTCTTTTAATTCGACGTGATAATTTTTAAAAATACTGAGTTTTCTCGGTCTGAAAAAATATTTTGGAGTGGTGATTGAAAACCATACTGAGAAAATTTTATTTAAGGCAAGATTAAATACGATCTCACGCAATCTCAAAAATAATTTTATGGGAACGAGAACTCTTAAAAATATGGAATAAAATTGTACTAATTGTTTGATGGCTTTTGCAGCGATTAGTATTTCCAATATCAACCATTTTCGGGTTTATGCTGAGTAGAGAAATATTTTTTTTGTAAAGCCCAACTATTCGTTCTGCCTATTGAGTCTCCTAACGAAGTTCTCAGTAGGCAAAGAAAACCCGAGAATGGTTGATCGTGGAAATATGGAGTAGTATCAATGCGACAAAAATGCATACGTTATATGTGAATAATATTTGCTTCACGGTAATTAGTTAGCTTGAATTTGGAGGTAATTAATGTCTATTAACTGCAAAGATAACATATCTCCACATTTCAAAATCCATGGTACCGTTCGTTTTGTCCACGTTTCTTCACCAATTGGGTGTTTAAAATGTTTATACAGAAATATTAAGAAGAGATGGAAAGTCAATAAAGCAGACTTTGAGACGGTAGGGCTTGTAATGTCTGCGTTAGTCAGTCAGTCATCCAAAGAATTATTGTCAATTATTAGCTCGTTATTGGTGCAAAGTGAGAAGTGTCGGATATTAATGCGGGTTGTCCTTGTTCTAAAATAAAGTAATGGCCTTCCGATAATATAGTGAAGTCGTGGAAATCAATCCTCTCGGAAATATCATGGGAGTAAAATCTAGAATATGAGATTTAAAAAAATTAAAACCATGACAGCTGGTTGATTAATTTAAAAAAAATATGCAATCTTGCGTTTATAACTGAAAATAATTTGTATCAAAAATTGTTATTATACGCAGGGACAATATAAACTGCTTCTAAACCCTTTGCTCTCAAACAGTTTACAGCCTTAAAAATAATGAACGATGGTAAAGCTCTTTCTGTAGCCTCTCTCTCGTTCACCGAGAAATTTAAAACATGCCACATACTTAATTTTTATGCATAGGGAGGTACTACTCGGGGACATTTCTCTGTGATTTACCCTCATTCAACGCTAGTTTAAGGATATATGTACGTGATAACCTGCAGTAATAATGTGCGTGTAGATACTTTTAACAACGGTTGGCCAAATCTGGTAAACTGAATTGAAAAACTTCAAAAATAAGAGGAGAAATTTAATGATTACTTTAAAAAGGTCACTGAAATAAGACCTCAACCTATAAGGTCATTTATTAATATTTGCTTCGAATTTTTCATCACATTTCGTAAAATCAACTAATCCTCCCGAGTCACACATTGCCTCCCGAAATGAAGTCCTGCCTATGCACACTACCTACCCACATCGTCACCCATCTTCTCATTCTCTCTCCCAACTCAAAAGAATACCCCCTTCTAAACGATTTCTCTCCTTCCTCTCCGATTCTAAACTTGGGTTTCTCCCACCCACCGTATCCGCAGTCGATCCCCACTCCTCTCTATCATCCACCATACCCCCACACCCCTGGTCCCCTCACTCTGCATATATACATATATTCTTCCACTCCCCTCTTGCCATTTGCCCCATCATCCACATCCAACCCTTTCCATCTACCCAAACCCCACACCCATCACCTTCCCCTCCCTGCCTCCATCTCCCATCTTCGTTCATCCATTTTGTGCTGAACATGTATCTCCTCAACCGACCGTATTCCTCGCATCCATGAATATTCAGACGACCGTAAACTTGTGAAAGCAGGGGATAGCGAAAAAAAAAGTTTCCCGGAGAGTCATTAGAGACACGAAAGGATATTACTCCCGAGAAACAAAGGTATCGCTTGCGTATAAGTTTGAGGAGATGTGGCGGGGGTGGATTCTGAGGGAGAGAGAGGTAGGGAGTTAGGTAAAGGGACTAAGAGGGGGAAGTTCTATGGAGGGGAGACACTGGTCCCTATCTGCGCGCCCTACCTACCTTTCATTTTCGTCTATTCGCCACCCTATCTGGGTATCTTCGCTCCAACCCCATTACAGCACACCTTGCGTCCCGATCTTTTGCACAACCCCCCATCCTCCCTGATCTCAGATCCAATTCCCGTCACCGTGCTCTCCTCCCGCAAACTGACTATATTACCATGCTTGATAATCATTCAACTCTCCATTTCAACACTCACCAATTTCATTCATCTTAACATCTTCAAGTAATCGTTCCATCGCTCTGAGCAACGTAAGTGGTAGTCGATGGGTATAAATTTTATTTCGGACAATGAATGTGCACAGGAAATATCAATACTGTCTTGAAAATTAATTGCTGCTCCCCAGAATATGGTCTGAGTCTTTTAATTGATATTAATTTATAAATTTTAAGTACCTAAACTCATAGATTTCCTCCGAAATTTTGCATTTTTTACATTTTTTCCGTAACCTATACTACACCTACCTATTTGGTTTGAAATCTTCGAGGATCTTCAACGACTTCAACCTTGCTGTTCAAACAGAAGTTTTAAAATTTCGACATACAATGATTACACAACCGGTTAAATAATTTCTATAGTCTCGCTCATTTAACACTGACATATCTAAAAATAATTAGCAAAAATTATAAAATTAAAAAAGAAGGGTAATGTTATATTCACCGTTATTCCGCGGTTTAAATGGAAATGCTTGGCTGAGCATTGAGTCCCTTAATTAATCGTCATGCGGCAGATAAAGCGATTGAGCTGTAAGAATCCTTCCTTTGCAGATGATTTTGAGGTTACCGCTGAACTTGTAACCGCTTAAAAATATATAAGATGATATCAATAATCAGTCATAGGTGTTATTAATTATCACAAAGAAGCGAAAATGTTTCTCCCAAGTAACATACATGATGAATAATGACAATAGCAAATATGTTTCAATCCACAGCGTTTTTAAATGGTACTACTAGTTTCAACGCTACAGCGTCATCATCAGGTACTCCTCAGGCAATCCACCATAAAGTACCTAATGGTGACGTCGTAACGTTAAAACTTGTAGTACCATTAAAAAATCTTTGGATTGAGACATAATTATTAATGAAGAACTGACGGGTGTCATCCAC
This sequence comes from Pyrrhosoma nymphula, assembly GCA_963573305.1. Classification (NCBI taxonomy): domain Eukaryota; kingdom Metazoa; phylum Arthropoda; class Insecta; order Odonata; family Coenagrionidae; genus Pyrrhosoma; species Pyrrhosoma nymphula. The sequence continues at coordinate 10,845,263 of OY754328.1, forward strand.
ACGAACAACATAAATATCGGACCTTTCGAAGCATTCTCCACTTCAGCCTGTCCTGAGGACGCCTACAGTATAGTAGGTGAAACGTCGCCACCAAAATGACAACGCTGACGAATCCCGGGAACCTGCCTGACTGCAATACTGAACGCCGCGAGAGCCTTCGTCAGAAAATAATTATTATTAGCTCGTAGGCGGATGTAGTGTTGACTGTTTCTTTTTTTCGGGAATCATTCCGCGATGTTTAAAATTGCAAAAAAACAATATTTCGCTGGTCCTCCTGCCAGCTTCACCAGGTTAACTGAACTGATTCCTTAGTCTTGCTCGTCTTTGCTCATCTTTTAGAAATTCCGGCAACAATGGGAGTCCTCACTCGTATATATAAAGACGAGCGAGACTAAGGAATCAGTTAAGTTAACCTGATGAAGCTGGCAGGGGGACCACCAGCTAAATATTGTTTTTTGCAATTTTAAACATCGCGGAATAAATCCCGAAAAAAGAAACAGTCATAATTATTATTGTCAATATTCATAATGGACTTCCAAATGGTTACGCCTGAAAGGATTGAATTCAACGTACGTTAACAGGAGAGTAACAGAGGACATTACTAAAAAGGGTCTTAGGTATTGCAAAATATTTGAATTGATTTTTATGTCGGAGTTTGTATGACAATTAGTTAAACCAATAAAATACATTCATAATCATACCTCTTATAATAATGCTCAATATTTTTATGCATTTAAATATTGATCCATTATTTCATTATAAATCATGCAGGAATATTTGTTTTAAAATCAAATCTGTCTACCACAGTAACTAATCATTTTTTTTTCAAACAAATCACAAATTTTCATTTTTATAATGCCGCGGAGAGTAAAAAACACCTATACCAACTATTGTGTGCTAGAACTATTGGATAACAAATACATGATCTTTCTCAGGTACAATGTTTTCCACAGTTAGCCTCGTTCTCATTTCACGAATCCTTTAACCAAATCATTTTTGTCTAGAGGTATTATTTAATTCTTTGCAAGATGACTAAATGATAAAATAAAAATATAAGATGAAAAAGAAGAAAGCAGTAGAAAAGAACAAATCTCAGCGATTGGTAAGTTGGTCTCACTGATATTAAACGTTTACATTTAATTTTGAAATTGTATTTTAAAATTGAATCGTAAAAAAATTGAGACAGAACATGTATAAATTGAAGTAAGAATATTTCAGGGGACCTACACTGTCAGGTTCCCATGAACATAATTGACTTATCCAACTCGTAACTGCTCTACTTCGGTCGTCACCACAAACGTGATTCGTGACCAGAGAAAACAAAAGTCACAATGTTAAGGTTGCTCACTGGAAGCCATCAAAAGATCAGGACATGGATTATACTGATCATCGAGAGATCCCCTCTAAATAGATTTTTACACAGCTTGAAATGGAGAGTTTAAGGATGATTTCCCTTGGGGCTTCGCAAACGCTCGGCCTCAAAAAGGTCCCGTCCCGTCACTTTCCCACCGTCATCGTCTTTAAAATTCGTTTCTTTCCCGGAGATCATTAATCACCCCCACCTACCCCTGCCCTCACTTCCGAACCCAAGCCCTCATGCCCTTCTAAATGTCTTCGCCATTAACTCGAAAAGTTTCAACCATTTTACGCATAGGGGGAGAGAGGAGAAAAAATTGAAAGTTTCCGATTTCGTACGCTGTTGACACGATCCCACTCTCCACTTGCTGTCACACTGCAGAAAAAAGAACTTGATGTTATGACCTCGTCATTCAAAACAGAACGGGATTAAACGTTACTTTAAAAAGGAAAATTACAGTTTCCAAGCGTACAACGACTCCTTTATTTGTAAGGTGGCTTGTTTGATTTATTTCAGTTTCTCCGCCACATTATTATTTTTACTAAATTTAAGAAAATTTTACAATGAAACAAAATGGAAAACGTTTTACGCTACACATTTCCAAAAAAATGAATTCAATATATATTTATTTAGATTCCAATCAAATACCTCGTAAGTTACCAAACATAACCGAAAACAAATGTCACACTTAACACGATGAGGCATTAATTATTGCAAAAATCATTATAATTAAACTCCGTTCCATATAGTTGAGTCTATGAGCATCAGCCTCTTAGAAAATAGTGTTGAAATAATTACCATGAACTCCATATTCAAGATACCTACCATTTTCACGATAGGTACGCACATCATTCGAAACAGGAAAGTTTGTTTTGCCTCCTTTCACGTGAAAATTTATAATGATTTATGAATCCCTTCTCTCTCAATCTCTTCAATTTATTTGAGTTCTTTGTATAATTATTTCTTCTCAATTTGATATTCAGCATTTTCATACAGAATCAAATACCTATTTTGAGGAGGCAAAAATTCGATTCAAATTAAAATTTGAATCGGTGTTTCGCCTCTAAAAATTGCGTTGCGATTAACCCGCAATCCCCAAACTATTAATAAAATGTAACACCAAACAACCTTATTTTCAATTTATCTGCGTAATGAACATGTAGTTGGTTAGATGTAATACTCAAAATTACGCGGAAAATACGATAAAGTATAAACCCAATTACTAAAATATCAATTACCAAAAGTATGTAAACAACGGTACATACAAGCATATCTCAAATAATGATCTAAGTCAAGCATATAACGATAGTATATGAGACAAAAATTATTCGTAAAATAATTATATTTTCAGCATTTAAAAAAATTAAGAGCACACTTATCTCGTGACGCTCTAAGTCAAAACACCTCACTGAAAGAAAATACCTCGAAACAACAAACCAGCAAGGTTATTCCTGGAAAGATAAGGTTTGCAATTCAGGCGATTAATTCCAAAACAGTTTTTTCTCGTACAGATGAGATTACAGTCACTCGAAGTTAGCATAAAATCTTTCGACAAATTCAATTCATTGATAATGTTTAACCAAAATCGTTTCATAATCACGCGGCAGTAGCAACGTTAAGCCATTTCCAGAGGTCGTAGTATGGTTCGGTAAGGATTTAGGGACCGCATTTATGGGAGTTAAATTCATGAGAGAATTTAAAAAATCTCTAAATATAAATAATATACATATATGTTGAAATATATAATATTACAGTGGAGGGAAATGCAATCTACACAATCCCAGGCAAGTCAATAGGTTTATTCACGGCCAATGAATGTAGACCACACTGATGTTACTTTTATGATGGAGTCCATCTAGATTTAATACAATGCACTCTATCCAGAATAAGGACAACGGGGATGTTTCAGGAGTTTTTTTATTACATTTACATGCCACGAAAACTAGAAAAACTCAGTTATGGCTTTAGGACTGAATAACGCTGAGGGCCTAAGGTCATCTCTGTGAGTCATAGTCGTATGACCTTTCGATTAGCTTTTCTCGCTAGCCAGGGTACATTGGCTACATTGAGGAATCTTACGGGCAAAATAATTCCGTCCACTTTCATTCTCTGAAGGGCTTTGAAAACTAATATATATATAAGTCGCACACCCTTTTGGGAAAAATGGATTTGATAGCAACCAGCACACCGTTCTTGAATTTTTCTCCTTTTTACATGTCCCTTCCATAAGTCTTTTTTAACTAAATATCCGGCGTTTTGAAAATCAGCCTCTTGAAAACCAAGGCATGTCCCATTTAATTCTGTAAGAGATTCTATACGGTAAGAGTAGGTAGGTGTCAGTTATATAATTTAATCAGCAGGTGGGCTGAAATATGGCAAGGATTTGATATCCTATCTGCCAAAACTAGTTATTCGTTTACAATGTGTGAATTCATGAAACACATGCCATGCATTCGTCATCAGTCAAACCGTAATGAGGCAATACACGGCCGAAGAATAGCCCATCCCCGCCTCACCAAGGTGGTACTCGCAACTAGCAACTTATGATGCAGCAACTGGCATGGCGGTCCGCCTTTTACTGAGATAAATTAGAGCGCTGCAATATTTTGTACGGGAATAGGGCAACCGATTTATGAGGGGAAAACTAAGAGCCACGTTGTTTTTAAAAATTATTTAAAAATACAGGCCAACTAGAAAACTTGTGAATTATATAATTTAACATAGTACTAAAAGTATAGTAAAAGCAAAACTTAGATATTTCCAACATTGTTAACTTTATGCAGTGCGGCGGAATTGTTAGAACAGAAGAAATATAAATGCATAGCTTTAGATAGAGCTCCAATTCAGCATACACCACTAACAAGACACGTAACTATTTTCTAAATTTACCACTGTTAAATAATACTGAGGCAAATTCATTATATGATAGGCAAAAACAACACACATTACTCAGAAACTCAATCAGAACTCACCAAAAAAAAAGCGAAATCACATTCACTCTGCAAACATTAAATTTAAGTCAACAGATAAAATTAGCTGATATAACTAGATATGGCAAACCTTAACTGACATTAATAGTATGAAAATCAAAAAAGTATTAATTCATCGGTGTGACATTGTTTAGTAACCGTTTTGTTCTTACTTCAAAAGCGACCACAACGTACCACGCTTCCTCTTGCAAGACGTGAACCGAAACTTCCACGAACACGAAAAAGGTTTCCACGCATTGTGATTGTATAGGAAGCAGGATAGGTTGTAGTAAGACATCGACGTGAATAACTTTAATGGAGAAAGTCTCATTTCTTTAAGTAGATTATACAGTACATTTTACATACCTACTACACATTATTGTGACAGGAAACCCCGGCAGAAACGGATATTCTTTTACACACCTCCTCCTCGTATTGAACTAGCGTGGATTTTAGATAGATCTTTGTGGGGAAAACTAGTGCCCGGTACAGGCGTAAAAACTGTATTTTGCACACATGCAATTCTTGTTTACCAAGGCGTATCTTTTTGGTTGCGCAAGTGCTGAACGAAGAGCAACGGAAGTACATGAAGGGAGGCACGATGACAAAATCACAAGATATTCGTGTCCACTGACAACATGGGGAATGCTCTCGAACGCTAACGTGATTAAGGTGTACCCTTGTATCAAATACTTGGGTAAATTATTTAAACAGAAGGATGCTTAGCCTAGGATAAAGCTTGCCCTTTCCGAGAAAATAGCCTCGAATTGGGAACTACAATACCATGAAATCAGTAACGGAGATTCGCAAGGCCTCAATGATACGACGACCCTGGTAGGGGCATAGCGGGGAGAGGTTATGGGTAAACGGTTGTCTCGGAGGGAAGGGATGAACGTTATAAGAGTAAGGGGGCGGATATTGGAGGGAAGAGATCCTGGGAAAGCGGGGCTCTTTCCTTGGGAACTCATCTTCGCCAGCACCCGAGGCAAACACTCGAATCGAACAAGTCCTTTGAGGCGGCGGCACCTCTTACGCTCCCCCTCCTTCCCCAACGATATGGAGAAAAAGGGGGGTCAGAGGGAAGATAGGTGGGTGGGGGGGTGCTTGCCGTTGTACTACTCGGGGATGGGAAGGGGAACATCAGATTACGGGAGATGGTGAAAGGAAAAGAAGAGAGGATTTCGTAACGCAAAAAGAAGGTGTGGGATGCCGTTATGACGACAGTGGAACGTAGTTGCCGAATCAAGGAGATGAAGAAGGGAGACATAAGGGAGAGGAAGGGGGAAAATGGAAGGAGTTTGAAAGAGGTGAAGGATAAGAATGATTTCGATAGAAATACATTTCTACGAAGGAACACGAGAGAAGTGGTAGAAGGACGAATTTCAGGAAGTTAACGGCCTAAGATCCCGAGTTCAAATAGCTTCGTTTCAACACCAAAAACTTACCAAACAAAATTTTAATAACAATGTCTGAGAAATTTTCCCGGGTGCCTTTCTTCCGCAGCGACCTTCCTGCATCTCGCCCACCATATTTCGCTTGTTCCGACGACGAACCTTCACACGGATACTTTTCCTCCTCTCTGCGAATTGGAAGAAAGAAACAGGCGTTAAACTTAAACTAGGCACTTCTCGTATCAATCAGAAGATCACTTGCCGACCAGAGTCCTGACAGGAGGGCTTTAGTTGTTTGCTTTAACCAGAATTTAAAATATCAAAGGCAATAGCATAGAGATAGAGGACTCACCACTAGCGTAAAAGCCGTATATATTTTGTAGTTCCGGAAGGGTAACGTAGATGGCGAGGATGAAATTTTGACAAATTTTTGAATTTGCTCGTTCCACAAGCCTGAAAACATATCCTGACCCAGAAATGGTCGCTGCGTTTAGTGATGACAATAATTAGTCGATTTTGTTCATAACAATAGTTGTAAAAAATATTTCCTTGAATTTCGGCTAGTAACTTAGCTTTTCCGAGTTTATATTCCTAATCCAGTTGCCGGCAGACTGTTCTCTGTATAACGTTGAAACTTGCAGAAAACGTTTATTGTACATTTTTTACATAATGGTGAACTTTAATTTGTGCTCAACTCAGCATCAACGTTGTTATGTTTGTTTAAATTTCTTATGGACGAAAAATCTGGAATTTTGCAACGTACAAAGCGATCGCCTGATAACTTTCGTATCTTACTATATAGGTCCATATATGCTCCATATGGCATTTGGGTAAAACTATACATGTATTTTTGGTGAAAACATTGTAACTTTATCTCGAGTACGAAAGGAGATACAAATTTTTGATTTTCTCAAATATTTTTACCGCACCATTATTTCAGCCGCACGCTATTTCGTGGCAGTTTTCCGTGGTTATCTTCTTCACTCAACAGTTCTCAATACCAACCTAAAACTTTCAGGGAAAGATTTTGATACCTTACTTCCCCTATCAGTAAACCTTTTTAAGTTTTTAGCAGAGTTTCGATGTTGTTATATTTAGTTAAGTATCTTCGGGCCAAAACTTCCGATTTTGGAAAGGTTGCCTACTAACTGTCGTATCATACCATATAGGTCCATATATGCTGCGTATGAATTTGGAATAAAATTATAAATATATTTTTAGTGATAGAATTGTAACTTATGAAAAATATCAATATATAATATCAGAAATATGTTCTAAACACAATGTGCAGCATTGTTCCACGGACTGACTGCGGCCCTCGAGTTTGGGACAGGATTGCCTGGATCAACAAGAGGCTGTGGAAATTCTGTGTGAGCATTGGGGCAGAGTTCGTGGATCTTCGGCCGGTGCTTAGATCGTGCCGGGCTCCCCTCAACTCGTCTGGGGTGCATTATTCCAACGAGGCGTCTGAACGGGTGGCTCGTAGGATTTTTGAGCACTGTAGATATTTTTTAGACTAGAGGGTAGGTCATCTAGTGGGATTTGTAAAGATTTAACCGAACGTAGCCTCCGAGGAAGTCCGCATTGCGAAAATGTTCACATCCAAGTAAACTTAGAAGGACTAAAGCCGGAAAATAGCGACAATATTCCCAAAACGCGTACTCCAGCGAAAGAAAATATATCAAATGTAATAAGCACTTCCAGTGAAATTCACCCACCTAATACCCATAAGCGTGGAAAAGAACCAACCGACACTCAATCTACAAAATATTACATTAACTTTGTAGTAGTTAATTGCCGTAGCGTTAAAAACAAGCGCGCTGAAATCGAGCATATATTTCAGGACGCAGACGTGGTCATAGGAACGGAGAGCTGGCTTACAGAGGATATAAGTGACAGCGAAGTTTTTCCTCCAGGATATAAAATCTACAGATGCGATCGAAGCGATAGGACAGGAGGCGGAGTTTTTATAGCAGTTAAATTTACACAGCACCGCCCATGAAATAACTGATAATGAAATAGAAAGCGTATGGTGTACAATTAAACAACGAAACAAAAGGAGTATACATGTTTGCTCTTTTTATAGACCTCCAAACTCCGAAGCTGATATTATTTACCAATTAGAAAATCAAATATCCGCATTTACTTTGAGAGACAGTAAAAGTGTAATCATTATTGGGGGAGATTTTAATCTGCCATCTATAAATTGGGATTCTTACACTGTAAAGCCAAATTCAAGGAATAGGGAAATCAGCGAGATCTTACTCAACACACTTACTAAGCACTCACTCGCCCAAGTAGTTGACAAGCCTACGAGAGGAAATAAAATATTAGACCTTTTTGCAGTAAGCCATCCTAGGTTGATAAAACAACTCGATATTATTGATGGCATAAGTGATCACAGAGTAATTTTTGCAGCCTTAAAACTTGAAGTAGAGTCAGCTGTAAAACCGAAACGCAATATTTATTTATTTGATAAATGCAACTTCATAAAATTTGGCGAGATGCTTAATGATTCGTACACTGACTTCGTAGCTAAAACAGAGGACAAAAGCACTGATGCATCATGGAAATATTTCTTAGAAATTCTACGCCAGGGAATCAACGAATATATTCCGCGAAAATTGAAATGTGATAGTAAAGAACCTCGCTGGTATAACAATGATGTTAGGAGGGACCTTAAGAGACAGAGAAAACTGTACAACTTATTCAAAAAGTCCATTACGTTAGGTGACAAATCGAAGGAACTTGAAGCAAAAGAAAGTTACGCTGCACAACGCTCAAAAACCAAGAAATCAATGCGTACTGCATTGCGAAATTTCAAGAAAAAAGTACTTGGTGAATTACTCGAAGAAAATCCGAAATCTTTTTGGTCATATGCGAGAGAGCTTCAGGGAAAATCTTCAACCGTAGATTCGTTATTTGATAAAGATGGCAAACTTGTCACCGATAATATTGACAAAGCTAACACGTTAAATTCCCACTTCGAAAGTGTATACACTACAGACGATACTCCATGTTATTTCGACTTTTCATTCACTGAGGAACCGATGAAAGAAATCACTATTCAATGTGATGGGATAACTAAACAGCTACAGTCGATCAAAAATAGTAAATCTCCGGGTCCGGAGGGAATACCCGCGCGTGTCCTCAAGGAATTAGCGCCACAGATCGCACCGTTCTTAGACATAATATTCAAGAAGTCATTGTCTGAAGGAAAGATACCAATAGACTGGAAAATTGCAAACGTTACACCGATATTCAAAAAGGGAAACAGACATGACCCAGGGAACTATCGACCAATTTCATTAACGTCTATTATAGGCAAGATACTCGAACATATCGTCGTTAGCAATATCATGACGTTCCTGGACAGTCGTAACTTCCTTCATGGCTGTCAGCACGGCTTTCGGAAAGGTAGATCATGTGAAACACAGCTCGCGCTCTTTCTTCATGACGTTCTCAAATCTGGTGAATCGAAAACACAAGTGGACGCATTATTCCTAGATTTTAAGAAAGCTTTCGACACGGTACCTCACAACAAACTTTTATACAAATTACAGTCATGCGGCCTAAACGAAACAGTAGTAAACTGGATACGCGACTTTCTGAGTGATCGTAAGCAAAAAGTAGTTCTTGACGGAATTAGCTCTGATGCAGTTAAAGTGACATCAGGTGTCCCACAAAGAAGCGTAATCGGCCCCCTTTTGTTCATTATATACATAAATGATCTATGCTCTCGAATTAGCAGTAAAATACGTTTATTTGCTGACGACGCTGTCATCTATCGCGAAATTAATGATCACTCTGACTTTGAAATTCTATCATCGGATTTAAACAACGTTCATGTGTGGAGCCAAGAGTGGGGACTCGAACTTAATCTGATCAAATGTGCGGCGGTACATTTCTTGCGGAGGTCGTCCAACTATCCCCGTGTATATGCTGTGGATGGCGTTAAGATAAAGGCGACAGATGAAGTTAAGTATCTGGGAGTTACGATAACCTCAAACCTATCGTGGGGAACACATATAAGAAATATTTGTGGCAGAGCTCTGAAGAAGCTAGGATTCGTCAAGCGTATTGTGGGAAGATTCTCAGATGAAAAAGTAAAAGAGAGGTGCTATTTCGCACTCGTCCGGCCACACCTTGAATATGCAGCAAGCATATGGGATCCGGTGCAGAAAGAATTAATTCGGGAACTTAATAAAATACAAAGGAAAGCTGCGCGATTCGTCAAAAACTGCTACGGGCGTACATACAGCGTTACGCAGATGTTAAATGAATTAGGCTGGGAGCCGCTAGAGACTCGGAGGCTGCGCGCTAGGCTTAGATTACTTGAGCAATTGAGAATAGATATCTTTCAGAGCGACACGGAGAACATCATATTAGAACCCCACTATATTTCCAGGTCCGACAGAAACGATAAATTAAGAGAGATATTTTGCCGAACGGATAGGTATGGGAATTCGTTTTTCCCCCGAACAATAAGGGACTTTAATAAATGCAAGGCGTAATTTCATAGAGCGTTTCCTTTTTATATGTAAACGGCTGGTGTCCTAACACCCCCCGCCACACGCCTATTGAGGCGGCGTGCGGGGTAGTATGTAGATGTAGATGTAGATGTAAACAATTAGTAAATTGGGTGTAGGTTTGTCTGAAACTGAAGTTCGCTCATCTATTTGAGCGAATGCCTTTGTTAACGTTTGAATATTTAAAGTTCCATTTGCTTCTGATTTAATTTTTAAAAGAGATAAAAATTTTATGTTTTTCGATTTCCAAAATTTCCCGCACAGATATGCTATAGTTCCGGCCATTCATCATGTGCCATGTACCAAACCTTTTTTCAATAGTATAATCCTGAAAACAACCCAATAATACATATTTAGCATTGAGTTTAGTGAGGCAGTATGTAGCTAGTAGAATTATGGAATTTGTAGTAAGTTTCAGGGCTTCCACTGTCTCATTTGTCAGTTTGCCTGCCCTTAGATTGCTGTATTGGTGTATCTGTCCTATGGGAACTAAATCCCATAATTCTAGCCACTTGATAAAATTGTTCAAAAATTCAATTTGGCAGCCATCAACAGATTTAACTGGGTACATGAGTGGATCCCTCTTGTTGATTCCCTTGTAAGGTGTTTTCACATTCATTGTTTCTCACCAATTGGAAATAATTTCTATGAAATGGCACGTGCCAAGAATTTCATGTTCGGGGTAGTTCACCTTCAGAATCAAATTTTTTAGTGCCACTGCATTTTTTTACTGAATAAATTTACTACTGGAAGAACATTTTGCCTCTCAAGAGAGCTAGGGAACAGTACTTTGCGTGATAACCCTGAAGCTTTCTTTACTAAATTATTTTTTTCCAAATCGTATATTGATTATAAATGTTGCATGTTAGCCACTGTTACTTGTATAAAATCAGATGAGTCTTTCATGATGGGTATAAAGAATGTTTGGTTTGTTTCATTCATTGCACAACATCTGAAACACTGACCTGTTGACTCAGTAGATGTCAGCTTTTACATAAATAACATGATAATTACATCCTTTTAGATCTTTTAGCACAGATAGTGTCATTTTGTATAGCTGCTGGCCATGTCTTTCACTGGGAAAATGAGAACCACCTCCTTGTTTTTTTAAAACAGTGATTTTAACCTATACTGTTTTCGCTAGTTTATTACGGTTATTTGCTGGGCCGATTAACCTTCCTTCCCTGTAATCTATTAATGGTTTGTGATAATTTTCATCTAACATTAATGAAACTATTTTTTCCTCCTGCTTATCTTGCATTTTTCATTAATGTAATTGATATGGTGGACTTCAAGCCCACCATCAATGGTTGTGAGGCACAAGGTCAGTTGCCTCAAATGCCCAGGATGAGGCAAACCTCAAACCTCAATGATCAATTCAAGATCTCTGAGCATCCGGTAGACAGCAGGGAATGTTTTGGTGCTGGTGCTATCATGTTTTTCATTTCTTCGAAAATGAAAGTTAATTTTAACTCAATTTTTCTGTTGCTGTCAATTATATCAAATTTGCCTGAATCCTTGTGTTCCTCATTCTTACTAGGAGCTGTTTGTATATCTGTAATCAAGTGACTGGCTGTCTCTAAATGCTCTTTTAATCCTTTATCCCGAGTTATGCAAGTTTTTAGATTTCTTAGAATAGTTTCTAGCTGTGTCCAAGATGTGCATTTCTTTAGTGGCCCCCTGATGTGATACTATCAGGCAGGCAAGTTGTTCCTTCATAAATCTTGCATGTTAAGTCATTGAAAATATGCAAAGATACCGAAATGTGTGGAGCTACAATTTTTTCCGATGCAAAAAATATTACAGAAGTTTCATTTTCTATTTAACACCAGTCACCTGTTGCACATTTAGTCATACCTTTTATTTTAAATGAACCATTTCTAATTGAATTTAAGTCTATAATACAGTCGAGATTTCTTTCCTTCTCCTGGATTTGCACTTCTCTGGCTTTTACTTCCTTCGCTCTATCATATGGTGTTCTACGTTGCCTGGAATAGATTGTTCGATAGTTAGGTTGTCCAGGAAAAATTGTTGGGAAAGCATCTTTTGTAAGTCGTGGTCTTTTCCTGGGTATCTGAGTTGGCTTCCCATCTATTCTGGCATCCTTGCTCCTCAGAAAGTGGCAATCGGAAAAATGTCGTCTACAAACGACCACCTTCCTATTGTTTTCGGGACTGAAGTTCTCCCTTGAAATCGCCCTTAGCCATTTCCGCCTCCTTGCAGGTGCTATAGGTAGGGGAAACACTGCCACTGGGTCATTTTAATTATAATTGCCTTAGCAATAAGGAACACAGCACATCAGAGGCATCTGTGAAAATGCAATGCATAACTTCAAAGGATGATTTTATGCTAATCAGTTTTCGGAATTACTTGCGGTTTTACTGAACAAAATCACGAATAAATATTCATCCATTCCGCGGAATTATTACACCGAGGGGCAAAATCGTTTTACCTGAAATTTATTTATATAAATCCTCCACAGAAAATGGTTGTTACGAATAGAAAGGAATGATACCACTCGAATTGTTTCATAATTGTACTCAAAGTCTAGCACATACACGTACTCCTGTAATTTCAAGAGCATATACGTTAAGTAAGTTAAGTTCCTGCTAGTATGTTAAGTTCTTACGTTTTTCTTTCAATGGCAGAAGAAGAATATTCCGGAAATATGTCACCTCAACCATTAGCTAATTGTTCCGCACAGGAAGCTGAAAAATTAATTTGCTTTTTTTCCCAAGTGAATCGTATTCCTTCCGGAATTAGAGGGATTTCATTCAAAAGAAAAACACAAATGACCTCTTCAGTAGCCACTCAACCTACTGAATGTAAAAACCACAAACGGAATATTACAAAAATAGGGAGGCTGTTAGTAACTAGCACAAATATCGCTGATGAGAGAGGAAAACAAAAACGGTACGAAATTGTACGAAAAAAAAATCATCGTCGTCTGCAGCACCAATGTAATGTAATTGTACTATTTAAATGGAATAAACGCACATAACATAAAGATATCAATGTGATTTATAGTAGTACCACAGTTTAGAAAAGACGGTGGTAACTCAAACTACACAAAATACATATACAAGTGTCCAATACGCAAATGCATTTGGCAAAATAACACTAAAGTTGGATGGCTGAAGCCAGCTTTTTAATGTCCTTGGCTAAATCTATCACGAGTGCAAAGCGCCCTTTTATGTAAACATTAAATCAATATTCAGACTCAACACTACCTATATACTTAAGCGATAAAAGAGTATTTTTCTTATATACCAGGCGCAACTTGAAAAGGAACGAATCTTTAAACTCGTTCTTTTAAGTGAACGAGAACGAAAGGAACGAGTCCGAGAAAGGAACGAAACTGCTCTCATCACTAGCACCCACTGACAATGGCAAACTAGTCGCCATGTAATCCGTTAAACGATAGAGAGCAATCTGAATAAGGGGTCCTTAGGGATGGAAGTAAACATAGCAATCATGCATGGCAAGGAGGAGGAAGAACAATTTGCTAACATGCAGTTAAAGAAGTTGATTTTATATTTCCTGTATTAAATGTAAAAGAAATAGTCATAGCATTAAACAAATGCAATAGGCGCGTCGAGGCGCGTTTTTATTTGACTGCGCACTTCCACTGAGCGAAATAGAAAAATATACTATTTAGAAAGGAACAAATTCTAGATACTATTTTGCCTAAGTTTCCAACATCGGTGCAGTGCTATTCTGAGCGGGGCTTTTGAAAAACGATAAGGAAGTGTCTAAGGCCCCGAACTTGAAAGAGGAGTTTGACTAAAATAAAAACGTATAGAACTCAATTTTGAAAAGGGGCCTATCAGCACTTTACGCTCTCTCGAATTCCTTTCCGTCCATCGACCAGTCAAAGTCACCGCACACCGTTCAAAACCCTTTTCTCAACTGCTCCGCCACTCACCCTGCGCTCCACCCTGTCTCATTCAATCCCCCATTCCAAGCGAATGTCCCCTCTCTTTATGTATAATCTCCCGCCCTCCGCGATATTTCACATCGACCCTGTGACAGCGACTTGATTGATTACATCTTCAACTCCCTCCCACGACTCTCTTGCTTCACCCCTATTAGCGCACCCACTTTCACAGCATCCAGGCCTTGAGGCGGTCAGACTTTGGCTCACACCCATACCATAGTACTCGCATCGCTACCACAAAATAATAAAAAAATGTCGCCCTCCTTCTTGCTACCTCGGTAAGGTACTCAGAAATTCGAAAGCAAGGCCCCGACACAAAAGTTTACCTTTTTAATCAACAAGAGATAAAATAAAATTTGAGAAAAAACACTCATTTATCCTGATAATGAATATCAAGTCACATATCTGTCAAGATAAATATGAATATGTCTTCCGCAGCAGAGATAAATTGGCGGAAAGATAGAGAGAAGGAGAAAGGGGGAAACAAATGAAATTTATGTAAGATTGGACCAGATTCTGGACTGATAAATTTTAATCAAGACATGAAAGGATTACTGACGTTTTTTTCAAGTGGGTTTAAGCAAAGAATGAATTTTTAGCTAACCAAATGGCATGACAATAAGCAATGAGTACAGGCTAATAAGTAGGTCTTGAGAAAATATTATTTCAGAGTCATTTGCATGGATTTTCGATGCATGAAATATATACACCAAGGAAGAGATAAGACTCAGACTGACATGATTAAAAGACGTGTATAAAGATCTCGATAGGATAAAAGTGGATGGCAGGAGGAATGTGGACAACAGAGAGCTGTGGAGACGGATTGTAAAGAAGGCCAAAGATCGCCCCGAGCTGTAGCACCGAGGGAAAGGAAGGAAGTTCAGTGATTACTACCTAACCTTGTACAAGATGTTACACTATTTAACACATTCGTCAAGTTTTGCTGATTTCACACGCATTGGCCACTCATAAGGGAATGTTATACAAGTTTTTAAATCATCGTTTTTCACCTCGATATTTATACTCAGGGGCATACGCAATATTGGGCGTCTCTTGAATACAACATATGATTTTCAGAGTTAAAATTTTTCACAGGGCACATCAAGAAGCACTAACCATGTATGACAATAATTCTATGAAAAACAAACCCAACGCCAGATCTTTGGGTTAACTTGGATCCTACCTGGCTACCACGCGCGGCGCAAGGAAACGACCAAGGCCCTTGACCGAGATGTAGAAATTTCATAATCAGTTATTTAATTTCTAGTGCATACATGAACCCGGGTTTTTAAGGAGTCAAAGCGTATCGCCATTAGCCACCATGTGCTGTCAATATGTTAAAAAAATAAGAATGATTAATATTCAGCATCAAGTTATGGCGGCTATTGCTTCAGGATTGGAAAAATCAAAATAATTTCACACAGAAAAAAATACGAACTCCAGCCCAAACAGAATCACTTGTCGATGGGCCCATTTGAACTATTGAACTTGAACATTTTAACTTCGATTATTCATTACGCCTTCATTAATCAGATTTATTAGATACGCAACATATAACTGCAAGTAAATCTTTATTTAAGTCCAATTCCACTTACCCCAGCCAAATAAAAGGTAAAGTACATAGTTTCCGTCGGATTAGCAGTATCTTTGAAGCATCTCCGATGATAATGAACCTTAGCTTTTGTTTCTTTTCTAGGTTGTAAATAAATCTATTAGAATTAAGATGCCATTTATGACGTACTATCGAGAAAATCATCAGGTATTAATGTTCTTTTAACGTATCTGTCTGAATCCAAAGACTGTCACTCAAAATTTACTTCGATTCCGCCGAATTAGCAGGTTCTCGGCAAGTCTTTCGATCACATATCCAAACGAAAAAATCTTCCCTACCGAAATAGGGATATGTAGCCATCCCCCAGAAAACACATCCTTATCTCTTGCAGCACACACTCATTACTAAATGAGTCTAACCACTCTTTCTTATCTCTCCCTGGTTCATTTTCCTTCCCTCTATTCCGCCCAACGCATGACTCCCTGTTTGCTGCCTTGCTATATCTTACGGACACATGCAAACCTCGGTAAAGCTCCATCGTGCAATTTACCTCAGTACGTAAATGATGGTCGACGGTGCATTTCCCATTCATGAGTGCGCGAATGAGAAAGTAACTGTGTAAACGAAGAAGGGTTAAAACTGCTGGAAACAAAGGAGGGGGGGGGTTCCGCGTAGTGTTTCAATTAATTAAGGATTCCGTCAGGATAATGGCTTCCATTTCACAGATAGCAGCCTTGCAATAATTCCGGAGATATATTTGAGCCACTTATCGAGGGGTGGAGGGATTTGTCTCGACTTTAGTGTTTCTCAAAAATACGCGCCATATCGCTCGTAGGTTATCACCAATGAGTTTAAATTAATTAGGAATGTAAAGTTTTCAATTGATAAATATGTAATTTTCAAAAGCATTCTCGGTCCCAAAAGCGAGTGCACAAATAACATTTCTTTGAAATTAGCTCTAATGAAATATAAAGCGCAGACATTAGCATAAGCGAAATTCCGAAAACTCTGCCGTGTTAGGGTTAACAAATTCTGGACAGCAAGTGCAAAGTGCTAGGACTTAACACTTAATCTGCAGTTGCAAGAAATGAAACAATTTTTTTCAACATGAATATAATTATTACGGCTAAATGAATATAATTATTACGGCTAAATTTAATGATTCCACCGAAAACTTATCGTCGAATAATGATATAGGCCTAATCGTGGATAACAGGAGAGAGCCTAAAACATAACATCTATGCAATATTTCTTGCTGTATACATTAAACTAATGCGTTTCCATCTAATTGAGCCTTGTAAACCCTCTTTTCATCAGGCACATGCTAAGTAATAAGCCAACTATAATGGTTATTGGCTCAATACTTTTCGGCACACAGCACAATGCACATTCCTACACAAATACAACATCAAAATTTGCTTAAGTTGAAATTGCACTGTTCTTCCTTAGTTACTTCAAGAACGGCTCCTATCATCCTCCACACCTGTATTATCCACCAGCTGGCTTTAACATGGATGTATCATGTTCACGCGAGTTCTTTTGTCTGGTCTTCTCCTCCTCGACGCTTGCTTATTGCATTTCACTAGCACTGAAAACATTTGAACGAGATGGGAATCCCTTTGTTCCCTTAGAAGCAAAGTTGCAAATACGGAGGGAGGAGAAATGAGAAAGATAATTTGTCCGAGGGGACGTTTCAAGGCAATGAAAAGGTTCGAAACTGTTGGGAAGGTCGAGATGTGGATACAGATAAGCCTTTTTTTTAATTTCCCCTGCCCTTTGAATTTAAAAAAAAAGTTATATTCTACCCTCGTCGGCTCATCTCCCTTCCCCGGACACAAAACCTTAGCCACTGCCTTCCATTTCCTCCATTTCCAAGTAAAAAAACGATCACGTCCGCAAAATAAGCCCCACATTATCCACCTTATATGGTTCACCATCATTGTTTCGGTTTTTCTTTTCATTTCTGTAACTCCAGGCGTGGATGGGCATTCATCCAGCCGTGGGTAGGTGACAACCACCGAAGTTACCTGTCCGTATAAGACCTTGCTGAGATTGAGTATAGGCTGATAGTCAAGGTAATCCGTTCAGAGATCATCCGTCATCCATCAATGGCATCATCTTAACTGGGGAGATTGAAGACGTCGCATAGAGGAATGAGGAGTGGTGAGGTTCCAGCGATAGTCGCAATGTTTATGCAACATTGTTGATCGCTGGAGCTCAAACAGTAGGGGTGCGCTTCTTAAGTTACTTTTGGACGTTATTCATTTGAGGTACGCAGGTTTCATAAAAACTATGAACAGGAAAAGCTAGCATGGCGACTGAAGAACACATTTTTAACGCTAAAAAGATATTCTATCATTCAAGGATATTGAACTTGGTCTCATTCATCGTCACCTTAAAAATAATGGCGGAAGCAGAATAGAATGGGAATTATTACCAAGGATTGAACACAACCAAGCTTTGCCATGAAATTCTTACATAATCATGCAAATAAGAGTGAACTCATCTATGTTAAAAAGATGAGCTCCTCGGTTCTACTCATTTTCTAAAATAGATTATCATCCGTTTCAGACATTTTTGAAGCAGTACTAAAAAGAAAGTTGTCATTAGCAGAGACAAGGACGGACAACCATCTTGGACGAAATAAATGCTGTAGAAATTGAAATAGATAACTTCAATAGCAATAATATCAAATGCAGAAACAGAACATTCTATGGCCTGAGTTTAAATTACTTGAGATAGCACAGTCATTGAAAGCATTTGCACATTGCTTGATGTCACAGGTTCAGAATGTAAGTCATACACCGAGGGACAAAAGAAAGTAGCAGTATAATTTAAGCAATTCCCTTTACTAATAGTTGATGATTGATTTTAAACTGTCTGAATTCGAATACATGAACCTTTTAATCAGATAATTATATACATTAACCTCTGATAATGAAAATCGTTCCCATTCAGTTATCTCCCAGTAGTCATTATTCACTGGAATCAAAAATTGTTCAGGGAATACAGAAAATCGATTTTTAACGTCGTTCCAGCGAGAAACAAATTCTCATTTGTCTCCAAAAGCCATTTCTCAGAGCGAAAATTATCATAGCGTGTTTATCTCCACGAACATGCACAGAAAAAAACTAAATGGACAAACAGATAGAAACAGAGTACCGGTTAGAATGCGACAGAAGATAGCAATCTCGTTCCCAAATGAATAAGTAGGTAGCTAAGCAAGGTTCTGTTAATGATATTGAATACCGACTTGAATATAATGGCAATGCCGGAACCACATAACTCCCTAACTACCTGAAGTGTTGTAAATAGTGATGGGTCGGTCATTAACGATCGAATCACGTGACGTGGGTCATCTCGGAGATTGATCGGTGAACGGGATCATTCAGATGACCGGGAGAGTCATTTTCGGACGCAGGTCGAAGTAGGTACGTGGTTTTCCTCGACAATTCTTGCAATTTCCTTAAAACTTTAAAAATAAGGGCGAACATTATGGACCAGTGCATGCTCAAGAACCGCGAAATTGCTCCGAAAGTATATTTCGGGCAGACATATTTCCACATAAACCCCGAAAACCCTATAAAAGTCACCCATCATGGCCATGTTGACCGCCGGGGGTCTGTTGACGGACATTGAAGGGTCATTCAAGAGAGGGCCGCGATCTACGATCATTGTCGCGGGTCGTGATTGGGAACAGGGTCGTGATCGCCATTCACAAACACGACCCGTTCATTCATATCCTGGTGCTAATGATAGCATCACTCAAGTGAATGGTGACCGTGATTGAGATCATGCAAATGACCAAGTCATCCCATCGTTAGTTTTAAACGGAAGTTGATTAATCTTAAAGGTAGTTTGAGCGAGATTTGAGAGCGAGGTGGGGAATAGAGTTGACATTAAAGAAATTACTAATGAGAACAGGAAAAAACATCAACGACATACCGATGCCAATAACAAATACTATGAATGAAAATATTCTCGGAAATAACTCCATAATAAAGTTGCCCATGAATATTTAGGGGGGATACGGGCGATTCCGCCACCGAACCGTCTTCGTGAAATTAAAATTAAATACTTTTACATAAGGCATAATTGAGTGAGTTCTCAGATTTCACCAATAAGGGCTGGGTAAGAATTCCTTTTTCGAATTCAAAATACCTGAATTCAATAGAATTAAATGAAGAATTCAATATTATTTAACAATGAATCAATAGAATCAACAACAAACTTAAAAGCTGTATCCCCGCCACCAAGCGGTAAACTAATTTCTTTTGGTTTAACTACCTCTTTAAGAGTAATCAAAAGTATTATGCCTAATCTCCTACCTTAGATTAATTAGAAAAAAACATCAACCCCACCCTCATTGATGAAATCCGAGAACTCTCTAAATTATGCCTAAGTAAGATACGGAGATCAATATATTCTAAAATAATTAATTTAGGTGGGCAGCGTGTTGTTATATGAAGGCATAATGTGGACGGACCTTGGATATGAGAATACAAAGTAGGCATGTATGATGTAGGTAACGAAAAGGCTGGAGGAAGTTACTATGTAAAGAAATGAAGAAGGGGTTTAAATTAGCCATTCTGCATGCGAGGGGAGATTGAGGCAGATATTATGACGAAAAATATGCAAGATGGATATTAAAGTGCAAAAAATACATTTAATCAGACACAAACAGGCATAAAACTATAAAAAATAATTACTTCCACAGAATATACGGAACAGTGGCAAGCATTAAGCAAGAGATTAATTATCAAGATTGAATGACATTGAGTAACCACTTTGAACACCAGATTTTATCACCACATGAAATACATGAAGCAACCTCATGAAATCAAAATCGATTCAAGAAAAATGAACATTAAAAAAGGAACAAAATTTAAGAATTCCTCGGAAGAGAAACATCCACAAGGAATGCAAAACTCGGCTACCTATTACTGGGAAACCAATAACAAATCAATCACAAAAAATAATTCCTTCAAAAATGCATTTTGGAATATTGAAAACACAAGGAAGCAAAAATCTGTCACGATCAAGAGAGATTGAGTGAGGAAGACTCGGGATAGCGAGTATGCGTCTTGACACATTGGTTTTTATCACAACGTTAGCGACCACATCCCAAGATAACGAAATCAATACCATTAAAAGTAAGAGGATCTATCATAAAACAAGAACGAAATTTACCAGTTCCTTGAGATACAATCATCTACTCAGATAAACGTGAGCATTTCGATATCATCTCGACTGCCAACCAGTAAAAAAGAGGGTGATAGGCAGTCATAAGGTAGACGCGCATTATACTGACGTGCAGAGTGCTGACTTAAATCATTTTCCCAGAAGATAACCATAATGTAAACAAAATTATCAATTTGAACGTGGGAAAGGAGAGTGGACAACTAGAGCGAAAGGGATCACTTGCTCACAACGTATTGGGAGCACGTTGAAGATCAAACGCCCAAAGGCGTGAGAGGCCTTTGGTTTCTGCGGTGTGCCCTTGAGCGAGGCGACGGGCAGATAGAGCCGGGGGCTGAATGGGGGAGGAGGGGTCATTAGAAAGCTCGATCAAGAGGCAGAGAGGAGAGGGTGGGGAGAGCTGAGGAGTGGGGCCATGAGACATTCAAATGACTTCTTCCTATCGCCCCTAGAACGATTCGCAAACCTTAAAAGCTTGGTTTAAACTGCTCTGGAAGCAGGCTTTTAACGGAGAGAGAGGCACTTGAAGAAGGCCTACGCTCCAAGTGGCCTCGGCGTAGCTCGTATTCTGTGCATTTAATTATGTTTTCAAGCGCTTCCACTCAGCGCTGATATCGCCACCGAGTTTCATCGTTCAGACCCGTCAGGACTTCATCTGATTCCATTCAGGCATTCGAACCTCGGAGGGTTTGGTGGTGAAGGAGATTGTGGGAGGCACGTTTAGTTTTGTACTTAAAAAGGAAGTAAAAAATATGATTTGGTTTACGCTATGGTTATCGTCGTGAAAAATTATTAAAGTCAACCTTATGCCCGTCAGTATCATTTACATCATTATCAGAGTTAATTAATAATGAATACTGAGGGGAATTGATGGAATGTACATAATTCAGAGGAGATTGAAATGAGCAAGTCAATATTTCAAATAATAATTATAACTGAGCGAATATGGGACTCTTCACAAAGAGCAATACCCACCATGGCATACCCATACTGGACAACCAATTCCCCATAATTAGCAGGCCGAGACTTGACTCCACAGCCAGTGTATAGTACACTCCGTTCTATTAATAGGCTTATTGCCTGCATGATACATTTTAGGAAGAACTCGACTTCCGGATCTTTAGCCGTAAACTAGAGATATCTAGCAGTTGATTTTTTTATTTCGTACTGTGTGAATTAAACGCAATTATTCTCTCATATTTCATATTTACAGAAGCACATTTGCTTCTGTAAATATGAAATATGTCCTTTGCACATAAGTTTAAAAATAAAGTCAAGTTAAATATAAAATATTTTGGAAACGACTGAGGATCCTTCCCTATCGATTCCTACAGGAAAACGGGATAGTTGACGGAAGATAAATTTTCCACTAATAGTAAAGTGGTGCGTCAAATATTTTTTCAGATAAAATGTTTAGCCACCCATAGGTAGTACAAACAAGCGATAAAAAGGATTTCATAACCCTTTCTTGTCTTTTGAGCGCAGTGGCACTTACAATATACGCGCCCATAAACATACAAAATGGGAGTATCCATACTACCTGCCTTAATTGGCACCGATTTAAGAGTTAATCGGCGACCAATACTATGTACCAATTTATTTGTTAAATGCTCAATTATTAGTCATTGTAAAATAAGTACTATTTTTAATTTGATCTAATTTTCCACAGAATGGGATCACATGGAATGTAGTGTTCGTTTCTAGACCCAATACGCCAAGCAGATGAACATATTCGTCGTAGTGGTTAGAGTCATCATGTACTTGAGATTACGATCGAGAGCCAAATAAACGAACTAAGTGAAAATTACATTTCAAGCTGCAGTACACATGAGTTACGCGGCATCAGAAACCGAGGTGAACATCAATACCATGCCTCAAACGCAGAAACCGGGCGTGCTCTGCTAGTGTAATCACACCCTATCATTGATTCAATGAGTCACTAAATAAACTGTTGGTTATATGCAATGCCTGTTTGCACATTTATCTGCAAAAATAACATTTCTGAAGTAGTCTTTAGATCAATTTTTACAAGCGGAAAGGGGTAATTGAAACTATACCATCTGTTTAAGTTGAATCGCGTGAAGGATTTAAAATATTTCCTCGATGAAAAATAATCTAAGGCATTCTAAACATACGTCCATTGGTATGTTTACCTTTATATTAAAGTCACGTATTCCATTCATCAGAGTACTTTGGAAACGTACATTCTTATTTCAACATTTTTAAGGACCTCAAAAATAATCCCATAGGCACATTTAAAATACCCAGTGGATCCAAAAACTTATCGATCAAAAAATGCTTTTTACTTGGGTAACATTTTCATCATATTTTAGTTCTGCATATTCTAACAATACAAAAGTTTTTAGGGGCAGCCATTTATTCTCCTGCTTTCTATAAGCAAAGGCAAAGACACGTTTCCAATTGACCAAAATTATTCTAATACAAACCCCAGGGTAGTGCAAAGTAAAACACCTTTAAGCTAATCGAACATATATTTCACAGACAATGTTCAGCCTATATGGTTGATTTAAAACAATCACTTAGGAAGATAATCCTCCCTATAGTATCTATAGGCCATGTCCAACACTCCCGAAAGTTATCTAATATCACGATCAAATACCGCTTGGTTATTGACTAATAGTTCGCGTAAGATGATGAAGATGAGTGCAAAGTAACTAAAAATGGATATATCAATTATTTACAAGAGAACTAAATTAAAACCGGGAGGTCAATGCTTCGAAGATGTTAGGTATCTCGCAAAGCGCATTCTAAAAAATTCATTAGTCTTGGGATTTCGTCCCATATGCGAACGTATTTAAGTCTTCTCGATCACAGACACAGATCACAGATCGATTAAAAAAAGTCTTAACCATCAGCTTAGTCTAACAGCAACTTGCACAACTATTTGACGGAAACTATGAATCGAGTTAAATGCAAGAAAAGCAATCGATACGTTCCTGTAATATGCTTTACTTTATTTGGATGTTTAATAACTCAAGACTTTTTTTTCTCTTCTCTGGGAGTTCATCATCCAATCATTTAAATCAATGCGCCACATTGTAAACATTCGCTCCACTTGCGTATCTTCTGCCTCAAAAACTCAATCCTTCATGTCTATCCTCCTCCATCCACCATTACAGCGGGAGAAAAGTGATAACGCAACGCCATCTAATCTCCTCCTCCGTCTCTCATTTTCCGCGGAATTCGAGCTGGCGATGAAGACATTTTGCGTCGGAGGGGGGTGGTGAGTGGGTGGGTGGTTGGGAGCACAGACGCCAACTGAAAGCCATTCAACTCGAAGGAGATTAACTGATTCGAGGATTTGAAAAGGGAGTTTTCGCGTCAACGGGTCTCCCGGCCTTCCTCCCCACCCCTCCCATCACCCAACAAGATCAGATTGATGACTGCGTATTCAAGGATACTAGAACGACGGGTACTTAGGGAAACAGGGAAAAATCACACGCGCGGGGATACACTTTTTAAGTGTCAATAACATCTGAGTTTTATTTAATTTTACCGAAATTAAGCTAATAAGAAGATAATAATCACACAGTTGTCTTCATATATTACAAGTAAAACGCGAATTAGGACGTTTATCTGACTTCTGAATAAACTAGAATTCTACAAGTTTAAATTTCTTCAGAATTCAGCTTCCGATACCAATTAAAATCAGCACTAATACGACACAGTGAAAACTGGTTTTATGGTAGCGTGGAAGAAACTGCCTTGTATTTACTTTACAATTAGGCCTGCAACATTATTAATGAGGCTATTAAAGTTAGAACTTCCTGAATTTTCAGCAGCAGTATATATAATGTAAAATAAATCTTTAAGTAGTATTCTATTTGATTAAAACATGATTCTTTTACTGCATACATTGAAATCCGACGGATAATTGAACTATAAATGTGTATCATCAAAGGAATAAAGAGGTATTGCTGAATCGTTTAATAAAGAAACCAATTTAACTGCTCTGAATTAAACCTAGTAGTAGGTACCAGTGGAGTTTGAAGAAAATAATGTAACACAAGGGGAAAATTTACCTATAACTGCCGAAAAACATCCTCTATCGTATGACTAAAAAAGTTTAATGGTACGAGAAATCCTGAAAATCGTAGTGTCGCTATCAACTACAAATTAATTTCATAGTCCTTCCACACGCATATAAGGAATTCTTATTCTCAATGAAAACCTACAAAACTGGCAATCTTCTTACTTAAACTTAACACGTATTTTAATCCAATAGAAACGGCGCTGTTCTTTCATCAATCCAAATCTAAATTGGGAAAAAATAATGTACTGTTTCGATACAATTCTCACATTCAGCTTCACTTAATTAATTACGAACAAAAAGTGTAACCTAGGAAAATACAGTAGGGAGTTTTCTTAGGCACTGAAAACGAGTTTGATGGTGAATGCATGTGTTCAAGCAAAGGTCTCTCATTACCAAGCCCTGCTATGAAACAGTACGCCCGTCTCAAATAACTAGAAAGGGCTTAAGGATATAAATTATGAAGGCTGCCGTACGTAATCCATTCAAAGTGGGTGTCTGTCCATGCAATTTATCGCGGAGCATAGAATTTCAACCGTTTAACGCATCCATATCTAGTTTCAAAATTAATTTTTATGGGAATCTACCGATATATTCACAGAGATAATCCCTCGATTACTGACGCGCACGAACAAAAGAACAAGAGCGGAGAAAAATTTATTTTGTGGAAAGTAAGGACTTAACAGCTGAAGAGAAATTCAGTTCAACTTGGGCACTAATAAAACTTATCGAGACATTATGCACGTACACCGTGAGTGGGAAACGTAAAATTAAGAGGCCTCGCAATCCCTGATTTTATATCAATGAATCCCTTATTTATATGTTTTATAAAATAAAAGGTAAGCATTTATACAACAAAATTGAGGGATATCAAATGAGAAATATATCAGCATGATGAGTACCACAGACTAAATGATGGCATTGATGCTGATGCCTTTAATAGCTAGAGAATTGTATGAAATCACCCATTTTAGTATTATGTTCATTATTTACAAAATATGAATTGGTAAGTTCTTACCTCTAATTCATCAATGAACGATCCTAATTTAAATAAATATAGTGACTATGACGTAGAGTGGGATGATTTTAAAATTGGTGTTGAGAATAATTTTATAACTTTATATGAGCCGTTGATTTTGCTGAGATATTATTGCAAGATTTCTTCACAGAATAGTTTAGGTATATCACTACCAAATTTCTTTTAGCACGATTCTTTTATGATTTCTTACTAGCCATTCACATTTTCATAAGGTATCTCTGTATATATTACGGGTACAATGAATATAAATATAATGTGTAACTCTTATACATATTTTTGGAAAAAAAAGGGAAGTGTCCTTCTTACTGAATCTACTGAGCCAGAGCAATTTTATTCGAGTAGGAAACTAGCTAGTAAAGCTCTTATGATGATGAAAATATAAGAAAGCCTGTAGCACAAGCTGGCATAAATGTACGAAATCATGAACTGAACAGCGGTAGACGGGCTCGTCATGATGTATCCCAAAAAGCTTGTAATAAGGCTGGAAGCAAGGAGACTAGCCAACGCTGATATTATTTCAAAGGGACTTTCTACTACCACATGACTATAATCATCTTCTTACAAATACTCATCTTCCATCTTCGTTGTATGAATGCTACTTGCTGGCTCATTTGATTTAATCGGCTTCCCTACGTATCAAAATAACGGAAGGCCAACTGCCATCCCGGTGGCCAAATTGTTACAGCAAATTTACTAACTTATCAACTCAATGATGTTGTAGGATATGATGCTTTCCCGGCGAATTATTCCTGTAAAATTCTCTCGGGCTTCCAACCAGGTCGGGTTCATCGTCTCCCCGAACCTTTCCATTGAAGACGTTTTCATCATCCTCAAGGATGTTCACCCAACAGTCCTGAGGACAATGGAAAAATCTTCCATCGAAACGTCGACGGAGAACCTGACCCGGTTGGAATTGCGAGGGAATTTCACTGGAACTCAATGATATTTTCCGAATGATTATAATGAACTAATTAATTAAGAATTTTCAAAGCTAATGAGTAAAATCTTGAACAACGTAACATAAAAATTCGACGCCATATCGGTGATTGCTTCAGTGCATGTGCACTCGACAGGAGAAGGGGGAAACCAGACCGCTTTGGCATGCTAATCATCGCCAACCAATAAGAGCGTACCATAGGCCAAACAAGCCAGGGCGATAAATTAATAACAATAGTGGCTGGCAACTCGACGAGCCAAATATTCACGTAACAAGAATTTCGACGTGAATAGTCAATAAGAGGGGCGTAGAAGCGTCACTCTATCCCCACACATAGAACGTAATGGTCGCAAGAGAAACTCTCTCCACACATAGAGCGGACGCACGAGTCTCTCCTCTACAAATAGAAGCTGAATACTACTCTAAAGCTTAAATTACACTGTGAATCAATAAGTGAAAGGGGAGTGATAAATGTCCAGAGAAGCTGCAATCAGCCTAGGACGAATAGATCCGGAGAAGGTCACTATGACGACTCAGCTGCAACTGCAGATCCAGACAGGTAAAGTGTGTCATACCGTCCAAAAAGAAAATTTGTAATTAGATATAAGGGTATATTTTGGTCTTGTGAGGGCACTAATTATAATTTGTTAAGCGTGATTTAGACGCTGAATACTCTGATGGTGTGCTTGAAAGAGGGAGGCATTTCATTTATTAACTTGTTTATTCATTCATTTATTAATTTATCTTGTCATCCAACAGACCATAAGTTGGTTAATTGGGAATTCTCAGTGATAACAAAGTAAAGCAAAGAAATATGTGCAAAGTATAATATATGAGTTAATAGAAATAATCAATTACAACATATATCTATCTATACATAATACTTTTACCACTGAACTATCCAGCGCGAGGCAAAAAGGGCAAATTATTATCCAGCAGCTTTAAAGAAAGTAAAGTTATTATTTTCCAAATAAGAACGTTTAGTTTAGAATGATATATTCAGCAGGAATATTATTTTCTACTAAATAAAGCAACACCTAGTACGCATTTACGAATGATCTCTAATGAATTGCGGGAGTAAGTCTTGTCCTCCGAGATTTCCGCTCCGCAATGAAGTACCTCCAATAGAAATTCCTTCACTGATTATACAACCAACTCCATTCCTACGCATCTCTTTAACTGCCTCCTTTGTTCAAATCCAGAAATTCTTGAAGGCGAAGCTTTTTGCAAAGAAGCACACCTCGGCGGAACGAAAGAATTTGCGAGTATATTTTATTACCTACCGCTAAAAAAAGAAAATTTTAGAGCACAAAGGCAAGTTGGAAAAAAGGAAACGATGCAAAAGAACGAAACCTCACTGTAAATCCTAACTGCCACTTTCCGTTCCATGAATAGGAAAGCTTTCTTCATTCATTCCTCACCTCCTTCTTCAAATCTTTCTCTTAGCCTTTTTAACACGGTTCCCTCTCCTCTTTACCAAGTTCCACTCTACGTTTACACCTCTTCAGACCTAACCACACTTCGTCTTCTTTACCTCACCTTCCGTGAACCTGGGCCGCCGCCGCCGCAAGCGCTTATGCCAACAACCCTTTCCAATCTCTCGCGTTTCTCAGCGTCCTAATCCGCGGCGCTGCTGTTCCCACTCTCTGATCTCTCAATATCTCTAATCGCACCTTTAGCTCACTTTGGTCAAACTCACTCCGTCCAACGAATTTCCGCTTAAGGTAAAACTAAAGTTTATGCCGCTTTTGAGCCATTTGTCTTCCATCGATGAGTTTTCGTCACTCCTTGGACCTTTTCTCTCAAAATCCACTATTCATTTAAAATTTACGAAAACATTTATCGCAAATTAACTCAACCAAATACACGGCGGATTACACATTTTAAAAGCATTTTATGTATATTTTGGCCATTACTAAGTGAATGTCTGCATGGAATTAAATGTACTGAAAATACATATTCGGACATTAATGGATGCCTGAAAGGTAAATTTCCAAAAGTAGCCAAAGCCATTATTTAAAAAAAACTTATTAAAAACTATTAATATGATGAAATTGGAAAATTATCAACATTTCAGTGAAAACCACTGTCCTTTAAATAATCGAGAGAAAAATAGCCAATGCCTCCTATGGATTTCGAAAGTGACATCTGAAGAATAAAACAAGCGTAATGGCTCGTCATTATCGTATAAAATATTTGGGAAAATATTGTTCGCCTTATTTCTTCCATCCTCTTTTGCTTGACCATTCCTCTTTACCTTTATACCCCATGGCATATCCTTCTTGTTTTTTTAAGATTTCTTATCAACTGCTCTCTTCTTTTAGCCTTCTTTACTCTGGTTCTCCAATCCGTTGGCAACGCACCTCTTCACATCTCATTTTATCCCTCCTTCCATCCTCCAATTTTCCATCCAATTTTCCATCCCTCACGCCGCCGTCCTCTCTTCCGCACCCACTAGCCCCCACCATATCTCCATGCGCGGTAATCCATCTCTCTACCTTTCAAATTAATCTTAACCCCTCCTCACCCTCTTCCTCCTCGCACTCTTTTCAAACTGCTCCAGTGCCTTTTCCATGCTCTCCGACATTCAAAGCTCCTCTCGCTCCCTCCATTTCATTTTTATTCACTCAAGAGACCCGCAGCACTGGTATAACCTTCACCCTTTCTATACATATACCCACCCTCTTAAAGCTCCCCACATTTTCCTCTGGATTACGCGTAGTGACTTTATTTTCTCCTTTTGAATTAATTTCCGAGAAAGAGAACTTGGAGCTGAAAAGCAGTTGCTTTGTAAATATTTGGAATGATCTTAGCGCTTGTGGCACCAAAAAATATTGTTTAGTGATGAACGATGCCGTTGGTGATGAAGGTGGCGTTTAAGTAGATCCGTGAATGGAACAATTAAGCACACATGTGGCGATTAACTTTACTAGCCTTTGCATTCTGATCACAGTTTTCAGTATTGAAATAAAAAATACACTGAAAGCATATCATTATTGAGAAATATTTCGTTCAAAAACTTATAATTTGACCTAACGTACATGTGAACACTTCAATGACCTCATGAAAACTCGTAATATATTAAGAATAACCTAAGCACGTCCCACCCCTCTTTCAATTAAATACGTGGATTATAATTATAAATCTCTCAATCTCAGCATCCCTCCCCTTGTGCGTTCCCATGACCCCTAGAGCTGGACTGGCAGGACTAATTATTATTGCTCCTGCCAACCAGGTAGTTTCGTGATGGTTTCACATTAAAAATACCGTTGAGAAGTGGCGTGGGAGTCTCTCTCAACTATCATTTCCCATAATATGAAATTCATTAACAGAGAATTTATTCCTGGCAACTACGGAACGCCGCCTACTAGGGTGAGTGTTGTGCCGGAGAGTGGGGTAGGCAAGGCCTCCGCGGTCGTCATCACACAAAATCCTTGCACAGCATCATCATTGGCGGACAAAAGGTATAGGAGGGAGAAGAAGAAGAAAAAGAGAATGAGGAGGAGTAAAGCAGCGGTAAAAATAGGAACTTGGAACGTAAGGACCATGATGAGGGCCGGGAAGCTTGAAACAATTAAGCATGAAATGGAAAAAGGGAACATAGATGCTTTGGGATAGTGCGAGGTGAGATGGAAGGATAGCGGGGACTATTGGAGTGATAGTTACGGGATAATCCATTGCGGGGGAGATGAGAGTCAACGAGGGGTAGGTATGGTAATGAATACAAAATTAGGGCTGAGGGTAGTAAACATTGAACAGGTGAGCGACAGGATACTAGCGGTAGAAATAAAAGCGCACCCGACGAATTTCATTCTGGTACTGGTATACATGCCTACAAGCAACCAAAGGGAGGATGAGGTGGAAGAGGTGTACGAGCAAGTAGAAGAAATAATTAGAGAATTGCCGGGAAACAAAAACCTGATAGTGATGGGTGACTGGAATGCAGTGGTGGGGAAAGGGAGGGACGGATTAGAAGTGGGAGGGTTTGGGCTAGGAAGAAGAAATGATCACGGTGAAAAGGCAGTTTAATTTTATAGAAGAAATTAATTAGTAGTGACAAACTCTTGGTTTAACCCTTCCGTGACTGTGCCTTGAAAACTTACGCGAACGACTATGTGGGGTATTTCAGTTACCCCATTTATAATTTGTAAAAAAAATGTTGTTTTTTAGTCTTTCTTGTTACTCACTATCATGGTTCTTTTTTAGTGATATAATTGCATGTTTTGTTACATTTTTTTATACATTGTAGGTTACATTTAGGTTTTTACGTCGGTATTGTTTTAAATAGCAGAAATATTTCATATTTTGTTACTGTAATTGCACTATGATTAACATACGTGTACATTTGATGGCAACATGTAGAATTTTGGCGTTATTCAATTCAGAACATTATAAACTTTATTGTATTCAACTTCCATCCCGGCATTCAAAACAAGATTGAAGTTATTTTTCTTCACTATGAGAGCTGCAAACTGCTTTGTTACATCCAGTACAATGCACCTTAGTCTTTTTATCCTCTTTTCTCGGACAAAAATAGCAACGCTTTGATCTACTTGGGGTGCTGTTTTGCGTGCCATTGTTTCTGTCACACTCTTATAAGTATTTTTCTTTCAAAAATATATGTATTGCATTTTTAAAGCCAAATGATAATTATGAGATAATTGCTTTCTTTGGAGAACATTATTTTGAGAGAGTTCGACTGACAATTCCCTAAGGAAAAACCTCCTTCTACTTTGATCATTAGCTTTCCAATTGGGATGATTCTTTGTCCAAATTATTAAGGAAAATTAATGCAGCCATATCTATAATTTCCATGAATATTCTAAATAGCCATCTTCTTGTGCTATGGACACATGCATTTTCCCGCGTCATTTTATTCCCATTATCAACTGCCCCTTTGGTTTGTTTATTATCAACTTCCCTTTATTATCTCTGGTTTGAAATTATTTTTTGGACCTGCTTTTTCAGAGTCATTGTGTTGGGTTGATAAAAGAATGACGGCATTTCCTTTTTTTTAGGGAAATAGGAAATCATAGTGATATTATTAGTAAACCAAAATAGACTTGAAAACATTTCCCTAGATGGATGCGGGAGAAATTCAACAGGAATTTCCGTGTTGTTTGCCCTAAGTGTACCAGTGATTGTAACTTTATTTTCAAATAGTTTTTGATCTAGTGGAATGAAAGTAAAGAAATTATCACATGTAACCCCACGCCAAGTCCCATAGTATGGTCGCACTAAGTCATTTACCACCCGTTGTCCTTGATTTTTCTCTTTCCAGTTTCCAACCTTACCGGCGTAAACTTGAGAAGAAAGAATTTAAGACGTTTCCGAATCAGCGCATACCCAGATCTTGATTCCATAACGACCCGGTTTACTTTTTATGTAGACTTTGAATGGACATTTACCCCTGAAATTGGCAAGCCGTTCATCCACCGTGATGTTAGAGCACGGCATATAACATTTAATGCAATTCGCCACAAATTGGTCGTAAATTGACCTGATTGCTTCAAATTTATCATTTGAATTCTTCATTCTAGCTACCCTTGTGCCCCTGTCGTTGAATAAAAAATTTTGGAATTGGTAGGACTTTAAATCTATCGGGGGACATCACTGCAGTGTATAAAGGTTCTCTAATAAGTTCATCTTCTGACCACATTTCAGTTAAATGGAGATTTCTCACACGGTTTTTTTCCTGCAACAATCAATATAGCCACGAAAGCATACATTTCACTCAGTCGCTTCTTCCCATGGCTTTTCTTGTCCGGGTTGGTTTATGTTCTTCTTAGCTTGGGTGATATGGCCCTCACGATTCGTACAGGCACATATCTCCTGGATCATTTCTTCATTCAAAAAGAGTTGGAAATCCTCTCTCAGCGATGTAATGTTTTCATTGAAATATATGCATATTTGGTAAATTTAATTATCTTTCTGAGAATAATTATGGGTAAATTTTTTTAGTAGTCAATTTCATTGTCCTCAAAAACGGGCACACATATTGAAGCAATGCGACAGCTGTCCCGGACTGTAGTTCCGACTAATAACATTCAGTAAAAAATCAATACCCAAATTCTCTATGCCAAAAAGTGACAAAAATGAAATGTGAAAACTTGAATGCACAGAAGCTATTGTATTGTTTTAATTCTACTAATTGTACGCATAATAACATTTCTGTACAAATCTGTGCTGCGTAAGTCCACTCGGGGATGTTACAATATTGTGTATTCTCCGTCTCCTGGAAACTGGAGGATTAGTGTTCCACTGAAATCCTGAACTAGACCTGTAAGCACCGTGGCTACAAGAGTTACCAGTAGCGATTTATCTCGGCAACTTGCAATGAACTTCATCCTCGAAGTCTTCTACTTCCTCTGCTTCATCTTCGGTTTCCGATTCCTCTTCACTCACTTCGAAATCCTCGTCACTTTCCTCCAAAATCCTACGCACTTCAGCCTCTCCGTAGAGCCTCCTTTTCATTCTGAAAGCGAGTAAGTGCCTGAACACTCACAGAACTATATTGTTGGATTGCAGGCGAGGGCACGGTCTTATATACCTTCTCCTAGGACTGTAAAATTTGTTTGAGTTTCCTATACGTATTGTATCGGCTAGTTTTGCAACTCTTTTCTGAATGTTCACTTTGTATATGTATTAGGGGTGAATGTAAACTCATCTAAAAAATACTCCTCCGAAATTGAGGCAAGAAAATAGATTCTTTACCCAGGAAGTCTCAATGACATTGAATGAATAAGTCGCCGCAGAAGAATTATGTAATTCCAGTCATAAGATATAGAGGATAACGTTTCAATGATGACTGCCAACTTCTAAAAACAAATATCAATTTCGCCAAAGGTGAGGCGTGGTAACGTGATAGTAGACAGGAACTTGCCACAAGGTGCGAAGCAACATTGTACACCGTGGTGAAGGACTGAGCTGTATTTTTGATGAACATAGTAGCGTTTAAGTTTAAAAATCTGATATGTGGAATCATTAAGTATATTTTAATGCAATGAATGAGACGTTAACTGAAGAAAAGAATCCTGGGGTAAATGAATTACGCTACACAGACAACGAGTCTCACACACTATGACTTCCCGAGAACAGCTGTGCGGGGTACCTCAGTTACCCCACCAAACAAAATTACAGTTTTCAGAAACAATTTATATCTAAAAAATTGTAAATCGTCACCAAAGGAACGACAAAGTGGTTGTGCTCAAATACATGAAATATAGAAAGAAAAAAATTGAAAATATAAAAGTTATACAACATTAACATAAGTTGGGGTAACTAACTTACCCCGCACAGTCACGGAAGGGTTAAACATCATCCCAGGCGTAGTTACACATGGAAAATGCCGGGTGATACTGGGAGATACCAATTGATTACATAATGGTAAGGCAGAGATTTAGGAACAGTGTAAAAAAATCGCGTAGCTATCCAGTGGCGGATTCATAACTTGGTGATGATAAACTGTGACGTTATACTCAAAAGGCTATGAAAAGGAAGTAAGATATAGAGGTTGAACATTGAAGCATTGACGGGCTGAAAAGGAGGGAATACCAAGAGCTGGTAGAAAAGAATATAGGTGAATGAAAACGTATGGGAACAATACGAGTAGATAAAAGATAGGAGATTTTAAAAACAAGCATCGTAGGAGGGTCAAAGAAACAATAGGAACGGTGGAAAAGAAGAGGGTTAAGAAGCAGTAGGTTAAAGGGGAAATTATTAAGAAAATTCGCCGGACCACCAGCCTCCCCGTGGCGTACCTGGTAACGGCTTTTGCCGGCTAATGGTGGACGTCTGCCTGTGGGGCTAACTACCCCACACGCGGTTAAACTGGTTCCAAATAGAGAAAACCAGAAAAGCCACCCACAACCGGCCGCTCTCGGATGGGTGCGCTAGTAGTGTTGGGTGTGGCAAAACAAATAACATCTCTAAGGAGAGACAATCCTTTTTCGAAGTTATTCACAGGATCTACGGGGAAGGAGTATGGCCAGATGATTTCGTGAAAACAGTATTAATACCGATCCCGAAGAAGAAGAAAGCGTCAGAATGCGAGGATAATAAAACAGTTAGTTTAATTTCACCCGCGGAAAAGGTTTTACTTAGAATACTAAATCTGGTTGGAGAGCAGAGCAAATTACTGTTTATGCTCCGACCAATTTGGGTTCAGGGGGGTTATTTTGTAATCTCAACTTTTTAATGACTCTTTGCGGGAAGGCGGGAGATCCGTTTCGCACTCTTAATGATCGGCTCACTATCGGCCAAGGCTCCATTTCACGTTCCTAATGACAGGTGAGATATAACTAATGAAATGCGGAGCCAAATGAAACGGATGATGAGTCGAAAGATACGGATCAAGAGTCGAAAGAGCGGATGAATCAAATAAATTGACCGGCAGTTCACCACTTGAGAGCCGAAGATGGTCACGCCGCCTGGGTGGCGGAGTTGAACTACTAAAAATGACGTAATTTTCCACATTTTATGACGATTTCTCACTTAAGTGAGATTACAAAATAACCCCCCAGGAAGGGGAGGACAACTCGAAATGCGATTGCGGTAATGAAGACACTTACCGATAGAAACATAGAGTATAATCAGGATGATTTTGCTTGTTTTGTGGATTTCGAAAAGGCATTTGACAAGAGTAAACTGGGAGAAGCTAATGAATATACTGGGGAAAATAGGAATAGATTGGCGTGATAGGAAACTCATTCGAAACTTATATGTGGGTAAGAGGGTTCAGGTGAGGGTAGCAGACGGTGAATCAGGGTGGGTAGTTATAGATCGCGGGGTAAGGCAAGGGTGCCCGTTGTTGCATTTTCTTTTTAACATCTATGCTGAGGAAATGGTAGGAGAAGCATAAGAAGAGCTAAATGTGGGAATCAAAGTAGAAGGCCAGCTGATAAAGTCGGTAAGATTCGCGGACGACCAGGCGTTGGTCAGCCGGTCAGCGAAAGAATTGCATACTAAAGTAGATGAATTGGAAAAGCAGAGCGAAAAATACGGAATGAAGTTTAATCATTAGAAAGCAAAGGTTATGAGGTTCCCTAGGACAAAGAAAGCGAGGCTGGTCATGAGAGTAGGAAGTCACAAACTGGAGCAAGTAGAACAGTTTAAATACTTGGGTAGTACGCATGAAGAAAATGGGCATAGTAGCAAAGACATTAGGAGAATAGCGTTAGTGAAGGAAGCGTTCTATAATAGAAGGGAGCTAATAACGGGGACCTTAAGTAAGGATGCAAAAAAGAGGCTGGTGAAGAGCTTGATATGGAGTGTTGCGTAGCATGGCACAGAAACGTGG
Organism: Pyrrhosoma nymphula; assembly: GCA_963573305.1. NCBI lineage: Eukaryota > Metazoa > Arthropoda > Insecta > Odonata > Coenagrionidae > Pyrrhosoma > Pyrrhosoma nymphula. The sequence continues at coordinate 10,881,522 of OY754328.1, forward strand.
ACCTTGAGAAAGGAGACGAAAATAGATTGAAGAAGTTCAAGTTGTGGGTGTGGAGGAGGACGAAGAAGGAGCCTTGGACAGATAGGGAGACAAAAGAAGTTCTTGACCTAGTTGGTGAGGAGTTGAAACTCGTGGATAAGATTAGGGGAAGGCAGGGTAGGTGACCGGAAGGAGTATGAGGGGCGATGGTTTACTGAAGGCCGTGATAGAGGGAAGTATGTTGGGCAAGCGGGGAAGGGGAAAAATTAGAATAGGTTTTATGGACGGGGTAAAGAAAGGTAGGACTTACGCTGAGACTAAGAAAGAAATACTAGAGGTAGAGCGGGTACTGCACGTGTAAGAGTCTGTTGAATTTTCTTTGGTATTTATCATAACCTAGCCGGTAGATTACTCAGATGAATCACTGAATAAAACAGAGGTCAGCAACAATTAGCCGATTCTACGATTGACCATCCAACTTCAAAATATTACTAAGAGTTTAATCCTTTTTTATAAATTTTCTTGGGCATCTTGTTTCTTCTGGCCTAGTGTGCCTTCTTGACCTCTTGAGATAACCAAGTATGTAGTTCGACAAGTTTGCCAACCCCCGGAAAAGAACAAGGAATATGAAAATTAAAATACACCAGTTTTATGAGCTAATTATGAATTTTACATAAGTAAATATATTATGTAGAATTTATAACAATAATGCCATTCTACCTCGATTATTAAATATAGAAACACCGACCTGCTGCCGTCGAACTCTCTGATTTTTGTGAATATTTCAAGAATATTGCGCATATCACGACTAAGCTTTCTGAGCCTATGCTTCACATTAAAATTTCTTCACTACAACCTCTAGAGGCAACCTTTATTATAACTGGAACGGAAAAACTAAATATGAATAAATAGCAGAGAAATCTTTAAGAGAGATATTGTCCTTCACTCGGAAGTTAGATTCTTTAATAGGTACCCTACTGATACCATAAAATAAATTGTGGGGGGCACATGCCTTCCGCCCATGACTAAAAGTCTACTCTAACACGATTAGAACAGAACAAAAATTGTTGCGCAAATTACGAATTAGGTATATGTCTTATCTTTTTATGGTGATATATATACTTCCGGAACTAAAAAGCTATATACTAGTCCGCAATTGAAAGCAACGTAAAAAGAACGTCATGCTTCGCCAAAATACCAGAACCTGTTCGAAGTGAGGAAGGAAAATGTCTTAGGATGATTTGAAAAAAGGGGGAGAAAAGGAATGCCAAAATTTGCTATATACTGTTTCATTTAAGTTCCGTCAAGTAATAGTTTCAGTAAAAGATATTTTGCAATGGAGAAATAAGCCTTTTTCTACCTGAAAAGTTAAAATTCTTTCTCTGCCGTCCTTAAATTCATGAAATATTCCAATTATAGTCAAAGTATGAGAATTTCTCAGGGAAACAAATAAAAATATATTTAACTGATGACAATGAAGTTAAATAGCAATTAAAGGATAAAGTTTTTATGTCAGACTCGGGGTAATGCCAAACGTCAACCGGAATTTTGATGCAAATTGTAAGTACCGATTATTTTGAAACCCTTTAACTGGTCTCCAGGTCGAAAATAATATCCAAATTAGTTTGGAATTTCGAGCACGCATGAAATTTCCCTGGATATAAAGGCGCAAAAGCTAGTCTATTCTCTGTTAAAAGCAGAGATAGATTATTCAGGTAGGAAATTTCTGCGTGATAGAAATATTATTTTTTTAAATAAAAGAGTTAACTCTGCCGACAGCAGAATTTCAAAAACAGTAACAGGAATAAAATATGCTTGAGAACTAAAATACTAACGTTAGCATTCTTTACCAATAGTGGCGAGTATCAAATAGCCAAACATATTCTTTAGAAGTGGTGCATCTAAAAAGAAAAATATAGTTTTGACGAAGGCGATAGACAAGAAATACGAATATCCATTCGTTCCTTTTACAAAGCGAAAAAGCAGGGATAAAAAGGACATGCATGAACCGAATATATTTTCCACTGTATCGAGACAATGCGGATGCTGGTTTGTATTCACCATGGCAACAGCATGAAAACACGTCCCCACGTCCGTGAAGAGCAGGTTGAGGGGCATGAGTAAGCACGGCAGGGAAACAACTCGAACTCTTTTGAAGTCTGGAGAAGTGAGGGAGTTTATACAAATGCAATTGCACACACAGGCATGCGAAGCAGAGCTTGCACAAACACATTTCAACGCACAAACCTGCCTCCATGTTCAACAAAAGGCTAACCCTAAGCATTATCTCCATTGCAATAGCCGGCATGAGGCGAGGAGTATCCCATCATCAGAAAGATATTTATAGGGCACCGTGGAAGAGGTGTTGTGAGACGTGGAAGAAAAACTTGGATAAGAAGTCAGCAGCATGCTTGTGTACAATTCAAGGGACGGTGAGTTGGTGGGGTGGTGAAAGGTATGGCTTTGAAGAAAAATTTCAGAAACTGCACAGTGGCAGTGAGAAAGGTCACTAGTCAAGCAAAATACTGAATGGAGATATTTCAACAGAAAATGACTTATTGAAACTTTGGAAGAAGGGGGTTCAGACAGAAATAATTGTGATGGTAACATGGTCATCGAGGCGAAAAAATATACTTGCCCATGGACACAAAATATACAACAAAGGAAATGCAACAAAAATTTACAATGCTGCTCTCAGCAAGGTACAAACCAGATATACAAGACTTTCTATTAGGTGAAACGCTCTATTACAGAGTGAATTATCACCACTGTGCAGGGAAATTTTATAAAAAATAACAATTTACCAAACGGAATGTCGTTATTGATGCATCTTTTTGCACATGTTTGGAGGACAAATCAAACAGCAACTACCCCTAATGAGACCATTCACTTACCTTCACAAATCCGTGTCCTCACTATCACAATCTTTCACCGATACCTGCAGAATTATTTAGCATCTCAACCTTTGAGGTCATGTGGCACACAATTATGTTTGCCATTAGAGTCAGAGAATGGTACCTCAATGGTGCACGGTTTCACAACATCATAAGAATCACACTTCTTCAGTGTCTCTGCATCACGTCTAAACCTTTCACGGACATTATGCACCCTAAATAACAAAATGTTTCGTTTTCTGAAAGATCTCTCAGAATCGGAGAATCAAAGGAAATAGGTCTCTCCCTAGATGTAGTCAAAGTGACGGTATGCAAACATTACAATATTCCTAGTTACCGCTAACGCACTTTCGATGTTATAACCGCTACGTCCTATCCATAGCCCTGTTTAATGGCATTTTCTGTCCATCCTTCCAAAGCACAAACAAGTATTTCTCAAGATGCACAAACCCCTGGACTGAAACGCAGGGAGTAAACAAGTAGCGTGCACATAGAGGTTGTCATAGGAGCGCGGGATATTAGCACTATGCCTGCTTTCAACGCGATCACCAAACGAGCCGATACACAAGCACAGAGAATAGAAAAGCTAAAAGCTTTGCATTATCAACAGCTCTGATGATCTTTTGAACGTTACCATATTGTTTCAGAGGCAAGAAAATAGGAATATAAAATCAGGAAATATATATTGGGAATTAATATAAAATACTCTAGGCATGAGCAAATATTTAACATTCCACATGCAAAAATGCACACAGTAATAAATTACCCATATAATAGTAGGAAAAAAATATATGAAGGCTACCGCCATGTTTAGTCCTTCTGTACTCAATGATAGATGTATAAAATTTCAATCATTGAAATAATTGTTTTAAGTCTCGTCGCGTGCAGTATAATATAAAATAACTTTCATCTGGATAACATCATAATTTAGAGCAACTAATTTCACTCACGAATTATTGGTAAAAATATACATCTTTGATAGTTGTACGAAGTTTGAAATGGTAGATAGTTGTAATTATGCATTTCCAACACACGTAAAATCAATGGAGTACGTAAACAGTTTTTTTTTTTTATAACCCGAAATCCTCAGGCGCTGATGGTTAAAAAAATTCACATGCAGGTGATAATCACGAGTCGTCAAAATCGATCGATCATATATAAAAAAATACATAGATCGGTAAAAATCGTGAGATCAGCCTTACCCTAGAGAGAATAATTCATTGAAAAAGTCAACATCCAAGAAGTGGAAAAAAATATAAAAAAAATTATAGCACTTTCAACCGCGAAAAGAACTTTGTCAAATAACCTTCCGCGCGACCGTGTTTACGATTCCCGGCACACAGCACTTGCTGCATTGCATTCCATCCGTCCGCGATACCCGTGGAAGATAATGAAAACAATGAAAAGGGATAGCGTAGAGAAGGGCAGAAGAAAAAACGAACGAAAGAGATGCGCAAACACATGCAAACATATCTATATGCATGCGGGTGCGGAGCAAAAGGAACGATAGGAGCGGTGCACGATGGTGGGGAGGATTCGGCATTTCAAACCCGCCTTCAACTCGTGCCCTTCCCCCGCCTAAAACCCTCTCTTTCTGGCCGCCGCCGGCGCTGCCTTTGTAATGCATTTTCCATATGTTTGCGGGGCGGCCCTGAGGCCGAGGAGGAGGAAACACGAACGAGCGGAGGATAGTAGTATATAAGCGATGGTCGGACGAGCATAAAAAATCGAAGGCCCTGCCATATTTCACGACCCCTTTCGGTACAAGCGGGTGGAAGGGAGGGAGGGGGAGAGGAGAGATTGAACGGAACGAGGAGGAGGAAGTGGGACGAAAGGTTTTTATTATTGTTGCCAAACAATGAGTCGGAGGGACAGAATACGTTGGATGGGGGGGGGGGGGTGAGGAAACGGGGTGGAATATCGGGGAGAGAGAGAGAGAGAGAAAGGAGGAGGGAGGGAAAAGAGTGCATGGGATGGATATACTATGGAGTGAGAGAGAAATTCTCGTAAGGGCATAAAGGATCGCTTTTCCGTAGCGAGAGTGTATGGAGGAGAGAATGAACAGACAGAGGTTGCAAGCAAAAATGAAAGAAACCCCCTTGTATGACGCATGTCACGAGTGGAGGCTTGGCCTAAAAAAAACAGTTTCCCAGTTTGTTGTGCGAGGCATTTAAAAGACTATGCAAGTCTTTCTGCTTACAAAAAAGCCCGCTTTGTAAGTTTAAACATTTAAATGCGTGCACAGAAACTGCTTTACTTATTCTTTATTATGTTGTAATATACTGCAAAAAGTGGAAATATCCTGTTCATTGTGCTCATTTGATTTCGTTCTGCGTGAAACTCGGATTTTAACGTATGAATACCATTGGTTATTGATTATTCACTTCCGTTGTGTACCTATTTACATTGAAACGGCTTTTAAAAATACTTAAAAAGTATACCAAATAGCATGCAGTTGACCATTTTACAAATAAAGGGCATATATTTTATCCAATGTTTTTTTTAAATATTGTAAAAAATTGCACAATGATGAACTTTATCTTTCGCTAGAAAATAATAAGTTATAACTTCTCACTTTGAAGTATTAGGACGTGTGACAGTTAAAATTTAAAACCAGATATGTACAGAATTGTTTGAACAAAACGATTATATAAACTTTATTAAACATCATTATGATTAAACCAAGGGGATTCAGTTAAATTGCTCTCGACTAGTCATTTACTCATGAGGAATACTGATTGAGTTTAAACATAGCTATAGTTCAAACTTCACTTTTATCAAAGACAGGACTCCAATCCACGACCCCTGCGTAAGTACAAGGATGCTTTATGCCAATTGTTAAGGCAGAAGAGAGTGGAGAGTTATCTGTAGGCCTCTGTGAGCGCGAGGTTAAGTCTTCGCCTGCTACCCCTCGGGTTGCGAATCCGATTCCCGGCAGGGTTGGTTTTCTCGGCCTAAAACATTAATGTTACCGTAAAGTTCTGTTGAATAGGCCCCTGAGAAACCTATTGACAAGCCAAGAAGCCTTATGGGGATCGCAAGAGCATATTGACTACCATAATGGTCTGGAGGGAGCGAAAAAACCTTCACGGGAGTACACGAAGAGACAAAAATATTTTTATTAATAAAAAAGTGTAATATGCCATAAAAACATAACCAGTAAGAAAAACGTTGGTTCGGCTACCGCTAACAAACATCCGGAATTCCGTCAACATGCATGTAATTCCTGAAGTTTCCCAATTAGCTCCATAACCATGCACTTTACTACCAGATCCTTGGAAGTGATTCAGCATCTCATTCCAAAACATATAATTTTAAACACGGAATTGCAACCTCTCTATTTACAACGATGAGTAAATAAACCAACTGCTCCCTCATAATGAAATTACTTGTCGGTGAAATTCCACAGTTCAAGGAACTGAGGAGAAAAATCTCTTATCAATGAGCCGAAGCCGGTCGATCGTCAAAGCTGTTGCAGTAGAGATGCTGCTCGAGAATCTTTAATTATTCGTTGAGAAACGGTGCCGTCCAGAAATAAATCGGAAACATATTGAGGGGCGGAGAAACCTCGATTCCGAGAAGGACAGCTTTATATTCTTTTGCGCGAGCACGCGATGCTTTGAGGAAAAAAATGGGAGCGACGGAACATCAAGATTCCTGAAGTTGCACTCTCAACGATTGCTCCAGCCTTGCAGAGAGAGAGTCATACGCTGATCGTGAATGCTGGATAAATCAGGATAAAGCCTTTGGCACGAACACACACTCTCGCAAGCGCACATACGTTCTCCTTCTCCCCGTAATATTTTTCGCTCTTTCAAGTAGGAGCGAGGAAAGAAAAAGGACGGAGACTGAGCGCGGTGACAGCCCACTCCCGTGCCGCGAGCGTGTTTGCATGTCTATTCTTTATTCTGGCAAGAATTTTCGAGAAACCCATAAAGAAGGTAAATATGAGGGGCGTAAGAAAAAAATGGGAGCACACGCTGTGAACATTTCAAAAACACCGCGCCGCATGGATGAGGACGTTGCGACACCACCACCACTCGGATTGCACGAGTCTCCAAAGCACGTGCGAGAGAGCGTATGGCTACCCATTAAAAATACTAAATGCTATAACTTTTGGACTCGTTTCTCATAATATGTTCATTTCAACGAGATTGGAATCGAAACTTGTATATAAAATGTCGACGGATGCGACGGAAAAGATAAAATCATAGCGTTTCACGCACGTATCACATGTTTTGCCGAAGTGACTTTCTTTCCATACATTATAGGGGGATGTTTCGTGCAAAAATCTCGCCAGAGAATTTACCTAAGCACGACTTATTTTCACGAGTGAGAAAATTAGTGATTAACACCACTGAGCAGGGTTAAAATAGTTGAATGGTTACAAAATGTAGATAGCAAAGTTAAGTTTCATCCTTCCACTAAATGACGCAGAATAACAGGCAAACATCGATGCGAGATAAAAATTCACACGGACAATATAGAAGTGCGCAAGAGAAGAAATTTAACATATGCGAAAAAAAATTTCATCCTGGAATATGTGAATACTTCTGCACTCATGCACCGATGTTTAAAAAAAGGGCATACCATATGCAAAACCTGCATGCGTATATTTGAGCGAACGAAAACGTTTTTACTTGCCCAAAAATGGTAAAACTGGGCTTGAACATGATGTATAGCATGAGATACAATTTTTTGTTTCGTACAAGGCTAGGAAGAAATACCCAATTATATTGGCGATGCAATTTAAAAAAATAAATGCATGTTTATAAGAGCAAAGTTCCCAGATTTTAATTATACACCTAGAGTGATCCGAGTTCACGAAAAATTTTATGAAAAAAAATATGATGCCACTAAGCCGATACGATCAATAAGCAACATTCGGGTAAAGCTTAATGCATTTCTGTTATTTTACTTTAAGCGTATAATACTTTTCAAATTATATTATTTACAAAACGTAGACATCTATCTTTCTTATTTTTTTCTGTTTGCCTGATCCAACGTTATATTTTTATAATGATTCTGTCTGTAGGATACGTAAAACAGATTGTACAATACCTCTCCAAAAATATTGGGACGCCTTCTTTAATTCGCAAATGGCTTACCGCTATTTAACACAAAGCAAACAATGCACCTTCATCTCAAATGGCCTCTCAACACAGTGAATTTCACAACTGTGTGAAACTCACAGTAAAAAAAAGTACCGTTCCCCGGGACTAAATCACTAGCGGGAGCCTCCGTAAAATTTATTGCGCGGCAAGTTTCGCAGTTGCTTGAATAGTGAATCCCGTTCATCACTTGATTTCACATAATGCTTTTCCATTTAAAATAAAATAGAACTGTTGACGAAATCCCATTGAATGGCATTCTTATGATATTTATATTTAATAAAATATGTATTATCTTCACTTGAAATAAAAATATATCCTTAACGATACCCGACAAGCTGTTATTTAAAATTAAGCATAATACAGGGTGTTTCTAAATTAATATCGGGGTCTTGAAGTCTGTGTAGTATTTATACCATTTGACTTATAATTATAAATTGTACATCAAATAAAAGAAGCAACTCAAATAGTTTCGTTGTACACTTGAACGCATGTGCATGCAGTGTTTCCTCTATCTTCCGTTAGAAAACGCTAGTAGTAAAGATTGGTAAACGACGTTATACCCAACCGCTAGATTGGCCGCCAGGGGCCAGATGACAGGGCTTGCTTCGCTCGGCCTCCACGTTCACCCGATTTAACGCCATGCGATTTTTATCTTTGGGAGTTCATAATGGATCATGTGAATGTGCCTCCGCTACCAGCTGACCTATCCGACTTAAGAAAAAGGATTGAATCAGTTAGTGCATCAATTACTCCAGACACACTGATCAAGGTATGGGAAGAACTCGCCTATCGACCGGATGTGTGCCGTGTGACGAATTGTGCTCACATTGAGCACTTGTATATAAAACAAAAACTGTTTGTGTTGGTCTTTCATATGATGTATCATTTATGATTTTAACTCAAATGGACTAAATACTACAAAGCATTAAAACCCCGATATCCATTTTGAAACAACCTGTATATTAAACATGAATTCGGAAACGTTAGCACACGATCATATCCTGGGTTTTCGCCGCACACATGAAGACGTGCCTATTTTTACCAAATGCTGAAGTTCAAAAGCAAGAGTTATTGATGTGGAAATAAAATGAGGATGAAAACGCAGAATATAAAAGAAAGTGGGACTTTCTAAATTCGTAGGAATATTTCATAACTGACGAGGTCGATCGCGAGCATACTGAGAGAAAAATTTGAGCGCCTTAAAAAAAAAACCTAGAAAATATACAGTACCAAGCTTCAGGCTGTACTCGGCTTGAATTTTTCATCGGCACGTTTTCACCATATAAAATCCTTTCACTGTTTCGTCACCGCTGCCAGCACCCACGCCATGATCACTACCCTTTTGCCTCCAAAAGGGAGGACGTCGGTGGCGTAAGCTTTTTCCCTGTCGCCGCGCTTTCTCTCGTCGCTGGGAGACCACACGAAAGCACATAAAGGGCGAGGGGGGTATTGGGAGCGAGAATCTCGCCCCAAACGAGAGCAGAAGGAGCCATTTCCTCGCCCATCGCTCCTCCCCCATACATCACCCATTATCTCGCCTTGTCTGTCTAATTCGTTTTCTATTCCGACGATAAACAGTCGTCCATCTTCCCGTATCACACGGCTCTATCTCCTGTCACCCACTATCCCTTCATCTCTAGGAAACTCCTTTCCCTCGCCTCTTTTCTTCACCTCGGCAAAGCGCCCGATTTCCTTTAAACCCTTCATGGGTCCCGGCGCGTAGGTACTCCACAAGCCGATGTCACGGCCACCATCGACCAAATCATTCCCATTCTTCCCTCCCCCCCACCCCCCTTCTCCTTTGACGCACCCCACACCCCAAGGGTGGTCTCCACGACACCTTTAACTCGGGCGATGAGCCGATGGCGGTGGCTTAAACTTGTTGGATCTTGCGATTATTCATGAGCATTCGGATACGAGCCAGGAATAGGTTAAGGAAGTCCATTAAGAATCGTTTAGGATTAAGAATGGAGGAATTCGTCTATGTTCACGAGGGGCGCATTGTGATCTCACCCTTACCCATGAATAGGTCAAATGATCGAGATATCTGCTCATAAATACCAAAATCCATAAGACGTTAGTCTGTGGCCTATGAAATTGGACGTGAAGCACTTCTTAGGAACATAAAGTGATTTTAGGCAATGAATTGAGCAAACTAATATCATTCCCATCATCGTTAGAAGACTTCAAATCCAAGATTTGTTTGCTGCAGCTCTCCACTCAGCTCTAATATCAGCCAACCGCTTCATTCCAACATCATTTTTCAATTTGACGCCTCTTTCAACTATCTCCGTTTCTCAGAAAGTACTTTACGAATATGTGGTATACGAAGAGGAATAATTTATTTTCCTGGAATGGGACTCGAGCCGAGAACCCTCAAATGCGTGTCAGGAACTATGGGTTTACTATGGAGTCATCATTCACCAGGATAAGGATTCGAACCCAAATCGCCCGGGTTCGCGCCAATTCAACCAACTGTGCTACGATGGCGTCGCCTTCCGATATATGAATTTCGTGGAGGCTTTCAACGTTTCCAGCACCTGGCGCGAATAGATGGGATCTGACTGAGAATCCTAGTCCAGGTGAAGTTATTTTTTCACTGTGAATATCACACGCTCGAGTATTCCCTATCGGGTGACCTGCTCAATTCAAACTTCTGGGAAAAATATATCCGAATATTTAAGACTGAAAGATACGTAAGATTCACATTTACTTACATGTCTTTAAATACTTGAAAATACGTTTATAAAATAATAAATGGAACTTGCATGAAGTAAACAAGGAATATATTTGGAACTTGAATGATGGTTCCATACGTGTTACGTACTTTTTTCGTGTCTCATCGTTTCCCTGTTGAAAACTACACTTCTAATGATTGTGACATTTAAATATCTTATCATACCGACAAGACCCAAAGGTAATGGCAATTGCAGCCATACAATTAAAAGTATGTTACCACACTCGTATGTACATTCGGCAACGTAAAGCTTGGATTTCTAACCAAATATTTTCGAATTTTAACATCACCACTTGAACGAGTACGAAAATACACAATGGTACAGAAATAATACCTTAAATAGAATAAATTGTGTTGTTATTAGTAGGTTTTCCCAGTGAAAAATCCTTTGACAGTCCATATTTTAAATTTAAATTATATTTATTACTGTATAACGCTTTTTAAACCTCACTCCAAAATTTACCTGAAATTTTATTTGTCCTTTTTTCCCCATTCTCGACAATTTTCGCTATTCTAACGCCTTGCTGTAAGCTTTCCATACTCTCCTGCTTCTCAATTTTCATTCGGATTGCATTTTACAACGGCTTCGACCAACAATCTTAAAAACTTTCAATCAAAATACCTTTCTCATCAAAAATATTACCAGATATCGCTTTTATCTTATTAAAGCCTACACTCACCTTGTAATATATACTAATTTACGATATGTATTACGAGTTCATCAAAATTTTCAAAAACAGAAAATCTTTCTTCTATTCGAAACATAACCATAGATGTTACGTCTCCAACATCATTAGAAAGAGCCAATCAAAAGTACTTCCCACTTAAAATTTCCTCATCCTCTTCCCAATTTCCAAATATCTCTTTCTCGCTGCCTCCTTCCTGCTAAGAAAAACCGCATCAATTCAACAAGTTCTCATTTGTACAATTATTTCTGAGATTGAGAATACGGTCCAGCGAATAAGCATTCCGTCATGGAAGGAAGCCAATACAAAATCTATCTCGGGTAAAAATGGATGAAGGCACAACGCGCACTTGCATAAAAAGAGCAATATTAAAGCACAGAAATATAAATGCTACACTGCGGTGAAAATTGATGGAAAATAAAATCACTTTCATGAAAGGATATCAATACTCCAGCCATGAATGTGAACGAGTTCCATTGCAGCAGGTCGAATTCACGACAAGCATGGAGACAAACACCGATTGGAAATGAATACGGAAACGATTATGATGGGAAGGAAGTGGTTTGGAGAGGGTGAGTATCGAGGTTAGAGAGGAAGGGAGACTCGGAGGATAAATGTATGAGGAAATGGGAATCTTCATAAAACAGATTATGCCTTGGGCACGGTGTAATTACTGATACACCTCGTCTTGGGATGCGAGCGAAGGTAACGGGAGGTGGAGAGGATGGGAGAAGGAATATTTTAGGCCCAACCAACGACGCCACTCACCCCATGTTTGATGAACCATAAACCCTTGAACAAACCTTCTTCCAATTACCACCGCTCAAACCGGATATTTCCATAACTTTGCATCGCCCAACCCCCTGCTCTCTCCCTCAACTCCTCACATCATATCCCTGTGTCATCATCATACCCACTTTGTACCTTTCTTCTTCTCCTCCCCCTCTCTTCTCACCACCGAAATCCACCCTCCTTCCTCACACAGCCTGCCTTCCTTCCTCCCTCGAATACCCCAGAGCGCAGTGTTCCAAGCGCCAGACACCCCCACCCCCACCAGCCAACCCTAGTCTCCAGCGTACACGCGGCTTCCCATCGCACAACTTTGGATTTCCCGCTCCCTTCAGTCAAAACCCCTAAGGGGGCCGCTTTTACCTCTCTCTCCGCACTCTCCTCCCCATGCCTTTACTCTAAGGGGTTCCTCTCATATACACCTCCCTTTCCACCCGCCCATATCTCTCGCCTCATCTTCATCGCTTAAGCTAATCCTCACCGCCCTCAGCCTTAAGGAGGGTGGTCGGTCGTAGTAGGGAAAAGGAAGTCGCTCTTTCGGATGGGCCACAAGGGGGAGAAAGCGGGGCATTTTTTCCGCGAGGAAGGACGTTGTGAGAAGGTGCGCACGAGGAGTAGAAGATCGTTACGTGGCAGTGTGTGGGAAGAGGTGGGAGTGAGTCTGATATATATGATCGGAAGGTGAGGTCGCAGTGAACGTAGGTTGAGCCATGGGCACTTCCTTGGTTCGGAAGGAAAGCAACGTGTTTCATTCATTTCAAAATTTCAGGAGGATATTAAAGTTCTCATTAGCGAAGAGAGAAAATCTAGCAGTTTCAGACCTTGCCAAAGCAGCTTGAATTAACCGGCCATCTCCACGAGGATTTAGGAGTAGATTTGTCCAAGGATATTTCCACCAAGGAAAACTTGAAAAATGATTAGTTTTAAGAAAAAATCATTAAACGCTCTTCATTATAACACAACTTTGAGGGGAGTATTAAATATTTCATCGGCCACGAGAAGAAACCAATCCGACTGAAATTTCGGCAATGGAAGTAATACAGCTTGAACTTATTGGCCATAACCACAGGAACTCAGAATTTCTCAAATGACCTTTCAGTCCTTAAATGACCTTTTGCCCAGACAGGTGATTAAATAATATGTATCAAGTATATAGAAAGCAAAGCGAAGCAAGGTCGGTATTATTTGCATAGGACTATCAAATTTCAAAAACTTGCCACAATAGAACACCGGATCGAGCTCGATCACCCGAGTAAAGCATTTTTGAGATCAGCTAATTCCGAGGCGTGGATGTTCAATTCGTCCAAATATAATTGCCCCACCCTGCAAAAGGCAGGTGTACAGTGCGAGATAACCTTATCTGTCAGAGCACTTTACACCAAATTAAAACTACTACCGCATGAAGGAAAATCCAAACGATCCAATTTCTAAGATTAGGGAAAGAAATTAAAAAAGCATCATATATTTCATTATACATACTTGCTACAGACTATTTGTCTCAAAATAATCATTTGAAGATAATCACGAAAAGAATAAAATATATTTTCAGTGAATTACTTTAAAAAGCAAAAATTCTATCGAGAGACCAATGAAAAAATCTAGCTCTCGCAGGAAAGTTAACCTAAACCTTTGTTAAAGCTGGCACATTTCACTGCAACAAAACTTATTCCTTCCCCGCTTTTACAAAGCTGACAAATCGGTTACTAAAATTATGCTGTAGTGACACAAAATTAGGGCTCATATTTATGCATTTGCAACTTCACAGAGAAAACATGAGGAGGAATATCTATCGTCAATTTCGGGACATTTATGGGGAAAGGTAACCATGGAAAAAATGAGCAGCATGGCCTCAAGACAAGAGACCAGAAACTGAGGAAGACTTCAAACCTTGGAATCTTCCAAAGCCCCATCTATTGACCAGCATTCGTTACACCATTATTCGTTTCGACGTAACAGGTTGCGCGACAGGCGACAGCAGGAGAGTCAAGTTCAGTGAATAGCGCAAGACATTACCGCGTAAAGTGTGCTCGGTCCAAAAAGTGGTTAAATACGTTATTATTACGTGCACTAAGGAGTTATCAAGGGCTATAATTGGGTATACAGCACTTGAATAACTTTTCCCATCCATGGGCAAAGTTATTCATTTGTAGTTAACTAACGAAATGTGTTTTTTTAAACTTGCAAAAATTTTCAAACACAGTTTTCTCAAAACTATGCTTTTAGAAAAAGACGTGTATTTCTACCGGCTTGAATTTACAGGTACGTTAAAAGGTGGTCAATTTTAACAGTTTCAATATTATCTAAGACTTTCTAAACTATTCTCATTAGGCTTCCACAGAAAATAGTTATATTTTATAGGATTAAGATATATGCATGAAAATTAGGACATAGACCAAATCATTTGTAAATCGATAGATTCCCATCAAATGCAACTCAGCATAACCTAGATGATCACTGGCAAGTTTCAAAGAGGAAAGGAACTCCAAACGCTCAAATGTAGAGGTTAATTTACCACAGAACTCATAAGAAGAAGAAAATTATTGTTAGTAAATATCATGTTTTTTATTGATTATTTTTATTGATAACGGCGCAGAACTGCTCCAAAAACCAATCTATTTCACTAAAACTTTAAGAGCACAATTTATTCAGCCATTTCTACACCGTAATTTTATACCACGTCGTAGTAAAAGTTTTTTTTCATTCTAGTGATGAAAATATCATATTTTATAATCACTTTAAATCCAATGAACTGAAGATCCACTCGGGAGGCAAAATTCCGATTTGGATATGCGCACTTATCCACACCTTTTGGAACGCGAATTGATGCAATTAAACTCGGTATTCACTCCTCCACCGCCAACTTTTATGAGAATGATAAATTGTTTTAACCATTAAATCAGTACGTTTATGACCCACCCTTCAAGCGTAATGAGTGTTATTTGAGATTTTAGCACGACACTTTCCATGATGGATGCATTACAGTCAAGCACAGAAGTACATGAATGAAGAATGAAATACTATCGATCGCCCGCCATAGAATTCGACCTTTTTTGTGTCAATTTCGGCCTCAAATGTTCCTGAGTTATACCTCCCGCGATCGTATTTCTTCGCGCTCATAACTCAACTATTTCACCGTCTTTTCGAGGTGCCTCCTCAATACTCTCGGCTCAAGTTTCCAAAACTTTCACCCTCACCAATCTATTCGTCTTAAACCACGCTCATCCACTCAAAGAGGGCTGGAGCGTAAGACTCCTTGACGCTTAGCTTATGTCGCGAAAGGGACGAGGAAGAGATGGGAAGGAATGGTGAGAATTAGAGCATGGTGACGAGTAAGAGGTAGAAGGTGGCGAGTGGAGAGAGAGAGCAGGATTTTATGCGCTCCAAAATGGAGATGGGCTTTCCGTTCAATTCCCTCCCGAAATTGAGTGCAAATACGTCGCGAGAAGTTGGCCGAAAGGGATGAGGGCTTGATGACGGCGGTGGCGGAGGAAAGTAGGAAGGACTGGGGAGATAGCAGAGTGAGACATAGAGGGTGTTCCACAGTGCGTGGTATCAGAGGTGAAAGAAGGAGGGATGAGGGGTGGTTGGAAAGAGGGACGCGTACCTGTGGGTGGTAGACAAATTGGTATCGTGCGATTGAGACGGAGTGGACAGACGAGAGGGGTCGGACAGACGGCCAGAGGAGCCAAGGAGGGCATTTACCACCTATATCACTCGGGCACATATTCCTTTCCTTGCGTCATGGTAATGAAGACTTAGGCAGATGCTTGATTGGGATAAAGGAGTGAGGGCTGGCTGCCCAGCAGTTGAGAACGTGAGAGGGAGTAAGGGAAGGTTCGTAAACGAAATGTAAAGCTATCGAGGAAAATGGAAAGGGGAGATGACGGTAGCAATTCAATTTCCATGGCGACGTTACAACTATTGCAAAACAACCGAAAGAATAGCATGTAAAATAGTAGGATCTTTAGCTCACAGTTTACAGTTGTGATTTCTTATGAAGTTCGACAAGAAAGTTCGTTAGAGACTTCGTTATGGCGTGCTATAAGTTTTTTTTACTACATATTGCTATATTTCTTCATTGCCAAAAGACCCGTTCAACCGACTTCAATATCTTTTCAATTTCTTTTCATTAAGGCGGCTGGAGCGATTTCTGTTCATTTACAGATTTGCATGAAACTTTGCACAAGCTTTCCCACTAATACATTTCATAATAACACAAATATCAAGTTGTCACACGAAGTTCGATATTCGCACAAACCATATTTAATAATAATTTTGTCTAAATTAGGAATTCCGCGCCGAAAGCTCTAGTCATGACATGCTATAATTAAGGAATAAATGTAGAAATATAATTCTTGTATCATTTCTAATACTGCATGTTTGGAGACAAACCGCATTAACAGAAACACTTAAATGAAATGTGGTCCAAGAATTGTTTTTAATCACTTAAAAATTATTAATGTGCCTACAATGACCCACGATTACCTACTGCTCAATCCACCTTAAATGTTTTCATGTTGCATCTTCTCTCAAAATAACACCTTTGTCTCTATTTCAAAATGTTAACACATAGATACATCTCATAAACAACAAACTGTAGGGTTTTTATTTTTTCGTTATTCCGCCAGTGGCTGTTTCTAGTGGTTAAATATATTTACTTATTTGTAAAACCCCAACTTAAAAGGCCTGAGCATATGTTATTGCGGCGACATCAAATAAATAAACATGGTATTATTTCTAATAATAATCAAATGAAAAGATGTAGGGCAGACAAAATCATGAAAAGATGCATTTCCTCAACTAGGCCACAGCACCTACATGCCATAAATGGATCTTAGATTTAGGTTCAATTAAATATACATCAGTAAGCAGGGCTTTCCAAAATTCCGAATTGAATATATATGCCCAGGAAATGTTTTACTGTTAACTATAAAAATAGATCATTAAAAAATTATGCCATTGGAAAAATCACAAGTTCTTCAACAAAAGTGAATAAAGAGGGTGTATGGAACTGATACACGCACTGACAAGCACGACGGTAGATTTCATTGGCAATGGGACATGGAAGGATAGCCGAATCCTTTCTCTTGGTTTGGCTTTAGGAAGGTTACAATACACTGCGGGGTCGATGCATATGGATAATTTCCTCACTTATACGCCTCCCTGAAACAGTAGGGGTACGATGCACTGAATGAATAAGTATTGTAGATAATAAAACAAAACAAAGAAAAACTGAGTTCACACCTAATTCATAAAATTAAAATCCTTGACTTGGAAACAACTCATCTTGTCGAGACATTGAAGCGCGCCTCTAAGGATGAATTCAGCAAAGAAATTTTGGATAGCAAGCAGATAATATACTATGACGTAGGCATGAGAAAAATTAATTATATCAAGGTTTAGCATTAAAAAATGCGCTCCATAAATTGAGCGATCCAGTAAAAATGCACAAGTGATCAAATATCGGCCAAATTAACGATTCCATCATTTGAATTGATTCGTAAATTATTATATAAAGACCAAGCTTCTTAACCTTACCATTATAGCAATTTCCATTTTAAGATACTGGAAAATGAAGTAGAAAATCCAGCATTATATCATAGAGAATTCTTGGCAATTTCAAGGTGGTAGTAATATAAAGGAGTTTAGCGGTTTTCCAACATTTCGAGGAGGGGTCGAAACCCTGTTTTTTTAATCATATGGCCTTCCAAAGATATTTAAACCAAAATGTACGGAGTAAAATGTTTTCCTATGGAAGTTTCCGGCGTAACTTTATAGAGTAGCGTCATGAATGAAATTAAAAACTTTGTTATTTCCAAATAAATAAGCTTAAATAACGACCTAGGGTTCATCTCTGAACGACATCATCAGGGAAAGTACAGTCGGTTAACACACAATGAATACACTCAGGAGCATTGGGGGTGGAAAGAGGAGGAGGGAGAGGGGTTAGGGTGCGGTGCAAGGTAGGGTTAAAGGGGTTTGGGGGGGGGGGAAGAGTAAGGAAAGGGATCAGTATGGAAGATGGGCTGAGAGACTGGAAACTACTGTGGTCGGGAGGGATGACGGAAGGGTTGGTTGTGCGACCTTATGGCGGTGAGGTTTTGGAGGGTGAATGGCGACTTCAGGTGATGGGAGGTTCAGTAGAGGGGAATGGGACTGAAAAAGAATTTCATTAAGTTGTACAATTCATTTGTCACGTTTTTTATCTTAAATTTTCAACTTGTGACAGTTCTTTTTCACATGGAGGATTTTGGGCTAAAAACTACTGTGTTGGTTGTGTCCCATCAATTGCTTGGCAAACAGAAAAGAAGGCTTATTGTTCATAAATCATGCCTCATGATCTTTTATTTTTATTTTCAATTTTCTACCAGTCTGCCCGACTTATATTTTCTTACAAACTTCACACTTAAGTTTATGTACGCCATTCTTATGTGAGGGGTCAACCGCGTCTTTAGTGAGGCTAATTAAGTTATTAAAATTTTTCTCGTTATAAAAGGCCGGTTTTAACTTTTCTTAGGGTAACGGCTTACTGATATTGAAAGAAATACTTCCGAAGAGTAGGATTCTACGCCATTTGATTGATTTGACTCCTGTAAGGAGAGTGGGAAAGATTATTTTCATTGCTACTATTTGGCGTTTCCTTTTGTAATGAGTTTCAATGGTTTTCGGGGAATATCCGTTGTTTGTGTCTATTTGCTTTGTGATGCTGATTGTGAGTTCTTTTATTTTTTGGCCTTTGGTATGTTCTTTTAAGGTTTTTGGAGCCAACTGAACTAAATAATCAAGAGCAAATAAGAGCTAAACTTAATTGGATAGAAATGGCGTTGATATTAATAGATAAATGGCGTTCGTGTGGGAGAAAGTCCTATGAAAACATATTTTAAAAGGGATTTTTTCATAAAAAAAGCTGCTAAGGGTATACTTGGACACAAAGGAAGGTGGAATATTCAATTTTATGAATCCGAAAAAGACAGTAACAATTGAGAAAGCCATTTTTATCATTTTATATTAGACATTTATTACACTTTCTTAGGCTCAAACTTTGAGGATATTTATTATAGCCGGAGTAGGAGAAATTAAACCGCTTCTAATTTATCTATGACTAATCTATCCCAACTGCCTAAATGAACCTTGTTTGTATTATTTCAAATCATCCGTATTAGAGGCCATTCTTTTTCCTTATAAACCAATACAAACTATGTAGAAATGGTAATTTGATTAGATTTTTAAATTTATAATCAATCAATATATGCCTATGCTATGAAATAATACGCCAACGCTGGTCAACGATTGATGTAATATTATGATTACTTAGGATATAACCTCCGAAATGGACTAAAAATAAAGAAAATATCGTCGAAAGTGCTCGTTGAAATATTAATAAAATAAAAGCTAAAAAATATTGAAGCTAATATATAAATATTACCACGGGAATAGTGGAAATTGCTATTATGTTTTCCATAATGCTTAGATATTTCAAATAGGGCTAATATTTCTTATGGACAAGGCTATTACCAGTTTATAACATACATAATACGCACCTTAATTGAAAAAGTCACCATAAAAAAACTCTACAGTCACATTAAAATTTTAGACCTTTCTTTGACCTCGCCAAATGATGGCCAGTTTACAGTCCCTCACAATATCCCTTAATTTTCCTGGAAAGCACTCACTGTAACTTTAACCTCAATTCTCTCAATTTTGTTTAATTTCTATCACAAAGGTTTTGACCAAATATCTCTAGATAAATTTACCAAAAAATTCTGATAAATATATTGTTCATTTACACTACATAATCTTCATTTTTCGAAGAAGGTACATAAGTTTGTTGAACTTATAAATATTTCCTTAAATTTCAGGTTTTAATGTTGGAATATAAAATTAAAAAAAATGACAGCAGGGCATAGAAAAATTCGGTCCAGTAGGGAACTAAGGCAATGCACTCGTGCAAGTGTCAAGTCATGCGGAGCTTGAATGGAAAAAGCTCTTCTTATCACATCAGTTGGGCATACTTCAACCGTTTGCAGCATTTAAATAGTGATTTGTGACAAGCTCAGCGGACATTTACATGATTAAAATCTTTGTCGGACACATTTCTATTCCCAAACTCTCGTATTTATTGCAGCTAGAATTTTGAAGCTTCATTCCTTCTTCGGTTGTTTTAAATAACATCGTTTGGGTCGCAGAAGGATACGGAAATTCAGGCTTCCACTCCTCCGAGATAAAACCGAGTTCTGCATTTAAAAATAACCCTCTACAAACTCTAAACACCAACAAACGTTCACACATGACGCGGGAAATGAAGGTTGGAGTATGTTCCTTTGATTTCCGCGCGTGAACAAGAGAAATAAAAAAAATAGAAAAAACGTTCCCTCTTGGTACATTTATAGTCAAACTCGCTGTACTGGTAAGAAACATTGCCGAAGGAATGCCTCCTCGTGTCTAGGAAACCCAATTTGTCGTCATTTCATCATTTCAAATGCCTCTCCCTAGATCCCTTCCCAAAAAACATCAAAAGAAACCGCGGCAATCAAAATCTCCTTGTCCTCTAGGATAACTCCCATCGCTCCCGCGAAACCCACATGAACATTGCGATCTGCGGGGATATCTACAGAGAGAGAAGGAACTTTCATTTTGTTGATCCACCCCTGTATCTTACCGAAAACCTTCCCTCCTCCACGTCTATGAAATAGGGGGGGGGGGGCAGACAAGTTTCTACCCTCGCAGTAAAAACAGAAAGTAATCTAAACTTTCCGATGCAATACTCCCTCTCTTGTGAGGAATCCTTTGGAGGTTCTCGCGGAGCGTCCGATGCTAAAACCCCTCCCCCATCAAACACCACCAACTTTTCTCGACTCTCCTCAACTCCGAGTGAACTCCGGGAGGGGCCAGTTTGAACCGATCACCGGATCTCTACTGGGAACCAATCACAGTGTTCCTCGAGGAGACCTACTTCCCCTTCTCATTTTACCAACCCCGTCACTCTCCTACCACCAGAGGAAAGCACCCTTCTTGCTCATTCCTATCTCCCTAAACACATCTCTTTAGACCTCTTCCATCACCGCGCCCCAGCCGCCACATGCGAACCGCAGGAGGAGATCGGCGGTGGATTCAAGGCCGCATCACACACCGCCGCGAGTTTCATCGACTTCTCCCGCTTTCGAAATTGTTTGAAAGAGAAACGGTTGGTTCCCTCACTAACCCTTCACGAAGCGATTTCGCCGAGTTGTCAGGTCGTAGTGCCCAATTGAAGTATATTTGCCCTGAACAAGGCTGCGAACCTGAAATTAATTTTCAGGTAGTAGCTCACAATTGAAACTTATCGTCATTTTACGTATGGTCAGTAAAGCGTAATAAAAAGTCCGCGAAAAATTTCCGTACGCCTGAAAAAAATAATAGAACTTTCCAAATATTCCACATCTGAGGAACGGGATGCCATGATTGGTGACATCACTAGGCAGTATTGCGTCGATGTCATAGTAAACCACGGAGAATTTTAAGTATTTAAGCGAACCAGGTGCTCTCGCCTGTCGTTCACCCTGTAGCTCAGACGACCTGTTAGTGGCGACGAGGATTGATTAAATAATTCGCTAAAAAGCGACAAAAATGAGTAAAAGGTTTTAGCCGAATAGTTGTTGACTAATGATTTGTTTTCCCGGTCAACTCAGACGCATCCTCTGAAGTGACGGTACAATAGATTACTGGTGGGAGCGTAGAACTACTGATAAGGGGTTCGGGTTCCAATACCGGCGAGTTTCCAGGTTATTGCGAAGCCCAAATATCAGTGTTTCCTGGAAGGAATATGTCCCTGAAAGTTAAAACGAGAGGTACAACATGGCAAGGAACTGACCAGCCTACAGTAATGTGTGGAGTTCTACCTTAGCCAATCAAACAGAACTTAGGTTTTACAAAAGTGTTTTATTTAATCCTCTGCATTAATATAAACTATGGTAAAGGGAATAACAAATCTAAAACTTTCCTCAATAATAGCGTAGATTTCTTAACAGGATATTTTGCTAAAATCTGATATCCAAAAAATGTATGCATGCCTTAAACATCATTTGGATAATCGTACATCATTTATTCTGGATTTAAGGTAGATGCAATCGGAAAAAGACAATTACACGGAACAGAAGACAAAAAGAGAATTGTTCCAATGGAAAATATTGTTATGTAATACCTAATAGTAAGATTTAGAATATATCTGGGAGCATTAACTTCCATCGCAAATGAGCAAATACTTGTTGCATTTCCTTCATAGACATTGTAGAGAAACGAGCAGCATAATAATGAAGAAATAAATAGTAATAGAAGCTTCTGCTCATCTACAGCATATACTTAAGGTGCAAGAAGTTAAAATAGGCTTTAGCCTTCCTTATATTCGGCAATAATTTCCTCATTAAAATAAGCTAGGGCAAAAAAATAAAAAATTCTGATTATCAAGAAAAGGGTTTCAAAAATCAAGTAACATAGTGTTCCAGAACTATTTAGTAGTGGCTGAATTTTCCGATGAAGTATCTCACCCAGTATAATTAGTCAACCAGTCTCAATAAATCATTAATCTAAATAATTTAAGATGACCAATGTTACACGATGTATCCAAATTTACACTTTTATTTTAAGACGATAAAAACCCAAAAAGGCCATTCCAATATCAAGTCCCAGCAACACTCTCTGTCAACAACATCCCATTGTTTACAGCTAAACATTATATGACTACAACAGTGACGAAATCAGATGAAGAATAACTTCATGGATTTCTCATCATTATCCACATCAAACAAGATTAAAATACCATGGTACTTACACATTATTTGTAAGTATACAGGATGAATTTCAAAATTACCACATTTGCTTATAATGACGTTAAAGAGCATAGAAATAAATTAAGTACGTAAAACCTTGAATAAGCTTATTTGAGGAAATTAACACTTCTGTCTTAATCTAATCTAACCAATACGAATGAAACAAGCGAATGTCGATTACTCAAGCAATGTTGGCAACAAAATTAAACCGTGTATTCCAGATCCGAAACTTTACTAAGCTTTCCCATTTGGCGAGAAACTCCAACTCAGGGATTTCAGAAATTTAGATTTGGTTGACCCCGCGGCCAATACCAGAGAGCTTCCACTTTGAAGGAATTCTCAATCGCTATCCCTCAGCTGAACGGCAGCCAAGTTTTTCTATTCGACACAAGGCGGCGTTTCACTCGAAAAGTTTTTATTACCACGTATACCTTAAAAACAGAAATATAGTAAAGGCAACAAGGCGGTTGGTGAGGGCACTCTTTGAACATCAGGCCGTAGCTTTTGTCTGCGCCAATCAAAATCTCAAGAGCAGGGCACTGCGGTTGTGAGTTGGTCGTCGACTGGCATAAGGACAAGCTGCCCAGATAAGTTTCTAGAGTGAGGATGTTCTACGGCTAAAAAGGAATGAAAGAGGATATATTGGGGCCACAGATTGCGAGAAACAAGACAGAGAGATTGGGAGAATCCGGCGCGAAGCAAGAAAAAGCAAAGACTAAGGGTAATTGGGTTCAGAATTTGATGGCATCGTGAGGGATAGTTACTAAAAGGAAAAGACTCGAGTATGAATCGCAAAATATTAGCTAGTAGGAGATAAAAACCATGGAACCACAGGAAAAATCCAACATTTATGAATGATACATTCATATTATAATGCTTGTGGACCCAGTGCACGTGGCGCAAAGAAAAAAATATAATTGACTGCACATGGAATGATTAAGTTAATGAACAGAATAAGGAAAGGCCGTTTCCACTCGATCATCAAGAAGTTGAAGCAGAACACTATGAATAAATAAATACAATTACTGGTAAAGAAATAGAAAAACCAATTACATTACAAAGCAAAAACGTTGGGCCTGATTAATCTCTCTGATATAATGCCACATGGGTATAACGAAAAGTTGGAAGTGATGAGACCACTTAGAGCTAGCTACGATAAAAGGTTGATAACTGTTCCGCAAGGTTCACCTATCATTTTTTTTTAAATAAGTACACTATAGAAACTTTAATGACAACATACTCTTTTGGCTTTGACATTAACATATCTTTTAATCGAAAGAAAGATCGTTCGAAAAAATATTTTAAAATTTTACTCCACTGAATGCTATTGTTGGATTCCATTCGCAATGAAAAGTGTTAATAAAGATCTGCTACATAATCTAAGGGTGTATAATGTATTATTTTTTATTAAGATCATTTTGAAGGCCATAGATAAAAATGTACATAGTTTGAAAAAAAATCTTTCTTAAAGTACGCGGTTTAAGGTTTCCGAAGTTATATAATCGCTCTAACCTATCCATTCTTTCTCCTTTCATAAGATAAGAAAATCTTTAGGGTGACCGATGTTTTCATGAAGACTCGATCTAAGATAGTTGAGTTTCAAACGGAAGTCGAGCACAAAAGTATTACACCATTTGTTTTGTTAAATGATAGTGTTTCACAGGTATTTGAACAAAACATAATAAATACAACGTCACCAAAAAGTTAAAGGGTGTACAAGCAGAAGTTAGCAATATTTATCTATGCATATAAAATGAGATAGGATCATTATTTAGTGGAGAGACTTACCTCCCGGGTAAGAAGATCACGATATCGAATCTCGTCTCAAGGATGCGTTCCGGACAACTGCCAACTGTTAGGCACCAGGTATAGCGGATGAAACCCTAAGAGAAACACTGGCTATTAGAAATGTACGAAATAAAATAATATGTATACGGCGTGGTAAAATGATAAAATAAATAATATGTTAGAGGACAGATTTATTTTATTATCCAATAGCATTTTACTTATTGTCTTTTGAAAAAAACTGCAATTTGGATACCTTCCATCAGTAAATTGCAACGTTTTATCAAAATTAGCAATAATGTGAACTTATTAAAAACACTCAGAACTATGCAACTAAGAATTCACCTGAGAAGTGATGCATTTATTACGCGATCCTAACTCTATTGTGAAATCTTTTTCCTGCGTATTTTAGGTACCTCAATTTTTATAATGAATGCTTGGATCATGATTTCAATATTAATACCAAATTTAGCGCATATTCTTTAGTGATTAAAAAGAATCTGAAAGAGAATTAACTAGATTTTGGAAGATGATATTTCACGGCTGAGTTATAAATAGGGAGAGGATCTGTATCATTTTATACTCCTATGTTTAGGGAAGCCAAAGACAGAGAGGCGTACAATTCTCAGTTTAAGCCTAGAATTGCAGTTTGATATTAATGATGTCTCCTTTATTCCTAACGTATGCGAGTCTTTCAATTAAAATAAGCATCGTCAACTCCGCCCGCTCTAGAATTTTTGGATGGTGATTGGAAGAGTACACGTAATTATAAGGTTAACTTCCAGTGATGGTAATTTCTGGCAACAATAACCTTATCTTTAATAAATCGACATTTGATACAAAAGCAAAAGACCAGAAAATATAATCTTCCAACACCATATTTGTTTTCTATTTGTACGACCAATTTTCTGTTTAAAATTGAGCAAGAGGACCATTTTACCTGCGTCAACCTTATTACGCAAATCATTACTAAAAGAGCATGTATTCAACTTTGTAGGAGCAATTCAAAAGTTCCTTCAAAGCTACTTGCAGGAAGCATTGCCTCACTAAATTATAACAGCTTGTTTTTAATAGGGATATTTAACGAATACATTTAATAAATAAGAGAACGTTATCCTATTACATACATAATTACACAGAATGCATAATACACATGAATGAATGTCGATATTTTCCATCTATTTTTCCATGCTCACTGAATTCAAGCTACAAATTAATTTTTGGACAGCGGTTTCATTCGAGGAAATTGGAATGATCTAAGTAGGTCATTTAGCATCACACTCTAGTACATAAAAGGATATAGTCACCAGTTTTTAACGATTCCTACAGTTGACAAAAAAGGCTGCATTAAATGTTAATTTGATCTTCCTCGATACATCTTCAAATAAATTCAAAGCTATAGACGTAAATATGTAGACCACCTCAGTATTATTTGCGTAACATTTTATCACAGAATTACTTTCATTATTAGTAAAGAACAATTTGTGACTCGGCAACCATTCTCATACCTCTTTAATTAATTTGTATTGCTATTAATATACTTAAATCAAGTACGAGTGCAATTGTATCATTAATTTAGACGTCTATGGTATTTAAAAAAACTTTGACACTGGCGCTGGGGTACTGGGAAAGCAAATAAATTCCATTAAGGTCCTGATGATTGTTAATTAAGAAAACTTTCTTCTCTATGGAGACAATATACATTGCATTTATACGTTGAACTTCATCAGAGATGTTCCCCTAGTGCCAAAGTTAGAAAAAATATTAACAAAAAGTAAACATCACACTATTCAATACAATAGCAATACAAGGACTATTTCTGAATGCATTAAGTGTGAATTAAAAGGAAAATAGTTGTAAGTTGTTCTCTTAACTCTCACTTACTTTAAAAATTAATAGTACAATGGAACAAAACCAGCGTATTTATCTACATAATATTAGTTTCTGTATAAGATAAAAATTGTAAAAATACAAATATACAAAAGGTGACTCAATTTCATGATGCAAAGAAATAAATAAAAAATCATCATTGGGTAATGATATTAGTAAACAAATAAGGATCCACGTATTTACGCCGAAGAGATTAGAGCCAATATGTACGTTAAGAGGGAAAAAATAATGGTTAGGGATAAAAATCAATCATAACACATGCATGAAAACTGGGCAGAAAAAAACGAAGGCGCGTATCCTCAAGCCGCGTACTGTCACAGAGCTCATTAGTTTTTTAAATAGAGGAGTGAGCACCGATAACGAAAAGCGAGCGAGACGATATGGGTTCGGCGAGAATCTGGAGGAGGTGGAAAGGATGTTGGCAAAAACGCCTGGCTTCGGGGAGGAGGCATGTGCCGAGCGGATAACGAAGATTGGAAGAAGCAGCAGGAGTCGAGTGAAAAACGAATGGAGAGGAGTGAGAAAGATTGATGCGGGAGGACATTTTTACAGGGTATGAGAAAGAACTGAAGAAGAATCCTGAGTGTGGAAGAAGGGTGTAGAAGGGTGGAAGGGCATTAGGGTTAAGAGTGAGGGTTTGCAATCAAATCAAAAATATCGGTAAAGCTTTATCAATACAAAAGAAGAAAGCCGATACGATAATATAATACTGCAGTAATGTTTGGTATGGGTCTGCTTCCAATCGAACACTTTTGGACAGTAACACAGCTAATTTAAAAATGAGAAAATAAGTACACGTCTTTGATCAAGTACTCCCCACATTAATGCTCTTCACATTCTCTCGTCAATGCCCGGTTGATGAGAGCAGGCCTTTGTCTGATGTGTCTATTAATATCCCTTTATTCCTCCAATATACTGAAAAATAAATATTTATGTATTATTTCATAGGTACATAAAAGACATTTAAACTATCCCAACTCTGAGCCCATGTTCACGCTCCTAATATTTACTTTAGTCGTTCCAATGTTAGATGAACACTCCTACTGAGTTTCAATTGATTTGTCACAATAGATAATGTTTTCAGGCGTATTTTTGTGGTTCTCCATAATTAAATGGAAAAAAGCTTTGTGAAGTCCACGAAAAAGTTTTATTTAAAATGCCGATCTTGGTTTTGACTTAAGATACGCCTTGATAACGACTTCGAAACTCGAAACCTTGTTCGGCAGCTTAAACAAAATTTTTTCGTGGGCTATAAAAAGTTTCTTTCATTTAATTTCATTTTTCGCTAGATTAAAGCTAGACAAATATGAAATATTGAAAATAATTATCTATCAACAAGAAAATGTAGTGTGTTAGTCGGGGAAGGCTTACTACCCATAAGATCACTGCGACCGCCCGATGCGCCATCTGAAGGGGAGTGCCTTAAGTCTGATCTAGAAAAAAATGTTCAAATTGTTTCTACGACAAAATAATGTATTTGTTTGATATTTATCCGATTCATAAGGAATAACACTTTTGAGTTTATTTGTTGGAGATTTTCGTCGAAGAGAACAAGGCGGGGGATGAAAATACATTTTCCCCGGGATAAACTAGGAGTATCAAGAATAAAAAATGGTTCTTAAGAAATGAATGAATTTTAAAAAGCAAAAAAAGCATGGAAGTTAGACCAGTATGGAAGATATTATTATGACAGAGCATAAAACCAGTTTCCCAGTCCTGACACCAAATAATTGAGCTCTTTTGAGTGTGTCCACCCAAAAGGGGAACGGCGTGATGGCTATGGATATTTAAGAAAGAACCACGGAGACGCTACTGAATATAGCTATAAAATCATTAACGAATGAGAACTTTGCAGTTTCATATGGAATACATATTGCACATCCCCAGTTTACAGGTGTATCTGAGCGCCGCTGTGGAAATGGAGTATTTATGGTCAATTGCAAGAGGTCTTCGGGTAGCCGGACGAGTGTTCTCCAATCCTGAGTGAAGCAAAAGAAGGCCGTGGTGGGTGTCAGCTGGAGATTATGGGTTTGAATTTCTATGCGGATAAGGAACGATTCCTTTAAACAGGCGGGCAGCTCGCCTATTCAAAGGAATTATCACATATTTTCTCACCTGAATCCCGAAAAAGATTGGTCAGGGAAATCCGGAAAATCGTTTCTTGAACCAACTAATAAATGTTACTTCCATGTAAAGAAAATCCCCATTGTGACAGGAACTAAGCCAAAACAATACATAAATATGATTGTTTCAGGCCTGACTTCGTGGAAGTGATAGATATCCGTTTTGAATAAAGGATAATTACCTACAAAATTTTTTATTCAAAATGGTTAAACAATACTTGATATCACAGCCGGAAGAACAGGCACAGAACACGCGTTTGCTTGAAAAGGCCAAATTAACCACCAGAGAAAATCGCTGGAATAGCGATCGCTTAAACTTCCACAGGGAAGACGGCTTCTCGCCGTCCAACGCTTGGAAGCGCGTGTTCTGCGCG
This sequence comes from Pyrrhosoma nymphula, assembly GCA_963573305.1. Lineage (NCBI taxonomy): Eukaryota > Metazoa > Arthropoda > Insecta > Odonata > Coenagrionidae > Pyrrhosoma > Pyrrhosoma nymphula. Next base: position 10,910,698 of record OY754328.1, read on the forward strand.
CGAAACGCGGGCTCTCTTCACAAAGCGCGGGAGAAAAACAACTAATCAGAGAGTACCCGACTCCAATGAATGATGTATACAAGAGCGAATAACAAATGCAGAGGAAAACCCGTTAGACCTTTATCTTCACAATCCTCACGCCGCGGAATGCTTCGCAAATGTACAAGTCATAAAATTCCTTTCAACCTCTACTAAGAAACCGACTCACCGTGCTTCATTTTACGTCAACCTTTCAAAGAAGAAGCGTCTCTGCACTTTTGCAAGACTGTTTGCAATCTGATTGTTTTATCCATGGATGCTTCTATCCAACCTCGGGTTCGCAGCAAATTGGAAGCTATTTGTATTATCACTGATGACCGATGAAAGGTAAATTTAAATAGTTATTTTCGGGAATTCATGGGAAATTATATTTCCTGGTCTGGATTCTCGATGTTTCCCAAATGTTGGGAAACTGGAAACCTTACTGGTGGAAGTTAGCGGAAGATGCTTGGGTGGTTTGGATGTATACGGGCTGCGCGGGGTCTGCTACATCGATTGATTGATGAGTGATGGGGCATCTGCGGATCTTCCTCGTGTACATTCCCCACCCCACCTATCCCCACTGGTGCTGGCAACTCCCCTCTCTCTCTGCCCTCCACACCCTTCTCTTTATCTCTAGTCTTCCTTCTTTCCCAAGACTTGCTCAGAACGGCGTGGAGAGTGCCGTACAGGCAGGGGCTCCGCGTCATAGGGGCGGGGAGGAGTAGGGGTGATCGAAAAAGAAGTAGCAAGGTCACAGGATATTGGTCGGAGAGAAGACTAACATGATAACGCCGTGGGAAAATTCTTGAAGTAATTAATCGCAATAGTGGCACTTAGCACAGGTTTCAGAAATGATAAGTTGACATTGACTCTCATTCTTGTCATTTCCATGACATCGATCTAAAACTACTACCTAAACTAAAAGCTACCTAAAGTAAAAGAATAGGTTGAATTTTCAGTTAAAATCAGTACACGCTTAATAAAAAATGATTACTTTGGGATTTGTTGCGTATTTTTCATTTCTATTGAGCAAAATGTTGAGTTTCTTAGAAATGGAAAATACACTGCTAATCCTGAAGGGATATCTTTTTATTGATAATAGAAGATGTCATGTTCATGTCAGAAGTAACGATTCCAATTATTGATCCAAGTTATATATAGATGGTAGTCGAGTTGGTCCTAGCTCCCGATTGGTGGATCATTTTGGCGGGTGATTGATTTATTCCCGATTTGTTTAATATCCTCCTCGAAGGGTTAAAAAGTGTACAAAAAACCGGGAAGAACCAGTCACCCACAAAAATAATCCACCAATCGGTAGCTAGGACGGACTCGACAACCTCCTATATAACTTAGACCAAATACTGGCATCCAAACTTTTGACCTGAAGACGCCAGCAGGATGGCTGGAGACACTATAGTCGTCAATAATAGACAACTCAACGCGGGGAGAATCCCGGAAGTCAAGGAGTATAAATCGAGACGCCGCGGAAATCTGAGATCAAAGAAAGTTAAAATAACTTAGCCTGCTGATTATAGCAATCATTTTCTCTGTTCTCCAGCCAATCGGCCAATTCAATTTTTCTCGTTGGGAATATTTTTTTCTTTATAAATGTCTACAGATACTATTTTAGGTTAAATATTGTTCACTAGCACTCCAATTCCTTGCGTCGAAGTTCAAGTGTACTCGGACAGCTATCCCATTCTGCACTGAAAATCGTCCTGGAATTGTTTATTTTTACGACAAAAGTGAAACGACGTATCGGATTAACGGAACCCTAGATATATACCATGTCACATATTAGGGAAACATGATGGAAAATTTTTTTTCCTTACATAATCCAAAAATGCTATTCGGAAGAGGGGAAGAAGTAAATGAGCGGGGAAAAAACGGAAGAAACAGCGGCCTGGAGTCATAGACGGGAAAAATGATTCATGGGGCAGGAAGAGAAACGGGAAGCGGGAAACTGGGAAGGGAAAGAATGGAAGGGGGGAGCAGAGAAGTAGTTAGGGACAAAGTTTGAGCAAAAGGGAAAGGACTCAACAAGGAGAAGGGAAGGAGGATTAGAAATGGGAGATTAGTGCGGCAGGCAGCAGGGGAAAGAATAAAAGAATAATAATAAAGCGACTCGAATTAGGCAAGGAAGGAGAAATAAATCAACGAAAGAAAGAAGATATTAAATTGCGGATTTGCGACAGCGGAACAAAAGGAGGGTAAAGTCAGAGGATATGACGAAGGCACAGGAGTTAGGTGACGAACGTGGCCGCCACTTCAAAGCTTAAAAAATCATAGGAATCTTTTATTTTTTGTTAATATCTCACGATGATATATTTTGCGGGAAAGGAACGTTTTTTACCCTTTGAACGCGCATACAAAAGAACTTATAAGCAGATTGGGGAGTGTTTTAATAATTCTTTCTCCTCATTTACGGTAATTTGTGGATGGGTTAAGTACACCACCATATCATATCACCTGAGTGAAACAAACGTAAAAGTCTCTATTTTTACAAAAAGACACAAAAAAGACCTTTCTTACGAGTCTATAAATGTAATAATTTTCGCTGGCCTCAACTAGAAGCTTTCAAACATCTTTTTCCGTTTAGTAAATCTGAATTGGCTCTGGGGTGAACGTGGTGGCGTGGTACCTCTAGAACTGCGTAAACGCCGCTTCCTGATAAATATATCATTTTACTCGTTCATTAATAATGGTACACATAAGCCACTTAAACCTTTTGTGGATAACATATAACACCATAGCTGGTAAAGCCACCATGAAAAAACACTTGATTAATCGGTGAATGGAAACCAAATTCTCAATTGCTTGTCAGATATACTTTCCAGTTAGGCCTAAAAGGCAACTTAATTCATGTCGAATATCATCATCATAATACTACAAGTCTGTTTCACACACAGGGAGGATAAAAAGCATCATTCGAGTATGATTGCAAGGAAGGTTTGAAGAGAGAAGGAAACCCACCTCCAGAGTTAGCCCACACTAAACGAAAGTCTGCAAGATTACCATAGCTTAACGTTCCATTTGACGGAGGAAGTACTTCAACGGAAGAGCTCTCCTCACATAATAGATAAATAGATACATAGATCGATAGATGTATAGATAGATATATATTTATTGCTCAGCTACACGTAGAGAATACACAGACATGAATTAAAACATATGAGCTTTAGGGAGAGGAAGTAAGGTCAAATCAAAGTCCATACTTGAGTCAAAACAATAGTGAAATCAGTTAAACTTCATAAGTATTTCCTGAGTAAGAGATGAAGAAATACATTTTATGACACAATAACCGACTTCCTTTAATTAAGTATTCTTTTATAAATTAATGAATGTATAGTGCTGGACAAGTACATACCCGAATTAAATAAATAGTCATAAGCGACTTTCTACATAAAATTATTTCTTTTTACATAAACTCGTGGGATTAAACTTATATAAGTGGAAAATTACGATAGATTTATTACCGTTCGGGATAACTTCATGCGGGGAGCCGTCAATTTCTTAACAGAAATTCAACGCTGCATGAACTACTGGCTTTTTAACAGTCATCAATTTCCTAGCATCCAAACCGACAGCGGTGAGTTTCTCAACGTGCGTATCATTCAACTGCATCTCAGGAATGGAAAAAGAGAAAGAACAATCCCGCAAACGCTATCAACTCAGCATTTGAAAGCGCAGGGGAATACAAGAGGACACACGAGGCTGAGGAAAAATGGAGTAACCGGGAAAGGGGGATAGCAGGAAGGAAGCGGGGGTTAATGGGATTGGAGAGAAAGAAAGAGATAATAAAATCGCAAAATGAAGGGTGTGCCCAGAAAAGGTAAGAGGGAGGGAGGGAGCGAAAAAATGTTGGGAAGGCATAATGGAATGGGGTGTACAAGAGAAAGTAGGGAAGTAGATTGAGAGGAGTGGTAAAGCTTTTGCCTAGGCTTGCTAAGTAGTGCTGCTTAATCCTTACGAGAAAAAAGGAAGTAGAGAAAGGGAAGTGGGTGTTGGAGAAAAATAGAACATCAAGGGCAGAAGAGCATGCATGTATATATATATAACCAGCGACCGGCGGGGGGTGTTAGGCCTTCACACATTAAAAATAATAGGAATATTATAGTATTATCTTTCAATATCCTAGGCTTTCCTATCTTATGAGATAACTATAAATAATATAACAAACATTTTTCCATGACAGATTAAAAATAAAAAGTTGATTGGAAAATGAAGAGAAAAATAAAATAATATATGCATTTACATAACATTTTGTGTAGAAGTGCTCAGGTTCCGTTTGGATCATTGATGAAATTGATCATATCTTATTTAAAATTGTCGATATCTTACGTATGTACGCAAAAAATAGGTCTACAAGTATGATCTAGCATTACTAGACAAAAGTGGAGTAAATAATATCATTAAAAATTTTAAGGTATTTCATAACGATACAACAAAAGTTATATAGTTAGATAAAAAAACCTACAAAGTTAAAAAAAGACTGTGATATATAAATACATCACGCACTATGCTATATTTTGCGCTGTGATTCAACTTGATGTATTTATAAAATATGGAAAATTGAGTAACCCATATTTTACCAGCGTGTGTTTAAACACACGCAGTGTATGCTGACATTTAAAAGAATTTATCTGGTCACTCCTGAGAGGTAAACCTTTTCTAATTACTTTGACTCATTCTTTGAAAAGTCTGAAGGCTCATACCTCTTGTAGCACAGCCTACTGTCTCCAGGCTGGCCACCATTGAAAAAAATGTAATCACTGAATGGGTGAATTTAAAGGCATACTGTTTATTATTCATCTTCATGAGAAAAGTAGATAAGAATTTAAAACTTTTATCATCTTAATACCTTCTGATGTTCAGAAAATTTGATGATCAAAACGTATTTCCCGTGCAGGAAATTGAAACAGATCAATGAAAGTGTAAACTTTGTGTGTGTTTAAACACACGGTGGGATAATCCACTCCTCTTTCCCTAGCCAATTATGGTATTGCCTTGCATTGGTGAACTGCTTCCAAATGTCGCAGAGGAGGCATTCATTGGAAGCAATGTATTTTAAACAATTTGTAACTTGATGCCAGAGGCAATGATGAGGGTAAAGAGCTAACATGTAGTCCACATACTTTGTTTGAGAGTCTTTCTAAAGTATAACTCTTGCTCCTCATGGTTAGGCGCTGTATATATAAAGACGAGACTGAGACGCTGTGAGGCACCAGAGTGCATGAAGGATGTAGAGAAAGGTGTCCTAGCCCAATTAGGTGAGGTGCGTCTTGACACTATCCACGGTAAAATTGATTTACCACTATTTTTTAATGACAGTCCCTCAATAAGCTCAAATAAGAATGAGGTTGGATCAAAATACGATGTAACTCATGAAGTGAATGGGCAAAATTGTCCATACAAGAGAAGGAAAGTAACTAAAAGTTCAAATAATATTTCCACGACCACCACCACTCACAAAGAATCTGACCAATTAGACTCAGGTAGTTACCATAAGAAAGATAGATCATGGAAAAAATTAACTCTGAAAGCAAAGTACACGCCACCTTCAGAGCCAGTTCCAATGCGACCAAAACCAGAGTTATTAGATAAAAGTCCTCTGGAAATTTTCAAGAGGGTTTGGAATGAAAATTTTGTGAATATGATATGTGTAGAAACAAACAAGTATGCTGTTCAGAAAGAGCTCTTAAATGTAGAATTTTCTGTGGACGACTTGTACAAATGCCTTGGCGTGTTGTTACTTTCTGGCTACTGTAATGTTCCATTCAGACGTATGTAATGGGGAAACCAAGCATGACACTTTCCATTATCTAGTTGCTGGATCAATGAGCCGTAATAAGTTTGATTTGGTTCACAAATACCTTTATTTTAATGAAAACACCCAGATAAATGATGCTGATAGGATTTAAAATGTTAGACCTGTAGTAGATCACATGAATCAAAAATTTACTGAGATGATAGAATGCTTCGATAGCGAGTTTTCTCTGGATGAGGGAATGGAGCCATACTTTGGGCGTCGTTCATTGAAGTAATTCATTACAGGAAAGCCCATCCGTTTCGGTTACAAAATATGGTATGTTACCAATTCGAAAGGGTACCTTCTTAAACTTAGGGTTTACACAGGAAAAACAGACGGACCCAAAGGCGTCTCTCCCGGTGCCCAAATAACAGAATCCATGTAAGTGGATTTCTTCCGTAGTGGTTCAAACCTATTTGCAGGCAACTTTTTTACCTCGCTTTCATTGCTAGAAAAACGGAAAGAAAGTAACATAAACTGCAATGGAACAACAAGAAAAGACCGCATTGAAGGAGCTCCTGTTGTACATATGAGCAAGATGGAACGATGTGCATTCTCCGCAGTCACTGATAAGAACATTTCGCTCATTCGCTGGCATGACCATGCACAAGTAACAATTGCCAGAAACATGGATTTAAAAACTGTTTTCGGTCTTAGCTCATGCACCCGTTGGAATTAAAAGTGTAAAGAAATATGTGAAATTATGCCAGCCACAAGCTGTAAAAATTTATAATCATGGCATGGGAGTTGTAGATTTCTTTGATCAACAACGTGCCGTGTATCGTGTGAAAATAAGGTCAAACAAGTGGCCGTTATTTAGATTTTGTCAGAACAGCAGCATTGCTAATTTATGGAACATTTTCCGAATAAATAATCGAAAAAGCAATCAAATTGTTTTTTTTAGAGAGATTGTTATTGGGATATTGTCAAGTGATACTCAGCCTAAATTAGTAAAACCGAGAACAATGAGACAAGCTATAACAGATGGGAGATGCGATGGTTATAATCACTGGATAAGCAAAATTAAAACCCTTCGGCGGTATGGTCACTGCGGATCAAAAGTTCTTTAAGTTTATTTGTGAGAAGTGCAACGTGGGTGTGCACCCTGATTTTGCTTCAAAGAGTATCATGTAAAATATCAATATAATTAGTGTAATGTCACAAACAAATTTCTAAAGGCTGAATGTAAAATTTAGCTGCTTATTTATATTATTGTTAAATAAAAAGTAAAGAAATGCCTAGAAAAGTGTCATGTGTGTAAGTTCTTATTGAGTATGAAAATATGGTTCCAATTAATTAAGGCATAAAAACAAATGCACTCGTATAATACGTAAGAAACGCAATGTCTGATTGGTTGTTACTGAAATAAATTTTTGTTAAAACTCACGCATTTTTACTTGTGTATGCTACCCTACATTCATCGCTAGCAAGTCAGATCTGGGCTTTATCCCACCTTGTGTGTTTAAACTCACGGCCTCTTCCAGCAAATTGAATGGAAAATGAACAAGTAAGATGGAAAGGATGGAAAGTGAAATATACTTGACGGTGTTTCTAATTGTCTCACTTTGTTTTCTGTGGTAGTCCTTTAATATAGTAGTAGAAGTAATGTTATAATAATAACATAATAATACTATAATAATGAGGACGATGACAGCTACCCCCTCCTCGGCGTCTCCCAGCGCAAAATGCAGGAGGTTGCAACAGTCAAGGAAAGATTCATCGCCAAGAACAGACAGACTATCAGGAAAATCTGGAGTTCTGAGCTGTCTGGAAAGAACAATTCACAATTAGGTAAGAGAAGAATTACTTGAGGAATGGAGGTATGTTGGGAGAGAAACCTGGGGAGAACCTTCGCTTGAACGACAGGCGCCAATGGTTGTATCTCTTTACGTCCCATTCCACGACGAAGTACTACACTTGAAACGGTAATTGCAAACTTTCGGTTGGTTAGATACTTGGGGTGGCCGCTGATCTCTGGTTATGATAAACATACTGTCACAAAGGAGTATACAGTTTCAGTATACAGTCCGAATCGATGTGCGGATTACTACACGTATCTTTCCACATATCACCGAAATAGAGATCGAGATCTCCTAAAACTGTGCAACATATTCTGGATTCAAACCCGGACACTGAAGATTGGAGGCGTTTATAATCTATTAATATGCCACCCCGATTCATCAACCCGAAATGTAGGATAAGCAAAGAAAAGGAGCGAGAGAGAAAGAGGTATAAAAATGTAGGGAAGGGCGTAGGAGGAATGCGCAGAAATATAATAGTGGGAAGAGGACTCAAAAAGCATTGAGGAGGGGAAGATTGAATTTGGAGTGCGGGGAAGAGGGGAAGGAGGTTGACAGAGTGGGGGGGGGGGTGAAAAGGAAAAAAATATAGTTTGGGGATGAGGGCCGTGGAATAAAAGGAGTAGGCGATGCAAAAGTGAGAGGGGAGGACGGGGATGAAGAAAACCCATTTGGGAGATCGCCCAAGCGGAAAGTTGCAATTAAAAACGGCGGATATGCAAAATAAATAAATTTCCCCGAAAATGGGCAAAAAAAGAAATTGTGTGCAGGGACAAAAATGTAAACATGGATCCAAAGGATTTCCTCCCCGCTTTTATTTTGTTTTTGTTGTTGCTCCAGGATTTTTGTAACGTTGTGATCAAGTGGCCAGCGTAGAGAGGCCGGGAGTGCTAGAACAGTTTTTCCTGTTTATGTGAGCGAACTTGCGCCGTACTATCACAGATCTACGTCGCGCGCCCGGGAATTAACATAGAAATAGAGTGAGGAGAGAGCTTTTTGCGTCGGGAAATTGGGAAAAATTTGGTATCAAAGAACCAACACCTTACGAATATTTTTCTATTTTCTGCACCACTCTTTTGAAGCATTTCTAGGCATGGCCCAGATAAAAAATTCCAACGATTCAAAGGGGATGTCAAATTGTATATCCTATCAGTGATCACAATGGAAAACTTAACATATAAATGGAACTAACTAGTAGATTAGACATTCTTTACAATTGTTCTGTAAATCACAAGTTCACCTTTAAATTGTGTGGATAAAGTATTCATTCCATAAACGCTCACACTCAAAATTAGTTAAAAAACAATGGAGGTTATGTGGTTTGAATTCTGAGGAAATTAATGCAAATTTATTACATAAACCCGGACGCTATCAAGAACACCATTTCTTGGCTAGGTAAAAATACTGAATTTGCGTTATTAACTATGTCTGGTGGTGCAATGACGCCTGACGTCAGTGATGCAATAATGAATTTAATCTATGGCACGTGGAGCAAAGACACTGATAGAAGATTTTAGATGAAGACAGTGATAGAAAACTGAAGCCTTAAATTCATAATTATATATTTAAAACCTACGAAATGATATAGTTAGTTTGAATATTCAAGTTGACAAGACAAGGAATTTGGGCAGTCCTCTACGTAAATTTGTTTGCGCGTGATGGGGGGGATTGGGGGCTGTGGGAGTAAGAGTACAAGTAGTGTTGAATGGCCGAAAGAAAGAGAAACATCTCCAAATTTGGGCACAAGTACGTGTTCTTCTGAAGGAGGAACCTGGCGGGAACGAAGCATCCGAACGATGAATATTTCAAGTCAAAGGGGATTGAATCACCAGTTGAAACTTTTTGGATACATTCCAAGATTTCAAGCATTTCAAGGCATCATTGAGAACGACTTTAGGCAAAGACGAGCGTTCAAAACTAGATTTGCATCGCTCTGTTCACCCGTTCCACGAATATTGGTCGTTAGGAGTCACATGTAGCAAGTTGCTGCAGACCACAACTACAATGAAAACACACCACCAAGGTGTATTTTTCTTCGTGTGGTCCACCCCCAAACACTCTTCCACTTTTTATCGGTGGATTAAGCATTCACGATGATTCTTGGCAATTCTTGGATGATAAGCATTCATAATTTGTGGACATTTTTTATCAATATGAAGATGATAAAAGCATTTCCAAAAATGTGCTCTCATTCAGTGCTTTATATACTAGTGAGGTATAACTTACTTGACATTGTAGCGCTATCAGGAGAAGGGAGTAGATTTTCTCGCCGATAACACCCGTAAAAAACGAACTCTTGTAGCTCGGGTGAGACAAATGAGGAAATCGTACGAAAAATATTATCAATCAATAACCAAATTATCAATATATTTCACACATAGATCCAACCAAGTTACAAACAATTTACCCATAGGTCGAGTGCCAGGCGACCGTAATGACAGTTTCCAGTCGGTATATAATTAAAGTATACAAGTACGAGAGGTTAAGCTTCTCACTTAAGTACAAAATGACAAAGACAGCAGGCTCACACAACGGTGTTACCCGGTCGCCGTCTCGCCAGCAATAGAGGGCGAGCTCCAAGATGAGTCAGCTGAGGAGGGGGTCTGTCGACAAGGACGAGGTGGAATTGGTGAGGTCAGGAATTTGGCGATTGGTAGCCTTGGAGGGGAGGAAATAATGGTATGGGTGATAGATAGGGTGGCAGTTTTTAATTGGTGCGCCAGGAACTGTTTTCTGGCTTCGGCCGCAGAATACAGGATCACAGCCTTTGTGCCTTGGTCAGAATGACCGCATTTTTGGTATCCTTCCTCGCTTTAGGGGCTATATAAACGATGCAGGACCTGGCGAGGGAAAGGCGCAGCTAAAGGCGCGGCTAAAGGCGTGGCTGAAGGCGTGGCAGAAGTCGCTGGGAGGAGTCGCTGCATTTTGTAGTCGCAGGCATTTTGGCCGTCTTTGGCGCACATGTCGTTAGCGCGCATGACGGGGCGCGCCTCAGGCAATTCCTTCGACTAAGTCTGGAGGGTAAACAGTCCGCAGAGGGGAAACTGTCCAAAGAGTGGCCAAAAAAGTGGGTAAAACATGCCACAACATTTCATAAAAAATAATGAGCCGCAAATTAAAAATTCAGGTCCTTCACTTCTGAATACATGCAGGCACACAGGAAGAAGACCCCCGAAAAACTTTGAGCATACAGTCTGAGCAAATTAGACGACGTTAAAAAGGGAAAAAGCATTTTGCGACTTTAATTAATGACATCTATACAATTAATATACACTCGCCAATAAATCAATGGATCAAAAAGAGAGGCAGAGAGAGCAAGTGGGAAAGCCTAGGCAGAAGCAAATACGTAACTCATAAAGAAAAAGAGTCTGGTACCGGCAGCATCTAATATCACTAGTAAGGCAGTTGTAGCAAATTTAAGATTAGTATATAAGGACGTGAATCAACATGAAAATGTGAATTGGCATTAGATATGAAGGTCAATGACGAAGAACTATTCTTGAAAGATCAACTACCTTCTCAGGCACTTGGTATGTTGACTACAAGGACGAAGGTACAAGATTCAGCAATACGAGCAGTCGTAAAAAATGTGTAGGAATCAGTCGGTGATTTTACGCTCCAAGGATACATATTAAAGTCATTCCGAGCAAAAAAACCATCAACAGGCTCACAAGGGTGTATGCAAGCAGGTAGTAATTACAGGTGAGAAAAGGGCAAGCCAATAGAGTAATTTGGTGAAAGAGAATGCAAATAACACCCCTGACCCTAAAAACGTGATTTATCCATCAACACTGTATGTGGCACTTTGACTGACTAACACACACTGACTAGACTTAATGACTCGCATGTGTATTTATATCTGCATAACTTAGAAGATAACATAAATTAGAAGTTCACTGGAAGTCCTGGCAAACGGCTAGAGATTAATAGCTATGGTTTAAGGCGCTACTACCCAAGTAATACAAAAGTGATTTTGGGAGGGTGGGGAGTGGAAAAATTCCGTTTAATGTTAACTGAGTTAAAAATATGTTTATATAAGATTCTAGTGACTCGAGCAATCATGAAATATTGGTATCTGAATCTTTCTGATATTTTTAAGGCTCCAATCGTCATCAAAAATCTAACATATTACATGAGTTCTGGAGGGGAAGATGATTAATTTACGCTTACGTCATCTTAAATGGGAGAAGAAGATTGAAATAGGAGACAAAATCGCTTTGCGTAAATCTTGAATGGCCTGGATCCTCCATAATGAGGTGATTCTTTTAACTACTGCAGCGCAACTCGTACTTTGAGATTCACTTAACCAACATATTCAACATCCTGTAATCACTCATAGCATACTTTTGCTAACAAACATTAGTAACTATGAAACCCTCCAAACATGGAACGCATGACACGTATTAAAGGATTCAAAGAACTGAAAAAACAGAATCAACGCGAATGGCTGTCCTCCATGAAGAAACACACACCATTCATAAAACATCGTTCGGCATAAGTGAACCGATTTACTAAGTCCCATTTCCGTTGGGCGATCTTTAAAACCCACCTCCTCTGGAAAGCAAGCGGGAGAGCAGAGAGAGTTAGAAAAAAAGGAAATCCAGGAAATCCTCCATCCCCGATCGCAATACGCCTTCTCATGGCCGGATAGTAGGAAGAAGAAGAAGAAAAAAACCTTCCTGGATTTAATCGCTGATGCGACGAGAAATCTGTTCATCGGAAGGAAATGGTTGCCGGTGGGGGGGGAGTAGGAGATAGGAAAATAGGATGGTTGGGAGGCGGGGGTGCTGTGGGAGTGGGAAGGAATTAAGGGCGTGTGTGGGATTCTGGGAAGGATGACGGAGGGCCTGCGTACGCGGCAGTAGGATCCGGTGATGGTGGGGGTATAAGGGGAATTTGAGGTGAAAGTGGAGGAATGGGGTGTAAGGGGAGGGAGGCATGTCGGAGTGGATGAGCGAGGAATGGTGTTAGTTCCTAAGGAGAGGATGAAGAAACAGGATGAAGAGATTTGGCGGGAATCTCTGTGAAGGTCGGGTAGTAGGAGCATCTACCCTACTTCCCAACAGGCACAGATACTGCCTCGAGGAACCACGCACGAATCTGTTACCCGCCATGCTCTCCCGCGACCACCTCCCACACCATACCTTCTTCGCCCACATCCCACTCGCACTATCCCTCACGCCCTCTCTCATCCAGCTCCCCAAAACTTCGCTGGCAATCCTTCTCGACGCGTGTCTCAATTTCCTCTCCGTCCACGTATCGCTGGGTTCCCATAGTGCCCCTCTAACATCCTCCCCCTACCCCAACTACAATCTTTCCTCTCCCTGAACCTCCCACCCCCTAACCCCCTCCGCCTCCAAGTAAACCTCTTCCACCTTCTTCGCCCACGAGTCCCGCTGGTATCCGTCCACCCACTTTCCCCTCTTTCTTACCCCGGCCAATTTCTTCTTCCTTTTCCTCCCAAAAACCTTGTTGCTCCGAATGTCCTTCGAACCTGGCCCAGGTAGATAGGGGGGGAGACCTGCGTTCTACGGTAAAGGTCACCTGTCCTTCATAAACGAGTGCCAACTTAATTTGGTAGGCACGAGCAACAGATGCAATCAAAGACTCCGTCTCCACGTATTTTCACATAGGCACTGCTCCATAATAAACACAAATTCTGCGTATGAGCAAGTCTTTTAAAACATCCTGTTTCCAACTGAAGTACTTACAGCTTCTTCCTCCACGCTTCCCACTTTCACCCGTAGTGCTCTAGTTTAACGTCCTTCGACAGCTACGATCATTCCGCACTTATTGCCTGCTATCCGCTCCTGGCCAATTACTTCTTCCAATTCCTCCGTATTTTCTTCCGATCTGATCCAGGTGGCTACTGGGCAGCGGATGCCCGCTTTCTACAGCAAGGTCACCTCTCTGTCGCAATCGAAGGGGAGCTAAATTTCTGTGTCGGAACAAATGACAATTGTACGAGAGAATGTTGATATTTTTGTTCACTTATTTTTTTTAACTCGCGGTCCATGTCCCTTGAAGGGGTTATAGATAAAAAATCATATGCGACCCTCAGCAGTTCAACCTCATTTATCTTATGGCGCACATCCTTATTTAGCTCTCTTTGGTCATGACAAAGTTTGCGTTCAGACAAAACAGCAGAAGAACCTACAACTACAATGTCTACCTTATACATTTCGGATTTTCTAGGAGCAATGTTTTTTCTCTCGTTTCCAAGCTCTATCAGTAAACTTTGTCTCAGTTTCCAACGCAACTGCAAATTGTAATCAAGTGAATTCCAAATGGCAAACCAACAGCACATAGTAATCAAGGACTTGGAATGACTTATGAAACGCATCCGTCTCCGCTAAATTTTACAAAGATACTTCTAAAAAGAGCTCAAAATTAAAAGAGATACTTTGCGTCATTTACAAATCAAACCAATCATGTATTCAGAAACACTTAAACAAGATGAAATTGATTAAAAAAATAGGAATAACTTAACGTCATTCAACAGAAAATTATGAAAATAGAATACACTCTTCAATTCGTTATCTAATGAACATTGAGCATAAGTCTTCTAAGTCTAAAGAGACAGACCAAAGCACATTGTTTCAGGGTAGATTTTGACACGATACCATTTCTACAGAGCTACAGAGATTGACCTCAGAGCAGTAAACTAGTATTAAATAGTTATCAGGCAATAATATAACATAAAATGATCCGAAAGCGCATAAAAATAAATAAGGACAAATTATTCAGATAGTTGGGAGTACTGATCAAAAATCTCATAAAAAGGGGCAAGTACATTTTCTCTGATTCGAATAAAATATTACCAAGAGCACAGTGCAAGTTGTGCTTCTAAATTAATTAGATAAAGCACCCATAACGCTTATAGATTCGTTCTTTGAGGTCCATCTATCCATCTGCCTGCTCTCAATTCAAATAAAATGTGAAAACATTCCGGAATACCGAATTCTGTTCGGGTTCTCCACCGGGTCACCAGACGAATATCGTTGTATTGTAATCCTTGACATTATTTTGTAATTTCATGGGTTCAGCCCAGATATATAGTGTTTTTAACTTATGCTCATGAGCTTTAATGTAGGAAAATTGACTATCCTATTGTCTTTTTAAAATGTACCAGCTGTTTTCATAAATGGGATGTGATAATTGGGTTGCATATAGAGGTGAAAAAATGTATCGGATAAGGTAGTTAAATGGAAGAGAGTAAGAATCTTTTGGATTTGTTCTGTCGCAGACTATTCTCTTACGAGCTCGTACATAATTTTTTTCTTCATCTCAGCATATTTCCTACCTATTTTCATCGCCCCTCCATATAAAAATATATTTAAATTAAAACGGAATGAAGAATGATCTGATGCTTTCCCGACGTATGATGTTAGTGAAGTCTATTCGGATTCTTCATAAGGTCACACTCTGCATTTCTGCCGACGTTTCGATGTACGAGTCGTCGATCGTCCCTGATTACATTATATTTTTTCGTTGTGTATATGAACAGTGAGCACCAGCTAAGTTGGCTTTTAACTTTATCTTTAATTATCATAATACGAGAGCGAACTCATGGGCACGGACTCCCTTTTAACTTTATCATAAGTCGCGCTTCTGGCCGAGTAAGAGAAGCCGCAAACAACTCACCTCGGCAAGTTTTAGTTCGTATGCCCAACTAGTAACTTCACCGCCTCAACTCCTGAGTCCTGAAAAGCGTCCGTAGGGTAAATACTCTTAGGTAAGTTAAACAGACTAACCACTTAGCATGCGAATCTAATAGAAAAATTATGTCGGAGCAGCAAATTTTCTTTGCACTCCTTGTTCACTTTATGAGAAAGAGGCTACGTCACAGGCAGAATAATGTGAACGACCTTGGAAAAAAAACTCGAGCGAACGACGTAAAAAGGGAAACGATAGATATCCGACTCGTAGGTACTCGTCGTCGACAGAGCTGATTAATACAGTTCTCACAGCATGAGGTAATATCCATTGTGCGCAACATAATATTTTATTTGATGGCTAAAATAAAGTATCAATTAGCGTTCCACTGACTCCACTCCATTTAGCTTGCAAGAATGTTAATCGTTCACTATTTCGGGTGAAAGTATTTCTTCCAGACTTATATTTAGGATGATAGGTTCGTTCATTCATGCCATGAAATAAGCATCCTTACGTAATAGAGATTTTATTTCACGTCTATATTATCAAGCATTTACTTCAAAAGCAACCATAAACTTCGAAAATGAATACAACTCATAAAATAATATGAAATCAATTTTTCATAATGAAATCGGCTAAAGTTGTGGCTCAGTCTGTGTCCTCCCTGTTAACCCATATTAATATCAACATTGAATCCAGCGACAAAGAAACATTTTTGTGGGTTGATGCCACCTCTTGTGTTTACAAATTCACGTGGCACGATTAGATATACTACCGTGTAGCAATATTGTTCTAATTCAATTCCCTTCGCAGATGGAGAGAAACACAAGCACATGATATATTCACAGAAATCAACGGAGTATTCGAGCACGTTTGTTTAGATACCGGAAGCAACAAAACCGGAGATGGAAAAATATTGGGAACTTAATCACATGCACTCAACTGTGAGTGAAATTTAGTTTCTCTCACTCTATTCAATGAATGAGCAATGGATGCATCTTGTGATGAGGCAGCCATGCGTTTGTCCGGATCGGGCACTTTGGTAGTTCGCAGGTTTTGAAGACAAACTACCGTGATCTCGAAACCTACTCAGGATATTGTGCTTGTTTTAGGGCTAAGGCATTAAAGGAGCAATATAAACTAGGCAGTTGTTAGTAAAAACCAAGTTTAGCAAATCTACACTATCACAAATTCCACTGATAAAGAATTTATATTTCTACAAAATACCTACCTGAAATACAAAGGAGATATAACATATCTTAGTTTAGTGGACGCGATATTGCCTCACCAGCTGGAGAACAACTAACCTAAGCCAATCGATTCCACAGTTTGTCTCAATACACAGAAAAAAAAGACACATCGTCGGAAATTACCCACTTTAAATTTAATGTGATCAATCATGCAGAACCGCTTACTATAAATGACCTAAGAGATGAACTATGATAAATATTTGCTTCAATTAAGCTAATTTTCAATAAAATTTGAAATTTAAGAATAATACGCAACAGAGTACAAAATATTCGAATGTAACTTCCGTTTTATTCATTTTGAAGATGGAAGATTTACATTTAGTACATATTTAAAGGAAAAAATAAATGAACTCTCGCGTTATTATTGTTTCCAACTTAAACTAACATATGCTACCAATACGCGTGTCACTCCCATTCCCCGGAAAACCAAGCACATTCCCCATTGATCGCATTCCTCCGACGTCTACCAAACCACGCTCTGCCTTCGTGCCTTCCACACATGACCACTTGCCAACCCAAAAACCAATCTTCCATCAAAAAAAAGTCTGATACGCGTCAACGGTTCCAGTACATACACACACAGCGACCCCACCGTGGCATCAATCGTTTCCAAGGAGCGCCCTCTGGGAATTTGCCAAGGCATCCCGCGTAGGAGCAGGCAAACATTCGACGAATAATCGACACCTTCCCGACGGCGGTTTCGCAATTTTCAATAAAACGACGCTTCTAGGATCACAAAATGATTGCCTCTTCAAAAAGTTGTTTTTCTTCGCACCCCTTCACCCTACTCGCTCGACAAATAACCAACTGCGCCCGTTGCCGTTGTCGTCATGCGTTATTTGAAGAGGAGAGCGGCCTCATGACGTCAGATGGAAATATTGATTCAACCTAAAGGGGGGGGGGGAAGGAGGGAGGGGGCGCAAAGACTGCTCGTCGTGGAAGTGATGTATATATATTGTGTGATATTTAGGGACGAAAAATAATTCTGTTCCCTCAATTCCGGCCAACGCCTACCCGTATTTGGAATCTTCCAAGTTTTCGGAAATCATATACCTAGTTTAAATATTTCAAACGTCTACACTAGATATCTTTTCATATGAATAATATTCTATATGAAAAACCTTTAATATTTTTATGACTTTTTAAGAAATTTCTCAGGATGACTGAATATTGATTCTAATCATTTCAATGAATTCAAATATAATGAAAATTCTATGAATAAAGAGCGACAAACTAATCGCTATTGCATTGTACCTTGCAGGCATAATCAAAACGTGGTTGGCCTAAAAACCATAACCGATTAATTTGGTTTGTTTAGAGATAATAATTTCCCGATGAATACATTTTATCTTCCTCTGTTTCAAAGTATTCGGAGATCTGCGGAGACAGCAACTTTGCGGAGTCACCCAGAGATTAAGCAGCAGAGTATTTTTCCTTCACGAAAAATAACTATTTATTAGCTCTTGTCCTTTTTCATGTATTACGAAGTGCAGAAAGACAACATACCTTGCAGCCTGTACTCTTGTATAGAAATGGAAGACTCTTCCGCTACATTTTGATATATATTCTTCGCATTCTATGAAGGATCAAAACAGGACACGCGCTAATTCTGAAAATCTGGAAGTGATAACTAAACGCTGAGTATGAGAAAGCCGACACACACAATGATTCTGAATTCCGTAAAGCAACCAAAGCAATCTTGCAGCTACACCTAATTTCGAGGAATAAAATGTTGCTCCAACTTCTTCGGATTTTGTCACCACGGAGAATGAGTGAAATCCACTTTAGTGTGGTGACAAAAAAAAAAAGAAATCGAAGAAAAACCGCGTTTATTTTTTTTTCGGGGAAATCCTTTCAGAAGCGATCGCCCGGGAATGTTTGCATGCGCTCATCTCCCCCTTCAGGAAAAACTTCTCCTTCCCGATCTTCACCTTTTTCATCCTTTCCCCCGGCGCCTCTCCGCCTTATTTCCCATTCCCCAACCTTTAAATTCCAAACTCCTCTCTCTCCCCCAAGCCACAAACCGAGAGCCATATTCCCATCCCTTCCTCCACTGAGCTAACCGTCAAAAACCCCCGCGTTCCCCTTAGGACATATCCCTGGCTGTTTCCCACCCTCCCTGCCCTCGCCACATTCCGACTACGGTTCTGAAGGGGCTAACCGACGCTGGTTTCCCCATCGCATTTTCTCAATAAACCAATACATTTGCAATCACATTAAATATTTTGATCGTAGTTTGGGAATTCTTTTTCCGATACATTCATTGCTATCCAATTGAGCTTTTGAATCCACAGTGGTAAGAGGTCATTCATATGTATTAAGATGATTCCAATTTTAACAATTTTTGTTGGCATAAAAGAAAATCACGAGACCGTCACGCTCAGCAAAACGTTAGCAATATTACTCAATAGTTTACTAAATGTGAATTAACACCTTAACTACTACGTTACTCAAAATTTCCATCGAAAATCGAATGCATCTAAAATTAGAACATTTATTACTCGCCCAAATCATAAAAACGGAAATAAATACGTCTCAAGATTTAAGTAAAAACTGTGGCAATATATTTTTTGCTTATACCGGGAAAATTTCAAAAATTGTTAAGTAACTAAAGATCTCAAATATAATATTTTATAATAAAGTCTAGATGTTTGAACATGTTTTCTAAAATCATCATAATGGTACACTTGTCATTGAATTCTATGTCCCACACATGAAGATAAAATTGAAAAAACGTACTAATAATATTATAACAAAAGTTTATTTGAAACCAACGGCAGGTACTTCCGCTTTACCTTTCCCAAATGAAAATTGGTATGAAGGTTCTGAATTCCTCATCTACAGTTAGTAAAGGATGCCTTCGCATTTGGTACTAAATTGACAATACGTGATAAAGGTAAAGTGAGAGCACCTATGATAAATGCGTGTTGTCTAAGAGCTGTGTTTTGGGATAAAGCTTCACCTACGCTTAACTGTCAATTAAGTATCCAATGTGGGCTATACAACACTATTTTATGTTTCCGATGTAGAACGTTTTATGCTATCTTGGAGTATAAAAGATCATAATATATGAAGTCGACAAGCTATCCTTACTTTTAGAGGAAATTAAAAATTACGCGATGCGCAATCACTACTTCATAAAAGACATATTTACCCAAGGCATAAATCTATACTCCCGACATAGATGTAATCTTAGCTCATTCAAGTACTACCTTAAGCATTTACGTTCCAACTCCCTCCTCGTGCTCTTCCCATTTCTATTCCAATGTGTCACTCCCTGAAACTTATGTAGCCCTCAAATCGATTTAGCCTCATCGTTCCTTTTCCCCTCACGCTGGCCTCTCTTCCTTATCCACGCACACGCTGTATCTTCCACTCACATGTGGATGCCAGCCGCCATCTCCTTTCGACACACAGGGGATCACATACACATCTCTTTCACGCCGACAAATGAAAAAATCTTTTCTTGGGACGAACTCTCTTCTTCCCTCACATCTCCGGACGCTCCCACTCCGCTCACCTCGGGAACCACCTCAGAGCCTACCCAAGGCCATATTTTCTCTCGCATTTATTGTTATTGAGGGGAGGGGGAAGAAGGGTGAGAAATGGCGAATACGGGGAAAGTTAGCAAGTGCGGGAGAAAGTTTTTCCGACACCATCGACGGTAATTTTTTTCCAAGAAGGACCAAAAAGGAACCTTCGCATCAGATCCCCTTCTCCTTCCTCTTAGAACCTTCTGTCCTCACATCCTCCCGATTTCCGTCTGAGCTAGCTATATTTTCTCTTCTTTTCACAATTCATCGCCAGCCTCCCACGCATCTCATCAACAAACTCTTCTGCCTCTGATATTTTCGCATTTTCTGTTTATTCCATCGTATTCTTATCCAAAGATACGGTTTTCTTGGCCTCATTCGCCAAGCAAATAATTAGAACCCACCAATTATCTGACAATTGAACCAAAAGGTTAGATACAAAAGATCATCACATCATGCGTTTGAGCATGATGATATGAAGTTGGACGGCCATTCATAGCTTACGTCAATTTTGAGCAAATTTAGCATCAGCCTTCTCATAAAATTAGGCTCTAGGTACGTACATTTTAGCTTTTTATTCGGTGAAGGTAACCACAGCCTCTCCTAGAAGCGTCAAATTCATTTCAGGGTTACAAAGGAAAATATCCGTCACTGCCGGGATAAAAACCCTAGGATGGGAAGCCAGACAACTAAATTCCCATTTCTTAGTTTATCCAGTACGTTCAAATTCATTCATATTCCTTCGACTATGTATGTCACACATTATCTCTCATCTTATCTGATGATAATATTGCTAATTCATATAATAAGAGCAAGGAACAATAGCATAACCTGGCAGAATAAATTAATTGTGCATACCTCGAAGAGAAAATTATTTTTGTATTATGGAAACCAGAAATAATACCAAATATGGATGTTAACCATTTTCACACCAAATACATTTTTGCATTACAGAACCAAGAAGATCTATTTCTCCCTTTCTCTTCCAAAATTCTTCTAAATCAGCTATGTAAATCCAAAGGGGCTTATTTAAAGCGATGAAATTACGGCAATTTGAAAGACATACTGGAACAAATTTTTATTTTAAATTAGGCCATGCAACCTTAGATTATTAAAGGAGATAGATATACACGGAATCACTAATAGTCGCACATTAATACAATACTCTACTATCGCCGGACAAGTTCAAGGAGGTGGACTAATGTTTCTCTCGGCTCGTATAATGCATAAAAGCAAAATGAATTATCCTGACAACGATGCACTACCCATTATCCAATGAATTGTTGGAAAATCATAATAATTTTTTCGCAACTCAATTCAAAATTCTGTCTATCAGCATTGGTATTTCTATGCTTACTTTCAAAACATAAGACTTTATGATTCAAGGGTGAACAGCCGTATGTGCTTTTTTGTTAGCACTGTTTTTACGACTTTCAGAGAAAAAACCTCCCCATGACTCCCTAACAAGGTTCATTTCTGTGGCCTTAGAAGAATTTTTTTTTAGTCTTTCCAATTTCTTTCCTATCGCAAGGTTGGTTGTCAGTATCAAAATTCAATTTTTTACTTAAGAGTGACAACATCTTTTCTCCCACTTGTACAATATTAAAACGCTATTTTGACTCTTTTTTTTATAATAAAAAATTCTTATTTTAACACAAATCACCAATAACTACAGTTCTTCAATAAAAACTTGCTATTCAATTGCATTAATAACCATTCACAATTATATGAAAAGGATGAAAAATCAAAGGTCGAAAGACAATGGTGGTAGCCTCCCATGACATCATATAATTGCCTGCAGCCCAGACGCCTCCGAGGCCCCTCAACGGCCTCCAGAGCTTTCAAAAAAGTAGACTCGTCAAAATTGTTTTTCGCAGAGGCGGTTCTGAGTAGCTAACTGGTCTTCCCAAGGGCTTTCATTTCTTCCCAATAAAACTCATTTCCCCGAACCAGACTGCCCTGCTTCATTCATCCACCCCTTCCCTATTCATTACATGGGGGGAAATCCAAGGGCGGACGGTTGACGTAACAGCGAATAATTTATCCAGAGCATACTAATCTCCGACTCGAATTCCCTTTAGGGGGGAATTTAAAGATGGAACGTATACCCTCTAATTTATAAGTCCTGAAAAAGGCAGCTGTGAGTACAGCGACTCATCCTTCGGAAACGGTCGTTGACTATCCGCGATCACCTGGGAATATGGCCTTATTACTAATATGATTAAATTAGAGCATAGTTTCTATTGCTTTTCAAGTACTGAGAGTGGAACAACCTCTAGTCAAACTCTAATTCATGAAAAAAATTACAAAAAATTTATTTAAGCAAAGGAGTGTACAATGTAAAGAAAGTCAACCCCTTAAAAAACGTAAAAAGCATTACCAATTTTAAATTTCAAATAGGGAAATTATATGTGATATATATAAGCCTTTAGAAGAATATATATATATATATATATATATATATATAAGCTCTTCGTCAGGTGGAGAAAAAGAGTCACTTTTTCTCCAGCTGACGAAGAGCTTACAGCCTCGAAACGTTCTTACCCAGTAAGTCGTCTCTTTTTTTCTTTTCTTTCCCCACCTCCTGTCCAGTGTATATTTTTAATTGTTGTGGCCTATTGGCGAAACTTTCCCTGTGTGTATATATATATATATATATATATACAACAACAGTTCTGATCGCGCCGAAGGCGTTTAAATATACCTATATATATAAATAAATGTTATATATATATATATATATATATATATATATATATATATATATATATATATATATTGTGACGGAACGGGCTAGAGTCTATTTTGCCCGTTGACCCGCCGCAGTCCTTACGCCTCTGAAAATGGACCCCTTACCTTTGCCTCGACACCTCGTCTACTTCAGACTTTCCGCTGTGGGAAATGATTTTGAGGAAAAAGAGAACGCGACCTTTGTCGCGTGTTTGAGAAGGGCGCCACCGAAAACTGCAGCATCGAGCAAGCTCAGCCGGCAAAGCAAGGACGTTCCAAATGTTCAAGGGTCGCGGGATCTTCAACCAGGGCGGGCGGGCGGTAAAATGGCGGCACAGGGAGCGCCGTATGACGCGAGCACGGGAAAGATTACGCGTCGCGTAAGAATGAACGTCTGCAATTTCTTTACAATAGACACAAGAAACATTTATTTATCGTAATAAGCATGATAATGACACGAAGAAGGCACTATACAACTAATGATCAAATATCTTACCACTAATGAGGGATGAAAAATGAATGAATGGCGAAACATAAATGGAACGAAAATAACATCAGAAAGATAATCACTCTTACTCAACAATGAACAAATTAATGACCAAGTATGACATTACAAACTGAGAAATGCATAGAATTACAAGCTCCTCGCCCTTTTTATTGTTACTGATGAGGACGGGAGTGAGTGATACATAAGTTATTGTCCCGTAGGACTATAATTGTCCACTCTTGGAATAAGTTTGATAAGGTCTCTTCTCTTTTAAGCTGGAGGGACTCTAACTCTGTGTGAATATCCCATAAACCACTAATTCTGGAACACACGGGTTTCACAGTGGGGAAACGTGAAGAGGAGATTTGAAACAACTTAATATTGGGGAAATACGGGTGTGGCGATATTTATTTGTGAGTTGGCGTGGAGCAGGACGGCAAAATGCAGGGCGGAGAGACTGCACCGTTGGGCTTTCGAGATGACGTGGAGAATGGAATTCACAACTCCTGTTGCGAAAATGCACCTTCCGACTGAATGGCCTCGTCCGACCTTTGGTTCCGAGGATGCGGCGGCCCGCTACCTTTCGCGGTCTGTCGCCCCTATCTACCCGAAACCGCACCTCCTCTTAGGGGTGCCGGGATCGAGGTCCGCTGCGTCTCGTTCCTCCTTAGGGGCAGAACGCAGGAAAAACCGCCAGGGAACGACTTTAGCCAATTCCTCGCGGCCGTCGTGGTGACCTCCGTCTCCAGCTGTCGCCTCTCTCTCTCTCTCTCTCGCTCCGTCCACACTCTTGTCTGCCCTCACAAGCACACCCCGAGCTTCTGTGCTCGACTCCCAATTGCCAACTCTCAACTGCTCAACTGTCCTCTCCTGTCACTGCTTGACCTCCCTCCTCACGTGACTTCATTTCAAAAATCACCAATAGCTTGTCAGCTTACACTGCCCAATTACCTGGGCCGACACAAAGGTGGTGTGATTCACATTGTACAAAATCCAATGCCCTCTACAAAGGAACATTTCACTGACGTTCACACAAAATAAAGGCAGACGTTCACCTCGCTCACGCCACGAGAACCCCGCCCGGGACACAAATTAAACGCGGGAGGCGCGCTTACTTCAAATACTAGTATAAGACGGCCAATCCGTCACAATATATATATAACATTTATTTATATATATATGTATACATATAAGTGATAAAGATTTAGAGCATATAATATATATATATGCTCTGAATCTTTACCACTGCCTGTGTGCTTGAGTCAATCTTTCCTTTCCTCTTCTGTTCATTCCTTCTCCGCCGGTGGGTGAAACTGCCCTGGTGTCATCTCTCGGCGAACTCTACGGGCTACTCCTGGGGATGTCTGTTTGTTTAAAACCCCCGCCGATTCCAACGTTTCTTAGACGGCTAGGTAGCACGGTTAGTCTGTGCATTCGATTGGACATCGAAAGGTCCACGGTTCGATTCCCGGCCATAATTCCATCTTCACACCACTATTGTGTTAATACATCTTGTAGTTTTCCTATTCTCTTTCTTTTACCCTCTGTTTGAACGAAATATTTATTATTTACGCCTGTGAGCGGTTTGAGTGAATGAATGAAGGGCCCTCAGCCCTAAAGCTACCCTAAGCTGTGGACACAGTTACGTCATGGATCATCTGCCAGTGAGTGTCCACTGATTTACCTATCTATCCTTCCCCAACCTCAACGACTTGTTGCTAGCATATAAGTGTTAATTTTATTTCATTTAGAAAGGAAATTCAGGATCAAGGCGTCCATTAATTTTATTATATTCTAGCCGAATTGACAAAGCACTGTAGTCACGAGGGGTACAGTTGTCACCATGTCCCTAGGAGAGATCTATTCATTCATTCATTGCTATTGTATCTATTGGCATACTATATAACAGTTACTGCCAAACCCCCACTGACCGTCCGTTGTCACACATATCCATGCATATAATGTATGCAAGAGTTGCGCTTTTCCAAATGAAATATTGTTGAGGTAGTATCCATTTGGGTAATTCAACTGTGTTTCATCATCATTTGCGGCGAATACAGCATGGTAGCCCCCAGCTTATGATGATATTTGCTTCTATTCAACACATTTATTTAGTATAACGGAGAAATTAATAAATCAATCAATTTCTTTAGTAGCAACATTGGGAAACAATTGGCTCTTTTATATCTTTCTTTAGTCAAGTTAGATATTAATGAAAATTTCAGGAGGTTTGACATTTCAATCGGTACAGGTTAAATTAAAAGGGTAGTCCTAAGGCTTTATTCCTACTTTATGCTCAGTTTTTTTTTAAATGTAACTAATTAAGTATAGTCTGTTGGGAGTTGTCTGACACTCAAATTGTGCATGTATGTGGATGGTGTTGCGCTCTGATGAGTGACCGTTGTTATGTACTTAGGTCATTTGTATTATTGTAAGAAAAAGAAAGGAAGAGATTAATATATACGAATGTATCTTTTATGTAGTGTGAAGAAAGACATCAATAAATCATAGAAAAGTATATAATCTTTGCCCATCCATAGAAAATAACAGGTTATGGGCCCATGCTGCGTGGGTAAATTTTAGATTATCAATTCTGTATCGCAGCTTCCCGGATGATTTTCTTCTTGATATTGAGGATTGTGATACAGCGAAAGAAGCTTGGCACATATTAGAGGAAATTCATACAAGTTCTACAAAATTCCACGCATTATAATGCCAATGGTAAATATTTCCAAGCCAAGTGATATGACGATGCAGGAATACACATTGCAGATTCAACGATTGAACAAGAAAGTTGCTAAGGGAGGAGTGATTTTAAAGGACGAGAAGTTGGCGAATTTCTTCTTGGCTGATTTGCCTACTGATGAGTATGAAGTGTTCATACAAAACGTACCTAAGGAAGAACCTCTAACGACGAGACTGGTCAAGGGCTGAATGCTGGACGAGTAAAGGCGACGGCAGCAGCAATCGACTTCCGAGAAAGGGGCGACGGCGTTGTTGGTGTCCATGAATAAGCAAGATGCAGCAAGATACAAACAAGATGGAGGGACAGCACAAGCGAAGACCTGTTTTAGATGTCATAAAGTTGGGCACATTATCGAGTATTGTCCAATGGCCAACTGCAAAAAGTGTGTGAAATATGGACATTGGGCCAAAGATTGTAGGAAGGAGAAGAATGGGGAAATCGAGGCTGCAAATATCAAAAGTAATGGGGCCCCGAAGAGGGAGCTCATTAGTTGTATTAGCGTGTGTGCTCTATTACCATCCAATGATCATTACCAATTGATTTGAACTCGTCTGCGACCGAGCATATGACAGCTCGAAGGGAATTGTTTGAATGTCAAATTCCTGCACAGGGTAGAGTAAATTTTTGTAAAGGTTCCTGTGGAGTTCAAGGAAAGGGAACAATATCTCTTACATTAGATGACAAGAATGGCGGATGCGCTTTAAAAATGAAAAATGTTCTTTATGTACCAGAATTGAATTTAAATCTCGCGTCTGTATCCAAATTGACTGCAAATAATGTAAACGTGTCTTTTATTTCAAACAGGGCGGAAGGTATCAAGCAGAATGTAACTGTTTTCACTGCATTCCAGAGATGTGGTTTATTTGTATTGGAGAGTGCTGTCATTATACCAGACGATGGAAAAGATCGCCCATTGGCACTTGCATCAAAGGTAGAGACCACATGTAAAGAGAGTGAAGACATCATAGCCATTAGCCGTAGCATTGAGAACTTTAAGTATCTGGCATCGCAGAATGGGACATGTTCATTATCATGCTCTCCACAAGGTGCCTGGGTTGGAGGACTTAAAGACTGCTAGTGTGAATGAAAATTGTCCTTTTCATATTCGAAGTAAATTTACTAAACTTATCGTTCCAAAACGAAGTGAAAGGATTTCTCGAAACCCGCTGGATTTAGTTCATAGTGATTTGATGTATATACCCATTGTATCTAATAGGGGTGCATCATACCTGATGAGTTTTGTTGATGACTATACTCGGTATGCTCAAGTGAAACTATTTAAGGAAAGAGTGAAGCTGTTTTAATCCCTTAATGACCCCATTCAAAATCAAAAATCGTACCAAAAGTACCGAATTTTTTTTCTGGCATGTATGAATGAGCCTTCATTTGTTTCTCACATCGCAAAATTTATTTTGCTAAAATTCTTTATAATTAGCGAAAAATTTTAATTATTACGGTGATGGTGAATAACTTTTTTTAAATGACTTTTAGCATATCTTACAATTCGTTTATTTGAAATAGAACAGAGCGTAGTTAAATACACACATAAAGGTGTACAAAAAACACAGAAAAATATTAATTAGCTCACTAATCACATAAATATGAGTAAAAATCAATACTCATTTTGGGGTGATAAATCCGGTAGCTAAAGGCTAAAGAAGCATTTTCGAAGAGAAGGGAATTGATGAGGGTGGTCTGAGGAGAGACGTAAAGAAAAGGATGGTGAAAACTCCTATATGGAGCGTGGCGCTACATGGGTCGGAAACTTGGTCATTGCGAAGGGAGGATGTGCGTAGTCCTGAGGCGTTTGAGATGTGAGTTTGGAGAAGGATGGAGAAGGTGAGCTGGGTGGCGAGGAAGACGAGCGAGGAGGTATAGGATATGGTTGGAGAGGAGAGGAAGCTTGTGGCAGAGGTGCGGAGAAGGCAGAAGAGATGGATGGAGTAGGTTTTGAGAGGAGAGTGCATGTTGAAGAGGGTGATAGAGAGCAGAACACTAGGGAAGCGTGGAAGAGGAAGGAAGAGGAAAGGAAATCTGAACGAAATAAGAGGAGGTAGAAGATATGAAGAATTGAAGAGGTATCTAATGGCGGGACATCCTTTGGAGGAAAAGCGAGACAACATGTATGAAATTGGGATGCAGAATGGGGACTGTCCAAGAACCTACCAATCAGCTGGTAGAATACTTGAATGGAATGTAAGTGATTTTGATGATAGTGATGTTGATATGAATTATGACATAAGTGGTGGTAGAGATGGAGATTATGATGTTAATGTAGATGATTATACAGGGAGAAGTTTTGATTTAAATATGACTAATGTGGATGCTGATGATTCAGAAATCAGACGAACCAGCAGGCAGGTCAAAACTAGGAAATGTATTTGTTGTAATCTGGCTGTTGACGCGTCTAATGGTAGGCATGTTGACCGGGTACCTGAACCGTTGACTGCCAAGGAAGCTGTTTCGGGAATATATGGTGCAGAATGTAAAAGGGCAATGGATTTAGAGTATAGTCTCATGATAGATCTACAGGTGTGGGATATTGTAGAGAGACCAGAGGATCATAAGTTAGTAGGTTCTAAATGGGGTTTCAAGGTGAAATATGATGATGCGGCTAATATTGAAAGATTCAAAGCCAGATCAGTTTCCCAAGAGTTTCAGACTCAGATAGGGTTTTCTTGGGAGGATACATTTAGTCCTGTAATTAGGAAGAAAAGTATTAGAGTATTGCTAGCATTAGCCGTGGAAAACAAATGGTCTGCTCATCATGTAGATGTAACTACTGCACATCTGAATAGTCCTGTATCCCAAGATATTTTCATGGAGCAACCTGAATTGTATGAAGACTGAGAGAAAAGAAGGGATGGTTTCGTATGTAAGCTTAAGAGGAGTACTTATGGTTTGCTGTGTGCCAATAGAGATTGGAATATCTGTCTAAATGAATTGTTGAAAGGTTTGAATTTCCATCGATGTAGGAGTGACTCATGTATGTATGTGAGAGAAGGAGTCATTGTGGGAGTTTACATAGATGATATAATTATACTAGGAGATTAAAGCAAGGTGCATGATTTCAAACAATTTACACAGCTATTGAAGATGAGAGATTAAGGCTTAGTTTGCAAGTTGCTATCTATGCATATTGTTCATGATGACTATGGCAGATATGTGGATCAAAGATTGTACATTCAGAAACTTCTTGAGGAATGCTCTATGACTGACTGTAAGCCCTGTGTTATTCCATTACCATTAATGGAAGAGACTAATGATAAGTCATTTGAAAATGTAACAACTTTCTACAGGAGGATTGTGGGCAGCTTACTTTTTCTTGCAAATAATTACAGATGTGACATTGCCTTTGATGTGGGCAAAGCTAGTCAAGCATGCAAATCGCCTACAGAGGGGGACTGGAGGTCTGTAAATCGTATCTTAAGATATTTGCGAGGCACTATTGATTTGTGTTTGTGTTATGAGAAAGCGGGTGAGCCAATTAAAGTTTTTTGTGCTGTAAGTTGGAATAGTGAGCCAAAGCGTAAGTCCATAGGGGGTTATGTTGTCTTGTTTGCTGGAGGAGCCGTAACATGGGTTAGTAAGAAACAATCATGTGCAGCTCAGTCAACTGCGGATGCAGAACTCGTTAGTACGTCTGAAGCTGTAAGGGAAGTACTTTGGCTTAAGAATCTGTTTTTTGAGTTGGGAAAGGCAGAGTTCATTGAGAATCCTTGTATTATATATTGTGACAATACACAAGCTCTTAGATTAGGTCAGTCTGGAACTGTAACGAAGAGATCAAAACATATCGAACTGAAGCATTATTTCTATTGTGAAAATGTGGAAAATAAGAATGTAATTTTTCGGTACATACCATCAAATAAGAATTTAAGTGATGTGTTCACTAAAGTGGTATGCGGTCCAAAGACAAAATTCTTTCATACTATGTTGGGTGTGAAATCGAAGATTTGTTTAATGAATTAAGATGTGTTGTTGTTTTATTAATTCTGTTTTATAGACAGAATTCTAGAGAATATATGAAAATAGATTTGTTTCATTATTTCGGTGCAAATTTGAGCGCAGTCAAGGGGGAGTGTTGGGAATTGTCTGACACTCAAATTGTACATGTATGTGGATGGTGCTGCGCTCTGATGAGTATTTATGTTGTTTGCATTAATGTAAGAAGAAGAAAGGAAGAGATTGATGTATACGAATGTAACTTTTATGTAGTGTGAAGAAAGCCATCAATAAATCATAGAAAAGTGTTTAATCTTTGCCCATCCATAGAAAATAACATAGTCCACTGATCTTTTTTCGTTGATTTTCGCAGTTCATTTTAATTTTGGTAAGTTTCTTTTGGTTTTCTGCGATTTAACTAAACTTTTTTAGCAACAGTTTCGCCGTGCTATTCTGCCGGTTTCGTCAGGAATTCTAAATCAACAATGAAAAATAAATAAACAAACTTAAGCAGTTAATATGTACAGCATGATTAATTAATACTTGAGTTTTTCAAAAGTCTTTTCCACGTATAAGGAAGTTTGTAGCCATCTTCTCTGTTTAGGTTGTTAGCTCTTTCTTCTATTGCAATGGCAGAATTAAGTTTAGTTTAATCGCAGAAATCCAAAAGAAAATTACCAAAATAGTCCACTGATTTTTCTCCAAAGTAATTTTTCTTTGAAAAAGTGCACTTTGAATTCACACATTTTATTTTATTATAATACAAATGTCTACTCATAAAAATTCGACTTATGCCCAAGGAAAACTCAATGCTCCAGAATAAAAACTAAGGTGTAGCACACAAACAGATTTCCCTTGACTCTTCGAAAGCCACGATTCTCTTTCCAACGCTGATGATTACAGAAAAATAATTTTTGAAAAATTCCACTTAAAAGAAAAAGGATTTCTTCAGCCACCATCAGTTCTACTCTCGATTCAAAAATTTAAAAACACTCAAGCTAGCCTTTTTTCTTGCCTCCATTGCCTTTTACTTTTGTTTTTTCCAGTTCAACGAAATGGCCACCCACTCCCCCCAAAATTCAGTGTCCCCAAGCATACACAACTCCTCAACTCCCCCTTCTTTCATATTTCCATTGTTCCGCTATAAATCCACACACCCTCCCCAACCCCAATCCCATGCCCGTATCCCATCAACGAAACACTTACATTCCCTCTATCCTGACCATATGCTGCCATTCCCTTTCAATCTCTTTTTCATTACACCTCCAACACAAACACATTCCCTCCACAACCCCTGAACGAACAGCGTTCCTCTCCCTCCTCCTCCTCGCCACCTTCCTCCTTCAGGGCCTCCTGCCCAGTGGAGCACTCCACTCCCCAACAATCAACCAGACACCATTAACTCTCTCACCCAATTTCTCCCTCTACGCCTCCTCCTCCGTCCCTCCTTTCTCCCAACCAATACGATCCCTTCCCACGGCCCTATCACATTCCCTATCCCATCCGACTCACGCGCTTATTTAAATTTCTGCGGACTCGGACTGCTCCAGCGCTTCATTTTCGCCGTTATAAGCTTCGTAAGATATTCGTGCACCAATTTTCTCTCCCCCAACGCTGAACCCTGTTATTCTCGGCAGTAATCACTCACGTTAAGGGTGTTGACTCCCAACTGATCTCATACTCGGCCAACTTCCTACCTCCAACAACGCCCTCTCCTCCCCCCCCCACTAATATGCACGGCCCTTCAAAGTGTGGGACGAAACGTTAAGCATAAGAGTTCACTCTGAATGAATTGCCTCTCACATCGCTCTACTCAACTTATTCAATAAGACTCACGGATGAATGTGGAGGTTATCAGAAAGCTTTTGATAGATAATGAGACTTATCGGAGAAAATTGAGTCAGAAATTCATAGAAAAAGCAGCGTAGGTTCTATTTCAATAAAAAGTCATTAAGTAGGTCGAATTTGGGAAAGAGTTTTAATGCCAATATTTAAGCAAAGGTTTTCACGAAATAAACCTTTTCCAAGACTATCAACACTCCCTGCCAATAAATTATTTAAATGATCATAGTAGTCTATTAATTTACTATTAGAAGTTTCATTGAATATATGATGGATACACAGATCACTATTCAAATAAGTAAAAATTAATGAAAAGTTGCATATGAAAACATCATTCTCAAGACAATGGCAAACATTAGTTATATTTTAGAAAACAAGTCACAACTCACTTGGAAAAATCAATAAATAACGTTGCTGAGTGGAATCGTTCGGAATGAGTTTCATGTTAACACATCACAACAAATAAGGCAGCTGTTACAAACATAAGTCACTACGATCACCACTTATCAACCAATGAGATGAGTGTGAGTGGCAACTTGGATTAATTGACGTTCCGAAATATGGCCCTCAGTCGACGAAACGTGGAATGGTTAACAACGAAAAAACATTGGGGGAAACCCGAGCACCCGAGCCTAAACCGAATACTAGCCGAGTTTGATATCTTATAAATGCAAACATTCTATTAACATATATTCATTTTATGAAGAATCTTTGCTCCAAAATGACAAAACGCAGCAATTACAATAGGAAGTAGCATTATTCTATTCAATCCAAGAGAGTGAATTAGACTACCACCTTGAAACTGAGACCATTCCTTTATTTGTTAAATCCACATGCACCACTTTTCACTCACATGCCTTCTACTACGAATTCCTCAATGGTTAGGATCCGAGAAGAATAAGATAGGATTATGATTAAAAAAATTAGTGCATTATATCATAAATACTGCATAAAATCGTCCTAAATATAGTAAGAGCAATATATTAAGTTCAGAACATTTACATCAACGATTTCAAATGAGTAGGTAGGTATATGTTTTCGAAGTTTTAAGAATGGAAATTTCTCAGACAACACAATAAGTATGATATTTTTCGACATATTGTAGTCCAGTTGCTTAAAACTATCCTGTCTTTCCACTATAGATCTTTCCAAAGGAATTGTTCGGCAAGACAGTGTGACAGTTAAATGGTCACTGCAAAATGCTTAAATATGACTGCAAGTGCATTACTGCATTACTGTATGATCATAACTGATATAAAGGAATGATCCATGGACTTCCTTTTTGTGGTAAATTCTACAACACTATTCCTTTCTTAAATTAATAAAAAAAACTCTACATCTGCTTCCAAATAAGTGTATTTCCTGGTAAGAGCATTGTCAAAGAGAGAACTATAGACGTTTAATAATAAATGAAAGCTGTTGGTGTAAGCGTTCAAGCCATCCGTGTGGGATGAACATCCCTTGCATTAGCATCCAGAAATCTAAACGTTTCATTAAGAGGAGATAAAACTTGTTCTTACTTGTGGGCGTTAGGGTGAGAAAATATTTAATTGACCATGACTCCAAAGTGACAAAATTAAATTTAGAGCACATTACGAGCAGACTTTCCTCTTCTCTTATTTTCTTCTTCTCAATGTTTGACAGTCAGTGCCATTCTTTTGAGATCAGTTTGGGTATTTTTAGGTAAATTTAACTATAAACTCATCCATTCCAACTGGCAAATTCCAGCTGGTTTCTAAGAACTATTACCTTTGAGTAGCTTCGCCTGCTGTTCAGACATTTTTGACGAAATGAAAACCCATCACTACTTTCACCTTTTCAAATGGGCTGGGTAAGATCCCAACCTTATACTACTGTTTTGGTGCTCTGATAGTCTCTAAGTGGCTTGTATGTGTGCCAATATTCTGTTTGTTGACAAAACATAAATTAATGAAGACAATTTTACTCATTTTAAGGATTGCATATGTTCACGGAAGTCTATAATATAGAATAGCTTGACCGTAAAGTTTAGCTCTTGCAAAAGAGACGAGAAACCCACGAGAAACGTTTCAATTGCTACTTAGTGTACCCATTTTCGATTATTGTAGGACCACGAATCAGCAGAATATAACCGCATAGCTTCGATACCGCAATTCCCGCAACCAGCAACTCGAAGCATTCCGGAGGGCTCAACCACTCCCTGGAATCGCACAAGGACAGACAAGAGAGATCCTTGGGAGTCCCTTGACATCTCACGTCACGTATGCCTGTCTGTCCGTATGATTTCCTTCCCCCCTGACGCCTCCTCGTCCTCTACACATCCTGCGAGAGCAGATCCCCTAAATTCGCACACACATATACACCTACACATATGCGGCGCGGGACAAAGACACGTGCTATAGAGGACTGGTTGAAGGGAGCCGGGACTTGGAAAAGGGAGGAGGACGCTTCATTCCCGATTCCGGGCGCAAGCGGAGACACATTCCCTTCTCGCAGACACATTTCATCTTTCCACGCATACCAATCCTCGAAACATCAGGGCGCACTTTACATTTTCAACCACACCTTACACAACCCAACGTTATGTTCGCCACCCCTCCTCCTGGCCTCTCGTTACTTACCATTCTCACATCGCATGCCGATGCAGAGCCGACATGTACATGATTATAGCGACAGTCGCAATGATGTATCATCCTTTGATGGCGTCACGTACCCAAATGTTATTCACTGAGGACAAGTCCACACTAATTTTGCTAAAAATGCGCCAAAATTTTCCTCCTACCAATTTCATAAAATTAAAAAAAGTATCAACTGATAAAATCGATAGCAAGCAGGTAGTAATTGTGGAAAACCTAAAATAAAAACGACGCTGAATTCTTTAAGAACTTCCAGGGATTTAAAGTTACTGCTTTTGAATTTGCACTAAGACGCTAGCAAAAATAATAAAATTTACAATTGCTTATTTTAAACAGAGCGAGTGACTAGTATCAACCATAATGAGTTAAATTTCACGTCAAATAAGAAAAATGATTAATTCATCCATTAAAGGATAATCATTACTTCCATTGTTCCTTCTCATTATCCAAATTACTTTTTATATTGTAAAGCATTGTTTTTCAGAGTTCAGAAATCTTTTCAAATATCAATTTTCTTCTACGAACACGTAGTTTTTCAAACATTGAAGGTCACGTTCCATATAAAATTTTTATCTTATCTTTTCAATACTTCTGATTGAAGGTCCATTGAGAGGCATTCTCCTAATTGTATTAATATTCTAAGGCTCCCAAATTCAAAAACATTAATGCCACGTCCATTTCTCTCAGTAGTACAGATAATTAATATAAGCACATGTTTTATATCTTGTTTGTTGAACATTACCAACATTTCTCAACTATCTCCCTGGTCTCATCATCAGAACTTCTTGCTTCAATGACTCGACTCATCTGCTTCATCTTTCTTTAGTCCTATAATGCTTTTGTTTCCAAATATTCTGGGGCTGACTTGAATAGCCATCACCATTCCTGAATGGAACTGATCTTTTTGGAAATAAATTCAGACACAAGTGGTTCAAATTAGCTGCTAACTACATCCGTTTATTTAATTAACGAAGGTTAAAAAAAGTTTCTTGGGACGATATGAAGTCCCTACTTATAATTTTAAAACATATGGGAGGAGGTCTATGACGATGAGAAAATTAAGACTATCAAATGCTCAAAAGAATATTAATTCATAATTGTACGTTCTAGGCCAATTCGGATACGACCACCTTTGATATTACTTTTCAATGCCAATCAAAGGTTAAATGTGGGAGAAACTACATTTAGACTCCTTAAGTACATAGCACAATATAGACACCATCAAGGGTTAGCAACGAGGGTTGCTGTTTGCCATACTCCATATTCATACTAACAAAATAATGCCCTCAGCGTGACTTCCTTAGCAGCACTATGTCTGCACGGACTATGTATTCAGTAAATACCTTTTTGAAAATGAGCTTTTTTTAAGCTGCATTTTTTTCACGAAATTTAAAACCTCATACACTAAGATAGAGGCAATTATACCATTTTATGGTAAACATAAAAATAGTAACTGACATAATTATCCGTGTACTAAAATGAAAGTCATGCTATGAGCTATTCGATAACTATTTTTTTAATAATAAGACTTATTACCAACCCTCAATAAAACATTATTTCTTGCCTGAAGGAAATTCTGGAAACATTCCGAAACTATTAACAATAGTTTTCCAACGGAATTATGGAAGCTGCATTAACAAATCACAGAACTCTTCTTTCAGAAAAGTGAAAACCTCGACCTCGCTACCTGCATCAAAGAAGCATTAATCGAAGTTTCATTATTACTGTAAAAGCTCTATATACCTAAGCCATACGCCGTAAGAGGCATTAAATGCAAGCAAGCTATAAATTGAATCGCTAATTTGAGAAAGGTCCACTTTTCCACATTACTACAAAAATGAGTTATTGGTACCAGCCATTTCTTTAGACGTAAATCCATGTCTGCAATGAGGAACGGCACGAGTCCTTTGCCCGGTATGTCACGAACCTCGGTAATCCTTATATCCAGATCCATTAGGAAACCCTTGGAAGAGCCCGTAAAATGTTTTTTCTCAATTATCTCAAAACAGGAATGAGTGGACTCATAATCTTTCTCAAATGACCGATTCAATTAAACACACCGAAGGATGAGTAGGTAAAATAATACATAAGTTTTACGAAAAGGTGATTTAATGGGATAAGGAATACTTTACCTTTAACTTAACCAGATCATTATTTGTTCATCAACATAAGCCACAAAAGCTTCAACAAGGAAACTTAACGACTTACTCAAAATAAAACAAAAACATTCAGCCAATCGATAGAAGATATGAATGGAGAGTTCACTGTGTACTTAGCTCTAATGAAGGCAAGTATGTATGTACGTATCACGAAATCTTATGGGGCCAAGTTCTACTCTAACTACTATTAATTTTTACCATCAATGAGGTGTTCAATTATGAATTTCTTGCATTCAAAATATCATTATTCTTAAGAAGGTAGCCAAAATTGATGTGAAAGCACAATTACGCTGTTCACACAATAAATTAATATCGCTATGGTGAATTTCCTATTCACTGTAAATGATTAACTCCAATGACGTGGGAAAGTTATAAATGAATCATTTACTCTTTGACCCCATAATAGCTTAAGATTCGACTCACCGTATAAGACTTAAGCCATAAAACTCCATGAAATCGAAAACGTTTTCCAATGAAGCAGAAAATTGGAATAGATACATGCCGGATGGTTCTAATAACCCAATTTAAAAAATGCAATTTCTACATGATTGCTGAGATCAGAAGTAACTTCCAAATCAATCTTATGAAGCTCGGCTCGAGAAAAGTGGAGAGTAAGTTCACCCATTTCACTCACACAGTTCACTGAATCAGGGAGGGGCACAGTGGAGTTGTCTAGAAGATCACGGTAAATTTTATTAACACCGTTCATGGAAAATATCAATTCACAGTATATTAGACAACAATTAGATAAAATGCTCTCAGTAACTACGCTAAGGACCAACATTAGCTACGGATAAAAATTTCAAACTTAGTAAATTGCATTGGCTAAAGGCGAGAGCCAGCCAAATGGCAGAAAAGACGCAGTGATGCGAAGAATATACTCTCACACAACTTACAAACATAATTTTGAACCAGTATCACTCGGTCGATCATAAAAATGTTAGCATTATGTCATACAAGAGCAATCAGTAAATAGAATAAAATTTGAATCTAACTTTGCAACAGAATTAATTTTTTTCTGGACAAACATACCTTTTTAAAGGAAAAATCCTCTATTTCTTTACTTTTTCCTCTCCCAATTCCACTTTTCTATAGACCAGCTAATTAATTATGAGAATACGGCCTCGTAAAATCCAACCTCGCAAGACCAAGGTCACCCACAAAGTCAACCCTCCATCTTTACTCCCATAATCACAGGTGTTGAGTATTTTATCCACCTCATAGAAATGCACTGCCTTTTAAAACAATTCGGACAAAAAAGTAAGCATTTATTTTATTTGTGTGAGATACGCGAATACGATGACGGCTAAGTCAAATAAAGTTTCCATGAAATGGTTATTTGATACGAAGCATTACTTTTTCATTTTACAAATAATTCTACCCCAATAAAACACTTATGATCGCCAATAAACGCGCCTATTCATCGACAAAATAATAATTTATTTTTAGGAGCACCTGTCTCAACGACTACTACCAGAATGAATAACTAAATACCCTCAACTTTGAGAACCTTGAGGATTAAATAATACCATAAAAAAACTCAGGCCAAGAGAAATAATAATGATAAATATTTCACCCTCTTTCGTGCTGTTCGGCTATTAACCGCTTGTTTTTTTACATTAATGGTCAAAAAAGTCATATTTTTTATTTCAGATTCAGAATCATAAAATGAAGTTTTCCTTAAATTTTATTAAAAATAACTAATGACTTATTCAATAATCTCTGAATGTTGCCCCTGAACTTAAGAGAATTAGGCCACCTGCCTATCAGTGTAACTTTCCTTCCCGTAAACTTTACCTAGACGTCTAATGAGGAATACATTTAGTTTATGTTTCAAACGTATATATTTTGCCAACAACGTTAACGTTAACTATTAATTTTAGTCCATAGTGCAGCAAGATACAATGTACCAACATTCGTGGGAGTTAGGCAACCCGCATGACGACGACTTTCGCTCTGAAAATGTGATAAAATAATTGATTTTATGACAAAAATCAAGAAACTTTAATTCTTTTACTTGATTCTC
This sequence comes from Pyrrhosoma nymphula, assembly GCA_963573305.1. Lineage (NCBI taxonomy): Eukaryota > Metazoa > Arthropoda > Insecta > Odonata > Coenagrionidae > Pyrrhosoma > Pyrrhosoma nymphula. Next base: position 10,949,316 of record OY754328.1, read on the forward strand.
TTTGGAAGAAGGCTTGTCAGTGAAGCGGTTAAGCCGCTTCCAATCGCATTCGGACACTTTTCTCATCTGCCCCAAGCGCTCACTCTTCCATATTTCCACATCTCCTTCCCATCTGTATTTTCAGGATGCTCGTGTAGAAAGAACAAGTTGTCGGATGAAAAATTCCCGGCACTTCCGCCCTCCCCACCCCCACTTAACCAACCGCATATATATGTCTATTGCCACCTCTAGTTTCTTCTCATCCAACACCTTTCCACTCATCCAGCCCCTTTTCAAATCCCTCCTTTTTCGAAAGTTTGTTCCCTCTTACTTCCTCTTCACATTCTAGGATGCCTAGTCCAGCTTAAAAATGGTTTTTCTCGCAGTCTCAGAAAATAATTTACAGTTTCTTGCTGGCTGACGCCCAATCACGTGGAATCTCAATATATTTTTTCTTTCGTCTCCCTCCCACCCTCATTCCCTTATTGTCACCATCGATCCATCCCGAACATACATAACTCTCTTTAAGATGGAGTGCGTCGGTTTGCGTCAAACTTTTCCTACATTCTTCTTCATCTTTTGAAATACCGTCGGGATGGTTGAATAAAATAACGCTTTACACAATACTAGACTGTTTATATCTCCATAAAATTCGCATTGTAAGATTGCAAGTAAGTGAAAATATGATCGCATCTTCCCAAAATTCAAACTTCCTTTGGACCCTTTTTTCGCTTGCGACTTAAAATCTGTCTGGAATTCTCAGTGAAGATCCTTCGCACAAATGCTATGGAAAAGGCTTAAAAATGCTTGCATTACTCGAAATTATAACTCAAACACACGCATCTATACATATGAATTAATAATCCACAGAATTAGTCAATAAACTGTGTTTCAATACATGAATATATCAAGGTAGGTAGGTTCAAGGGATTCAGTGCGAAATGTTCAATACATAAGTCAACATGGGAGGATTAAACGTAATTTATGTGGGATGCTAGATATTTGGAAAAAGATATTTTTTGAAAGCCCAATCTTATTTCTTATTAATTGATTACAAATGGCGCCAAGAGACATGTTACAGACTCTCCTGCGGCATTAATATTCTGCAATGCCGACATGAAATGTTTTTAGTACCCTTATCAGTGAACTACTGTGACTGGTGTTTTACTGATTACTGATTTATTCTGATGTTTTACCGGCGCATCATTTGCATGAAGCATTTTCTCGGGTCTCCCACTGAGTGGAGGGGGTCCATCTCTGCCGACGTTACAAAGATACTCGCCCTTCATCCTAAGAGCTTAAAAATTCGGAAAAACTTGATCCAGTGTAAAATCCGAAAAACTTTCAATATACTGGATGAACTAGTTCTTGTTTTAACGTGAATAAGAGACATTACTAATAATCTCTCATTTCTATCAATTAATACGACATTAAGTCATCTACGGTAGCATTCTACGGTACCGATAAAGGTATTCGTCAGTCCTTGAAAGCCATTCATAGACAAAGTGTTAAAAATAATGTTTTAAAAAGGCCAAGACAAATTTTTCCCTCCCAATACCTAATTCTTATGCTCATCAAATTCTCTTCTTTGGTCAATCGGTTCGATAAAATTTCTTTAGCTTCCTTTGGATAAACCATCCTTCAATATGGCTACTTAAAAAGATGAAAATTGATTCCACCTTATTGCTTTCTTCAAAACTGCCACTAATTGGCTTATAATATGTTACCTAAAGTATCCGGCTCATTTATCAAAAACCACTGCGTATGCACCTACATCTATATACTACCCTGCGAGCTGCTGCATGAATGTGTGGCAGGGGGTGTTAGGATACCAGCCGCGTAAATGTTTTATAGGAGAATATTATAGGGAGGAGAAAAAGGTGAAGTGCATTGAGTGGGTCTCAGTTTTTCTTATGGTCACCTATTGTGCGTGTAAATAACGAATTTGTGTAACTATCTGTTCGGCAACGTATCCCTCTCATTTTATATTTTCTGTCGGACCTAGAGATGTAGTTCAGCGTCAAAATAATATTCTTAACGGCACACTGAAACATACCTGTTCTTAATTTCCTAAGTAATCTAAACCCAGAGTGTAGCCTTTAAGTCTATAGCTTATCCCAACCCTGATGCCTCTTAAAGCAGTGAAACACTCTTTGCTCACTTGTAGCAGTTATTAACGAAGCGCACAGATTTCCTTTGTATTTTAATTATTTTCGTATAGTCTGAGAAAGGGTGCCAAATGCTCGCGACGTATTCGAGGTGTCCGATAACCAGAGCAAAGTTGCACCTCTCTCACACTTTTAGATCCGAGGGGATTCCTACTGTACGATTGATTAATCCTCGTTTCTTTAAGACTGTGTCACATATGTTTAATACGTGTGTTCTCCACGATAGGTCTGAAGCTAAGGTAATTCCCAGATACTTTACTTCGTCTAACGACTTTATGTTTACTTCACCCACTGTGTAGATATGGCTTTGGTGTGATGACTTCCGCAAGAAGTGTACTGCAGTGCGTTCATTAAGAATTAGTTCAAGCCCCCATTCCTGGCACCACGAGCTAACGTTGTTTAGGTCCGATGATAGAACATCTAAATCCGCATCTTCACCGATGACCGCATCGTCAACAAATAATCTTAGTTTACTGCTAAAGTGAGAACATAAGTCATTTATAAAAATTATGAATAAAATGGGGCCAATCACGCTTCCTTGTGGGATGCCGGATTAACATTAGTACTTTTTGCTTGCGATAACGTAGAAAGTTAAGTATCCAATTCACTATTTTTTTGTTTAACTCGCATAATTGTTTTTTAAATATAATTTTTTTGTGAGGAACCTTGTCAAATGCTTTCTTTAAATCAAAGAATAGCCTTGGGGTACTTTGCCTTTGGATAATGAAATTTCGTATAAACTGTTGCAAGACTTCATCTCACAACATCTGAAGTTAGCATTTAAAGCCGTTTGGTAGCCGAATTATTCAATTTTTACAATCTATTTTCCTCGGTGTATTTGTAATAAATGTTTCATAACTATCATCTCTTTTGTGCAGTAAGGAATAGATCATACCAAGGCTTCATACTACAACTACTTCCCCATTTCACATATTTTCTCACCGGTCATAAGTCTAGTTCAAGGAACTGAGCAACTCACATACATTCTCACCGAATATTAACATGTTTTTGTTATTTTGCTATTAGTCTTACAATATTTTCAGAAAACAAATGGATTGAAAAATAATGGAGAAAGGGTAAGATATTGTAAGGTAGGAGGGAAGTTGATGGGAAATATTTGGAAGACGCAATGATGGAGAATGGCAGATATAATAAAAGTTACCGGCACAAGTTGGGGAGGGTGAAGAAGAGGAGATCGTTCTGTAAGTGAAGTGGAAGAAGAGTTTTAATTTTAGAGGGTAGGAAGGGAGACAAAACACAAAAGAAATTAAAGGATTTAACATCGGAAAATCGGTTAGTTTCGTCATTGAAACATTTGAAAGTTTAGTGAAAGGTTAGTATCGTGAATTATAGTAAATACATGCCATGGGAAATGTTCCAATTGGTATAATGTCTATTATGTTGACACCACATCACTGACACAATTGTATATTGACATGTCGACGCAATTATTTCATAGGCCGAAAATATTTCTGTATTTTACTTTTTGAATCGCTAGTGTCAGCGGAGTTTCATCCAAGGGAACTGCGACAGAGAAATTTTAAAACTCATTGTTCCATATTTATTCTCACTTTCTTTTTCTTCCCCAATTATTCAATCCCAAGATAAACTACTAATAAGAATTTACAATTGAAATACCAAAGTATCGCAACTCGTCCTCACCACATCTATTCTTCCTCCCCATCTTTATTGTCCGCTTTCCCCTATATTATTCTGATACGAATTACTTCCTAGCAACTATCTCTCGGCCTCCGCATATGTCCCATACCTAGGCCACCCAAAAATATGGCCATTGGGTTCAGTTGCCTAAAAAAGAAACTATAGGGATCATAAGGGTAGGGGTATAGAAACTAAGACAGAGTAAGTATGGCCTTGGATAATAGGGGTCAATCAATTGCCCATCAAGTGATCCATCTATTGAACATCACGACATAGCACGAAATAAACATTACCTGAGAGAGCTGATTTCTTTACCAATAGATACCGTTTACTACGCTAGAACGAGCAGTTTCGATGTTTAAGTTTTTATTTCACAATTTAAAGAACGTTATACGTGTTTTATGAGAAAGGTCAATTTTATAAAGCTGTCGACTCAATCACCATCAACTAAGAACCGAGTAGCCCGTCTAAATGGACCTATGATACTAGTATTTTTACACGCACTGAGGGAGTTCAACAGTTATTGGCTACAAATACTAAATATTAATATGTATGATGAATAGTTAACAGACTTTTATTATGACTCATCATCATCTGAAGAAGTTATAGCTTGCAAATTTTCCGTGATCAACTATGGGCTGGAGTATATATTTATGTATGAAAAACAAAACGTAAAAATTCTGCTTGGACTCGCAAATTACATCTTCGCCCATGCCTGGAACTTTAGTGTGTAACATCATCAAACACACAGGGTTGGAATAAAACGTAAACGCCCGTCGTGCGTCTGTTCAAAAAGTCCTCACCTCGGAGTCTATAAATGTCAATACGTGATTGGCTAATTTTCAAATTCAATTCGTGTTAGCGAAAGAGGAGCACTTTTAATCATGGCCTCCGCGTCTGGAAACACACTCCCGTTACCATAAAAATCCAAATCTCCAATGTGCATATTACCCTCATAATTTTCAATTTTAACGTCTAGATCTTGAAAATGGTGGTTACATCCTTGATGATGATCTATGTAGTGAAATAGATTGCCCTCAAAATAACCAAATTCATCGATTAAAGTCCCTATTTTCTGATTTCTTGCAATTTCATATATATCAGTTTTATAATTCTCAAGAGATTGTCCTTCAAGTTCAACTCCTTTTATGATAAACGATGGTATGTGCGTGTTATAAAAATAATTACTCAAATCTATATTTATTGCATTTTTTTAGTATTTTAGGTCAATTAATTTATGCTCTTCTGGTAAATTTGCATACTCTTTATCGTACTTTTTGTAATTAAAAAATAAATTGCCTAGATTATTACAGAAAGCTAATTTATAACTATCGAGATCATCTTCAACAACTTTGAGAAAGTGAAAACCATTCGGAATTAATGTCAAAATTTCATAGTTTTCACCTGTAAATTTTTTGCAAATAGCTATCATTACAAAGTAAAATACGATTGAACCAAGGGCACCGCAAAACTTTCATGCTACCTAAAAAAACTAGATTTTTTTAATCGCTCGAATGCTCTATTTAAAAGGCTGAGTTGATACTCGTTTCTCTACCCATAAAAATCAGGCTTACATTTGCAGAAATTAAGCTATGAAATAGTTTCCATTACAGATCGTCAATAAACCCACGGAATGTCGGATGACGTCCCGTTCGCGAGGCGTAGGTAGTGCAAGATTCTCTCCACTCCTATTCTTCGTTTCTCCCCTCTCCAATAAATACCTCTCCTTCCCTCTCCTCTCATTCCTCTCCTTAGCCCCTCTTCCTCCTTTTCCACTACTCCAATTCCCTTTCCGTCTCGACGCGATCGGCAATATCCTCCGGCACTGCCCCGAACGCCTCTAGCAATCAAACGACAACGGTCAGGATGGAGAAAGAAAAAAGGCGGCATTTGAATGACCCGCTCTCTCCCACGCCATCTATAAATGTACCCCCATACCTCTTTACTTTCCGTTGTCGCTCCCAGATGTCGTTGGCCATCTCCCCATTATCGCCGTGCTGCGCATCCCTATCGCCCCTCCTTCATACACGTTCTTCACCATCTTCTCCCCCCGGTCTCCCACTTAAAAAAAAATCCATCCCCCTCTCTTCTCATCCCTTATTTTTTCACGCCATTTCCTCCCTTTTTATGGACGACCATAACTCGTACCATATTCTTCTTCCTACCCTCGACTTTTCCCTTTACTTTCTCGGTCCTCTCCGTTAGACACGACTCACGAAAATCCTTTGGCATTTATGATCGATTTTAAAAACTACATATAGTTGCTTTGATGAGCAGGATTTATTTCGTTTTTGTAGATTTTTGGGCAATGTAGTGTCAAGATAACTGCCATTCAGTCCAAAAACAAACTAAAATGCCTCATCCTAGTAAATATGCTTTTTGTAGAGCATTTACGTAAACGGTCATAGTTCATACACTCAAGAGAAACTGTAGGACTTCTTTGTAAAATTGCATCGTAAAGGTCAATCGTGCGAGCAATAGTTTTTTCGATCGTTTTTAGTATCGAGCGTTTTACTTACAGATCATAGACCTTTATATTGCCCGCTCATCCATTTATTTCCTTATCATTTCGTAGTGGAACGTATACAAAACCGAACATAGGCACTTGGAAAATGAAAGCTGTTGCGGAAAATACGCTCATTTTGACTTTCTTTTACAGTGAGATAAAGTTATCTGAACAAACGACGAGGATATAGGACAAAACCCTTTGCAGATAATGAAATAAAAGAAATGTCAAAGACCCTCGAAAACAAATCAAACAAAATTTTAGTAATAGCATTAACACTAAATTTTATGAAATATCTTCCATGCTCTTATTTGTCACTCTCTCTCAATGCCTGCACCCGCGAATTTTGTAGCTATATCTTAAAACCAATGCCATCACTTTACCCGTAATACTTTCTCGTTTTCCCGTCTATTGAGAGGAACAAATAAAATGTAATTTAAATGAAATTAGGTAACTTTATTCTGTTTGGTGAGTAATTAGCTCTACATGCGAAAATAAATTTGCAAACAATGAAATAGCTCAGTTACAGGACGGCGTTTCATCAACCGAAGCATTATTGTTATTTCTCATAGATTTTTTAATCACACGACCCGGGTTTCAACTTACAACGTCACCTTCGGGTGAAGATGACGTAGTACATCGAAACCCCGGAATTGTGATTAAAAATCTATGTGAAATTGCCAAGTTACGTTTTTCATTCCAGCATAGAAACAACAAGAAGCTTAGGGATACCAGCGCGAGAAAACTTCAGTCCAGTATTACATCAGTTTAAAATTTTAACCCAAAATAGTATGCATTGTTAATTGATATTGAAACATATATCCACAAGTCCTGCACAAAAAACGGCTGAATTCCATTTAAAAGAAAATAATCGAATACTGATATAAGTGCATGAAGAAAGGAATCAAATTTTTATTTCACTGTATTTAGTTTTCACTTGAATGAGTATTTCCTATAACAGACACAATACATAAAATTAAAAAAAGTATAGAACTAAAAAGTCACAGGCAAATGCTAGACTACAACGTAAGTTATAATGAAAGGTCAACTTTGTCATTAACCTACATTCCTATAGCACGCTAAGAGGTCTGCTTCTTGTCTTTCAAGAAGAGAGCTGAATTTTAATTATGGTCACAATGGCTCACAAGTGAGGGCGTATACTAGGGGTTGAAACTCCCTAAGGAGGGTTCCGTCCTTATAATGAAAGTTCAAGCTCACCTTACCACATTGTTATCGAAACGATACCAGTATATATTTTGGGCCCCTTCTTACAATCGCAATTAATCCGAAGTATATTGAAGAAAAATGCGAGACAAAAAATGAGGAAACAATTTAAGCATACAGTAACACATGTAACTCACCTCGCACATGAAATGCTAGATCATAAAGTCAAATATCTCAGAGTTTCTTAACATTCTCAAAGATTTAAATTATTTTTTAAATACAAATTTGATGCAAATTCAATAAAAAATATTAAACACGTTCGCTTATTAGCTCCGGGATTTACTGCCGTTTCAAACATAACCCCTATATATTTTTCTCATGATTTTCCGAACACAAGATGTAAACCTGACGAGCTCCTACATTGAACAGGCCATTATGTTTACCCACAGTTTTTCCCTAAAGAACAACCCCAAGCCTCAGGTGGGGCACGCGAATTCAATGTTAGAAAATGCGTAAGTTAAGAAGTAATAGGTACTCAAAAGATTTTTAGCATATTGCATACCACATGCCTCCAACATATCGAAATAAATTTCCCTAAACGATGGAAATGCAGAGGCATGGTAGAACTCTTAATAACAAATGCAACCTCTCAAGCTATTTGTTGTCCTCGGAATAAATTAAAATATGTCCGTGTATTATCTAGGTATATTTTCCAAGTACAGCAGGTATACTCTTTCGCGGTATTCAATCAATCAGCCTCTGAATACAGACCTAAGAGGGAATATACGAATGATATAAACTACCTAAGTGCAAGGGATCTCCAAAATATTTCATGGCTTAATATTCACGTCGCCTCTCTAAAGTATCGTTTACCTATTTAAATGAATCTCAAAGCTCAAACGCGAAATGAAAGATAAGTGGGTAGGACGGTAGGGGCAAAATTATTTCTTGAATTTAGTACGAATGAAGAGAAACCCAACATCGACAGTAGCGGACTTCAAACGAAGGGCGCCCAGGGATCAACAGTTTTTCTGTTCTGAGTAATTCAGTTCCATTCTCTCCTCATATCAACCAATCAGGCATCAAGATTTCACCACAAAATATAATTTACGGCTATGATTCAATTACACGTCTGGATGTGTTTACACGTCTGGACGTCTGGATTATTCAATTACACGTCTGGACGTCTGGATTACACGCCTTTAGTACTCTAAAAGAGAAGAAATTAAGCAAAAGATCACAAAATGGGACCTATTCGACAAATTATATTTAGGAGAAACATGACTATATCAAGTCTGATTTCATAGGGCGCGCAAATCAATCATCGATTAAATTTAATCACAAGTCGACACGTCTTGTCAACTCTCACTAAACTCGTATATTATTTCAATTTGTTAAGGAAGAAGCAAAGTGACAACTGCGACTTTTTCTTGCCTAGGAATGGAAGAAGTAAGGAAATTGTAACCCATCGTAAAGCTACTGAACAACCACATCCATTATCGGCATTCAAACCCAGGCTTATGGGATGGGAAACCAGTGCTCTTGCCACAACAACGACCGTATCCGTTAAAAAAACATTGCATATGTATGGTAACGACTAAAGCCGGGTTTTACATAAGAATATAACGTAATAACCGTGATTCTAGCCATAACTATGGCCATGACCAGACATTATGCAACCGACATAACTATATTACCCCTCTCAATACTTCAACTGGTTTCTTCATTCAAACATAATTTGTGGCTCTACTGATCATCAATTTGCTTATCGTTCCCCTATCCTCCCACTTCGTGTAACTCACCTCACGTTTGCATAGTTCAATCCCCGCTATGGGCTCGAAACTCCATTGGTCTCATAAATGACTTTTAAGTCTTTGCCATAAATATAGACGCTTTATAGGGAAATATACAAGCATAAGGTATGGTATAATGATTGGACGGCGCCGGAATCAGTCTGTTCTTTACGAAAGGCACCAAGGGGTGAACAGTGTCCCATTTAATGGACTTGAAATGTACTCATCATGGAACAAAGCATCGAGTCGGAATTTCTGTGAAAGGTTTCCGCCATAACCAGGATTCGAACCTTGTCCTTCGGAAAATAACCCAGTACTCTAGCCACTGCGCCAACCAGATCCCCTAAATTACGGAATGTTTCTTGGTGCTTCATCTTGCTTCCTACACTACCTGGCTACCTATATGCTTCTCCGAGCTACCTCACTCAACACGTCCTTCTGCCCTCTTGATTACCGCTACGCGCTTTGTACCTCCATCGAAGGCTCTGCAATTTGCGTCGCTCGTCACCCCCTACGTCCCAGCCTAGGGCTCCAAATCCCCTTGTTTCGATGTCACTTGCTCCCCGAACGACTCTGACCTATTGATTTGCTCCTTTTGTACTCCCAGGAGTCATTTTCGCCCGAGAAAGAGAGACGAGGTGGGGGACGAGGGAGAGGGGCGGGGAAAGAAGAGGGAAAAGGAACAAAAGATGTGACAAACGGACGGATGGGAGGTTCGACGAAATGTAGGATGGGCACCCCGAAAAGATATCTTTTCGGCTGCGGCAGCGGCGGGGGCAATGACAGGGGAGCGACCGACTCCTTTGATCGCTAGCCAGTCCCTTATCGTTCTCGTTCATCGGGAGACAAATTCGTTTCTGTGCTTATTCAGAGTGTTTATCCAATCTCCATCATGGATGGAGATCCTTCATGGCTTTCTTCTCCACGTAGAATGCACAAATTTTGTGCTTAGCACACAATTACAGTCAGATGCATGAATTAGAATGAATAGAGCAATATGAGTTAATGCATAGTAGGACAGCATCCAAAAAGTAACAGCCATTAAGTAGTAAGAACTAAAGAGTTATCAGAAAAGAACTAAAGAAATTCCTTCCTAAACATGCACCATTAAAAAATAATGAGCTATTCATTCCTGAAGCGTATATAACCCATTCTTTCAGCAATTGTGTCATACAGATGTATGACAGCCACCTACCAGATAGGAAAAGGTATATAAGTGGGTAATTTGGAAAGCCTGATCGTATATAATTACTAAGGAAAAGGACATGTAGTATCGTAATAGCACCTAATTCATGCCTCAATAATCATAACTGAAAGGAGAGATTAATCTAAATATCAGATTATTTCGGGTAAATTGCGTCATATCGAATGTCTATAGCTCTCCAGTAAGTTTTACTTGAGTCCAGTCTGAGAGGTTTACATCCTCAGATTATTTGCATCAAATTCTACTTTCCGCACTCCATCCAACGATTAAGGCATTCTTCCGAAACCTGTTTTTCAATAAAGTTATAAAAAATTAATGTGAACATTAATCAATGACTGTATTACATTTCAAAGGGCTAATAAATCAATATTTCATAATTATCACACGTTTTAGTGAGAATTTTAATAAGTAAAAATACAAACAATTGAAAAAAGTATATATTTTTATTTAATCTCGTGTCCATGTAGGTACCTATGCATCAATAGAAGGGATCCTTTTCCCAGGAGTATGTAGAGGGAAAATATAACAATGACAGTCCTTCATTACAGTGAACTAATAATTTTACCAAGATCAAGTTCGTAACAGTGTAATAAACATATCTACAACACGAAAAAAAAGTGAGACCTTGTCTTGATACATCAAGAAATTTACAATGTAAGATATAACCATCTACGGAAAAGAGTTTAATTCTAGAAAACTTTATGTTCGCACCCTCCTGCCGAGCAGTTTAAAAAAACTTGGGAAGCCAAATTTTTTAATACTTCCCACCTTCCGGTGTCATGGAATCAGCCTCCCTAAACAGACGCAGACACAGGGCGGATGGAAAAACTCTCCCTTTGCCGTGGAAAGACTGTCCCCGATCGCCATCCAACTCCGCACCCCACTTCATCTACCTTACGGCTACCTCTCCCTCTCTTAGTACCGTTTCCTGCCACCTCATCATTTTCTTCTCTCTTTCTTTACACACCTTCCCCCCCCCGAAACATTCCAACCATCTCCCTAAACCAACTACTCCCTCCTTGCCTCACACCTCCCCCATCTTCTCTCTCTCTCTCTCCTTTGCACAGGCCGACACCTCTCTCGAGACCAATCTAACTTACTCCCTCAGCCCCCTAGCCTCACCCCTCCCAACCTCTCATCCCGTCTCTTTCCCTCACCCCCACTCTCTGCTCCCACGAGAAATTCATTTTCAGCGGGGACACAGGTGGATGGAATTGGAAGGGTTACAACGAAGGAGGCAGACCTCTCTCTGTCCCTCCCTCTTCAACAAACACACACACCTCCACACAAGCCCTTTCTTCTCGATCCTCCTCCGAAGGAGTAGAGAGAACCAGGGAGGTAAGGAAAACATGAATGGCTGAAGGGATGGCGTTTTTCGGATGAACAGGGGAGGTGTGAAAATTGAGGGTTTTGCTGATAGAGGTGGAGATCAAAGGCCATAGGACTATCGGGGACAGTCCAAGGAGGAGGTAGGGATGAGGAGGGTTATGGGGTGCTCGGTCGTTAAGGCCCATGGGGGGTTGGGGGGAGGAGAGGTGTGTGCTCTATAGAGGACGCAGAAGGGGACTGTCCCCGCCGAAGAAATGAACCAGCGACGGGAAAGTTGTCGGGAGAGCGTCGGGGCGGTAAGAGCGGAAAGAATTGGCCGTATAAAAATTGCTGCCGTCGAAGGAGAGGTGGGTAACTGTTTCTCCTGGAGAGTTACGATACGGGAATGGCCCAGAAAAAATGGAACGCATTTTGGAGAACGTACGGAACCGGGGTCGGGTGCACCCGTCCGTCCGTCGTAAGGCCCCAGGCGGAATCGACATAAACCGAAGTGATCTTCGATATGGTTGAGGAGTCACTCAGCGGGGGAGAATTTACTTGCTGATGAACTTGGCGCAAAGAGTAGCGTGCTCGATGAAAATTTCGGAGGAGAATCACTCAAAGTGCACGTGGTGCCAGCGAAGTCTACCACATTATTTCATAGTGTGACCCTTGCTAAATGAACACATCGACATGCCTACGCAATATCCTAAATTGGAGTCCTAAAGTCATGCACAACATTTTGCACAAGCATTCCAGGATAGTATTGCACCACTATTGCCAGGTGGTTGCACAACCATTATATGATCCTTTAAGAGCAAATATAGGTGTCAGTTTCTTGCCATATCTTTATTAAGTGGGCAAAAGCACGTCTCTAACTGAATTGTTTTTTTTTGCATGAATGTGTCAAGCTTCAGTTATTATCCACTAGAGAGCAGAACTTATGGTTACTTTTTATAAATTTTACTTTAAGCTCCATTTTCGAAAAAGTGATATTTATTTACTTGTACCATTCTTGCTCTGAACGGCGCATATATAGAATTGCTAATGAATAAAAAACTACATGCTTTTAGCTACTTCAGGCCTTGGTGGCGGCTGGTGTCTTAATGTGATGCTTTACATTGAAGGGAAAGGTCGAACTACAAGAAGGAAATGCAGTATTTTTTTGTTAGTAGGTAAAAGTTACATTTTGTTATTTCAAAACTCCTGTATTGCTCTCAAAATTAGCTATTTAATCATGCATAACAGTATGCAAAGACAGATTGAAAACAAAAATAGAATTAGATATTAGGAGTATCTCTATTTCATTTTGATAAGACATTTTGGTCATAAGAGAGTCGTATTTTGTTCTTAGAGATGAGGCTCGCATATCAATTTTCTTTTCCTCAACTAACGCTCATTACCTCTTAAGAATAATTTACAGTACATTTCGGTCACGACAAGATGAATTTTTGGCATGCAAACTAAAAATAGGGTTCCGCATGAGTTGCTAGAAACCAATGTTGCAAACAGTAGCCAACATGCTTCATATCGCCGAAAACTATTCTTGGTCTAATGCTTTCATTAAAACTTTTGTTTAGAAGTTAACGTGATTGTAGAGGGTGAAAAAATTCCATCGTTTTTAATGCATCACTTTACAATAAATTTGCAGCCACTGATGGCAGGCGTTCCACCGTGAACTAATTTCGTCCGCTGCGCAGTTGTCTTCATACTTTTCTATGATTAATATGATGTACAATCATTTCGTTAAAATCGCACCTTAACACCAAGCACGTCAATTATTATGTAGATTATCAGCCCATTTTAGTATGGATAATATGGATGATTATATATTCCGAATGAGAGTACACACTGACGTGAATTGGGGGAGGATCGAAATTAATTGAAATCACTGAAAGGACGACGGACATAAAATTGGCAGAAGAAGCTAAGATCCAAAATGAAGGCTATATGTTGGAAATGTGTGTTCACGAAGAGAGATGAGTTAGCGAGCAGGTAAGAATGAGGTGTGCGGAGGTATGAGAGGGAGCGTGGCCCGACGTGAAGACCGCCCAGGGACCTGGGATGATTTGAATCCGCGAGAGAGGTTATTTATGACCTTAGAGGCTTTGCTCAACTATTCAATGTACTATTATGTTTTATGGAATACAATAGATATTCCGAATGCTTGAATGTGTAATAAAGAAACGCAGAATAAAATAACAAGAATTTCGACAAGATGGGAAGTAAGAGTACGAACGAAAGATACTGTGGGCGCAATGAAATCCTACCCCATGCCCTATACCCCATTAAATAAATCCTTTTCATCCCAATTTATTTGCTATAATTTTTCCTAAATAATGGTCTAGTAACAAGCAAAAAAATACCATTCACTCAAACTCACAGGCATGAGAGTATTAAACGAATGATTGATTTCAGTCATTCCCGCCGAATGATGCTGATGAGTTGTTCTCGGGTTTCCCACCGGATTAGGCTTTCCTTGATTGCCGACGTTTCGGCAAGAGACTTTCCTGCCATTATCTATGGATTCACATCCATCCACAGCCTTGAAAATGGCAGGAAGGTCTCCTACCGAAACGTCGGCAATCATGGAAAGCCTAAAAAGCCTGGGAAACCCGAGACCAAGTCATCAGTAGGTATTAAACGAATGTTTCTTGAAAATGTTTAGTAAATTTTAAACTTCATCACAAGCGTTCCTAGTTTTCCCGAGCTCAGCCTCACACTGCACATTTCGTCACAAGACATAGCATTTTTGATCTAAGAGAGACACGGTCACATACTATTCAGCCAGTAATTCACAATATGGCACTATTAGCTGTTGTTTAAAATTTAGGCGAATTAAATATTAGACCAAATCAAGAGGATTAAGAATCTAGGAAAACGTAAATTGCAACTTCCCAAGAACATTTAAACATTTCGACAATATAACAAAGCTAGAAAAAAGGAAACGTTCACACAAGGCTGGTGAAGTATGTGTAGGGGAAGAAGTGTTATTCGAATGCTTCCAAAAATTCTTAGCATTTGAATAAGCTTATATGGCTATCTCAAAAATCAAATTAATGTACATAAATTGAAATAGGAGGCGAATATTGCGAAAATGACCAAAACGAGTTTCCCTGTGAGGATAAAAATAGACTAGATACACAACTAGTTGTATTCATAAGGTTTTGAACAAACTTAGGAAATATTGTTTTAAGTTGGCTGAAAATACTCCGATAGGTACCTAAGGAAAATAATATATGGATGGGGGCTAAATTATTTGAAAATTCTACTATCCTAATTGATACTTCATCAGTATTATTTTTTACTGAAAGACATTACTAAACGATTACAGGTCGAAAGGAATAATTTGACTTTAAAGGAAATTAATGAAATCGCTGGTTATTCACCCACACCTATTATCTCACAATGATACAACATCTATTTAGCGCATTTTGCAAGGACTATACAGCTAAACCCAAGCCCCAACGTCAAGATTTTGTAGAAACAATTTTTCGTTCAGTGTAGCAGCATCGGTTTCAATATTTCTCCAAATAAACAACTCATAACGCTGCATATCGTGCATTTTATACTCATATAATTCAGCCTAAAATACTTCTTGTAACGGCACCTGGCAACAATATTCACTAAGAAACGGAAAAATAATTTCCCACGTCACAAACAATGGCTGTCAAAATGAGCCTGAGTCACAAAATTAAGATATTACAACTACTTCATTCTTCTTTTAAAAAAAGACATGTTGCCACTGGCAGTGTAATGGCAGAGTGGGGGATCGCCGAGATAGAAAAAGGTCAAAAATAATGGGGAACAGGCCCTTAATTTGCATATAAATGGGTTCTACGGATAAGCGGAATCGTTGAAGGCTGAAGAAGGGAGTGCATAAATAAACCAAGAGGACGGATAGGTAGGCAAAGGTAAGCAGAAAAACAAAACTCTGACGGTGGGCGAGCAAAATAAAAAAAGGGGGGGATTACTGGAAGATTCCCGCTTTCCTTTGCCCCCCTCTCTCTTATTTTTCCTTCCCTTGCATTTAGAACAAAAGTTTGCTAATCAGGGTAATTCGCCGTCAGGCCTCCACGGAATTGTAAATTCGTAGAAATACCGGAGGCAAGGGCGCGTGCGTCAGAGGATGGGCCTCGTGGTGAACAATTGAATGGCGATGAGAAACCAGCGCCATATAAATGATATCATACACGTATGAATAACTATACTATCATCCATTTATTCATTTTGATTTTAAGATACGATTTCTGGATTCACCGGACAACCAATTAGCTGCGAGCCATTCAACTCCTGATTCCCAACTGGGATAACCTTCAGTCTACTGAATCAGACAATTTGGTCCGAAATTTAGATTTACTGCCTAATGCATAGGTAGTAAAAAGAAAATAAACTTATCATCCTCCCAAAGTATCAGTATTCACGAATACTACAATAAAATACACTCTATGGTTTTAGGCCTTACCTACTTTGTAGACATTATTGGTATCCATACTAAATTATACACTTTGTATTTTTTCTGCAGTTTCGATTAGCGATACGACGCAACCGATCTACGGCACCATCAGGTACAAATTTTAAGATTGCTTGTTTATTGACCGTTGTTAAGTTGTCGTAGTTACGGTGTTGGTTTGAGTGAGGGAGGTGGCGGTTACACCGTGGCTTAGAAACGTGAGCGCGGGGAGGTGGCTTGAATGGTTAATTTTTCTTAAAGTTAGTTTCTCGGAAAAGAGGACTGTAGGAACAATTGTTCACTACCGAGGGTCGTGTTAGGGTCTGTTCCAAGTGCCTTCTAATCTCGATTTGCTCGAGAGCATACATTTTTAATCCCTTGGAGAGGATGTGTGAAACTTCAGGAACAAAATCGCTTTTGTGGATGAATTCCAAGAGATGGTTAAAGGCTTACCTAATTAAAATGTATTAGAAGTGTAAATAATACAATACCGCGGATTCGTTTGTAGAAAAAATACAAAGTGTAAAATTTAGTATGGATATTACAATTAAAACTTAAAAAGCACACCTTTCATTTTGACACAAAGTGATATATTTTAACTGACAGAAGAGTCAATGTAGAAAAGATTCACTGTCAAACGGATAGGAAGAATAGTTCCTTTTTCTCACTCACTGTTGATGACAGCAACAAAAAACAGCGACACTAGTTCGTTAAAACAAATCTCTCTTTTATACCTTTCCCTCACCCAATTCCTTTCCCCTTTTTCCCGTCCTCCGTCCAAGCTATTGTCCAAACATACCCGTCACACGTCCTTTTTGTGGCTCACAGGCCAGTATGAAGACCTACATGAATATTCATAATTCTTAATATTAAAAACTATCATTTTTATGCATTTACTGGATCATATTCATGGCTAAGCAAGCCCGTCTTAACCACCTCCTCTCCTCTTTCAACTCTAGCTGATCCGCATCAATGGTAGCTTTTTTAAAAGCTCATATCTCCCAATTCTTTTCCGTACTTGCCATATGGAACTATTTATTAAATGAAAGTAAGTTAAGTTTGCAACTGGAATGTTTGGGTAGGAGCATGAGGAATTTTGACCTAACAGCGACGGACAGGAAAATGTTAACATTATGTAAAAAAGCACACAATTAGAATCAGAATCTTAAATAGAATTTGAACATACAATATTAGTAGGAATATTTGTACATGATAATTACTTTACCACGATCCCCAAGGAGCTTTAAAGACTCTTCTTAAAAAACGACGTAAACATGAATACCAACTTAAAATGACGGTAGAGTATTAAGCGGGGAGGCGGCTGACATGATTAGACGGCCATGTTCGTGCATGTCCACGTATACTTCTCATCACACATTCATAATTTTAAAATGACTATAATGCATACCTCCGTATTTATGAACTATGTTTTTAAGATTTTTAACTAAAGCTAAGGTCATGTCGCACATACAGTCTGCCACGCGCCGACAGGGACAAAAGCACTCGGACGAATCGGAGGATCACCCCTCCAAACTCGAGCCGAGCCCAACGATGCTTAACTTCGGTGACTGATCGGGAATCTGTGTTTCCATCGTGGCAGGCCGTTGCCCGTGGATATCAATGAGATACGCTAAAGGTGAAAAACGAAAAAGAATCCTATTCAATTTGCAAAACACTGAAGGACGGAGTTAAAATTCAGCCTTTTCGTTAAGAGATTATGAATATTAAAAAAAAAATAAACCAGAAACTAGCAAACCAATGAATCAGCAGTGGGTTCCGGGAACAGTAAGAACTCATCATTTTGCTGGTACTGTTTCGGCACTTGGTCAATTTGTCTTCCTAAGAAAGAGACAAAATTAATTTTATCCTAAAATGACGTGAAACTAGATTTTGTAAATGATAGAGCAGCTTAATACTTCCAGAGGATTCGGTAATACCTTCTGAAAAATTCGAAGGAAAAATTGAAAGATGAAACTTTATATTTTAGGCCCTGGGTGAATTGGTACAGAGAGAAAATGATCATTTCCTCTCGAGATAAGAGTATGTTATTCATTTAGGAACTGAAGTACACACGTAACATGTATTTATTATCAATTTGCTTATTACTATTTCCAGTTAATGATGGCTTAGATTTTTTGATATGAATTCCGATTAGAAAAACATCCTTGAGAGCAAGCGCAATGAAGCCAACATTCAGAAACAAAGTCCACTACGATAATATCGAGGATGATTATGCCAGGTAACCACACCAAAACCGTATTATAAGAATATACAGGGTGATTACAAAAGAATGCGTCAATTCCAAAGATCTGTACATTTCAAACGGTGCGAGCTACAGAGCTGTGCGACCTCTTAAAATGACCGGTTAAAATGACCTCTAGTGCTTTCGGTTACCGCTAGGAAGCGCTAGTTGCCAAGATAAGAGCTTTTATCACTCAGTTATTGTTTTCGCAAGCTTCACGATGGCAACGCTCAACAAAACGTCGTTTTGTGTGTTGCAGTACGCGAAAAGTGAGTCTGTTACAATGGTGCAACGTGCTTTTCGGTGGGAACATGACACTGATCCATCGCACAAATTAAACACCTTACGCTGGTAAGCACCTACTGCCTACTAACAGGGAGGAATTGAAGGCACGAATAGCATTGGCTTTGAAGACAGTAACTGCTGACATGCTTCACAGTTTGTGGGAGGAATTCGAACTTTACATTGTTCGGGTTACTCAAGGAGGACATATTGAACATTTGTGATATTATTTTTTCAACAAAACTAGAAAATGTACCGGTCATTTTAAGAGGTCGCACAGCCCTGTAGCTCGTACCATTTGAAAAATACAGATCTTTGAAACCAACGCATTCTTTTGTAATCGCCCTGTATTTTTACAATCAGTTACCACCATAATGAAGCTTTACACTGAAAAAAGCGCATCTCTTGTGACCCTCATTGTCGCCTAATGAGCATCCTAAAACACCGCCTTTATAACCTTAAAAATGCACCGAAGAAACTAAGCTTGCAGATTTACAACGCAACGGAAGGCCATTATGACAAGTTCTGTAGTAAAGGCCATCATTATGCGGCTTTCATATCTATCCCGGCATTTACGAGGAAAGAGCAAAAAAGGAGCCCTTCGACGTAGAAACTTCGTAATATGTGATTAACCACCGCGAGGTCTGGTCCCTGAGGAGGAAAATTGACAGGAGTACGATTCATGGATTCTTGCAGGGAATACAACGATTTTACGTAATTACAATCAGCTATCTCTAACTAGGGTAGGTATTACTACTTTTTCACTCTTCCATTGTTATTTGACGTCAACCTCTTGAATTTTTCTATGGGTTAAACAAATGAGATTTTTAACATTTCAACTCGATTAATTGATATATTATGAACCAGTCAATTAAAGCAGGGGTTCCAAATATTTCAACTCCCAGGGGCCAACATGATCTTCGGGATCAGGGTTCGATTGTGGGTCGAAGGAAAACGTTTGAAAAAATCACTAATAAAACTTTAAATTATAACGAATCTTTCTTTTTAAACTTTACAATTTTAAAATATGTATTACATTTTTTTATCAAATGCTTAATAAACATTTAAAATATTGCGTCAATTTTATGAAAACTTTATATCGGTTACACAATGCAATAGAAGCTAACTAGATATCAGGATGTCGATCTAACCTTCAATACAGTTAATATAATTAAACTTAAACGAAAAAAAACAGAAAATAATATAATAAGATAGTAGTTATAAAATATAACAATAAGCCAGGTAATACAAACAGAATATAATAATTAAATTAAACATATTGTACCCATGTTGCAATTTCTATGGTGATTATAGAAAATAAAAAGAAATCGCTGATGATTCAAAAATTTCCATAATGTTGAATACAAAAATTTGGAGGCTACTGACAACGAGCAACAAGGGTGTAAAAGGGGTACTCAGCGAAGACGCAAACTGGAAGGTTTCTTTAAATCTTAAAATACGTTTCCAGAATTAATTATTGATATGATGGAGGTAAAAGATGCGAATAGTTTAGAAGGGGTTTAATATTAAAAATAATGCTTTTATTAAGGAAACGTTGGAATAAATTCCCCCTCGCCGAGGATAACTAAAAGATGGTTTGTCCATTCACCAACTATTTGTTTGACGGAATTCCCATAATAATGGCACACTATTCTACTGAAGCATAGCATTCACCAGGGATTCGCATATTGCGGTGGAGGGCTAACACAACGTTGAGAATAAACATCAAGCTCTAAAAGAAGCAGCAGTAATTACAAATGAGACATCCCAAAAATTCCTATATAATTACTTTATCTCCTCCACAGAGCATATGATCTCTTCTAAGAATTAAGAAATAAGCCTACATGGATGGCTTGTTAATGGGGGGGAGAGGGGTACACTATCACCAGAGGTTATTTGCACCATTAAGGATGAGGTAACAGACGAACTCACCTGGGTAAATAGTGACAGGGTGGAAAAAAACCCGGTGCCGGTATTAGCCCACATTTAACTAAATGTGCCAAACGGTTCAAAGTTCAACGTTTAAAACTTGAAATGCTCTCCACATAGCACCCGATAATAGACCGCGATTCTACTGTAAATCTCAGCCACCGCCGGGATTCGGGCCCTGAATCACCCCAATCCCCGCAAGTACTTATATTGATAAAAGCTGCGCTCTCCTAATCCATACGTTAACGCTAATCTCTGTGAAAGGTGTCGCATTGGTTTAGCGATAATACTTAGGATCGATCCTTCCCTTCAGTACTTTATTATTAAAACGACGCTTGCGGATCTCAAATTTCTTAACACATTGCCAGATGCCCATTACAATTTTTAAGGGAGGGAGGGTTTCGTTTGGCCAATTAATTAGTGAATCCCCATGCATATTGTACTCAGTTAAATGCAGGATATTGGGGTGGGAAAATGAAAACTATTGTTTGGTGTAATTTATTTCTTACATCAATTTAACTACCCTTGTATTTGAAGTCTTCCCAGGAGCGGTCATGAGAAAACGTTGGCTAATTAATATCGTTTCTCGATGGAGAATCCACCAACGTATGACCACGAGTTTGCTTGATATTTTAAAGAAATTAAACATTAAATTTTTAACAGTACACTATTTCTTATTAATTTATCAGTTACCGATAAATCTATATTTTGTTAATGATACTTCAGCCGTGGTGAATAATATATAGCAGCCATATTGTACCTGAGGATGAGGTAATGGCATTATAAAGTCGTAATTGGTTGTCTTACAAGTAGAAAATACAAACTGTAACACTTTCTTTAAAAAGTTACTAGGTTTGTAAACTTTTTTTTCGAGCTATGTTATACTTTTTTATAAAAATCTTTACTAGAGCATTTTTTATTTTCTATAGGGACTATTTTTTTCAATCGAAATTTTGTATCGGAAAAATACATTTTTAAGATGACTATAAAAAAATTTAAAACTCAATGTTTGCAATAAAACACCTTAGAAACGCTGAAAAAGAGCACGAGATCACGTTGCTTGTGATCGTGACGTCACTTTGCAGTAGGGATTGAGTCTCCAGCATGAAGAACGCAATAAACAAATGAACGCAATACTCTCTAAATATGCAAATACCATTTTAAAAGGGCGAAGAAGTTTTGGAAAAGTCTTCTATTTTCTCTGGCGTACGAAATGTTTCACACATTTTAAATTATGCTTAATTGAGGAAGCAAACACCAAATTTTAATTTTCAGGCTTAACTCCCAGCAAATTAATAACTGGCCGAAAAGCCTTTTAAAACACACTGCTTTACAACAGCCGACCTAAAGAAGGAACAGACCAATCATCGAGCACACAGGCACAACCAATAGGAGTCGCCAGTACGGGGAAGAGCACCATACGCCTACTCCCACTCAGCACGTAAACTATTCCATTTCGTCCCGGGAGAGGCTGATTGATACCTTCAACCTGTCCTCACCTCGGCATGGAAGGAGTTGGGGGAATAACCTCTCCTAAAGCCCTAGCCGCTTCCCGGTCCCCACTGTTTCACTCCTTCCCGAAGGAGGAGTAATACGCGACGGGGCCAAAGGGGGTGAGGGGACGAAGATAGCGATAAAAAATGGGACGCATAAAGAACGTGGCGAGGGATTGGGCGAGGATTTTTATCTCGCAGACCACGTCCCGCGGTGAGGGAGAGCCGTGGGTGGGAGGCCCTTGCATTGGAAGGCGAATAAAATGGGTTGAAGGTGGTAAAAAACCCTAAGGATGATAACATTGGCTTCTCTTAAGTCTTACCATTCCCAAGGGAGCAGCATCCAGCTAGAGAGCGGCATTAGGACAGAGGAGAGGAGGGAAGTGAGAGGACGGGGGATGAGAAGCCGCGCAAGAGAATGAAGAAGGAGAAAGGGTACAGGGGTGACCGTTCCACACGTTCAGCGTCCTCGTAGG
Organism: Pyrrhosoma nymphula; assembly: GCA_963573305.1. Lineage (NCBI taxonomy): Eukaryota > Metazoa > Arthropoda > Insecta > Odonata > Coenagrionidae > Pyrrhosoma > Pyrrhosoma nymphula. The sequence continues at coordinate 10,971,972 of OY754328.1, forward strand.
GGAGGTAGGGGATCGGATACGAAGGGATGGGTTTTTAGGGGCTGAATGGGGGCGTACTCGCGCGGTAGGGGCAGTTCGGACAACATCGAATGTTTTCTTATTTCCCCCGGGGCCAATTCTCCCTCAGGATAGAAGGACAGGCAGTACAAGAGTAGGCAAACCGGGAACAGGTACGTACTCTTGCGAGATGCAAGTGCTTTTTATCCCGCGTAAGAGTGGCGGAAGGAAGGTGAGAATGGCATCGTCGCTGGCGCAAGGTATGATTTCGAGGTGAGTGAAGCAGTTGGGAACATAAGGGAAAAGAAAGAGAATTTAAGAGCAGGGATGGCGTTTACAGGAACACGTGTAACTCCTAACGCGAACGTTTTCGCATCGGAACTAGTGGCACAAACTGAGAATTAATTCCTCACATTAACTTTGCAATCCACAAGTTAGCTCACACACGCCATTATAATAGGTTGAAACCTTCACTTGGAGGTGAATATGACTTGAGGTGAGGGAGAGAAAAAATAGAGAAAAGAATAAGGAAAACATTTAAAATGAAGTTAACAGGTACGAACAACCATCAAGAAGGTTATTACATCAGGTCCAGGAACATAGCGGTGATAATTAGTCAATTCATGACAATGACGTTGCAATCCTCATGTTAGTCCATCCCCACAGATCGTAACCTTGAAGTGGAGGTGAAAGGGCTTGTTCATACAAATGGCTGGCGAGAGAAATAATTTCTTCAATTGGTGGTGCGTAAGGAGATGCATCGAATGAGTGGAGGTACACTATTGATTGCGCGTGAGGCACCTGTTTCACAGTTACGGATTATCAGGCGTCTGAACCCAGCAGAGAGGCTATTCATGTGAAGCTGGAACGTCGAAATACAATCGAGAAACGTGCTACAGTTGGCACATGGAATTTTGGAATGTTGGTATAAAGCAAAGTAAAAGGAACTAGATAACAAAGAGGGTATTTTAAAAATGTCTTGAAACGAGGAAAAACGATTACTGCGATTACGGAAATAAAAGTAAGGATCTTTTTCTTCAGCAAGCACACATTTTCATTCTTTTTTTTCAAAAATCTCAAACATAATTATTGTAAGGTACCTACACGGCATAAAAAACCCTCCTAAAGCCAATTCAGACGGGTGTGAATCTAAAAAGAAAAAATGGATTTTTAAAAGAGTGGAAAGAGACCTGAAGTAAATATTGTTGCACCTACGCAAGTATAGCTTTGGTGAAGGCCATTTATTCGAAATTCATTGGTCATGAAGCATGGCCATTCGTAGAACTTTGTAATTCTTAATAACTATGATACCTGATGGATCGGCATTATCGTTCCACCTTAGAAACTGGTAGGTAATTCATGTCAGTCAAGGCATTAAGTCATCCGTGTTCATGCGTAACTAAAACTAGAAAAATAAACTTTCAGGGTGAAGTCCCATAAGGTGCACCTACACCAAAGTGCTGAGAGAATTTAAGTAATTTTCCAACTCTGTCCGACTTGAAAAAAATGCTATATCTATATATAGTCGCTTTTTCCTCCGGATGCATTATTTATGCATTCCCGAAATGAACCGGAGGGTCGTCGCTTTTCCCCCAACTGGGTCAAACACAGGAGCCACACCATCCGTGCTCCCCGCATCTTCGCGAGCATAACACATGCACGGTTCAGCACCGCTGCCGCGCCGCCGGCTGCGCGTTGGTAGGTGGGTGGGGGGTATATAGCATCCCTGGCATAGACGTGGCGACTGGCACTCCTCAGGGAGACACCGAGCATGTACGCCAATGTGAGGAGAGATGGCATGGGCGGGGAGAGAGAAGAAGGAAGGGGAATTTCCCTGGAGGTGGCGTCGAAGCGCAGCAGGACGAAGGAAGAGAAAAAGAAAACACTGCACAGAGGCAAACGGTCAAACGTCTGCGGGACGGTATGGGAATTGCATGGGACACGCTCGCGATTCCTGCAACGTCACACGGTCTCTCCTAAACTCGATTGGCAAATAAAAGTGGATGGTCCCTTTGAGCCGAAAGGTGACCGCGCGTGCGGCGACGACGAGCACGCTGGACTCGGAACAACTTATTTTTATTCCACGACGGAAAGTAATATGAATGTTGAGCCTCTTTTACGGGGCTCGCGCACACAAACGAGGGTGGAATTAAATAAACTTTCCCCTATATGGTAGAATGTTTGAGCAGAAAAAGGGCAAGGTACACGGAAGTAAGGTCCAGCCGAGAAATACGTTCGGACACGTTTCACGACCGTCCGCGCAAACACACGATAGAAATCCTGCTCGTGTCATTAAGTACTAATATATATATATATATCAGACACGAGAGTTGCGTTTACAATTTGCCACAAAAGTCCTTTTGTGAGTGAAATTTCACAAGAATGATACAAAAAACTCTAACAGGAATCACAACTAAGTGTCCAATTTAGCTATTATTAGCAATTAGCAATAGAACTAGCAATTATAAGATCAATTCGAGATATACAAATAAAAAGGACGTACCACGGTCAGTTCAAGGCAAACCACTTTCCTTCCACATCCAGCAAAAATTTGTTTATTACTAAAGAGTTACCCGCAGCGAATTTTGTTTTAGAAGTCAATTTTGGAAAGAAATTTTATCCACCACAGCAGTATGAGTTTATTGAAGGGGCATCATTTTCCAGAAAGTTTCCGTACTATTTTCTTTGCACAAAAACATGTATGTAATCATATTTAATTAGTCTATAATAATCACTGTAATAACGATTTTATGAGCTTTTATATTTTTTTCGACACAAATTGTACGAACTTAACAAGTTAAAACATTTTAATGATAATATCATTTCAATGTCCACACTTGAAACCGTATGAAAGAAGTTCCAAGAGTTTATTCATTCGCTTCACAATAACTTGAGTAAAGAGATTAAGATCCAATGTTAATCCTGCCACTGCAAAAAATCAGAAAACACAGCTTCCCCTTGAAATCTGTATTTAACCGGATGATATATTTCGGCGTCGCAAATCAGAAGGCCACGGACGCCAAATGCTAAGCGTCAGAGGGTTCCTGGAGCGATATGAAGAAATGGGAGGCACTCAAGAGCTTGAATCAGACCAGCATAAATCAAAGAGACATGAGAGCAACTCAGTCCTATAATCCTCCCTTGCTCTTTATGCTTCCTGTTACAGCTTAGGCTTCAAAACCAACATTTCCTCTGTTTAATCGAAAACCAGTATGCCGTTTGTTGGCGCGGAGTCAAGATACGGAATACTTAATGTTAATTAAGAAACAAAAAAGAGAATGGCTTCAAAATAGTTCAAAGTACGTGGTAGTGTCCATTTTTTGGGCATATTCCATTGAATTCACGCAATAGATGCATAGAAAAAGAATAATTGCACACAAATGCAAGAAGGCCATCTACAGAGTCAAATATTTGATTATAAAGAGTGACCTTTCATCAAGGGGATTACAATAAAACACAAAGGGAAATGCATAACGCACCAGTTGATCATTTTGTAGTATCATAATATCTTAATTCAAACTTTTAATGATACACCTTATCATATTTAATCACAAATATCATGTTTATATGAAGAACACTGCCAATCACCCGAAAATAAAAAAAATAAAGATTAAACAAAAGTAAGGGACGGTATTTAATTTGGGAAAAACCCCGAAAAGCTCCACGGAGGCGGAAAAAGAACGAACACAGATTCGTCCTTTAGACTGCTGAGTTCCGGTGAAAAAGTTTCCTTGGGAGAACTTTTATTTCTGTTTCTTGCTGAATAAGCAACAACGCAGGATACCGTCGCGATTGTTTCATTTTGGAAATGCACGCCAAAGTGCTATCCTGGAACGTCCATAAACGTTTCGTGACAGCAACCAAAACGTTTTGAGTTTAGTCCCTGGACGGCAAAACTTGCAACGTTTATCATCGATAAAGACTCCTCCGCTGTGCTTCGACCGGGATAGTCCAGCTAGGAGCAGAATGACGCCCAGGAGGAGCATTACCCAGGTTCACGCCAATCGGCCCTCACGATTTCATCCCATCTGCAGAGAGGGGCGCGGGGCGAAGTGGGGAAGGAAACGAGGAAGAAGAAGTCGACGTTCTGCCATCGCGAAATCCCCATCCCTTCACGTCCTTCCACCGGTCCATCCTCACTCATTCTCTCATGACAACTCTCGAGCTCCTCCTTTCGAGATGACGATCTCTGACGCGGAGGCAGGAACAAGAGATATTCTCCTCCACCCACTTCCTCTTCCTTCACCTCCTCAGGTGCGCAATCTATGACGAACCACTTAGCTTAAGCCGTAAAATCCTCCCTCGAATATTCCTTCTTTCAAACCTTTCTATTCCCCTCCCTCTTACCATCCACCCTCTCTCGATCCCTCCCTTATCACGGTCCGATCGTCCAGGCTGAAATGCTACTGAGGTGACATTGTCTCATCTACATCTACAAAATACCCTGCAAGCCACCTCACGGGTGTGTGACAGGGGGTGAGTAGTCACCAACATGCATTACACTACGTATTAGTGATTAAGTCTAAATTTTAACCGGCGGTCTGAAAGCGATTCCCACCCCAGTTGCTGCAAAAGGTCAGTAACACTAACGAGATTATCATAACGGCCTTGAACGTATCTTACCGACCTTCGCTGCAGGCGTTCTAAATCAATTTTTAAGCCTATCTCATAAGGATCCCAAATACTGGCATAGCATATTCCAAGTGGGGTCTTACAAGGGAGAAGTAGCTGATTTCCCTAAATTTATCGTCGCACTTGCCAAGTACTCTTTTAACAAATCTCAATTTACGATTAGCTGGGCCGGTAATTTCCCGAATATGTTTACTCCACCAGAGCCCCCTTACCCCACTCTTACCCCAATTTAAAATGGTAAGACTGTATTCGTGGATCTCTCCATTTTTCGGGTTTGCGCCGCGTTGGTTGTCATAGGTTGACGACAGTTTCGCCGGGATTCCACCAGGCGTCTTCAGGTCGAAGTGCCGATATCGGCATTTTGGCTGCGTTTATATAGCCCTCGTTCTCCCGCTGCTGCGCTGTGATTGGTTGGTTTCTGGAACACTCTCTTCCAAGCGTTGGTCAGATGGTATCCGTCTTCCCGGTTGAAATTTCTTGGCATTTTGGTGATTTGGCCAAGAAATTTCAACCGGGAAGACGGATACCATCTGACCAACGCTTGGAAGAGAGTGTTCCAGAAACCAACCAATCACAGCGCAGCAGCGGGAGAACTAGGGCTATATAAACGCAGCCAAAATGCCGATATCGGCACTTCGACCTGAAGACGCCTGGTGGAATCCCGGCGAAAGTGTCGTCAACCTATGACAACCAACGCGGCGCAAACCCGAAAAATGGAGAGATCCACGTATCCAGAACGCCACGGAAAACTACGAACGGACATGGTAAGACTGTATGTTCAAAAACTGCCCACGGTTCAAACCTAAACACTCAAGTTTCTACATTTCTGTTACCACCATCGCCTCTGGCCCCAGAAACTTTGCCTTAATCACTCCACACAACCTCTCCCTCCGGGCTACACCTGACTCACCTTTCGCTAACGCCATTTCATCACTTTGGACAAGGCACCATTGAAGTGAGAGGAAAGTGAATACAAGAAGAAGAGAGGAGGAAATAAGTGACTGAAGGAATGGAATGGGAAATGAGGACAAGACGCTCCTATTTTTCTTTTGTCACAGGAGACTGCGAGAGTGAAGATATTTCTGTGTGTGTTTTTTCTTTGTAAACGGATTCCTAACGAGTTTCGGCTTCGCAGGTGAAATGCTTCTCACGTCACTACCCACCTCCCCATTTTTCCCGAGAAGCCTTCGCCTTTCTTTCTCATTGCCCTCCACCCCATCCCTTGATTAGTTAAATCGCTTGCGGAGGAAAATGCTTAAATCTTCAGCAATAGTCGCAGCTGCGTTTGTGAAGTAACGTAGCCAAGATTTTGAATGGGCAGGAAGGAGTTGTAGCTTGGCTTGCTTGTACAGCATAAATAAAAATTCATACCATCAAACCTTTCCTTTTCCGGGTAGGTGCAGTCAAAAGAGCTTTTTTATACTTGAAGTAAACATACGAAGTATATAGCCACCAGTATTTTCGGTATCACTAGTTTCAACGCATCGTCGTCATCATCTGCCAAGGTCGGTTGTAAATACAGCATTGTGTGAAGGGTGGGGGGGAAGTGAGGGTGGGAGGTTTAGCTCGCTGTTAGTGGGGAACGTGGAGGGGTGGGAGTGGATAGTTTTCCGCGGAAGGTGTGGACAGGAGGGGGTAATCTACATCTAAAAAATACCCTGAAAGCCACCTCAAGGGTGTATGGCAGGGTATAAGTAGTAACCAACATGCATTACACTATACCCTAAAGTTAGAGCATCTACGACTAATGATGCAATAGCATACAACGCTAATACCTGTCACGAGGCGAAGCCTCACAAGAATGCACTACGCCACAGATATACTACCAATGTTAGGGGGACCGTTAGTATTTACGCATATTACAACTACAAATACGGACAGAGATTCAAGAGTTATAGCGAAAATATACAAGCATGCTGTAAGTACTAAGTAGCAGATAAGGATACAAGTATTAGGGAGAACTACCTACGAAATGACTACGAAGAGCTGCACCACCTTTCGATAAACCTAGCTAATGGTGTCATTGCCAGCTGTTATGGTCTCTTATCGTTCGCGGGAAAAATGACATTTTAAATCTGTCAGTTCTGCAGTTTAGTTCCCTAGTTGTATTCTCATGATCTGATTTACCGTGATATGTCGGATTTCGTAAAATATTATCAACGTCGTCAGAGAATAAATCGGTCTGGAACTTACATAATACTTAAGTCTAAATTTTAACCGTGGGTCTGAAAGTGATTCCCATCCCAGTTGTTGCAAAAGGTCAGTAACACTAACGACATTATCATTACAGCCTTTAACGTATATTGCCGATCTTCTCTGCACGCGTTCTAACCCGGCTTTTAAGCCTGCCTCATAATGATCCCAAATACGAGCAGCGTATTTCAAGTGGGGCCTAAAAAGGGAGAAAAATGGTAGCTGATTTCCTTAACTTTATCGTCGCACTAACAAAGTACTCTTTTAGCAAATCCCAATTTACGATTAGCTTGGCCGGTAACTTCCCTAATATGTTTTTTCCACGAGAGATCATTCGTCAGTTAAACTCCGAGGTATTTAACTGATTCTACAGTCTCTAATTTGCTGTTGTGTATGCAATAGCTGTTATAAGGAGAATTTTTCCGTTTCCAGAAATTCATGACAACGCATTTTTTCAGGTTAAATTCTAGCTGCTACGCATCGCACCACTCCTGTATTGTTTCGAGGTCCATAGTTAGTGCTTGATTATCATTAAAGCTACGAATTTCCCGATATACCACTCAGTCATCTGCAAATAATCGAAGCTTACTTTTAACTACTTCACCGATATCGTGACACTCTCTGTGGGCCTACGACAGTCTCCTGTGGGACACCTGATGTGACATTTACTTCATTAGAGATAACGCCGTCTAATACAACACTATGGACGCGACTGTATAAGAATTCTCGAATCCAGGAAATTACGTTATTGTCTAACCCGTAGGATTTTAATTTCATGAGTAGCTTTCTGTGGGAAACTTTATCAAATGCCTTTCAAAAGTCAAGAAAAATAGAATCAACTAGAACGTTATGTTCACCCGAGACTAAAATATCGTTGGCAAAAAGTGCTAATTGAGTTCCGCAAGATCTTCCCATTCTGAATCCGTGTTGCGTTTTTATTAACAAATTCTGCTTATCGAGGTGTTTCATAATTGAACTTACAATGATATGTTATGTTTAAGGAATTAAATTTGCAAGAGCAACATTCTCAGCAGATGTGAGCGATATCGGTCGCTAGTTCGATAGCTGTTCCAGTTGTCGCCGCTTTTGAATATAGGGGTGAGATTAGCAATTTTCCAGTCCATGGGTACTTTGGGCTCGTTGATGGATTTACTAAATATTTTCTGCAAGTAGGGTGCTATTTCACAAGCTAATTCCTTATACACGCGGGGAGGAACTTCTTCAGGACCTGGGGATTTATATGGACTTATAACGTTTAACATGTTTTCTATACCGTGAGTGCAAATATCGATAGGCGGCATCTTTTTCTGGAAATTTATTGTGATGGATGTAGTATGTGATGACTTGGTGAACACAAACTTTTTTTTCTCCACCGAAAACATACTTCAAATTTTGCCGAACACCTTCTCGACGCGGGACACAGCAGTGATTCCATCCCTAAGATTTTGCATAAGGAGAGGAAATGACCCTGATTAGACGCCCTAGAAGAGGTGGATATATATTGAGTCCCCTACATTCTTAACATTGTTAATGACCGTTTGTAACCCTAACGTTCCCCCTCCTCACATGCCTAAACCCTCCCAGACTCTGGGACCCAGAGCCCACCCGCTGGTACTCCTATCCCACCCCTCCTCCTCTCTTCACCACTTAACGTCCCCCCACCCCCGCCTACTCCCTCACCCTGAATCCTCTTCCCCCCCTCGCCCCGCTACTTATACCTCCCCCCTCACCCCCTTGCATATACATATGAGCACTTGATTTTGTTTTGCCACCTGAAGATGTTATTCCGTAACGAAACAATGGTCTATATAAATAAAACATCATGTGGAAAAAACTGAAAATTCATCAAAGTTTCCTTCAAGGGTACATTATCATAAAAAGGCAAAAAAAAACTTCCAATAAACCTCTTCAAACTCGAGTGTTCTAAATTTTAACAGAAATATAAAAACTCAAAGCTATGTCCTTTAAAAGGTAATTTCATGTTGACGGTAAACAAAATTGACTAATAAAAATTATTAGAAATTTTTCCACGGCATTAGAATTTGTTAACGGAAAATGAATGGAAAATATAGAAAAGTTATCATAACTAGCGTACTACACCGGACAAGGAATGTTTAAGTGGAAGAAAGTATAAAGTCCTCCATATTTTTAAATACGCAAAATACTATCCCCTCACTCGATTCTTTCTTCATGTCAGCATACGTCCTATCTCTCTTCATAGCATCCATAAAACCAATTCTCTTTCTCCCCCATCCCGCTTACCCAAAATGCACCCCTCTATTACGGCCTTGCTGCAGCCCAAAGTTCGCAGGTTAAAAATTCCGAAAATATGGAAAAGGTGGGATTTCTAGGGATGCCCAAAATATGGCAAGGTTGCAGTAGCATTGTCCATTAAATATTATTCTCATTTAAGAAGCCTGGAATTCACTACCTGAAATTTTAACAAAGTATTGAAATATTAATGCTCAACCAGAAATTTTAATGAATGTTGATTCCAAATGATAAAGAGGTGATATATATAGGTGTTGATTTGATGTGAAGAAATCAAAACTCCATTAATATGATAACAAAGAAAGGTCGAAAGTGGGTGAGCATCATACAATGATTGTTCATTCTTTTAATAAAAAATAGTTAAAGAATAGATGGGTATAATACATACACACATATACCTAATTTACTGTGTTCCTACTTCCAACCATAGAAAACAAAACTAACCATAGGATATATTAATCTCAGCAAAAAGAGATGCGCTCTTTCAAATACCAACTGCCCTGATTTTGGATACAAGTTCCACAGCTTAAACTCATTAAAATAGTATCTTTACACAAACGGCATGTTAAACCATGAGAAAAATAATGGGTACATTATTCCTAACAAACGTAATGTTTTCGGAGTCAAAACGTCGATTGAATTTGAGGAAAGATTAAGTCTAGTTAAGTTCTAATATCTTATAAAGGACGTTCATTAGTGTCGTCACAAATTTGGTAAAAGCAGCCATACAACAGTGAGTAAATATTCCACTTACTGCTTCGATTAAGCCCATGGAATGCTAACCAGACGATTAATTCCTCCGCTATACTCCTGCTTGTCTTCTCCAAATTAATGCTCTCTTTAAACCACTACAGACTATGAGGGCGAAAGAAACTCTATCATATGATCTAAAAAAAGGAAAATGAAATTCCTTGAGTCACTTTCCCATTTCCAGCTTTTTTACTTAAACCAGTGCTCAAACACTACTGTCTCCTTTTTTACATTCTATTTTACACCATTTTACTATTTAATGCCAATCATCATTTTTCGGCGTCATCACATTTTAATTTTGGTGCATAAATCAAGCTTCACGCTATCCATGAACTTCTGGTCATTAGCTATGGGGTGCTAGTGACCCCAGACCGCGCTCTACTGATACTCTATAAGGTAATTTTGTCCTTTCCAAAATGTTCTAAGATTTTTGCTGAATTTGCATGTTCTTCCGTCAGATTCTTCGAGATTTTTCCGAGGTCTAAACTTCCCCATGAAAAATTCCAAGCAGTATCACTTGAGCGGTAACACTGGTCAACAAAGATTTTGTCCTAGAGACGTTGTTGGGTGATCTTAGATTTATTTTTCGTGCTGATTCCAAATCTGTTTTTAGATTCTTTCTATCACGTCTAGTTTTCTTAGGACAGCTGAATGTATGTTTCTGCTTTAACGAAAATAGTAATTTATTTCATATATAGATCGTGATAGCATGAGCAGGTGAAGATAAAATTTTCCTGTCAAAATATGTTGTCCTACGATGTCATGCCTTCCTATCCTGTCAAAACATGTTTAAACTTGCACTATTCTATCGTTTTGTTCAAAGCAATGCTGAATCAGCTGCCACTGCACATTAGTATGTGACTAACTACTGTCGGCGCGTGAAGACGTTTGTTTTTTCTCTGAAGACGGTTTGAGAATTTTGTTGCTCACAGGAAATTACAGCTTATTACACTGTAATCATTGTGAAGTGGCTTAGCTTTCATCATGCCTAGACAGTGCGTGATGAACCACGCCGATGATTGTTGTTACGTGTGCGTTGAAATTACTTTCAAGGCTCAAAGGCGGAACATTACTCCCTTTTTGAGACAGTGTTATAAACTTTATTTTGACTGTCCGTTGGGTGACCAGGATAAAGGATAGGTGCCTCATGTGATGTGTAGCACCTGTGTAATCGTTGTGAAGTGGCTTAGCTTTCATCATGCTTAGGTGTAAGGCTTCTCACTGGTTGGACTGAGGGTAAATGTCATATGAATTTTGCCGTCCCCATGATTTGGCGGGATCCTAAGGATAATTTTTCAGACTGTTATTTTTGTTTGAGAAAAATTAAAGGAATTACACCGAAGTCAAAACACACAGTAAAATATCCAAACAACCTGGAATCAGCGATACCACCGGTCCCTCACTCCGAAAATTTACCAGTGCCGGAAACACTGGAAAATGTTAATCTTAGCGAAGATTCAGAAAGTAATCAAGAATGAGAGAATAATGTATTCGAAAACTCGAAGGACCCAAATTTCAGACCGAGTACATCTGATGGACTTCATTTTATAACGCAAGAGGATTTAAATGATCCAGTGCGCGATTTAAGTTTGTCCAAAAAGCAGAGTGAAATCTTAGGATCACAATTAAAGGGTTGGAAATTGCTGGATCCAAATACGAAAATTTCTATGTATCGATCTCGCCATGACGAATTTAAATTATTTTTTCTCAAGAAAACAACCTTATTTTTTGCAATGATGTTCTCTCTGTTATGGATACTCTTAATTTTGATTACAACACAGATGATTGGCGTTTGTTCATTGATTCCTCCAAGATAAGTTTAAAGGCTGTTCTCTTACATAATGGAAAGTAACTCCCCTCGATACCGTTAGCTCATGGAGCTGACATGAAAGAATCTTACGAGAATATGCAGTTAATTTTGGAAAAAATTCACTACGAAAAATATAAGTGGAAAATTTGTGGCGATTTAAAAGTAATTGCAATTTTACTAGGCTTACAACTTGGCTACACGAAATATTTTTGCTTCATCTGCGAGTGGGATAGCAGAGACAGAAAATATCATTACTTGATAAAAGATTGGCCAGAACGTAAAGCACTCGTTCCTGGATCCAAAAATGTCCCTTTCCAGCCTTTATTCGATCCGAAAAATGTTCTTTTGCCACCTCTACATATTAAATTTGTACTTTTTTTAAAATTAGTGAGAGCCATGGACAAAAAATGGTGCTGGTTTTACTTATTTGAAACAAAAATTCCCTAAAATCAGTGAGGCAAAGATCATAGAAGGAATTTTTATTGGGCCTCAGATTAGGGAAGTACTGAAGGATTCGGAATTTCAACAGCAATCGAGTTGAGCGGAAAAAAGCGCGTGCAACGCATTCAAAAATGTAGTTGAACATTTTCTAGGAAATATCATGGCTGAGAATTATCGCGATCTGGTGGCTAATCTAATTTTCTCGTACCAACAAATTGGCTGCAATATGTCTTTAAAAATTCACTTCCTCGACTCACACCTGGACTTTTTTCCACCAAACCTTGGCGCCGTTAGTGATGAACACGGTGAGCGTTTCCACCAGGATATTTAAACACATGGAAAAACGGTAGCAAGGAAAGTTCTGCAACATGTTAGCAGATTACTGCTGGACACTGAAAAGGGACTTTCCAGATGCTAAATATGTGAGAAAATCCTAAGTAAGTACTCATTTTTTCATATTTTTTAAATTCACGATTTTTTTGCTGAAACCCCCTTGAACCCACATTTAATTCGGTTGTCCTAAAGAAACTAGACGTGATAGAAGAAATCTGAGCACAGATTCGGAATCAGCACGAAAAATACCTCTAGAATCACCCAACATGTCTAGGACAGAAAATAAATGTTTTTTGTTGACCAGTGTAATTACCCACTAAAAAGACAGGAATGTATGAAATTCAATGTGAAAAAATCACACAGATCATGTCATTTTTTTCAATGTTGATTATCCACAGTTATTTCCTACCATCTCTACCAGAAGGTTTCTTTGTTCTCTCACTACCTTCTACCGATGAAAGCAGTTTAAAAAATTAGTCTCGCGACTGCTATTACTAATGATTGTCACACAAATATGCTTGACACGGCTTCCGCTTGCACGTTTACGAAGGAAACTGAACTTTCAACGCCTTCTAACTGTATCAGTCGGCCTTTGTTGTCTCACTCCTCAAGCCTCTTATCAGAATCTTCCGCGCTCCGTCTAAACTTCCGACCTTGACTCCCTCGACGTAGCCGGATCGCGCCGTTGAAGCGTATTGCGAGAACGTAGGAATCTCAGCCCCGAAAGCCCACCACAGTCCCTCATTTTGGCATCCCTTCAGGGAACTAGGGATCTACGTACATCCTCGGAAGAAAAGCCGCCTATTTTCTATTCTTCTCGGAGCCCCCCTTTCGGTAGGTGTATCCCAGCAAACTCTTCTCAACCCGCTCCCACCACCCACTCTCCCTCCACACGTAGAAACCTTTAAAACGCCCTGAACAGTTTCTTGTCACCACTTCTCTCATCCCTCCTTCCCGCTCCTCCACAATGTGACTCCCTTCATTCTCAGTGCGTCTCGCGACCTTTATTGCTGAGCGCGCGCCGAGCATTCGACTGTTTTCCACCCAATGATGGATGCGGGATCGGTGAGCTGAGTCGGAGTGCCGGGATTTGGCGCGATGGCGATGATAGCGCAGGGATTCCACTCCGTCTCTCACTCACTCCACTTCCACTGAGAATTCCAAGTCACTTCTGGGGGTTTTAAATGAACGTTGCGCGCGTCGCCTTCAACTGTTCTCCTCCGACTCGGCTCATCCTACTATCCACGATGTTTGTCTATCCGTCGAATTTACAAGGAGATGGATAGGTTCGCAAAAAATTTTTGCTTCACTGATTCATTCTATACTCCTACATTTGTAAAAGAGTAGTTCTCGGGATTCTGAATCCGCCTTCTTATCGCAGGTCTACGTTATATAACGGGATCTCGTTAAATCTTTTGCGCAAACTCGGAGCAGACAGTTTCTTGCCGGACGTTCAACACATACTGCTAGAGCCAACGTACTACGGTAGAAGCGATCACAGGAATAAAATAAAGGAAATTGACTGCCGAACCGATAGATTCAAAATGTCATTTTTCCCACGTACAATAAGGGATCATAATAGTTGCGATAGATCAATCATATGAAAATCCCACCCTCAATAGATAGAGTAGAATCTTCACTTGTGCTTAGTAACATAACATCATTACTAACTCTTCACAACGGTCGATTAGTCCGGCATTATTTTATTTTGTTCTTTGCATGAGGTAGCATCTCGTAGTTTTCATAAATGAACAGTATCAGTAATATTAACCACTAGATGTGTCTATAGCATTTTTCTGCATGTTTGTATGTTCTTTTACGTATCACTCTCCCAGTTTCCGGTTGGACTGTTCTCCTGACTGCTTTTGGCCTGCGCCTAGCGCCAGGGGGAGCGTGCGAGGTTCTGACTTGTGCTGGGATGAGTGCTGCGTGCCTGGTGTGGAATCACCCCGTGCCACACACCCCAGTGGTGGCTTGCACGGTACATAGTAGATTTAGATATGTTGTCGGCTCATAAATAAGCAGCCGTTCGTAAATACGTCTATCAGAATTGGAGCCTTGAAATTTTCATTCCAAATTATACTCCGAAAATATTTATTACAAACACACTAATTGCATTGAGCAATTAGAAGCATTAATATATAATTAAAAGGAGTTATGTACGTTCCATGGTTTCAAGCTCCACTATATAGAAGTTGAATTTCACAAAAGAAAAAGTAACTTGGTTTCCTTCCACAGAAAAATAAATCTGTGGAAGGAAACCAAGTTACTTTTTCATTTGTGAGGTGTTAAGTGCTTTAAAAACCTAGCGTAATAAGTAGAATACACGTCGTAGAGCGTAGAAACATGAATAACAAAATCCGTGTACTTGTGCCTGTGACTTCGTGTTCAGGCTCGTTTCCATTCTTTTGCCTGCGTTTTGGTCACTCTCGCTTTAGCTAACATCTCATTTATTTCATGTTTCATTCCTTACATTTATCATCCATTTCATTGCTATCGTTCATACCTGTAATATTCCATCAGTTCCCAGTCATTATCATTCGCCGGGAACCTCTTGCCGAACCTACCTTTGTTTACAAGACAGGGAGGTTTTCGGAAAGCAGGCGCAAACTTGACTATAAACTGGTTTTGTAAGAGGAAGTTCGGACAATCTACCGAAAGTGGTTGTGCTAATGGAAGTGGAGTTAGAATCGTGCGGTTAACTGCAAGTTAAATCAGAGTAAAGCAAGCAAGCAAAGTGGATGTATTCGTATTTTGTAGGTGTACACTTCTCGTATAAAGCATAAAAATATAAGGAAAATAAGACTCATCATGGCACAGAATTGGATTTAAAGTTGGAGAAATTATTCAAATTGAATGCGGGCAGAATGGTTTAACTTCGTTGATTCCATACCAACTTTACTTTAAAAATCGAATCCTTACAGCATTAAGTTTCACATACATTTACATACGATTGCATACACCATTACGAAATCATAGCTTTATAGCATTTGAAGAGCGTTCCTCCGATATGCACTTACATGCTTCCACGCCTTTCACGGAGTGCATCGTCTGAAGCTTAGCGGCGTTCGCAGCACCACCTAGCGGCAGGGAGAGGAAACGTCATAACGTCAAACGTACATTTTACTGGCATGAAATAATTTTCCCGTGAATATATATGTATATTCATGATAATACCGTTGCGTTTTCGCGCCGTTGACATTTTTCACTTTTAAATTAATTAGGAAATATACTTAATGTCATTTTTAAATCGTACGGTTTCAAATAAGTACTCCAATGGTTATAAACTTTCATTCGAGACAATAAAGAAACAGGAAAATACCCTATTCTATTATTAAAGGAGAAATGTCATAATTATGAGTACCTATACGTTTGAGAAGAAAGGAGTACCATACCGGATGCGAAAAATATTCACACAGTTCACACATAAGAAATTAGCCTCGATACTATTCCTAATTAGATATGCATGATAACGCCGAAAGGGATGGGAAGAATTCTCTGATATAACCGCAATAATAAACAAATTTTCCCGGTGCAGAAATTTTGGAAAATGTTACTCCAGATGAGATGACTTAGAAATCATAACATATCAGCAAGTGCAAAACTGAACTGATTTAAGAGTTCATCAAGCCCAGACAAGGAGGGTATGAACTGGTTCACCCGGTTTCATACCTTCTCCTTACGGCTCTCTTACACTCATAAAATAATGGTCCAATATAATTACAGTGGAGCGAGTTCATAGACAAAATGTAATGGTTGTCCATGTTAGCCTAAAAGAGAGTCCAGAAAGTAAGTTCCGTTTATATTTCTATTCGCGGCAGCACTCCAATCGTAGTTTAGCGCATGCGCAGTAGTTGCTCTGAGTCAAGTAGAAGGAGATGACGCCATTTTGAGGTCGCTGTTAACGCTATACAGTGCTTGGTTATAATATCAAAGTAAATGGCAAATCCCGCCGCTTGTAAGAATAGATCTGTAATTGGTTTTTTTAATGCGAAGGACACGGAACCAGTCCAACAAAGACACTAAACTGTTAAAACAAAGATTGTAATGATTTTCTAAGCAATATAGTGACCGGGCATGAGACTGGTCACTTATGAAACCCCTGAATTGAAACGACAATTAATGGAATGGAGGCACACTCCGTCAACAGTAAAGAATAAAGCCAAACATATCTCATTGACACCTCGGAAAATCATGAGCACAGTCTTTTGGGATAGACACGGCATTCTACTGGTAGATATTTGACGGCGATGTGAAACAATCAATGCAAATGGTTACTATGAGACGCTTAGGGAACAGCGTCGCGCAATATCAGAATAAGCGCCGAGGAATGATCACAAACGGTATTGTTTTGATTCATGACAATGCCCGACCTCACACTGCGAAGAAGACAAGACAACTCTTAAGGCCGTTTTACAAGGTACATTTATTTGTACAATCTCTCGTGCGAACGCATGTACAGTCAAGTGTGCAAGAAAATATTGTAGGTACGACTGAATCAGACAGAATGCCGCTTTACACGATGAGTGCAAACGCACAATTTTCCGTGCAATTTAGCGGTAGAAATCGATCGGAATTCGCGAGTGTTTTGTTTAAAATATTTATGTTTCACTCGTGAGCATATGTTTCACTTACATATTTGACACCTTGAAAGGCTGATCATCTGAAATTCGGAACCTCGACTCGACCATCTGCCGACTGATAATTCTTCCGGTTTAGACAAAGCTCTCTTGGACTCTTCTGTCTGGCTTTATATTCCACCTTTGCATCGTTTCGTTTTTTCTCATCTGGATTTTAGTGCAACAAGTCATTGACGTTTCTTGCCGGATCTCCACTCTTGATAGACAAAATTCGTGAGTTTAGTATGCGTGTGTAACAAAGTGTTATTATCAAGTGGTATAGCGGAATTCGGGACCCTTTTTCTTAGTCCCTCCAAATTTCCCTCCCTTGTATTAGTACCAATGATGTAATGTATTTTTTTACGATTTCGTAACTCGCTAAACATCAGAAATAAAATGGTTATTACTAAATCACGCGGGATATCAAGAACTCTACTTGAGGACGCGACCAGTCATAAATTTGGGGGAATAAAATAATTTTAAACCCAAAGATCGTGATTACGCTGAAAAACTATAACACCAAATAACACGACGAAATGACGAGGTAAACATTTGAGTAACTTTGAGTTAACTCTTCTCCGGTTCTCCACTGGTTCAAACTATTCATAATTGCCGAGGTAATTAATTCTTACCTTGAGAATGAGTGACGAGTCGTCTCTCGAAACGTCGACAATTATGAATAGTTTAAACCGGAGGAGAACCCGAGAAGAGTTTACTCATTAAAGATTATATACACAGGATAATAGTTACTCATATTATTCGACGGGAAGGTGTTAATCCTTTTTATAGACAACTTTATTATCAAGCGTAGCACAGGCACCACAGTTTTCGCCATATCTGCGCCATCTGTTGAATAAAACCGAATCTAAATTGTATGATTGTCTGAATGGAATTAGAACAGGTTCTATTTTCCGTTCAGTCATCCATACATTCGCACAAGCGTTCGCACAATTTGCCGCTTTACACGGTACAATTTCCTGATACATGCGTTCGCACGATAGATTATACAAAAATGTACCGTGTAAAACGGCCTTTACAGGACTTTGGCTGGAGCCAGTTTGATCACCGTACAGCGATGACCTCGCCCCTAGCGACTTCCATCTCTTTTTGCGACTGATTACATTCCTTGGGTGTAAAAAATTCAACAAAAATAACGAGCTCAAAGAACATGTTACCACATGGTTTACAACACAGGCGGCAACGTTTTATGAAGAAAGCATACAAAAACTTGTGCCACGCTATGACAAGTGCCTACATAGTTTAAGATTTGTAGCTGTTTTTCAATAAATAATTTTTCTGCACCATTACTAGTTTGGTTTTTATTACCAAACGGAAGTTACATTATGGACGTACCTCGTAGATAATATCCTTCAAGCAGAGTTGGGGATGAGTATCACATAAATGAATCCACTCACAAATTATGAATCCCAGTACAAATATTAATTTAAAGCACGAACCTAAGCTAAAAAACTGATTCGAGTCAAAACTCTGTGATTTTTAAAGTTCACAAATCATTTTTTATACATTTAATATAAATTTATAATTTCGCAAGTTAGAAACAAAGCAATTGAGAAACTTCAAGTGAGAACCATTTTTGGAGACTTCAGTAACATTACTTGCAGTCGCCAGGCAATACTTCCTCGCAATCTCGATTTCCAGAAATCCACCACTACTCCTCCTTTTTCTTTCAAGAACATAGTTTAGCCCTAATTACCTCAGCAGTAAAGAGAACATATTTAGAATAAAACAGAATTATATACGGATGCCTTTAATTTAGAAATTTGAAATACTATTTCACGGTATCATTTGACCCTCTCACCAGACCTCTCTTTGACCCCTACTCCTAGAAATCAAGAGGCTTAGACACTAAAGTAAGCAGGATGCATTTGTTGATGACAAATATTCAGTAATTCAGCACGTCAAATGTGTATGAATTCCTTAAATGATATGCATGTGACCAATGGGTGGAAGATAATTTTCGGAAATACATGTTAAAGATTAGTAAAACTGTTTACATTTAAATTAATGACAGTGAAAACTAGAGGTTCTGGTTACTATTCACCAACGCTAGTATTTTGAATGAAAATGGATGAAGTGGAATTGTTGGTGGGATGAAGAGAATGCAATAGCAAATGATTCTTTCACTTATGACACTTATCAGTAGGTAAACTAGAAGGAAAATAAGTGTTATGAAGCATGACACAGTGTTTTTTGAGAAATTGTCCCCGATGAAAGAGGTTGAGTGTAGATGAGAAGCTTTGAGAATAGGAGAAGATAGTAGTGAGGAGACACTTGAGGAAATTAGCCGGCAAAGAGAGATGAACACTAGTATTGGACATGGTTATAAACAGACGCAATTATTTGAATTAATATGAAGAAGGCAGAAACATTTAATGATACCCTTGGGCAGATGGGATGGGAAAGAAGTCAAGTTGTGGCCCGAGGCAACATGGTCGGCGCTGATGAAAGTACTATAGCCCTTGCAGTTGAGGTTGTCTGTTTAAAGTGGCTAGGAAAAGCTCTGTAAGCCATATCCTGCCGGATCCTACGTGTAACAGCGTTGTAAGGTTAATTAAAGGACCATTTCAACCAAAGCCATGCGAAATAGAAGATTCTCTCCCTGAGGTTAATTGCAGGATGAGGTAATTTGTAGTCATTCCGCGCTCCTCTCGGAAATTTTCCAAGTTCAACCGTAAGGTATACACTTAATAGGTGTACCAGTAAATATGAGGGCAACGCATCAGAAGCGTAAAAGTGGATTATTACCCAGCAAAGTTTTACTGGTATAATGTGATCCAAAAAATCTTAGAAGTAATATAGAATGAGCGCTGAAAAATTATTTTTTCTATGATTATTTTTTCTAGAATACCATTTAATTTTTCGATACAATAGTGAGTTTAACAAAGCGAAATCATATATTTGTCCAATGTCAGTATACATTAGTAGTTAATATATTTCACTATACATTATAATAGTTAGGTTATTACTATCTAAAAATAGGCAGCTATAAAAAGAGTATATCTGTGGATGGAGGGATGGAAAAGGTACTTATAATTTGGTTCTTTACTAGTCTCCATAGATAACTATTTTTTATCATTGTGAAATCATGAGCATGCCAAATAAATTTTCTATTACAGTTTTAGCAATATTTTCGAAAATGAAAGAGAAAATGTGCGATTCAATTACTGTTTCGTATTAAATACAAGATTTTAAGTTTAGTTTTTAGTCAATAATTGCGTCAGTATACAACAGAAAATTGGGTGTAACGAAAAACCTTTTCCATTAAGAACAATTTGGTTTCTCGTATGTATTTGACCGGGAGAATCAGAGTACAAATCTGAAAGAAATTGTTTTGAGCATGTTCAGCTACAGGGAGCAAGGAGAACATGCTTGAAGGTAATCCAAATATCTGAACATTCTCGGAAATAAACATAATAGAGCAGCATAATTCATTCAGCTCATAGTCTAATGAGGGAAACACACTACTGTAAAACGATAAATAATAGGTGAGCAACAATCAAGCGATGATCAACCACTGTTGATTATATACGTACAGCACGTCAATTCCAAATCTATTAAACCTACGCAATAATTTTATCTTTTAAATATTCCTGAGCTAGAATCACATTCTAATCAATATTTTTTTCATTAAATTATCAAAACGATATTTTTTCCTCCAGTTGTTGCCAAATCAAATATTTTTAACATTAAAATTAATTTTCTGCAAACATTTTCTAATGAAAATGTTGTCTCTGCCAGTCCTTATCTCAGAGTTCGCTCAGAGATCTGGATCCATTTTCGGAAAACAGAGCAAATAATACATTTTGAGGTTTCAAGAAACATATTATGATAGCCGTGATGAAGTAAGCTGAAAATATGTTAAGCTATGGTTTGGCATAACCCGTCTTGTCACTTTCGTTACCAAGTAAATTGAAAAAGCGTAAAATGTATGAATACCGTGAGTAAACACAGATAAATATAAGAGGTATTCACAATGCAACATGGTAAAAGTAGAAGAGTAAAAACCATTGAATAAGGCAGAATTGAGTAATACGAAGATACCAAAGAAAGAAGGAAAAATATACTTTCCTCTTAAAACAGTAGAAGTCTTTTAAAATGACAGCAGTATTCCAAGACACTCTTGAATTTTATTCCCACTCAACTCTGCCGCGACAAAAAGCTCCCCAGTTTTCAGCGTCTTAGGCAAACGTGTCCCCTTTTTAAATCCTCCCTTTGCTCTTCCTCATTCCTCGATTCTACTTTGAGGTCATCATTCCACCATATCCTCCTCTTCGACCTCGGGAGACATTTCTCCATTCGATCAAACACCCCTCCATCTCCCCGCAGTTCCTTTGCACTTCTCCATCCTCTCAGAGCATCCTCTGCACCTCCGCATCTTCATCACCGATAATAGCCTTTCGACGGCATTCGACAAACCTAATTCTCATCATCATAACCCATCCTCTATATCTCTCCACGCAATCGCATTCAACGGACTCGCGATCGCTAATCAGATTTACCGCCATTTTCATTTAATTATTCAACCCGAATGATGATTCATCATCCTCCATTTGAAATCCTTTCAACCCTCCCCTCCCCCAATTTTAGGCAATCCTTGACGCCTCTCCTCCCATAATCCTCCACCACATGCCCGCACCCCTTCCTCCTATCCCAGCTAAGCTCACAGCCACGCGCGGCGCCTCCCAGCCCGTTTTCAACGCCACCTCCTCTTCGCCAGCATCCTATCCGCCAACCCCTTCCCTGTGAGTGTCGAGCGCACCACCTCCGCACCATGGGACCCAAAACCTTTCGACTCGCGATTAATTCCTGTGCTGGTTAATTTCTCTTTCGGGGGGGCCTTTTCCCTTTACCCCCGTAGG
This sequence comes from Pyrrhosoma nymphula, assembly GCA_963573305.1. NCBI lineage: Eukaryota > Metazoa > Arthropoda > Insecta > Odonata > Coenagrionidae > Pyrrhosoma > Pyrrhosoma nymphula. The sequence continues at coordinate 10,993,898 of OY754328.1, forward strand.
CCAAATCCCGAACAGGAATAATCCATTTTTTCCCGACAATCCCATCTCTTTTCCGTCGGTACCCCCCATTTAGCATATTATTGAATTCCTGCCCCTCCCGCTACCACGAGTATTTTTGATTCTGTTACGACATTTCTTGATTTTCCAATAAAAATCTAGCCAACTCCATGCACGCTTGCTCTGCGGATTTATTTTACGGTCCGCGACATCGGGACGCTAACTTCCCCGCCAGATTCACATTTTGTTCAAAGCGGATAGGCGGATAGTACAAAAGCTACGAGTTGTTTTTTCAATGTATTTAACACTCCAGGTGAATTCCCATTTGGATGCTCCATGGGAGTTTCTAATTTTTTTCTATAATTTTCCGGCCAATTGAAGTCAACAGAGGATAAGTAATTAGACAATTAGTTTTTTGATATCAGTGTCCAAAGCGTTCTACATTATGTCGCCGTAACTCTTGTACTCCCTAATTCAATTGACGCTTTGACTAAATATAACAAAATGAAGCAGAAAAACAAGTTTTTTTCCAGGTATCACCAAATCTGGATCCTCTGGTCGTACTCATTAATTGCTTTCTCAAATTATGATCATATGTTAGCCTTAAATTATGATCAACCCTTAAATTATGATCATATGTTAGCAATTCTAGAACATACTCCTTTGAGAAAATGTTAACACGCAAAAAGAGAATCAGAATTCAATTACAGAAATCGCAGTAATAGCATAAGGCAGGGAAATAAAAAGGCAGCTAAATCGGAGAGCGTGCAAATGAATGTACCCAACATAAAAGGCCTTCATTTTCCATCTGTATCCTTGTTTAGTTAATATTTAACCTAACTCGTGGATTATAAAAAATGGACCTTTAAAATATCTAAGAATTAACCTTACAATATCTTAACCTTTTACTATTAACCGCACTGATAATCTACCATTTCTAATGGATTTTTTTAAGTTTCTAAACGTTTGTCCCACCTTGTGTGCATTTCTATATGGAGCTTATTATTATCACATCATTTGCAAAATACGTTTTGATTAAAATGCCATTTTAAATCTCTTAAACCTAATTTTAAAACCTTCTTTGTATTCTCTGTGCAAAATTAGTAATCCTCAGACAAATAGCTTCGGAAATGCCTTTTTTATTTCCATATGTTATTTATTTCGAAAAGGCGTTTGACAGAGTAAACTGGGAGAAACTATACATCCTGGGGAAAATAGGAATAGATTGGCGTGATAGGAGACTCATCCGAAATTTATATATGGGGCAGAGGGCTCAGGTAATGGTAGCTGACGGTGAATCAGGGTGGACAGTTATAGGTCGCGGGGTACGGCAAAGGTGCCCGTTGTCGCCTTTACTTTTTAACATCTATGCTGAGGAAATGGTAAGAGAGGCATGGGATGAGCTAGATATGAGAAGGAAAGCAGGAGGCCAGCAGATAAAGTCGGTTAGATTCGCAGACGACCAGGCGTTGGTCAGTGGGTCATCGAATGGATTGCAAACTTTAGTAGATACACTGGAAATGCAGTGTGAGAAATACGGGATGAAGATTAATAATAAGAAAATAAAAGTAATGAGATTCTCTAGGACAAAGAAAGCGAAGCTGGCGATAAGAGTAGGAAGTCACAAACTGGAGCAAGTAGAAAAATTTAGTTACTTGGGTAGTACGCTAGAAGAAACAGGGCATAGTTACATGATTGTGCTGTTTTAATACAGATGATACAATTTTAGTACAGATTATAAGTGTGCATATAATTGTCCGGCGGTAATACAAAATCTACAAAAAGGTACATTTACGTGGAAATTGAAAAAAAATAATCGAAAGCACTCGAGATTAGCTGAAATTCTCAGCTTCCGGAGCGTCTGAACACACTAACATAAATATACAGACGCACGTGTTTGCAAGCCAACGCAGATAAATATGTCCCCATGCGCAATTATGAGCTCATAAATATTTATGTGTTTGTGAACGGGGATGGTACATATGTATCTGCGATCAGGTTACTTCTGGATATCATAATAAATCCAAGGAATAATCCAAACCCTTTCTTTCCTACCCCAAACAAAGAGAGTGGGGGAGGAACAATGATTCATGTGAAACAAAATTAATAGCGATAAAACTTGGCTCGCATCCAGCAGGCGGCTGCGGTTCTTAATACGTTTTTCATTTTTAACGGGGTATATTTTTTGTTTACCCTCATTACTCTAATTCTTGCCTCAGCCGTGGGCCGTTCATCTTGACGCTGAGAGCCACCAATCAAAGGACGGGGCCATGTGACACCCCCCCCCTTCCCTTCCTCCGTCCCCCATCCCTTATCCATAATGGAGGGTAGAAGGGGAGTAAAAGTCCGCACCCTCCCCCGTCATGCAACATGCCTCCTGCATCCCCCAAAACCAACCCCTTTCCCTCCTCGACTCAAGCCTACAAGAGTCGCCTTTTTTATATCTCCACAGCACTCAGGCCCCAGGATATCCACCACCCCCCTCCCCTCTTCCCCCCCCCCCCGCCCATACCTCCAGAACATTTCCTTCCCGGTCACTTCCCCATACCCTGCGTCCCCCCCAACACCACTTCTCTTACCCATCTGTTAGGCCTCTCTTTTCATCCCTACCACCAAATCCCCGACTCATCCTCCAGACTACAAGCCCCCTCAAAACATCCCCCCCCCCCATAGTTCCATCCCGAATGCGAAGCTAGCTCTCCTTTCCACCCCACCCCCCCTCTCCCCGCTTCCGTGGGCCCGCAAAAGCCCAGCAAAACCCCCTCACCCTCACCCCCAAAATTCCACCCGTCCCCTTGCTCCTCTTCCCCCACCCCTGGTCGGAACCCGAGACCAGACTTCTCCATTGCGACTCCCATCCCTCCCTCCCCACTTGTGTACGTATATTTACGGCCTTGTACTATGCGTGGCTGTTCGAAGCGGGGAAGGGGATTCCGGAGTGATGGTGGGGGCATGGCGTCCGAAGGAGCAATGCCAGGGGGGAGGGGAAATGCACAGCGGAAAAGAGCCCACGGCCATGGGAGAGCAAGGGGGATGAGATCAAATGCAGATAAATATTTCGAAACATGGAAAAAATAAACTCTTCAGAGGACCTTTAGCATGCTACTAAGGAAAATTATGAGGTCGAGCGAGACGTATGAAATGCAGCCTCCTGGTAAGTAGGCTGGTTAATTGATTATTGGGTGAGGATGTAGACACTGAGATCATTTGAGCCATTCCGAATAGGTTGATAATTTCCGACGATGAGAATTACTTGGGGATTGGAGGAAGGGTAGAGAAAAACTCTGAGTTTATATTACCCTACTCTAAACGATAGGCGTCAATGGAGCGCAGCTTAACGTCTCACCCGACGGAGTACAGCCCCTGAAGGGCTCTCCACGAAACATTCAAGTCGGGTTATGAGAATTCACAAAAAACCCTTGACTTCCAGGATTATAATTTGGTCCGTCGGGATTAAAAGCCCGCACTCCAACCTCCACGACAAACCGTTCCACGCAACCACTTCTAATGCCTACATGCTAAACGCACACGTGCACACGCGAAGTCTTTCATATGCTCACGTGAAGGCTTTCTAATAAGCTCCGGTGAGCACCGGGAGAAGGCTGATTTTAGATATGCATCGTCCTCGCAATGCTTCGGAATGCGTTCGCATTTCCTCATCAATCATTCTCGACTTTGACGGGTCACAGCCCATTTCACACACGGTGTTATATCAACCATAGCCGCAGAGGAAGTCATAACGTGCCACAGGGAGAGTGTCACTTTACACGCAATTTTACTACGATTCACCAAAATACTGCATGTACAAAGTGAATAATGATTGAACATTAAGAGGTACCTACTTATGTGGACAATATTAAACACTACGGTTCATGCATATACTTTTTTTGACAGAACGAACTGTACCAGCGTTTGCTAATTCACATCACATTAATGCAAACTACCCTTGATATTTTATAAGTAAACTTGTACATGGGCGCTTGCAATTTGCAAGCGGAACGGGTCAAGTGTATGATAGTACATTGTAAATCATTATAAACGAAAACAATAAGGTCTCACTGCTCATTATAACCAAGCATTTATACTATAATTGCGATATATATGTATGTACCAACACTTTAAAATCGGTGGAAAGAAACTTAAACGTTGGTCCATTGGGCATATTGTTTTCTAAGTTTCATTGTTTAGTGTTTTTTCATGTAAAAATTCGAGAGAGAACGTTGTTTTATGTGGAAACTTTTATTTTTACTCTTTTAATAACATAAAAAAATAAATCCTTTCTGGTCTGGAATCCGTCGTTATTGTTACATTAATGCATTGAAAAAATATAAAAGCGTAATAAATATGCTTACTAAGTCTACAAGAATTCAAAAAATATGCATGTAATAAGCAAGCAAAGAAAATTGGAGAAACCTAAGCTTGACTGAGTGGACCCTTGAAGATGCAAATAGCGTTGTAATTGAAAATTGCAAGCGGGTTGCAAGCAAGTTTTAGATATGGTTTTTCTCTGCTAAACATGAAATGCGAGAGCAATATGCTTATTGACCTCATCATACGTCTTAAGGTTACGTGCTATATCCAAGCCAATACAATGATCAAGGACTTCTTACGTTGAATTACGGTCTTAAAAGTAAAATGATTAGCAGGTGTAAGCTACGCGGATCGAATAAATTATTTTTTCGCGGGACGCATAAAATATTTAGTGGGTAGCAAAACGGCCCGCAGGCTGCGGGTGTCGCCTATTCATCATTGAACGACAATGCTTTTGAATGAAAAATGTAATTATCTTCAAATGTTAGACGATTTAAATGAATATCAGCAAATCTATTGATTTTTTTACCTGCTCTGCACAATAAAAAACGCTGGAATGAAAATATCCACAATACCAAACATAGCTCTTACCTCGCCGTATTTACAAACGCTGAAATATAAAACCTATTTTATTATAGAAAAACGGTACCAGTAATTTCCGGCAGAATTAAAAAAAGGAGATTAAATAATATTGACCTCAAAACATTCCAATGTCACAGATAAGAGAAACGGTATATCCTGGGAGAAAAAATAAGAATAATGATAGAAGGCTTTAACAAACTCAATGACTAAATTTGACGCGTACATACCTATATACATACCTAACTGTATTAACAGATATAGCTCTGGCTTTCGTAGTGAAAACAGGTACCGACTACAATAATCTGCCATTTTAAAATTTAAAAATAAAGACATCGTTAGACCTACCACTATTTTGAAAGATGGAATGAGTTAATGATCTAAACGCCGATAGATCCAAATGAAGGTGAGCTCATAATAAACTCCGGGAGTGAAAGAAAATGACAAAGAGGTGAAGTGAATGTAACTCTTGTGGAGAAATTAACGCTCTAATATTTCGGATCGTATTATTATCCCCACAAAAGAATATAATACATAAAAACATACATATATATATATAACAACAAAAGATTTTAATTACGAGTGCCCGGACCACGAATTCACTCCCCTTACTCTTGGGTGAAAACAACACTTTTTGGGGGGACCGAGATGATATGCGAGAATAAATCAAATTACAATTAAGTCGTCGTTTGTGAGGGTGATGTATGGAGGATATGCCAACGACGAATGGTTTCCATTTATATCCCTGCCGTTAACTGAACTCGAAGATAAGTGGAGTATTCAATACACTATCTCCTTCAGAGGCAATATTTTATCGTTTATCTCTGGTGTCTCCCACGATTCATAAACATTCCATCCGAATGAACATGATGGGAGCATCCCAATTTCAGCGAAGTGACTGACGGTACCATTATTTCCCTGAGTGACACTGCCCCTTCCACACCGCTGCCTGGCGCTCGGGTCATGCGTATCGTTTATAGCGTCGCATGTCATGTTCTCGAGACTTCAGTAGTATGCTGTACTTAGAATGGAAAACAGCATCTGTCACGAGAATGAGCTTAAGGAGGTAAAGTGAAATAAATGCCACTGTTTTCCAAGTTGCGTATTAAATAGAAAAAATTGTCCTCTATCTAATAACTTGGACTAATACTACCTTCCACTATATCTAAAGATATAAAGTGATATTTATTAATTAAGCCTAAAAGTACAATCCTTAAAAGGCGAGAAAGAGTTAAAATCGAAAGAAAATGTAAGTATTTCTTTCTGTCATGGGCAAATGCCATTTTTGCGTAATACTGATACAAGAAACTAATTACTCCCTGTAATGACAAAACAGACAAAAGATTCCACCAGAACAATTTATCTCATTTAGGTATAAGAGAATTCTTGAAAAATTAAAAAATGAGTAAGTTCATTAGAAGCGGTACTGCCTTCAGCTCCTCTGGATGGAAAAGTACCTATTCATCAAAAGAATAACATTGACTTATTCATACTTGGAATTCCCCAAAAAAAGGGGAGGAAAATGACTCAGATGCCTCAAATGACACTGTGGGGAGCATGGCATCCAAGATGCTAAGTCTCTCCACTCTCTCCAGTAGTAGCGGGACAGCAAATAAGAGGATGAGGAGGGAGAGGTTGCGAGCCCTAGCTGCTGGAGGAAATAGGGGACCCCCGTCTGTGGCTCAAAGACGTCACTCACAGAGCCCGGACGGAGGCGAAGGGGGGGTAGTTCCGCCAAACAGGACTGGGAAGAGGTCCAGGACTCCTGGGGACACCCCCAAGGCCTTGGATCACAAGAAGGCCAAAACCTCCAAGGCCGGCCGCTCTTATGCGGAGACGGCCAAGGGTGGAAAGAAAAAGGCCATCATTTCCACGAATTACCCTGAGACAGCTATGTCTCAGAGTTGGAACGAGGTAATGGACAGTAGACTCACTGAGTCTTGGGATGCCATTCCCCAGGGGCCGGATGTACCCATCCTGGAGGGGACACGTCTACTCAACGGGGCAATGGAAATCCAGTGCGCCAACACCAAGTCAGCCGACTGGGTAAAATGTATGGCAAATTACCTGAAGGAGGTTGAGGAAGTCTCCTTCCGAGTAGTGAATGCTGACTCCTTTACAAAAAGGAGGCGGTTCAGGATTTGGGTTCCAGGGCCGACTTGTGTGAGTGCCGGGGATCTTTTCAGTCGGATCACCAAGGTGAATCCGGGCCTGAGGACAGATCTATGGAGGGTGTACGAGCGGAGCGAGGACGAAAAGGGCACTCGCTTTGATTTAGCTATAGACTAGCCCTCTGCAGAAAAGATCTCGGGCCCGAACTTCAAAAAGTCAGTCGGCCTCCAAAGGGCCGATTATAAGATTCTGGGGAAGGCGGAGCTGAGAATGGACCCAGTTGGAGGGCCAAGTAAGCCTGACGCTGCGCCCCACCCAGGAGATAATCAGCTGCAGGATGGGAAGACAGACAATGGCGGAGCTGACCTTCTTGCCGATTAATCTGCAGTATTGCAGAGCTGCCTCGGGAGTTCTGCAGAGGATACTCTCTGAAGGTAAGAGAAAAGTGGCCCTGATTCAGGAATCCTGAGTCCACAAGGGCGAAATTAGAGGACTAGGTATGTCAGGAGGCAAACTCTTCTCCTGTGCCTCTGCTGAAACACCTAGGTCTTTCATATATGTGAAAGGGGTAAATGCCACGCTTCTACCCCAATGTTGCCCTAGAGACCTCAATGCCGTTATGTTGTCTCTTAGAGATCAGGAGAGATGGATGGAGGTGGTAGTTTGCTCCACATACCTCCCATATGACTCGCCAGAACCTCCACCATCTTTGGAACTGGAGGAACTGGTCAGAGAACGTCACTTTAGGAATTGGGAACTGCTGGTTGGATGCGATGCCAACTCCCATCAAACTTCGTGGGGGAGCTCGGATGTCAACTCCAGGGGCAGATCCCTTTTGGAATTCCTAATGACCACTGATGTTCGTGATCAATAATGGATCACGACAAACCTTCATGAACAGAGCTAGGCAGGAAGTGATAGATATCACACTATGCTCCAAAGACGTAGTGCATACGATTAATAGATGGAGGGTGTCTGACGAGATATCTCTGTCGTATCACCGGTACATTCAATTTACCATCGGGGAGGGTGAAAACCCAACAGTAGCATATAGGAATCCCAGATCAACTAAATGGGAGTCCTACAGAAAAGAACTTGAAGGGGCAATTTCAAAGGCCCCTTTATTCAAATTTAACGGAGAGGAAGAGATTGAGGCGTCCGTGGTGTTCCAATAGGAAGCCGTCATCTCAGCCTATGAAAAAAAAGCTGCCCCCTCAAAACCAGGGAGGGAAAACAGAACCTTACTTGGTGGGGAGCCGAACTTGAAAGGCTCAGGAAATTAACCAGAAGACTTTTTAACAAAGCACAACGCACTAAAAAGCCTGAACACTGGTGCCTCTACAAAGAGGCTCAGCGCAGGTATAAGGCGACAATCAAACGTTCCAAAATAGAGGCATGTAGGACGTTTTGCGAGAAATTAGAAGACGTTTCCGAGACTACAAGACTCCATAAAATCCTCTCCAAGGACCCTGGAGCCGGAGTGGGGACTCTTTTGCTTCCCTCGGGAGACTACACGTCTTCGGACAAGGAAGCATTAAACCTTCTGTAAGAGACACTTCCCTGGCTCGAAAGAAGAACATGAGATGCACTCAAGGAGTACTACCACTCATTCTGCCAGGACGGACTAGAGACTGGCCTCCAGCATCATTATTTACGAAGCAACTGACTGGGCCATGTCCAGCTTTGCTCCATACAAATCTGCAAGGGAGGATGGGGTGTTTCCTGCCTTCCTTCAAGAGGGAAGAGAACAATTACTGCTTCCTCTGTTACGAATATTTTGATCTTGCTTGGCGCATGGATATGTTCCTAAAGCCTGGCGGCCGACCAAATTGGTGATTATTCCCGAAGCTGGGAATACAGACTACGCTGAAGCTAATTCCTTCAGAGGAATTAGGCAAGGAGCATCCTTTGCATCTGAACCAACATGCATACCAGAAGGGCAAGTCCGTGGACTCCGCTCTTCATGGTCTGGTATCCCGGATCGAGATTGCACTTGACCATGGGCTATATAGTATGGAAGTATTTTTGGATATAGAAGGGGCCTTCGGGGCAACAATACCACCTTCGACCTGAAGGGGCAAGGGGCAGGGGAAGGGGAAGGGGCACCTGAAGGAGCAACAATACCACCTTCGACCAGATCTGCTGAGCAGCTGAGAGTCACGGAGTCAACGCTCATATTGTGAGATTGATTAGGTGCATGCTGGCTCAGCGCACTATCACTTCCAGCCTCAGGAGGTGCTCAATGAGGGTGGCATTGTCTAGGGGCTGCCCTCAGGGAGGGGTTCTGTCACCTTTTTATTGGAGCTTGGTGGTCAACAGCCTCATCATACAGCTGAATAATGATGGCCTCTACACACAAGGGTATGCTGATAATCTAGCTATACTCATAGGTGAGAAGCATCTAGACACCGTTTCTGGACTCATGCAGAAGGGCCTGGACATGACTCAGGACTGGTGCCAGAGCAGAGGGGTAACGATGAACGAACGGCTAACGAGCGCCAAAGCTGCTGCGAGTTACAAATGAACTGGCCCCGAACCAGTTCTACCAATCACCCCTGCTATTCGGAGAGCAGAGATCAGAGAATGGACATCTGGCCGGCACTCAGAGATCTGGAACTCCATACAGGGACTAAGACAAGCCAGGCTCCACATTGCGGGGCCTAAGCTTAGCATGACAAGAAAACTTCTATCCCTGGAAAGAAGCCAACTTAGAACAATGTCGGACTGTTGACAGGCCACTATCGTGTCAACAGGCACCTCAATCTCCTGGGACTGATTAAGTCACCTAGATGTCTATGGTACGAAGAAGATGATGAAACTACATCTCATATTCTCTGCTATTGCCCTGTAATCTCTAGGACTCGCATGAGACACCTTGAGGCTGCACACATGGACCTCGAGGAAATCAGGGACCTCCCAATCACAGATATTTTGGCCTTTAGTAAGTCCATAGGACTCTATGGGTGATGTCAAGTCTTGCGGATACCTAGCACAATGGACCGACAGGTCTAATTGCCTCACGACTCCATTTTTAGGGGCCGTGCCGCAAACTTTAATCTAATATAATCTAATCTACCTTGTTTTCACAAATCTTCACGCCGTTATTCAGGTAGATTATCACCGCTCACGAATTTTAAAGACTAGTAGTCAGATAATATCTCGGTAAGCATTTGGTTGCTACAACAGTATTTAGTATGTGTAGTCAGTTAATGTCAGTTGTTTATTTCGTAACAAAGATTATATACACAGGAAAATTGGCTATCTCTATGTTAAAATTGATGTACTAAGTTTTCAACGGCTACGATGGCGTCACCCTATTATTTCAACGGTCCAAGGCAGAACTACAACGCTCGACGAGCAGGCAATTCGAATTCTGTACTAATGTTACATTATCCACTGTAATACCACTCTAATAGCTTCATAAATGTAGTCAAAAGATGACTCATACAAACATGCTACGTCGTACGTCAATCTAGATTTCAGAGGGCTGTTCCTTATTTAGTTAAGAGTGAAAATAATTATACGGAACCTCGGCTGCAGCAATTACTTTGGTCGTTATATGGACGATGACTCATAAACGCAAAAATTCTGCTAAATATCGATATATTTTATTAAATTGATCACAATTTTGACAGAAAAATAACTTTAGGCTATAAAAATAAGACTCTCTTACCGATTTATTTTCTATTGATACTGCTCCCGATTTTGTACGACTTTTATTTCTAATTACAATTTGCAAATAAAAAAAGGTCTGAACGAAACCAAGCATCAACTTTACGCGTTTTAGTTTGAGGAGTCACTAAAAATATATAAACGCATAAATAAGTTAAATTATACACCGCAGCTGTAATAGCGAAAAAATTTGTCTTAAAAGATTAAAAATAACACTATAATAAGCATGGAAAATAAAAAAACTTTTGTTGGCCATAAAAAAGATAATAAGATTTATAGAGGATGATTTTGAAAGGTCGCGATGTCAAGGTCTGAAACTTAGATAGATAATTCAACGAAGATTCGGCAAAGCTGAATAGTCTGGGAGAGTGGGAGTTGGTGGTGGTTAAGAGTTTTATATAAAAGGAGAAAATAGATGGGAAGGGAGAGAATGGGGGATCCAAGAGGAGGGCCAGTAAAAGTTTGAAAAAGGCTTCGAATAAAGCGGATTTTAAGATTTACAATCAACACAGAAGTACCAGTACTGACACGATGTATGCTTTTCGGATTCGGGGCCTGAACACAAAATAAACGCCTTGTTTTGCTTTAGAATGAACACCATCCGCTGCAGACTACGTATTTCTTTTACTGTAATAAATAATCTGTTGACTACTTCGTTGGCTATATGTACATATAGAGCGATTTATAAAGTAAACGTATCAATGGAATTTATATCCTAGCGTTAACTTAAAAGACTAGAGTAATATTTTAACTGTCAACGCGATAGGAATTTCCTGGCTATAAAAATGTTTCAGTTTCAATTATGCTTGAGGCTAAACGTATGCAGTGACATTATGTTAATGACAAAGCGTGGATCGAAGCGTATGTTTAAAATAATTAGCCATACCATTAGTCTTATTCCAAACCACGTCAACACAATAAATATTTTTTAAGAATTTCTTAACCTGATGAAGCTCATGGAATTGTGAAATATATATCATCATACTCAGTATTCAATCACGCGAAAACCACATAACCGAAAGATCTGAATTAATGCTTGAACATAGCTATTATACCTGGATCCAACATAAGCCTATTGTTGTTTTGAAGTTTTTCACCATTTCAGGCCCAGTCAGCAAACTTTCGTGTTGGGAAATGTTGGCACATGTACTAAGTTTGTGCAGCCAAGAACATGCTAGGAGAACATTCTCAGGATATCCTCTGCAAATGCTCTCGAGATGTGAGGACTTTTTTAAGTCCAAAATTGTCTTAACAATGGACCGAAAATATCTTCCGCTAGGAAGACTTTAATCACTTCCAAAGTGCATGAATCGCGTTTTAAACCGCATGTTTAGCAGTATTTTTATACTCACCATCCCACGTGACAGAATTTTGATGCGGGTAATGTAAGAAAGCTTAATTGTACTTAAACTCATTCTCAATGAATTTTCCATCCTGGTTTCAAAGATTTTTATTTGACCGCACGGTAAACTTAAACAATCCCTCCGTCAGAATTTATGAAAATAAAAATGCATATAACACCTGTGAACTGCATTTCTCTCCTAGGCAGCGGTAGACCAGTGGTAAAGGTAGGTAAGGACAAGATAGTGGATTGTAGAGTGTAAGGGTAGCAGTTCGATTATCTAGTGCGGAATTTTTTTTTTCGTTTATATCTTTAGAAATTGGGTTTTCATCATTGTAAATATCACCAAAAATATTTTCACGCAATTTATCACTTGCTTAAGTGTTAAACTTTCATTAACTCCACCCAAAATATATGCTAGGCACCTGTTCCCACCATACGCTTAACACCTGTCTCCAGCACATGCTTAGCATCTGTCCCCAGAATGTACTCAGCAGTGCCATTTGTCATATAGCTCTCTTTAGTAAACATTGAATCTATTGAGATTTTCACTCACATAATTATTTTATTATTAATATTTTCAGTACACAAAAACTAAGCCGAAGAGAAGAAAGATTAATGTTCCTCAAAGATCTGCTAGAGTAAGGGCAATGTTCTCTTTATGGAAAAACAAGTCTCAAGAACAACGGTAACAACGATTACTGTTGGACGCTGTGAGAGACTATTTTCAGGATGCTTCAGAAGACTCGGAAGAGCGCCATGTTTCTTACAAGTTCTTTATTTCAAATAAAAAATCGAATATGGTCTCTACTGGTACTGGAAAAAAAACTCGCTTAAACTCACTTAAGGAGAAATATGCTCGAAGTTTATGGCAATCTTACCCAAGCTCCCCTCGCGAAACTGGAATAATTTTTAGTTCCACTGTTTAAAAAATAATCATTGATATAGCTTGATACTATGCATCACTAAGCGTAAAAACGGGCAATTTCCACTTAAAAAACTAACTAAATACAGTAAACAAAATTAAGATGAGAAATAGGAAGTCAGTTTCTCTTTTTTATGAACAGAACTACCATGTAATTTCTAAGTTTTATCTCTGCCGTTGAGAATCAACGAACATTTCCGCTAGTTTAAGATAAAATGTTTGCCCAAATGTGAATTACACGTTTTTTAACAGGGATATAAGCTCTATGATACTAGGACTCTTCCATACTACATTAGTTTCAAACGTTAAAAAAAACTCTTTAAAAACTGCTGCAATTTGGTCATAAAAATGTTGCCCATGATATTTCTGATAATTTACTAGTTGAAAACTGCAAAAGCATTAATTTTTTAAACACTAAACTGAATAAGTCTTTCGTGCTATTTTACTGAACGAATAGTAAATTTCCGTCTCTGACTCGGGTAAAGCTACGCTTAATAAATAATGCAAACCTCAAATGTTTTAATAAAAAAACTACTTATAAGTGGCAAGTAGCAATGCTCTATTCTCCGGGATTTTCTCATGAACTAAATGACAAACGATTCAATATACACTTAAGGCTTGCAAGGAAAATTACATCTGACTTTAGGAGACCAAAAAGTGATACATGCAATCAAGCAGATGTTTTACACGACCCTAGCCCTACTCATTAAAAATGGACACTCGGACTATTTCAAGAATCAGTTCCCGCCTACTCAACTGTTAAGAATGGCGAGGCAAAGTCTCAGTCCATACGCAGAGAAAAACTTACTATTCTGTCCACCCGTAGGGTCAACGAGGTCAGAGATTGTTTAACCGTACGAACTATCCCTGCCCGGAGAACAAGTAGATGGCGCTTCACAAAAATCAGAAAACCAGATACTACGAATATATAGTAACAGTAAAACCCTATCTTCTTCTGTACGGAAGTGGTTATTAATGGACTACCTCCACTATAAACGTGGAGTGAAGGTTTCGATTAAGTGTTGAGCCTTTCACTGAATAAATTGAAAATGTTAAATGGATGTTTCATTTAGAATGTATTGGTATACAAAATGTATTGACTTTGATTTATGGTACGATAGTTCACAACTTCAGCGTGCTTAATTATTTTCTTAAATCTCCAGTAGAAAGTAAAAATAACTAGGTGCGTATATGACAAATGAGCAGAGAATCGGGAAAGATGTTCGAGCAAAAATAAGAATCACTCAAAAATGATAATTTTAGAAGAGATGATATCAAGAAAATCACAAATCTTCGATTTAGCTCTATGTTACCCATAGTGCCCTGTATCAAATATGGAACGGACAGCCTTAAGGTCCAGCCCTATACACTGTGACTATCACATCGGCCTGCCTAAATGTATTCTATGCTACTACAAATTTTAAAATGAAATATACCATTAATCTCCTTTTCGGCAGCAACAATATGCATATATGAGCAAACAGGAATGCTGTACTAGGTCTCATGACAACCGTATTCTGATTGATTAGTTCGTTGAATCATCATTCATTCAAATGTAAGATATGAAAGAAGCTTCAATGAAATATGCGTCTGACAACAGATCACTAATGAAGCAGTAAATCAATAAAACTTATAACACCCAACATCATCTACATACACATCTGTATAGGAGATGACGAGAAAATTTCCAGCAATTAAAATCTTTGGTGAAAAGATAAGAGCGAGTTAAAAGGAAGGATGCATTTTCTAGGGAAGAGTTTGTAACCAACGAACCGACATGACGATTAAGATCACGAGAGAAAAGGTCGCATAAGAGATCGCCAGAGGCTGGGAGGATGGTTAGGTATAAAATTAGAGGGAGGAGTGAGTAGCAAGGAATATGAAAAAGAGCCGGAGAAGAGGGACGTCATAAAACATCTGAAAGGTGCCGGGCGCATAGCCGATAAATCAAAGAGAGTGCTGATCTGCTTCTGGAGGGTGGTAAGAGAAAGATGATGATTGGTAAGTTGAGGGAAAGAGCCCTCAGCCAGGACTTGGGTAGCAACGAACTCGTGGATGACTCCGGAGGGAGCATAGGGTGTCGACGGCTGGCACGAGAGTATAGGGGGAGGGGGAGTATGTAACCTTACCAAATGGGGATGGAGAAGAGACAGCAGGGTAGCAACACGGGGTAAGCGGACGGATTGTGATGGGAGTATCGGAACGAGCAGAGCGCGGATGAAAGAAGATAGGGAGGGAACGAAAAAGAGGGAAGCTCCTCCGGAAAATAACGTGGAGAAACAAAGAAGGCCTGCTCGGATAAAGAGACGATGAAACACAGGGAGGCGGCGGCGATTAAAAAACAATTGGTTCCCTGAAAAATTAAATTCCTCCCCAATCCATCTTATCTCTCTCCTCAACCCTCCACCGAGCTATTTCGAGAGCGATCGGAGGAGCATGTGATATACGGAAGAGAATAAAATGAAAATATAAAAAAACTACACACATATATTGAGGAGAGCGGCGAGGCTCCACATTCGCCAAATAATAAAAGGATTCGGTGGAAATGTTTACGATAATGGAAACACGTCGTTTCTTCATTCCCCAATCCATATGCACCCCCCTCCATCCCTCCTTCCATCGAATCCCCGAACCGACGACGCTACGAACAAATTTTCATTTTCCTTCGCTCTTCCTCCATCCCCGTACATCCCTTTATCATCTTGCTCTCTTCCTAACGTCTTCCCAATGGCCTCTCCATCCACTTCCCTTACGTCCGCGCGGACGCTTCTTTCAGAAGTCATCTCTGCTCTCCATCTCTTATATTTATTCCTCCTTCCCGATAGATTAACAAACGTCTTTTCGTCCCCAATGGATTTTTCAAACGCATTAGTAAACGTGGATGCAGATGAGAGGGAAAATCAGGGATATTAATTATACTTAAATGCCAGCACATTATTACACCACAATTATCCCATCTATGTTGGGTGACGTAAAGCTGGTTAACAACCGCTTAACCACTCAAACCGCCGAAACCATTCTCACTTCGTAAATGTCATTTAATTTTCCCACCATTAAAAGAAATTTGCAACATACACGGCGCAGTGGGTGAATATATCCAAACCCATCAATTTCTAAAGTATTCCGGTAGACACCTCGTTTGTAATGAAAAAAAAAGAAATAATTAAAAACTTATCTTCCACCAAAGTATGTGCCTAAAATCAGGCGAATCAAAAAACCTAGTACATGCCAATTTTTTGGATTTACAAAAAGCATTCAAAAAGGTTCTGCACAACAAATTATCATTCAACATGTAGTCGTTTGAAATAAGTTACAAATTAGTGAATTGGTTATGTTACTCTCTGACTGACAAACAAAATGGAACGATTCTATAAAATATCTCCCAAAATATTATGAGTGGATTATATACTGATCCATTATTCAGTTGCTTTCATAATTCATTTGAAGTAAATTTATTTTAAGATTATAGAGACCTCTCATTATCACCGGTAACAAGACAGCAGATATGATTTATGTAATACATTACCAGCATGTTCATTTTTGAAAATTTCTATGAAACTCACTATTTTTCACAGTCATTTTGTCAATATGCTGGAAAAATCCTTGATCTCCACAAATTCCGAGAAAAACTACGGCAGTGAAGAAGGGAAATCCACCACTCATGCAATAAACGGAAAACACATATGGGGAGAGAGCTCCTTAAATGATCAATCACAAAAACCAGGTTATCAACGCTCACGGCACAGTAACCTAATGGTCACTGGTTCGAATCCCCCCTTAGAATGGATGCTGCTCTTGTCTTAAGATTTAGGCCCAAATTTTATTCGATGCAGCAGCTATAACCCCTTAAAACTTATTATAATTTACATTTTTAAAGGACTAAATGATCTAAAATTTCCTGGCAGTACAGAACTCCAAATCACAATTTTTTAATATTTATGATAGCATTTGTTATTAAACTAAACATTTTTTTAACTTCATGATTCAGTCAACTTCTTTCAAATTAATTCCACTGACAATGTTCACCGCAAGAATTCAAAAGGAAAATGCGGAGTAATAAGATAATGATCTTACAAACTTTACTCTTTAGAGATGAAAACGCCATTACCCATATTTATCATTTTGTAGAGGATAAATAAACCAGTCACACTCGTATGCAACGTTATTCGAGACTATTTCTCTGGGACAATAAATTTTCTTTCAATACCCTTGAGATTCCGTCATTCTGCGCCACATATTTCCTTACCTCTCGTCTCTGGGAACCTTCCCGTCCCCTTTCAATCGCTTTTCCACCCTTTATATCGCAAATTCTTCCTCCTTCCGGTCTCCCCTATCCCGTACCCTCCCCCTTTCCTTACTTCCTTCGTCCTCACTCAACCACATACTCACTCACTCCCACCAGTCACCTTCCTCTCTCTCTCCCTCCTCTCTCTCCTCACATCCATTCCGTCGAATCAGGTGCTCTTAAACCGTAACCCATTTGCGGTCGATGCAATATTTTCCTTCCTCCTCCTCGCAGAAGTTCTACATTTCATTCCCAAAGTCTCCTGGTGTACTTCCAATATTTTAGCGTCGAATTTTTCCCCATTTACTTATTTTATTTTTCATTTTTTTAAGCTTTCCGAAGATGAAAGAGGCCGCGCGCCTTCACCTTACCCCACACACCACTTCCCACCGGCGGCGGCGCAACCAGTCTCCGCCACCAAAACCTGGCACATCCACCGACACAGAACGCCACCCACACCAACGCACATCCTTTCCAGCCTTCCCAATGCTACCCGCGAACTCACACCACCACCTCCTACCGACCACACACAGCCAACAGGCGTCTTCCATAGCAGTCCTGCGAAACCCTTACACACTACCCATCGCCGCCCCTCCCTCACATACATATATGCATATATATATATATATATAATTCCCGTCCGCATGCCACACGATCGAGAGGTGGAGATGCAAGTTCCAATAGAATTGAAGTGGATTTCATCTCGCTAAAGGGTGGCTGAAAGGAAGGGGGTTCTGGAGAGGGTGGGTGGGTTGACGGGCAAATGGAGAGGGGGGCGGGGGGTGGAAGGAGGACGCGAGAAGAAGGAGATGGCATGTGTGGAGAAAGAGAGAGAGAGGGAAAGGAAGGAAGGAAGGAAGAGAGTCTGGGATGAGGAGAAGGGAAAGAAGTATGCCCAAGAGTTCGTGGAGTTATGGGACGGAAGAGGATGTGGGGCAAGAAAGAGAAGATAAAGGAGCGAAGGAGAGATGGAAAGAAAAGAAGGTCGGAAGACAGAAAAGAGGAGAAACGGATGGTTTCGCAAATGCAAAAGGCAGAAGCAGGAGGAAGAGTGCAGGAGGGCTTCGCGTCGCCCTAGTATGCCAGAGGAAACGGGAGAGTGTAAAGCCCGTTTTACACGGGGCACGTAATTGCACAATCTGATGTACGTACGAACGTGCATTTCAAATTGCATCGTGTAAAGCTGTGAATTGCAAGAACGCATGCACGAATGCATTAACGCGAGATGGCAAAATTGCCCCTGCTCTAATTCGAAAATGATTGCACGCCCGATTAAGAAAAATTCTGGTGTGATTAAGACCGCACGGGAGAAGTGTAAACTTCTATGGCGATATTCTGATAAATGTAATAATTTAAAAGCGAACGAAAATAAATGGAATCGAGACGAAAAAAACTCCACCACTAGGAATCGATCATCCGATCGAAATGTATAAACCCCGTACATAATTCAAACGTAATTTTTCCCGATTCGTCCGTCATTCGAAGCACGGTAGATTGCTTCTTGTGCATCTAGCAGTTAATGTATTTCACAAATGAATAATTATTAACTTTTATGTCTGGAGGAATCTCATCATCTACTCGAATACTATTTCCCCCTGGTTATAGATTTAGATTACCGATAGATTTAGAATGTCATTTTTTCCGCGAACAATAAGGGATCATAATAGTTGTGATAGATCAATCATATGATACTCCCACCCTCACTAGGTAGAGTAGAATGTTCACTTGGAGTTAACAACATAGCATCATGACTAGCACTTCACATCGCTTGATATATCCGGCACTATTTTATTTTATTTTGTTCTCTGCATAAAGTAGACTCTCGAAACATTCATAAATATAAAGCATTAGTATAAATAACCACTAGATGTGTCTTTAGCATTGTAATGCATGTTCGCATGTTCATTTACGTAGCACTCCCCCAGTTCCTGGTTGGACTACGCACTGTTCCCCTGACTGCCTTTTGGTCTGCGCCTAGCGGCCGGGGGAACGTTCGAGGTCCCGATTTGTGCTGGGACGAGTGCTACAAGCCTGGTGTGGAATCACCCCGTGCCACACACCCTAGTGGTGGCTTGCACGGTAATCCGTAGACTTAGATTATTCGTCACTCAAAACGTGAACAAAGAGGATGGTTTGGGAATATCTATAGTTTATGTGCAGATGCCATACATTCTAAAATTGTGGTCCACCGAATTATCCGTCATTCGAAATGTGAACACTGCTTCTAATACATAGTACATATTTAAAAATTTCACAAATAAATGATGAAGGTATCATTTTCTAGCATTTGGTAGAATGGTTAGGTATCTGAGATGGAAATGAAAGAGGAGAGGCAATTGGAAGAGGAAATATGAGGTAGTCGAAGAGAAGAGGGAGTGAAAAACGAAAAAAAATAATGGTAGGACGCAGAGAGAGGGGGGAGAAAAAATAACGGATGAGTACATCTAAGGAATTCCTTCCCTCTCCTGATTCATTCAAAGTTACAATTCATTCCCTCCATTTCCGCCGTATCGCATTGTCAAGTCTGCTATTCATATTTTCTAGCCGCCTCCCCACACTCCTCCTCCTCTCCCACCCCCCCCCTGTGTCTCTCCACCCTTCTCCTCCCCTCTACACCACCGCTTCACTCATTTTACAAGAGCCCGGGGAGAGGGGTAGGGGACGACAAAAAAAAACCCCGAACTGTTCCCTCCTCCTCTACAAATCCTCTCTCTCCCTATACTCTGTCACCCTCCCTCCCCCACCCCCCACCATTCTCCTTTCCACGCTGAATATCTTTCGCGTCCCCATGAAACTTCTGTGGCGGATGGAAATGGTTGCGTTGCATCTCGTTAAACGACCATCTCCTCCCCCACACACACGCTCAGACACACGTGAAGTTTGGTCGTTTCGTATTTAAACGTCCCCCCTCCAGCCCACTCACTCCCCGTATGGTTGGCCGTCCGCCGTCCTCTCCCTTGCTTCAGCTACCCCTTTCCTCTCGTGCATCGTCCTCCACCCCTTTTTGGAACAGAGACGTCCGGGGGATCGTAAATGTGACGGGTTTCAAAGCGTTTCCGTTCGTCAGAATTCAATTACTACAGAGAGAGAGAGAGAGGGATGCATTGACCTCGATGCTCATCGTGGCGTGAGTGACTAATTAAAAATTCTTGTAGGGACGGGGATATTTTACGTTGAGACTGGATTGAAATTAAGTTTCATTTCTCCATACCTGAATGGTTTTATTGGATATTCCATTACATGCGCTAAGGGACTTCCCTAGAACATAGGAGCGGACAAAGTGTCATCTCCGAAGCGTTTTAAGATATTCCAAATGACGCTCAGATAAAGTTGAAGGACGAGCGAGAAGTTGAAAGTTCACCAATGTCGTAAACAAAGAGTGCAATATGATTCAAGCACAATCGCCTTGGGCTGCTACATTGAGGAAAATGTTCTTCCAGTCCATTCTGTCACTTATCAACCTAGAGAGCCCTTCACAATACCTCGAGTTGGAGTCCTGTCCTTATCACTTTTATCTCGTTGTTTCCACTGTTCCTGCCTGCTTGATGGAGTACCCTTGTCTCATATGAAACGTTGATTAAAATCTCTTAAAAAATTCGTTTCAAATAACGAAATAATCCACTCATTGGTTGGATGTGACCAAATCATTCTTCATTCTTTTGAATGTCAACATATTCATCTTGACTCCAGGTGTTTTTTTCATTCATCAGCAGATCCCATTGTCTACCGCTTTTCATGCGTAATTAAAAATGCTTCTATTACCACCTGATGATCAGGTCAACGGTTTAGAGGTCAACTCTATGTAAGTGTGATAGAAATCCTCCGCTCTAAAATCATTACGGGCTCAAAAAATCAGGCACGTAGAAGGGAACTAGCTACAATTAAAATGATTTGCTTTATAAAATTAATTTTCGTGGCCTGATTCCATTTAAGTTGACCCAACCTAAGGAAAAACTAAGGATCAATTACTACCAACCTAAGAATTGATTCTCCCGCTTAAAGCCTTTTAGCATCCTCGAATTCTAAAAATCATTTGGGTTAGGTATGCATCCAGTCCAATTTGCTTCCGTTGTAGATGCGTCGGAACATTTTGCAGCAGCAGGTAGCAAAACTAGTCTCACGCAAAAGCATGTATCATTCAATATATTCTACATGCCAGGCACTCAACGTTATATGTGTAGTTGCAGTAATAGGTAGGCTTGTGCGATGACCGATTTTGGTCATCGATTTTCGATGAAAAAATTTCATCGAAATGTTTCGATGACTTTGGCTGTAATCGATCATCGAATAGAGGTTATACGATGATCAACGACTATCGATGAATATTGATGATCGATGAATGTCGATGATCGATGAATGCCGATGATCGATGAATTACGATGATCGATGGCTCTCGATGAACTGTGCAGTAGTGATGAGCGATATATCGCTGTGATTGAATCACCGATACTGAAAAGTAGCAATCACAGCCTGTGACTAAATAATCGAAATCACTGTGACTGTGAATTCGGTGAATTTAGCAGATTTAGCTCAGGCTGCTACCACTGCTACCAACAGCACCAGTGCAACCAAGGAATACAATGCTACCACTGCTACTGCGTATTAACTGTGATTGAACGTGATTGCTACCTCTGTATCGTCTACCACAAACTTGAGGAAAAACATGAATTCCAAACATCCCACTGTGGCCCTGCCAACGTCCTCAAGGCGCAATAGCTGGGGTGCTTATACTTTATACATACATTTTAGATCTAAGGCGTTCAAATGAATGGAAAAAAGAAGAAAAATTAGTGATATAAGGATATCGCTCATCCTCATCGATGGTTCTTATCGACTCACCGACATCAATGATTCGCATCAACTCATTGGGATCGATGATTTTCATCGACATCGATGATTCGCATCGACTCATCGGCATCGATGATTCTCATCGACTCATCGACATCGATGGTCGATGACATTCATCGTCATCGATTACAGTCATCGCACCGCGATGACTAAAATCATCGTCGATGACTTCGATTAATCGACTCATCGCAC
The DNA here is from genome assembly GCA_963573305.1 of Pyrrhosoma nymphula. Lineage (NCBI taxonomy): Eukaryota > Metazoa > Arthropoda > Insecta > Odonata > Coenagrionidae > Pyrrhosoma > Pyrrhosoma nymphula. The sequence goes on from OY754328.1 coordinate 11,016,161, forward strand.
AAGCCTAGTAATAGGTATCAGGTAAGACGATACGAGCTGAGGTCATTCGCGCCATGAATTCCAGGTGAGTTTGATGGTAAGAGAGAGAGAAACTAGGGGAAATGGTTAAGGGTGCACGGAAACACGGCTTCAGCATCAGCCTACTCTCAACGCAAGGCACCGAGACTAGAAAAAATAAGCCCCATTCCGATGGACAGGAATTGCTCCCCACATATCACCCGTCTGCATTGGGATTCAATCTAATCACCTCTTTAGACAGACTCAAACCCAAGCCCACGAGATGTGAAACAAGTCCCATACTTGTAGCTACCACACCGATCCAATTATATGCCTCAACATATGTTATTAGGCTTCAATAAACATACATGAATAGCAACCAATGGGAATCTGAAGTAGTTTCAGCATTATATTACGTTGTGATCTATTACATAAGCAATATTTTCCACTGACATGCTAACATTGACCCTCTTAACAATATATATTTTTCCGTCCTTCGTCGCTGCATGTCATTATACGGACGAAGAGTGTGAATGGCTAAAACGGGTGGAGACTAAACGTGATGAAAGAGAATGAGTAATGTTCACGCTAACACTAAAATCAATACGGAGATGAGAATTTTATAATTAAGAAGATTAGTTCGAGCAAGATCCACTAAAATCAGAACATTATTACGTGATAAGAATTTTTGTTAGACGTGAAAAACTTAGGTTAGCCACTCAAGTTACTTACGATGCAGCAAAGCCATTGTGTCTGTCAAGCTAAGAAAGCTCAATTTTACTTCCAACACCCAGGAGATTGTCGGTTAACCATAAATAATTTCGGTAATCCAGACAAAAAGGGAAAATGACACAAGCAAGAACATTCGAGGCCACTAGTAACATCACAAATAAATTCGCGAACACAAAATTGCTCACCTCACTATTTTTCACTTTTATATTGATTTTAAAAACCATGTTCAGAAATAAAAAAGTGTTAAATTTTTAAGAACAAATTCATCAATTTAAAGTTTTTTATTCACTACAAATTGCATGACAATACAAAATCACTATCGGCCATTCTATTCGCAAACATGCAAGTGGAGTTCACCATCCATCATTCACAAGACAAACAAAACAACATTCACAAGACAACTAACACTTGAGTCTTAGTAGTGATTAGTGGAGTTAGCACGCCAATTTAAGAGAAGCGGAAATCTTTCACTTGACCCCATGCGCCCTTCATCCCGGGTGTTCCCGAGAATCCTTACCGTGGCCGCAGGCCACCCGATCAGAGAAAAATCACGTTTGAGAAATTTTTCTGGCATTAAATGCGTATGTAACCCCCTGTTTTAAATAAGATATCTGAGACATAAATAATTCCCAATTTCACTTTCACAATCTATCAGCTCATATTTTCGGTGAAACGTAAATCTTTGTTAATTTTAAATCATATTGTGCGGCAAATTCATCTTTAGTCTGGAAAAACATCTTAATTCCGGTTCTTAGTGAGATGCTGTTGACGTAATCCTACAATAATCTGTTTCCTCTCAAATGAAAGAGCCAAATTCAATGTTCATCAAGCTTTTCAGGATTCGAATTTCAATAGCAAGTTTTTCAGAAGATATGCCACGATGGTAATGAGTGACTTCTTATTTAATTAAGAATAAAATCGAAAAAAAGTAAATTGTCGCCAAATCCATCTTGAGTTGTTTTCTTGCAGCATGAACATCTTGTACCATGAAACATGTTGACCTGTTTTCAAGTCGTATGCACAAACAAGAAAATACATTCTTATACTTTCGCGGAAAAAATAAAAGAGGACCCAAAACAGTGACTTTTATAAGTTGTAGAAAACAAGACGACGTACGCTCGTCGCCATGTTTGAAATGTAGTACGCAGGTGGGAAGACAATCCCCATCCGCCGGATCCTATGCGGGTTCGGTTTCCTCCTCCGTCCGTAATTTCGGAATCCTGCGTCCCACGTCAATATTTTTCCACGAAATGGAGGCTAAGGAACATGGGCAAATGGATTCGGATCTTCCGCTTTCTTCAACTCTCCGACCCCACCCCCTACTCCCTGAGCGGGATGAAAATAAATTTAAAAAAGGAGACAGGATGTTTATTTTTTCCCCACCCTCGAGGGTCAATATTTGCACAGTGACTTTTATTTTGTCCGGGTTGATATATTTTTTCTCACTCTCCATCCCCTCTGTTCCTGAGGAGAAAGAGGATGTACTCTTGTAAGATTTTTTAACCAAAATCCACCCCGTGCAATTTCTCCTTCACACTAAATCCCCCTCTCCACCCCTTAACCTTCCCGTAACCAGTTTCCCTTCCAACCCCACCTTCGGAATTCCACCCCATTTTTATGATTCTCCTCCTCCCCCCATCCCACTCCCCTATGCCATCTCGTCATTTGATTATTTACCAAACTTCCAGAGATTTCGCAAATTTTGAAATGGCTGAGAGGGAGAGAATTCTTTTTTTTCCTGTTTTTAACGGGTCCCGAAACGGTGAATGTGTTTATCTTGAAGATCTTTTGTGCGTGAGATTTCGAAATTTAATGAGGAAAACACTTTTCCAGGACTGAATCGCGACGAGAACTCGAGTCGTCGCTAAGTTCCTTTTCAGGATAGTTTTGGAATGAGTGAGCAGCGTCGTTTTCGCCGTTAAAATGCGAAAAATATGCTTGTCTATACGTTGGATAAATGGTGCTTGTCGAGCAAAATGAACGGCTTAACGTCAAAAGGAAGTAGGAAGTAGCTGACTTGTCACTTTAAGTTTCGAATGCAAAACATACATTTACTTTAGAGATAATGGATGGCCAATCATGGTCTCCTGGGGCATATAAAACACATAAATTAACACTTAAATAAATGAATAACGATGCAAGATAGCATAAATTGTTATGCCATCATCATTTTATCTCGCTCATGCCTCCTCAAACAACATAGAAAATGGCATAAGAGACCCTGAAATGGAATTCTCTAGTAGGTAACGTTATTAAGGCTTATGTCTCTGACTTAAATTTCCATTCGTTAAAATCTATTTCAGATTACCATACCTAAGGTTAAAATAATTTTTAAAACATACGTTAGTTCAAATTATTGCTTTCACAAATTGTTTTAAGCAGATGACTACGCCAAAATGATCCACTAAAAGCAGAATACTGCCTTTATATGAAGACGGACAGATTACTGTAGGCCTATAAAAATTTTCATTAATTATGTCGACCTTATTAGAAACCCATTTTTTAAACAATTTAAAATTACAGTTTTTATTCACGGTATACACTATTTTAAACAAATGGCTCCTAGCAAAAAATTCATATTCGATCGTTCGTATTCTATGGAACAGCCTTTCCATACCTTTCCCAGCAGCGAACAGCTACCAGAATGCACCATCGATTACAATTAGGTGTTAGATGAGGGACCGACAGGCACAAGCCAGCAAAGCACCGTCTTAATCTCAGTCACTCATTCGAGGTCCATCAATGAATCTTCGAAGGCAGCCTGAGGCGAAGAATGAAGGAGTGCGAGGGGAGTTGTTATCTCACGTATAAACGGGAAATCGGCAATTACTGGGGAATTCGGGCGATAGGAAGGGTACACTAGGCAATTATATGCCACATCACAGTTTGAGGTCAAATTTACGGAGTGTATTAATGCCGGTAATCCACAGTGACGCTAAACGAATGGCTAACAATGCGTAATAGTACGCGTTAAAGCGCTATATATCAGTCTATCCCTATAAGTGGCAACTGAAAACAGCGACAGTTAGACAATAGAGAAGAGGCATTTTCCGCAGGAAATTCCTCGTTGACAGGATCAATTTAATTTTCAGCGGCTCTCTCATCGATAACGATATAGTACATGCACATGTTTCATTAAAGGATGCCAGCGTGATAATGTTTATAAAGGCATACAAGGAGAAAGTATCAATGAAATAACATTTGTGTCTTAACTAACTGTCCACTGAGTTTATGCATAATAATTTCGGGGAAATAAAGCTTCCATATATTGTTAGTAACTCATTGTCTCTCAGTAAACTTGATATTTTTGCAGTCCACTGGCTTTTGCTCGTCTTAGCTGTTAAGGTTTCAATAAAGTATTAGTTTGATACAGGAATAGGAAGCCTGCAAATAGATTCATAAGAATTTAAAAAAACACTATCGATCAATAAATGCTAAGAGCATGGCCTTGCTTGCTATTGAATCCGTAAATCGGCCAACCTCCATTCTTGAGCTATTAACCTGAATTTACGTGAGCTAATTCGGTTCCAACTATTAGCCCTGAAAGCTCGACACTGGCGCAACCTCATTTTTCAAACTTGCCCAGGTTTCCGTTTCCACCCACTTCAAACAGGGTGCAGGTTGTCGCTCAGTCGTCCCTGGCCGTGCCTCCACAAACCTTCCCCCGCGCTTTGTCTAATCTCTCATGGCGACGTTCGAGGGGGAGGAATAGGATGCGTGGGGGATGACCGGCACTGAATTTGGCCGCGAGGCCTGCCAAACAAAAGCGAATCGGTTCGACGCGCTTTGTCCCGAGCGTTGTCCGAACTGTCGGAGCAGCATGCCATTCATTCCGCGTGAACAGAGTGCGAAGGCGACCTACGATCGAAGGAAGGTGCATTTTGACGCAACGCATTTGGGAGATACGAGTCGTAGACAGGACGAGTATACTCGGGGCGGGACAACTAACCCTCGCGGAATCCTAATGCACAAGACACGCTCCGAAATCCGACGCGGATGTGGGTAAGACCGGCTACAATGGAGGAATGGTATGGGTGGATTTTGCAGGGTTAGTCATGTAAGCACGAGATAAGCGAGGCCATGTGGAAATAGAAAAACCAGCCCAGCCCGTAGTTATAAATCTCCCCGACAATAATTTTGACCAGCTGTTATTGAGGAGCAGAATATTCATTTAAAATGAGGGAAACTATTCAGGAAGAATATTGTTGCAACTGCGAGTTAAAAACTGAAGCTTAATTTACGATATGTTGGGGCGTTCGAGGAAAAAGCAATATAAGTCAATTCTAGCAACGGTCTAGTGATCCAAAACGCTTTGGAAATAACTATGAGTACTCAGGCAATAAAAGATGTTAGGGAAAAGGTTTAATTCACTGAGCTTGAATGTTTCACGCAATAGCCATTCTCAAATAGAAGTGAAGATACAAAACTAAAATGAAGGGTAATGGCTCACTACAGAAACGAGTTTTGAGTTTCTGCTTTTCAATGCGTTATTTTATGCTTCTTATTTAGGTATACTTGTAGTTTAAAGTCAGGATAAATTCAGCAAACAGTCCTAGGAGCATTAGTAAAATATTCTCGAGTCAGGCACAACATTCTCGAAAGAAAATTAAGGTTTTTAAAATGCAATTCTTTTGGTCTAGGATTACGGGATTCCATTCTATACGTTCCCCGAAAGGAAAATTGTTATCTCTGAACTGAATATTTCATTTGCAGCACCAAATTAACGTTTTTTTGCTATTTACCAAGTATGACCCAGAAAAATCTGCGACAGCGCTAGTTTCACGAACGCCACATCAGGAGTCTTTCATTGTCACAATCGATTTTACTTAATCAACTTTCTTCCGCAACTAACTTATTGCCTGCTTTTAGGCTAAAGTGTGCTGAAAGCATTGGATAGGATTTATTCAGTTCACTCCTCCTCAATCACCTACAAAAAGTCACAGTCACATGTGGTGAATTTCCAAGGCTTTTTCAATCGAACATAAAGCTTATATAGCAAAATCGCAACCTGAAATTGGCAAACTATCTTTCGTTAAAACCGTACGTGTAACAACGTCATTGCAAAGCATCCATTCAACTCGAACGAAATGATAGCTTAACCTAAGATCTGACGATTTTTCAAAAATGATCCTCATTTGCGATGCATAGATGAAATCGAGATGCGAGCCTACAAAAAATCTTTCCAGGGGACAAAATTGTGTAATGAATGCGCAAAGTCCGGGGATGGCTTCCCAAAGTTATTTATCGCAAAAAGAGTATTTTTACTGCTCTCTGCTTATTTTTAAAGGACTCACTACTCCCAATATGTATTATTTGTTACCATTTGTTGTTGAATCTTTTTCCGAGATCAGCCCAATTCCTCTCGAACAACAATTATTCTGCTAACCACACGTGTCATGGGTATTCCTTACTCCTCAGTGTACGACAACGAAGGTGATTTTTTTTCACAATGATTGGGTATTAATTAAGGAAGGCAACCGACAAATGAGGTAAATGGCGCTATTGAGAGGTGAATAAGGTTGGAAAGGAGAGTATTGTTTATGGAATAACAAAAGCCTAAGATGATCCTAGCGTCGGCATTGGTCAACACTAAACGAAATTTACGAGGTACTATTAGTGTTAGATCCTATTCAAAGGATAACTTCACTTAAAAGGTCGAAGGAGAGAACTATGAAGAGCCTCCACAGATATATCTTCTCCACCTCTCATATTTAACGCGGGCATTCGGGATGCAAAGCCACCATACCAACCCAAGCCCCTTATTTCACTAAAACTTTCTATGAATGCATTTATTTTTCAATCACTTATTCAAAGAAATAAACTCAGTTATGTTTTTTCCACATTTTGCTCGTGGCATTACTTCCTTATCGTCTTATGAAATGCATTTACTCTTGAAGTGAAGATCAAAAAGGTAAAATATGAGCCCCTTGGATGAACATCGTTATTGTTTTCATCTCCATGTTCGAAACGGCATTATGCACGAGAGGCATGATTCTCACTCACAATATCTTCCCCCTTCTAACTACCTCTCCTGTACTTCGATCGAAATATGCAGCCCTTAAATAAAATTGATTTAAAAAAATGATCAATGCCTGTCTTTATCAATTTTAGGCAGTTCATTAAGTTCTTTACACCCTCCAAAGAATTCGCATAAAATAATCAACTCTTTCGCAACATCTTATGAGACACCAGGCGATATTCTACGATCTTCAAAGAAAAGAGTATAGTTGAAAGACAATATATTTACAATGGAGTGTAATTGCAAAGCGAAAAAATCCTGCCAGCATGAGATGCTAATTCAAAGATAAAATAATATGTACACCAATGAAATTAAGCAATATAATTTCCCCAGTTTCAAACATATAAATGATTTCAAGGGCTTAATGTATGCTGATATATTTTGGTAAACAAAGAAAAGGGAAGCAAATTTCAGATGTCATAATGAATGGATAAAGTATGCATTAAGCTTTAACAGGGTTGCTACAGACCATAAATCATGAAATTCCAGTACTTTACCAGATTTTACATGCCAAAATTATCATATTTCCAGGTTAAAATGTCCATTCTATCGTAAGCGGGTATTTTAAATAATGTGCAAGAATAAGAGAAAAGCACATAACGCATCCATACCATATATAGTGATAACAATAAGCATTATTGCGAAATACATGAAAAACAGGTTGGTTTAAAATCTTATATAAAACATAAATCCAGATGTAATTAATGGGTTATGACCACTAGCGCTACACTTCGGCCCCCTGCATACCTACCAATGGCAGAAGTGACGACAATTCAAGGAGAGAATATTTCCGCATGTTCTTTTTTGCCGAAACATGAAGGCGAGATAAAAAAGATATCCTTCAGTAAAAGCATCTCCTCTTCCTTTACGCACATGTTATAAAAATAATCGTATTTATGGTTTTATAATGACTACATAAACTCATGAAAAACGTTGTTTTAAACATAACTCGTTAAAGTTGATCTTTCTTAAGGGAATTTCATGTAATTTTTATGAACAAAATGAACAGTTGATAAGTGAGGATTATACAGACATGCGTCATTTATGATGTCCATCGACATTAAGTAATTGATAGTATTTCAAGGGAACAACTTCCAATCGTATCGACCACTGGCGCGTTCTTGGACTTATGTGGAACAGGAGGATTTTTCCTAATGCTGATTCATGTATTTTACTTCACATAGCTCCCTTTTTGAGGGCCGTTAATTGAACTAATGTTTACTTTCGTACAGTACTTGAAAATTTCTTAAATTACAGAGGCCGCAAATATAGTATCGTAAAAAAATTGTTTTCGGCCGCGTTCATACTTCAGAAATATATACAAAACCTTTTTCTGCTAGGGTACAGAATAAGTATGTTTCTGAACCATGTGGTAGAAAGAAGTGATTATTTTATCATTTCAGCAGTTTTTTATACTCACATTTTCTACTTCAAGGATGGTAGCTTTTTTAGTAGGTAGTTTGTTGAATAAAAAAAGAATAACAAAAGTGTTATTCAAATAATTTCAAAGAGCCACAAGAGTATTAAAAATATTCGAGTTAATGTATGCACAAAATCTTCGACACTATAGGGAGTAACGTACAATGAATAGATAAAATACTTGCAATTAAATTCAACCTCGAGGGTTAAATTCAATATCAATTAAGATTCCATGTATCCACATTACAATGAAACTTTATAATACTCAATTCTATGCAATGCAATCCCAAATTCTATTTCGACATTCATATCAGGATGAGGGCACACTCGGGGCTACGCATAAGGGTGGCTACCAGGTGACGTATGAGGTAGGTCAGCCTCCAGGTGAGTTGTGAAATAATCATCCATACTCATCACACAAGGAGGCATGGGGAATAAGCAGAAAAAAGGGCAGCGGCCCTTCCTCACAAGAGTGAATGTGGACACCATCATGGTCAGTAGAGCAACACTCACTAGGACAACAGAATAAATTAGGAGAACCGCTCTTAGAATTTCAGGCAAATTAATAGTAGCTGTTTAAAAAATCCAATCTGATTCGGCATATTTTAAGATACAAAGTTCAAATGAAGAGAACCAGAAGCAGAGTAAGACCTCGGCTGATATGCATGGAGCAAATAATGAATGTTGAGGAAACAAAGAAATATGTAGTGGTGAAGAGGCTAGCTGATAGAAACATAGTGTGGAAAACAGTGTCAAACCAATCATAGGGTTGATGACCAGCTCATGATGATGACAAAGGCACGATTTCGATTTCAAGGGAAGTAGGTCAGTTCATACAAGAGCTTTCAGAATAGACATTTCACAAAGAATGAAACATATTCTTACGCATGAACTAAAGCAACTTTAGTCCTACAACCTCTATTCGTTTTAACTTTTTCTGGATGCAACCAATTCCCTTCCATTTTACTCATTACCCTGTATTTCCTGCATACCTTGGCCTCTCAATGAAAAAGTTTCTTCAATAGGTGAAATAAGGCATTTGAGGGTAAAATCATGTTTCCTCAGATATTCGAGTCATAATACTCCCCATAAAAGGGAAATGAGAGCACTCAATGGAGCAGAGTTTCTGTTGCTCATTCCTTTTAATTTTATGGACTCTAGATGGAGGCTATTATGACTTGGGAGTGGCTAGCAAGGAATTACTACATACAATATCTGAGGAGAAACAAATATTCCATCACCCTTAGCATGAGTGTACAAAATATGGCCTATAATTTAATTTAAGGTGCATATAATTAATTGATAAAGAAAAAATAAGAGCTCCACTACCTCATTCAGGCAATGTAATAAAAGCAATAAATCAAAACAAAAACACAGTGTCTGAAATTGTACTGCTCACTTATTGAAAACAAACATATTGGACTTGGGAAAGCAGATTTCTACGTAAGATCTCATTTTCCCCGACGTTTTCCAGGTTTACCAGAGCCATTTTTCAATTTCCCTTACTTTTAGCAAGGTATGTAGCAACCCTGTTAAAGTATGTCGCGTATCAAACAAGAAGTGTAAGGAAATGGTTAGATATAATTTCCCAGTCCCGTTAATGTTATCTATGACCTGTTAATACAAAAAAGTTAAAATAAAATTGCCAACATAAACCTTTAACTTGCCTATAAGTTGAAAAAAAAAATTAAAAATCCTTATTCACCTTAAAGAACACGGGAAACTTGTGGTGGTCATGTTTCCATAAAAAAGAATCAGAAGTATTTATTTCAAATTACTTTATTTCATGTGTTTCAAAGTACTAAACTAACAATAATTGATCAAATAGCCAATCGAAAAGAAAACCTATGTACCAATATTCTTCAGCCTAAAAGTTTTTGAGCCATGACTCAGTGCCTCAGTCTTTCAACATGAGAAGGAATATTGTATAACAATACGGAGTGGACGTTCCTGAAACGTCTACAACAATCCTATGCTAAGTTACTTCAAAATTAACAACAAGTAGTATGTATTTATAAAATGTAATAAAAAATAACACCGGGAAGTCCTTAAATCAAACAAAGATACCGATTTTATATCAATTCTGTCCATCTCCAGTAACCACCGCACCATTACTTCTCAATTTGTGATACGAATTTCCCCGATGAGTATTCCAATGAAATTATATCTCCTCAGAAATTGTTTCAAACACACTCGAAGTAATTCATTTCCCAATAGAAATGAAAACAACTTGAATCATGATTTCTTTTCGCTATGAAGGTGATGACAATTTCTTATTGTTACCATTAATAATTTAATTAAACAGATTGCATTTCAACACATTACTAAAATTTTGCATGATACTTTACCTTTACTTATTTTCAACATGCATAAATACCACAAAGTACAGCTTTAATCATTTGAACGTGTTGTTGGGAATACCAAATGAACACCTAAAAAATGAAATAAACTAAAAACACGATATATTTTCCTGACTTAACAGGTGGAGCTATTTTATATTGAATAATAAAATGGTAATTTTACACAGAAGTAGTTTAATTTCACGAAGTGCTTAGTCTTTTACTTGATTTTAAACTAAGTACTTTAATGAATGGAGCACATTTTGAAATAGTTTTCAAAGACTGGGAACACGGATAGGCATCGTTGAATAGCACTAGTAACTTGAGCGGCTGTCACTTCATCCTCGACGGATGAGAATTTACGGTATCTGCACTTAATGTCGAGTTTGAAAATTGTGCACGTTATGAAATTATCTTCACTTATAGTCAACATATTACGGTTTTTGCAATTGTTTCCGTTCAAATCACATTCTTCGCCTAATACTTCAAATCGTCTGATACAGAGCGTCGTCCAAGGGTCGATTTAGGGAGGAAATGGTCCTTATATTTATTGGCACAAGTGGTCAACTCGCAGAAACAGCTGTGAGTGTTTAAACGAGAGGGGGCGAGGGGAAAGGAGGAGAGAATTATGGACGCGAGTTTCACTCCCCCATCACTCTCGCTGTCCGTTCGTTGCGTGCGGTTAACATCCGTTTGGTCAAGCCGTTCGGGTGAGCGAGCACTTTCCTTCCTTCCCTTAAACCAAGCATGCAGACCTCCGCCATGAACATCCTCCTCCTCTGACCCCTCTTCGATGACCTCCAACACCCGTCCTTTCTATGCATCGGAATACCCCCGCGCACATATGCCGTCGTTGCATTCATTCCCCCTTCACTCCATCATCTCCGATTTTCGTCCATTGTCGAGCCTCCATTACTTACACGCCATTCGACCCCCTTCCCTCCAGGCCAAAACCAACGTTGCCTATGTCACCATCACGGACGTCCTCGGGCAATCCAATTAGCCTTATCTCTCCGTTTTCGAAATCCCATCCACGGCGCAATACATCGACCGAGGAGGCGTTCGACCATTCCATTTCAGGTTGACGTCGATTATTACTTCGAATGATCCTGAAGCAAGTTGGGAAAAAAACGATTCATGGCTATGTCTATCTATCTATTGGGGTGATACTCGCCGCGTGATTGACTTTATGGTCCGTGATAGCGTAGATCTTAAGAAAAAGGTCCGTAAATTGCCATACGGCAGTAGCCAAATGGCAATAACGCCATAAAAAAGCGACTGGAAAACGCCCTTCTACGCGGGAATGGTATTTTTTTAATTGCAATAAGTCAATCGTGAAAACAAATCAACAAAATACTATAATTTCGCGACAAAAGCAGAGATATGTAACGCACTGCTAAAAATTCCACATCTATTCCGTATTTGTTCTCATCTAATTAATAAATGTTTCATGGAAGCTTAAATGCACATTTATGCGCTAAGGTAAAGTCTAATTTATGTGTTTATTAAAAGTGGAAAACATAACCTTTAACCACATTACATACACTTTTATACATAGTAACAATGAACCCAGAAATCACCTATTCTAATTCCAGTTCTGTAGTGATACCTAGAAGAATTTCTTCTTTGTGCGTACATTAGATATTCCTCTTTATACCTTCACCAATCGCCAACTTTTCATTCCTAATACACTTACCGACGCAGCAGAAACATCTATTTTCCTCCCATTTTTACGGATACCAGGCTCTTTAAAAGGTATTCTGATTGAAATTAGCCAATTAGAAGAATCTCTGCCATTGACAAAATATTTGTTCCATGACCTCTACTAATTAGTGCATGGAACGTTATTAAAACAGCACCCCCTCTTTCAGATCATGATTATGCGAATAGCAATTCCACTCTTTAGAATACTAAGCCAAAACGTGTCCACACAAATAGTACCAAGTTTTTGGCAGGGATGACGGCAAAATCATACAACTTCGTTCAATGTGAGTCAGTAATGAGTAGCTTTAGATCTAAATCTGGAGATCACAAATTGATCTCTTAAGTAAAAAACTATAGGTGTACCATCGACATGATTTCAGTAGACAAAAAGTTTAAAAAATTTAAAAATTACATCTATAACAAATCCACCAATATAAAATGACTGGCTACTTGGGATAAGAATGATAAACGAATTTCTCTGCTATTATTAAAGTTTTATAATTGGATAGTTTTTAGCCGCAGTAATCACACCCCCTACCTAATATAATGGCATTTTTTACTTTCAGGCATAAAAATCTATAACACTAATTTTGAAAGGATAGCAAAGTATACGTGCCGAATATTTTCCGCGATAACAGCTGATTATTTCTCTCTTCTTCTTCAAGGCTAGAGAGATCTTTAAGGCCTTTTTATCCTTTCACCAACTGACCCTCTTTCTATCTGCAAATTAGGCAAAGCAAACCATTCTACCTACATTCATCATGGACCTCGGATGAATAATGAACCCTGAGAATCCCACTTTCCTTATTTGCTAGCAAATTCCCGGTCCAACACGTGGCGGATTAGAATAACAAAGGAAAATAATAGAGGAAGTATCTCTTTTGACCTTGTATTGAAAACCGAAAAACACTGCGTGGAGAGATGAGAATTGCAATACGTTAAGATTCCGGAGGTAAATGCTAATTCTAAGGACATCCCTTGTTCGAATGCCATCTTTGGTCCCCATTTCCCTTTATTTTCGGAGGAAAAACATTTTATCTACTATCTTGCTGAAGCGCAAAAGCCTGTAACGATGAGAAAAGCTCACCTCTACCAGTCGGTTTAACAAGGGGGAATTGATGCGCAAGAGCAGGTTCTTACGTACAACTTACAAATCTTGATCCACTTCATAGTTCCCAAGATTCCCTACCTTTTTCCCGAATCGTTTTTCCCGATCACCTTTTTCCCGGATGGTTTTTCCGAATTCCCTTTTCCCGAATTACCTATTTTCCCGAACTAATTCTTTACCGAACGGCTTTTTTTCCGGATTGGCTTTTGTTTGTTCCGAATGCGTTGCTATGAGACTATACTTTGTTTACTATGATTAAAATGGCCGAGGTTCCGGTAATAATTGGCGAAACAAAGATGGCATTCGACGGATTTGTATATCAAAGATTGAATGTAAAGGTACCGCGTATTGGCATTGCAAGAAACTTAGCTTGAAAGAGTGTAGATGTCAGAAATATTGTCACCGAATACGAAGAATATAAAAGCGAGAGAAACGTATTTGAGTTTCTCTGCGTAGTCGCGCAAAATATTTCGTTTTTGAAAATAAATTTGTATTTTTTTAATATATATTATGTTGCATGGAAATATAAATAAAAATTGGTTCGGAAAAGAGAGATTCGTGGGAAAGGTCTTCGAGAAACAGTAATTCGGGAAAAGAGACACGCCATGATTCGGGAAAGAAGAAATTCGGGGAAAAAGGTCTTATGCGAATACTTACAGAACAAAACTTGGAATTTTTATTTCAAAATATTCGGTGCATACGCATCGCTGCCACAGTTTCACCGTTCCATTATAATCTTTCTACACTAATGTTAGTTAATATGGATGTCATTTCTATTTTACCACGTTAGGGCATCTGTACGATATTCTTTCCGTAGCCCCTCTTTTCTCTTATTATTTATTTTTTAGAGAGTATCGTATTCTAAGGTATGGTCTTAAGCCCCAGTCTTTTTAAGGATACTCTTGCCTATTTCATCCAATGAAATTTTAAAGCCGAGATGTTGGTGCTGTGATTCACGATTTGAAATTTTGATCCAGGGTTAAAAATTTCACCCGCAAACAGCTGGTATGTTTACCATAGTATTGGGGAAGCAGTTTTTCTCTTACACACCTCCAATGGCTTGTGATTGCTATTCCAAGAAATACTGCACTATAGTTCCAACGGAGATTACACGAGCGGAAACAGAATTTGACGGCAAATAGGCATTGCTAATCCGTTACAGCGGACTGTTGCAGGTGATTAAACTACCCAGTTTTCCGAACGGAGTGAAAATATGTCACAGCAATCATGGCTTCCAGTTTACCTGTCTAATTAATAGACACACAAATCAACTAATGTCAGATTACAACCGCAATCAACGACAATTACAGTGTTGATACGTTTGAAGCCAAGAGTTGATTGCTGGATATTATGTCAAAATGAAAGAGCTAACTATTTTAAATGAGGCTGCAAATATAAACATCAACGTAACGATTTTTATGGCCAGTGAATTTTAGCCAAGCAATTAAAATTTCGTCATCACAAGGCGTAAACTTTTTTATTTGTAATGGAAGTTAGTGAGTCTTCAGTATTTAAAAGAATTGTGCCCATCCCATCCGTAAGCGTATGCTATGCTCTGTTTTTTTCAAATTACACTAACTTGCAATCGAATTTGAAAATAATCATTCATGATCAGATCTAATGTGTTTAACTCCCCATTTTCTTTCAATGTGAATATATAAGCTGTCGCATCATGAGAAAATGTAGTAGAGCCTTTGAGAGTTGTTTTTTTTTATGTGCATCAGGATAAATGAATGTACTTTTTTCCCATACTCGTAAGATATTTTCAATGGTTTTTAGATAATTTACCAATTCCTTAAGTAAAAAATAAAACTTTCCATGCGAAGAAAATGCGCAGGACCTTATATCGAGTTACAGATTTAAAAAAAACAGCGTCTTATGAGGTAGGTACGTGTCTAGAACCACTCGATGGATTCAGAAGAATTGGCCTCAGATATTGGTCAATTAGCATGTGATTCATAAAAAGTGTACCGAATAAAGATCCTATCTACATCTTAATATTAACTTGCGAGCCACTATAGGAGTGGATGGCGTTGGGTGACATGGCAACGGCATTGAAAAGGAAAGGGAAAATAAATGGGAAGAAATAGAGGAGAAATTGCATGTCAACGAAATGTCTTGGTGTATCACTGTTTTTATTGTCACTACTGGTGCGTGGAAAGAAGGAATTTTTGCATCTATCAGTTCGGGAGTTTTTGTCTAGTTTTTCAGTTAAGGATATATAGTGCGGGATACAAAAAATAGCATCCGTATGATACTGAAACTCGCCTTATCTAAATTTTTCAAGCTTAGAGTGTAGCCTCCGAGTCTCTAGCGACTCCCAACGCAACCCATCTATCAGTTGTGTTAAACTCTATGTTCGTTCGTAAAATTTTTAACTACGCGTGCGGATTTCCTCTGTATTTTGTTCAGGTCGCGAATTAAATCTTTCTATCCAGGGTCCCAATACCAGCATTGACAACAGAGAATGACCCACACTATATAGAACTACTGTGACTCATTTGAGCACTTGATTTGGCGTTGTTTACAAAAAAACCACGTACTGAAAACTTTCCAACCGTTTCACTCCCGGCTGCATTATTACGTGGGATATCACCACCACCGTTCAAATTGCGAAATGGAAATATAATAATTAATTAATAATTATATCCAAATTAAGAGTTGACAAACATCTATGCTCTTTTTCTCGACTCTTCAGAGTGCAGTAGACGATGGAGGATGTTACTGCACAGTGATTATTGCTTATTTTAAAAATTCAGCGAGACGAAATGATTTATTCGTTCATACATATAATTGTAAATTAGCGTTTAAAAAAATTGTAATTTTATTACAATGAATTTCAAAAGATAATTTTGTCCACTTATGATGCGAACACATAAAATTGCAATCAAGTAATTTTCTAACAATGAAAAGAAAAGCATGATGTATTTATGCCTACCTCTGTTATCTACAACCTTTGCAGTAATTGGTGATCCCAAAAAATGTTTCCTTGGTACTTTTATTCCACTAAATTGAATACACTATACCTAATTAGTATTAAATCTTTGTCTTGGTGGAATATAAGATTGTCATCATTTCTCTAAGAGGCCCGTCTGAAACATTGGAAGGGAATGACGCCTTTGACTTGATAAGACCATGAATCTTAGATCCCGAAACAGCACACAACCCCACCCATCTCCCAAATATTCCTCCCCATGACTTCCGGTTCCCCAAGCGGCCTTCATTTGAGTGGGAGATATATAGGATATACCCCCTGAAGACTCCTGCTGGGCATCTCGGCCCCTGAGGGAGAAAATCATCCTCTTTCCCTCATCACCGCTGCCGCCGTCTACTCCGTGTTTACAAAGGACGGAAATTTCGAGCCATCAGGCCGAAGCCCATGCCAATCTGCTCGCCGTGCGTTCTTATTTCCACCCTCTGCCTCCCACGCCTTCCTCCTCATAGCTACTACGTCAGAGAGCTCTCTGAGCGATTCAGTCGGTGTGTGTGCGTGTGGGCGAAATACGAAAGGGGAGTTCTGAGCGGTGTGGTTGTGGGTGGGGGGAAGGAAACTCGGGAAGGCATATCGAGATTGCACTTTGTGCCGCAGCAAAACCTTTAGCCCGGAGCGGGATAACTTCCGACCCTTTCTGCCACTCCGCTGCTTGGTCCACTTCGCAATTTCTAAGGTTTCCCTGCCTCCTGACTCCAATATCTATCTCTCTATTCCCCTCCATCAACCTTTCCAGCTTCTATGCACTCCTTTCGCCCAATAACGTCCTCCGTGCTCTCCAGCTTTCCACCTTTTTCCGGCGAATCACGGACGCTTCTCCCGCTAAAACACAACCTCCCCACCGATCAACAATCTACCCCGGGATGCGACCAACGTTTGGAAGCCAAAAAGGGCAGGGCAAGAAAATTGCAGCAACGGAGATATTATTCTCATTCAAGAAGTTTTCGCGTAATTGCTGGTAAACGGACTCATGGCGAGCAGAGCAGCATATTTTTAATTCAACATTAACACCAAGCATTGCACATGTGCATAAACGTCCGAAAAGGACCCTGAGCAGTTCCGGTTACCGACCAGAAATGCAAAACACAGAGCTTGCGGGAAATTTACTCATAAAATTTCTCGAATCCAGGATAAGTCGTATAATAATTATTAACCCAACAAATTGAAAACATCAGATGATGAACGCAAGGCTGATATCTAATAGCTCATAAGATGTTGGTCTCTGCCTATTAAAATTCCATCACAAATATACTGATCTTAGATTGTTAAATTACTATACATCTCTTGAGATGCACACATTTTGAGACACCTCTTCATATTCAAAATTGTTGAGCAAATGTAAGATAAACATCTATATATTTTCAACTACTTTTTTCGATGATTAGCAAAGTGATTATGATTCGCGATTATGATTATACGAAATTGAATAAAACATGTGCACTCAAAGCCATGAGGAAAAAAGATACGTTCTTAATAGTCCCAAACGGAACATATTCCTCATAAGCAGCACTTTTCTGAATCATTGCTCCGCCCCAATATAAAAAAATAAAACTTTAATGCCCAAAGTATACAAAGAAAATAAATAAAAATACGAGAATTATTATTATAATGAAACTATACCAACCGTTTTCTATAGAATAAAAAAATTAAAAGACGTTTAGTTATCGTGGCCACAGTCAGAGAAAATGATACGCTTCCACAGATGTTTTCCTCCTTGCTATTATCTTGCATTTCCGCACACCTGCTCCCTTGTTTCCGAGAAAAATAATGCTGATTGTCTCGGGGTTTTTCATCGATCACATCCCTTGGTCACTTCCATTCTTCCACACCATTGACTCTCTAGTCTATAACCTGTTTCGTTATCCAACTATCATCCAATTTCCCGCGAAGACCAAGCAAACGAAGCACGATCATCTCATACTTGCCTATTTAGGAAAATCTAATCCATATGACACAATCATTCCACATCATGCATCTTCTATTTTTTCCACAAACACCACTCAGGTACTAGATAACAAATACACGGAGTTGACATCTATGCTTACTATTTCATGACCGAATATTTTGCCTTCCATACAATAAGATGCGGAAAGGTAGCTACTCCCTTCAGGATCGTAATTATTTCCTAGTGAACATTTATCCATACACTTCAACTGCTACCAAAAATATGTTCACAAAAGTTGAACTACCAACAGGGAAGTAACAACGATTTTGTTTACACGACATATTAATCAAACTATCTATCGATCGTGTTACAAACAAACTATCGATCGTATTTTTCAAACATTCAGTCATGATATACAGTCAAACACTTGTTCAATTAATTCATTATTAACTCACATGACTACTTTCGTTGTAGCACCATACAGAGCATGAGAACATTTTTCGTGATTGTAATAACATATATTGCCTGAAAGTCTAAGATACATCATTTTTCATAGGCAGTGTAGCCTATTTCTAGAATCTCAAAAGTAAGTTTCTTTAATATGCAGAATTTCACGCTAAAATGCAACTTCAATAGGCTTTTCATGCTCAAAGGATTTCTTCATGAACTGTGTCGTTATTTATGTCCATTAGCTCTTAAACCACGACAATAATCTTGAATAATCACCTGGTATTCATTGCAAATAAATTCACACTTGAGGACGAAGGAATCCTAAATATCGATTTTGTGGGATAGGATATCTAATTAACGCACGTATTATTTCAGTGTTTTCTTGGTTGAATTATTTATCATACCATTTAGCACAGAGAGGAAATACGAAAAATGTATTGAAAAAGGAAGGAGATCATGGGTAAGATGTTCTTTGGTAGATTAACACAACCTTCTCTCTGTTACAATAATAGTAGTATTACTTAATTTTAACTTGTTTCGATGGTTAAGGTCATTTTGCAGTAATTACTTGACCCATAGAGATAGGGGTAAGAGCACACTGACGAATTGTGGTTCAGCTCTTTGAATTCGAGCGGAGCCCAACGATATTTTACTTCCATGTTCGAGCTGGAACCAATGTTCCCATAATGGCAGGCCGTTGTCTTCGATTACAGTTGTGTTTGGATAGGGTGAAGAGAAGAAATATTCATGTCTAACAGTTATAAAATATCATTTTTTTTATTAACTTTTGCCGATCCAACAGATCTCTAAAGGACGTCAGCCGAGTCAATTTGAAACTCAATTGAACCTGATGACGGGGTCCAAATAAAATCGAAGATAATTATAGAATTTAGCGTTGAACCGAAACAGTAGTAAACTGGATACGCGACTTTCTGAGTGATCGTAAGCAAAAGGTAGTTCTTGACGGAATTAGCTCTGATGTAGTTAAAGTGACATCAGGTGTCCAGCAAGGAAGCGTGATCGGACCCCTTTTGTTCATTATATACATAAATGATCTATGCTCTCGAATTAGCAGTAAAATACGTCTATTTGCCGACGACGCTGTCATCTATCGTGAAATTAGTGATCACTCTGACTTTGAAAATCTATCATCGGATTTAAACAACGTTCATGTGTGGAGCCAAGAGTGGGGACTCGAACTTAATCTGAGCAAATGCACGGCGGTACATTTCTTGCGGAGGTCGTCCAACTATTCCCATGTATATGCTGTGGATGGTGTTAACATAAAGGCGACAGATGAAATGAAGTATCTAGGAGTTACGATAACTTCGGGCCTATCGTGGGGAGCACATATAAGAAATATTTGTGGCAGAGCTCTGAAGAAGCTAGGATTCGTCAAGCGTATTGTGGGAAGATTTTCGGATGAAAAAGTAAAAGAGAGGTGCTATTTCGCACTCGGCCGGCCACACCTTGAATATGCAGCGAGCATATGGGATCCGGTGCAGAAAGATTTAGACAGGGAACTTTATAAAATACAAAGGAAAGCTGCGCGATTCGTCAAAAACAGCTACGGGCGTACAGACAGCGTTACACAGATGTTAAACGAATTAGGCTGGGAGCCGCTAGAGACTCGGAGGCTGAGCGCTAGGCTTAGATTGCTTGAAAAATTGAGAATAGATATCTTTCAGAGCGATACGGAGAACATCATATTAGAACCCCATTATATTTCCAGGTCCGACAGAAACGATAAATTAAGAGAGATATTTTGCCGAACGGATAGGTATGGGAATTCGTTTTTCCCCCGAACAATAAGGGACTATAATAAATGCTAGGCGTAATTTCATTAGAGCGTGTCCATTTTATATGTAAACGGCTTGTGTCCTAACACTCCCCGCCACACGCCTATTGAGGTGGCATGCGGGGTAATATGTAGATGTAGATGAACCTTAATCTCGTGATACAAGATTTACTGCATGCTTATTTTTCACATGTTCACCACAATGAAACTCCGCAAAATAATCTCACATTCCTATAAAAGGCATAGCTTCATCGACCGCAGGGAGAAGTATTAATATTTATTAAATACATTCATCAAAGCTTAAAATTTTATAACAACGCAAATTACGTCCAAAATACTATATTTTACCCGTTTACATCAATTTTTGGCCCGCCTAAAAGTATTTAAATGAGTTCGTTTGCAATGATCAGATACTCAGATTTTTCGGAGGTATGAAAGCAATCAATTCAGATGGGTACAAAGACAGTATACAGAAAAAAACATTATTTTACTTTCGCAAATTCACCACTTCGCAAATTTCCGCCGAGGCACCATTTTAACTGACTGCAAGCATATTCTTTTCTAGACTCCACATAACAGTTCCCACGTCCCCTTCTTATTCATATTTTGAATCCCTCAGACGTTCTCCATTCGCCAATTCGCGTCCCCAAAATTATTTATTCTCTCAGACCGTAAGCATTCCCATTCCTATAACGTCTCTCTTCACTTATCTTCGAAAAATATCTCTTATAGTGAAGACATTTTTTCCATCTCATTTTTTTCTTGATCACCAATTCCATCCTCACCAAATCTTTTACTAGTCGTCTCAGTTGAGGGCCTCTGCATCTCGCTTTCCTTTCATGAGCTATCTGAAGCATAAAAACCCTACCTAAAATAATTTTTAAAATCACGTGTAAAACATAGCCGACTAACTTCTTAGTGGACAACAAAAGTATCGATGTAATTAATTTACACATAATAATTTTTATTCGTTTTAGAATGGCCATGTCATCCATTTCTTGGCAGAGAATGTTCACCAATAGTCGTAAGCACGTAAGTTCTCATTAAATTACATTCATAGCGGAATAGTACAAATAAAAACTGGTGACAAGAAACACAAGTTGAGTCAAGAGAACACTGAGTACGAGGAAATTAACAAAAATAATAACGGATTGCTGAGTAAGTATTGTGCAGATTTCATTATTTACCCATTTCATTTTTCATGCGTCAAAGTTAGCATAATATATTAACTTAGAGGAAGACGTACCAGCAGTTATTCTAATCAAACTCAAAATACGACTTTTCTATGGCCCTCAGGATTGTTACGTAACATTGGTAACGTATTAGTGACGATTTTGGCTGAAACTATTACTTACAACATTCGAAATAATACGATATTTTAATTACAGAAACATGTAATGCCTGATTAAATTTAACCGTTGGTTGATGACAACGTTGACTCAATGACGTGGTCGACAGTTGGGAGTTTTATGAAGCATATTAGACTGTAGACAGACAGCGACGGAAATGCCTATCCATGGCGGATATCAAACCGCGAAGCGCTGAATCAGACCTTTTAATAATAAATCATAGAAATTTTAATGATCTTCCCATAACTGACCATTTGGTAAGTGCTTGGTGATATATTTTCATCCTGAAAACTCCCATACGTTTCTTATCGACTCATCCTCACAACATTCATACAAAGACAAAAACATAGGCACTACCATCAATTCAGCCGTTACCTGACTTTCTCAAAACGGGGACAGAATTTCTTCACATAACAACGAACCCGAGATTAACGAACTAGTAAGAGGCAGGAGATAAATTGCAGCTTCAGTACTGTAACATATTCATTTTCTACGAGTTAGCAATGTAAACAAGCAAATTTTAAAATAAAATGTGTAGTCCAACTAGGGTCCGCTCAGTCAGTTTATATGCAATTATACCACAATTTCATTAGGAGACCATTATGATTTCATAACTAGCTATATATCGCGTTTAACTTTACGAGCAATACTAAAACACAGCCAAAACCTCGAATAAATACACCACAGTAATGTTTGAAAATAAAACAATACTTCGTTTTTCCACATAAATGGAGCGTGGAAATAAATAAAAATTGAATGGAAAAAGAGGAAAAGTATAAGTTGAAAGTAATGTACATTGCATGATGAAACCCAGGACACCAATTTGCTTTTTTTATCAACATAATGACAGGACAAAACTCAAGAGCGTACTAATTTCAAACCATATTTATGACTTAAAGCGACCATTGTTCAAATTACATACGTCATCATTAAGGGAGTTTTTAAAACCTTAATCTGTTTATCTTCTAATATAAAAATAGAAAGTAATGACTTTTGATTTTTATTATCATACTCTAATTATGGCGAGGATAAGTGGTTACTCAGACATCACTGCCGATGAATAAATGGACGAATGATTGGACTGGTCAAAAACGCTACCGATGAATCGGTGATGGTTTAGATCCGGGAAATGGTTTACGTGGGTAATTGTAAATATTTTTTAGAAACAAGCGCGTATTCGATACTCATCCACGATGAAATGTATGAAAGAACGACCTTGTTTCCAAGAATTGGCGGGGATATAAGCGATATTTTCTATACATCCGTATTCAAATGTGCTTACCAGCCTATTGTTTTCTTTTTGGTCATACGGCCTTTCCACCTTCCGACCTCACCGCAACCCTGACGCCAATTTCCCGCTCCCATCACTCCTCCTCCCTGCGTAGCAACACGCTCCGTCGATGGAAAGCATACAAGATTACCCCGACGCATGCCCCTCCCTCCTACTCCCATTTGCTCGTAGTATTACATCCCCTTCTCATCTAAACCACCAGGCTCGCCATCTAAACCGCCAACTTCCATTTCGCTCCCTCATATATTTCCCCAGATCACCCTCCTACGGGGCTGTTGGGTCTATCAACGACCTTTCCGCCCCCTCCCCCCCCCCACCCGCTCCCTATAGCTTATTCTTACAGTGATCTTCGCCTCTAAATCAAACAAATGAAGCCGACAAAAAAATAAACAGGATATCAAAACGTCAAAGAAGAGGAAAGGTTTGAATCAAGGAGGTTAGAAAAAATAAAGGCAGCATTCAACTCGATTTTTTAAAGCAATTCCGCCATCACAGTCCGCACAGTTTAGGCCTTACCATGGCTAAGGTTTTCGGTGATCGATTTTGATTTTCGTAAAATTCTGTTAAAATCCACTGTTTAAGCGATTTTTGGTGACTGGTAGGCAACGCCAACTCTGAACCAAATTCTTCCCAAGCACAACAGTATTAGCTTCACCCTCAACCATGAGCGTTCACGGATATGAACCCTCCATTTCATTTTGATCTCCTTGGCTTGAACAAACTTCCATTGGATAAATATTGAATTTCTGAGTTTGTCTAGCACGCATATGGTCGAATCAGGGGGTTGTTGAAGTATAGGTTTCATGTAAGGATCGCAATCTTACCCACCCTGGGATGAAATAAGAGGAGTAATAGAAAAGCAACACTACGTCCGTGGGGAGTTAAGACGTTACATACTAGACTCTTTATAGCCATTCATTAAAAGTAGGCTGACGCATGAGATTTTCTAAACCAGCTTGGAATCCTACCCTTATTCCTTCCTAACCATTATTAGGCGACGATTCGTGCGAGGCGAATTTGAATTGTATGACGACATAGACCCCTAGTCAAGCGTAATCGCAGATTCACAAGGTAAACTTGAAGCGTTTAAGAAATGTTGCACAAGAAAAATGTAAGCTCATATCATAACATTTACTACATAAACATGCATTTCTGACTCTTATTAAATTTAACGGAATCGTAAACTCCAGCAAAATTTATTTTTTTTAAATTATTTTAAAAACATACTGGAAGGTAAACAGTGACACTTGGAATCCATCATTATTGTATTTTGAAATAAAGGAATGGGAGAATAGTATCGAAAATACATATTGTGAAAGGATTCGCATTATTATCCAACGGGTCCAAGCCTGAGGAAAACAATGAACGACGCATGTTACAGTTACATTATTTGACTACTGACGCAAAAATCATTAAAGTGCTCCAAAATAATGCAAAACATTCAAAATTCGATCATAAAAAAATACCAAAAAGTCCCAACAAAGAATTGACATAATATTCCATTTGCCTTAAATTTTAAAACGATTAAATATATTAAATAATTATTTGTAACTGCCTAGCACATGCCTTAATCACAAGTTTCTGCTCGTCAATGTTTAAAAACCCAGCGAGTTCAAAAGACATTGCTTCAGGGTAACTGCATCATTTGTATCATAGAACAACTGGGATAATCATGTCCATTTTAAATAAAACAAAGTTGGTAAATTTCCACACAGTATATTATCAACCACAAAATACAACACCGACCAAGGTTTCGGGACATAATGCCATTCTCAAGGTTCGTGCCGTATTCATTACGTGCCGAAACCTTGGTCGGTGTTGTATTTTGTGGTTGATAATATACCGTGTGGAAATTTACCAACTTTGTTTTATTTAAAATGGACATAAAGTACTTCCACAATGTTAAGCCTGATACGCTTTTATATGGGATAATCATAGTGATATATTAACCAATTGAAGGTTAAACTCCCTTAACGCGCAGTCTCAGCAACATTTCTTCCCTCACCAGTAATCAGGACCGATAATTTCCCTCAGGTTACCCTGTTCAACAATGAATCGCTCATTCAAAGCTTTATCGAAAGTCATTCCCGCAACGCGATATTCCTCCGCTCTGGGAAAATCATTAATTACATTTTGCATACATCTCATGCAAAGAATACAATTAGCCCACATGAATATGCGATGCGACTCGTGAATATTCATCCGCGTAGAATATTTTGCGGATGAGAATCAATATTTTTGCATTCAAATCCGCTCAGCAAGGTGATAGTGGAGTCAATAAATTTCGTAGGAGGCATTTTAACCTCCGTAAAAATAAAATCAATCGAATGTGCGAGTGCGCCTCTCGAAGTGCCACGTGCCAGAATAACATTCAAAATTCTAAGCTTCCAAAACCGAAAGAGAGCGGAGTAATGTTTTCATTGTAAACCCTGCGCTCCATGCTCCAGAAAACGCCAGGAATCCCTTAATTTTCTAAAAGAAAATAGTCACTGTTGACTATGTAATATTTCTGTTACTACGTAAGTCTGATTTAATTAATTATAGGTTGCAGGGCCTTGATATTAATTATAGGATGGCAAGGCGTTGGTTAGTCGCTCATCAAAGGGATTGAAGTTTTAGTAGATGCATTATAATTTCATTAAGGGAAATACGGAATGAAGAGAAATCATAAGATAACAAAAGTAATAACATTCTCTAGGACAAAGGAAGCGAGGCCGGTCATTAAAGTGGGAGGGCAGAAACTGGAGCAAGTAGAGCATCTGAATTACTTATGTAGTTGGCTATAAGAAAATGGCCATAGTAGCTAAGACATAAGAAGTAGAATAGCGTTAGCGAAGGAAGCGTTCAGTAAAAGAAGGGAGCTGATGACGGGGACCTTGGGTTAGGATTTATTGAAGAGGCTGGTGAAGAGTTTAATAAGGAGTGTAGCGTTGTATGGAGGTGTAACATTCTTGATTTATTGGCAACAAATATACCGCAACAAGTAATTAAGGTAAATACTGTTGAGGGCATTAGTTACCATAGAATAGTTACCGCAAAGTTCTCTTTGAATGTAATTAAAAGTTTTAAACAAAGAAGAAAGTTCTACATTTAAAAAAAAGCCGATTTCAATGCGTTCAAGAATCGTCTGAAAATTCTCTTCCCGACTACCAAGAATCAAGCGTAAAGTTAGACACGGAGGGTGGAGTTGGAAAGCTTTTTTTTCGATCGTACATTCGGGGATCAGAAAATATATTCCATGTAAAGTAAAAAAAGAGGGCAGCGATCCAAGATGGTACAATGCAGAAGTGAGAAAATCGTTAAGATGTCAGAGAGTATGCCACGTCAAGATGAAAAAACTCCGTAGAGATTTGTCCACTGGTGATCAAAATTTAATAATTGAAAAATACAAATTGTCTAAAGCCACTAAAAAGAAAGCATTTCGGAATGTATTCATGGATGTTAAAAGAAAAACATTAGTAGAACAGTTACAGGATTTCCCAAAGGCATTTTGGTCACACGTAAGGGAAGTACAAGGCAATAGATCAACAGTTATTCCACTACGAAACGAAAAGGGCGAATTATTAACAAGCAGTTCGGACAAAGCCATTATTAAATTCCTACATTCAAAGTGTGTTCACCAAGTCATCACAGATTACATCCGTTAAGGTAAATGATCAATTCCAGCAAAAGATGCCACCTATCGAACTCGCACTATTTGCACTCACGAAATAGAAAACTTGTTAAAATCCTTAAGTCCAAATAAATCCCCAGGTCCTGAAGAAATTCCTGCCCACATGTATAGAGAATTAGCTGGTGAAATAGCACCCTACTTGCAGAATATATTTAGTAAATCCATCAACGAACACAAAGTACCCATGGACTGGAAAATTGCAAATGTCACTCCCATATTCAAAATCGGTGATAAGGAACAGCCGTCGAACTACAGACCGATATCTCTCACATCTATCTCTTGCAAAATCCTTGAACATAAAATTGTAGGTTCAGTTATGAGACACCTCGTATAATTCGTAGCCTTAGTGATAAGCAAGCGCTAAATAAGGACCTCGAGGTAATACAGGAGTGGTGCGATGCGTG
The DNA here is from genome assembly GCA_963573305.1 of Pyrrhosoma nymphula. Taxonomy (NCBI): domain Eukaryota; kingdom Metazoa; phylum Arthropoda; class Insecta; order Odonata; family Coenagrionidae; genus Pyrrhosoma; species Pyrrhosoma nymphula. Next base: position 11,043,321 of record OY754328.1, read on the forward strand.
GCAGCTAGAATTAAACCTGAAAAAATGCGTTGTTATGAATTTTTGGAAACGGAATAATGATACTTGTAACAGCTATTGCATAAACAACAGCAAATTAGAGACTATATAATCGTTTAAATACCTCGGAGTTAAGCTGACGAATGATCTCTCGTGGAGTAAACATATTCGAGAAATTACCGGTCAAGCTAATCGTAAATTGGGATTTGTTAAAAGTGTACTTGGCAAGAGCGACGATAAAGTTAGGGAAATCAGCTACTTCTCCCTTGTAAGACCCCACTTAGAATATGCTGCCAGTATTTGGGATCCTTATGAGGTAGGCTTGGAAACTGAGTTAGAACGCGTACAGCGAAGATCGGCAAAATATGTCAAAGGCCGTTATCTCGTTAGTGTTACTGATCTTTTGCAGCAACTGGGATGGGAAATGCTTTTAGACCGTCGATTAAACTTTAGATTCAATCTATTATGTAAGTTCCAAACCGGTATATTTTCTGACGACGTTGATAATATTTTACGAAATCCGAAATACTACGGTAGATCAGATCATGAGAATAAAATGAGGGAACTAAACTGCAGAACGAACATATTTAAAATGTCATTTTTCCCACGAACTATAAGGGACCATAGCAGCGGCCAATGAGACTTTTATGAAGGTTTGTCGATAGGTAGTGTAGCTCTTAGTAGTACTCCCTAATACTTGAATCCTTATCTGGTACCTAGTACTAGCAGCACGCCGTGCATGTTTTCTACATAAGTCTTGACTCTCTGTCCATTTGTGTAGTGGCAAAATACATATATATTAACGGTCCCTCTCCACTGAGATAATACCTGTAGTGTAGTGCATGCTTGTGAGGCTTCGCCTCATTACAAGCTTTAGCAATTTATGCTAATGCATGATTAGTCGTAGTTACACTAGCTTTAGGGTATAGTGTAATGCATGTTAGTGAATACTAGGGTGCCTCGTTTTGCCACTTTTTTCTAGGAGCGAATCGTAATACTCGGCAAAAGTTGCGTACCCGGATGGATATTACAGATATGATTTTTTTTCCAAATCGGATAATATCTGTGGAAGAATGGGGGAGGATGCTACTTGCAGTGTGCAGGTGGATGATTAAGGGGTCGGTAAACATTCGATACAACATTGTTGTGAGCTAAAAATAATGTTCCGTTCCAGTTACGACCCACCAGGCGAAGGAAAAGAAAATGGAAATAGCTACAAAACAATTATAGTGAATGGACCACTTTTGCTGCCCCCTAGGAGACAATGTATGACATAATCAAGGGACCTCCTATCATTTTGACTACCCTAGACAATTCCAAACATGATTTCCACATCGTTGACTGAAAAAAATGCCTTCCTCGCGTCATTTTTCGCAGGCTTAGCGTAAAATTCGGAAGTGAGTTGCGGGTTGCCTACCACGTAACAGCACTTTCGGGGTCACCGTAAAAGGTCATCTGCTCGATAATTAAGTGCAATATAGTTGGAGTTTTTGCGCTTAAATGTCAATTACAGTTCTACGTTTTATCTCATTACCAAAAAAGTGTGCTCGCTCAAACCAGATTTAAATTATTGACAATTTTAGTGTTTTTCGTCGAAATTTTCGAAACTTTAAGGCAAAATTGCGAGCAGAAGATATTATCCGATTTGGAAAAAAAATCATATCTGTAATATCCATCCGGCTACGCAACTTTTGCCGGGTATTACGATTCACTCCTAGAAAAAAGTGGCAAAACGAGGCACCGTAGTGAATACTCACCCCCTGTCACACACCCCTGAGGGTATTTTGTAGATGTAGATGGAGCAGAAACGTGGACTGAAAAAGGAGAACGGAAATAGGCTGCAGGCATTCGAGATATGGGTTCGGAGGAGGATTGAAAGGAAGACAAACGAGAAAGTGCTGATGAGTTATGCTGCGATTGGAGCATTTTTAGCTCTCAAATTTCACTCGCGCTACCGTGAGCGTCCTCAGGAGTGAAGTGAAGACTTCGTTCCTGAAGACGCTTGCTGTAACGCGAGTGAAACGTTGAGCTAAAAATGCCCCCATCGCAGCATTGGTAAAAAGCCTCATCAGCATATGTCAGCAGCTGCGAAAGCCAACACACTAGAACAAACGAGGAAGTGCTTGGTATGGTTGGTGAGGAGAGGAAACTTCTAGATTATATTATGGGGAGGCAGGGTGAGTGGCTGGAAGAGGTAATGAGCGGCAATCGGTTTCTCAAGACTGTGATAGAGGTGAGGATGTTGAGCAAGCGGGGAATGGAAGAAAGAAAATTGGTTCTATGGATGGAATGAAGAACGTTAGGACGTACGCTAACTTCAAGAAAGAACTTCCAAGGGTAGATAGGGCCCTGCACGAGTAAAAATCTGGAGGATTTTCACTGACTTCCAAAAAAACCTACCTTTAACCGGTAAATTACTCTAATGAATGAATGAATATCACTTCTCAAGTTTCTTGCCGGCTACCCTCCTCTATTCTACCCAACCTTCCAATTCTACCATACTGCCCTTCCTCATGTTAGAAAAAACAGCCGGTATAAAGGGTTGAATGGCGTGGACCAAATCATAAATATATCATACGTGTTCCTGCCCTCAACGTAAATGCGGGAGGGAGTTTTTGACATCAATACTATTTTCGTATTCGGAATCTGATATTCCATTCCCACCTTCCATTACGATGATGCTTTTTTCTCTGTCTTCCATTCACGCTGAGTGTACATCGCATTGATAAATTGCTATTTTGATTTGAAACGAATTAATCTGGTAAAGGACTAGCACTCGCACAAGGTTACCCTAACCTCATGAACATATGCCGCACTAAAAGCGCTTTTCCACGTGGCCGGTACCACATTATTTTCAGGTTTAGTCATGAGGAAGACGTTTAGGGGAGGAAGAAAGCGTAAGACATCAAGGGTGATTTTCAAGAAGGGAGATACGAAGGGAGAAATGACGAGCGGGAAGAGGTGACCCTAATTTTGGATGAAGTATACACACATGTGCGGCGTAGGAAGGGAAAAGGATGGAACGGGGGGGGGGGGTTCGGAAAAGATGGCGAACGGCTTGGGGTAAAGGGCGATCTTGCTTACACATGGTCTCCCTAATGGAAACCTACGGCCTTTAACCCGTCTCCCCACGATAACTCCTGGAGCGGGAAGTAAGGATTAGGGGAACACGGGATGAGCGGGAAAAAGACCCTGGGAAAGGAAACTCAACAAGGAGAAGAAGCGTGGGAGGAAAGGTTTAACTGGACAACCGCCAGGAGTCCTCCATCCGGGTGTGAGATCCGAACATTGAAAAGAGGAAATTTCTCTCCTCAGCAGAACGAATCCTTTATATTCCCCCTTAACCCTATTTCCCTCACACTTACCTATAAGCACACTTCAAAACCTGCGGGCTAGCTCACCGGTCCCGTTTTGAAGACCATGTCCCTCCCGCCGCGGGATTCGAATGACCCGACCCCTCTTATGTAGGACGCCCATCCCATACTTATCGCGACAAAACCCTTTCAAATGAGAAACCTACGCGTCTACCTCGTCACACGGCTTCCGCGAAGTCCTCCCACTCGTTTTATCTACGCCCATTTATGTTTTCACGACGGGAACATTTTCGCAAACGTTGAAATGTTGCGGGTACCCCTTAATAGATGAAAGTCCGAACTGATATATAACTAAGTCAATACCACTAAAAACAAGCAAATTAATACATATTATTGCGAACGAGTGCAAATATATACAACAAAGCGGTGTGATTAGTCACGGAAAAATCATTGGACTTTCCGGGGTCCAGTTCGGACATAAAGGGGACCAGGTAACAGATAAATACACCCTAGGGGTGGAAATTGAACATGAATAAAATCATTTGAATTGACCGGGATTCAAAAATGGATTTCCCAGTTGCCAGTAGGGGTGTCGGATTGCTCTGCAACAATTCAAATATTACAAAGTGAATATAAAAACTTCATATTCTGTTAAATTATTTAGACATTGCCGTTGAAAACCAATAAAACTTTTTTCGTCTAATCTGACCTATTTTTTTTAAGATTTACCATTAAATCAGGATGAAATGACCAAATCATTTTTATTGGAAATTGTTTTCAAAAACTAATTTCCTCAATGCAAGAGATCCCATTTGTTAAAATCAACCAGCAATCACATTGTCACCATGTTCCTCGCATCACAGTAGGTTCAATTCTGCGTCACAAAATATATTATTCACGGATTCCGATATCACTGCCAAAAACTTTACATTTAATAATATACATTTCTGTTTCTGCGCGTTTCCTAGCATAAATTAAAGTGATTTTACAACGCTTCCAGCGTAGTTATGGCAAAGTCTTATACTTATCTTCAGTGAATAAAATATTCCATGAATATATCCACCATTCCTCCACCGCTGAAGATTGGAGAATTTTCTTTAAGGAATGAACGATGAAATATGTAATATCATGGATGAAGAAGTTACAAAATAGAATCTTTGCTTTTTCACCTTGAAATGCAATACCTCGTACGAAACAAAAATTCTACCCATAAATTGGCAATTCCTAAATATTATTGATTTGGTCGCATACAGCAATGATAATTTCAAATACCAGCACTTAGTTCATACAAGTCCATTTTTGGTTATTTTGGAATAACATTTTATCATTGACAAAGGAGAGCTACGAATATATTAGCAAACCAAAAACTTAGAAATAAAGATAACTTTAATTTGAGCCTAAGTTATCAAGAGCCAACATTTATCTTCCCTCATCCATACGTTGATGGTCATTGGAAGAAAAGGTTGTCTTATTGAATATAAGTCTATTTTCCAGCAGATAATTCCGATCATCATGCCGTATTTGAGAATCAAAGAGAGTTACTAAAAAGATCGCTGAAACCAAATGCAATTAAAGCAATATTAAACAATTTTATCGTCATTAGGATTATCTATTGTAATTATATATATATATATATATATATATATATATATAAAACTTCCAGGAAAATCACTCGGGTGATAAATATACAGTATGCCAAGAGGGTGGCCGATAAAAAATATACACACGGAAAAAAGAACACTTACACATAAAAATTTTCGATATTTCGGTGAAGTCTAGCTCCACCTTTCTCAAGGTTTAAGGTAGGAAACGGAAATATATATATATATATATATATATATATATATATATATATATATATATATAGCCATTAATTGAGCCTCTATTCCCAGTCCACTCTTGAATTCTTGATAACTGAAACCTTTGTATCTCATTTGTATGACATGATAAAATTTCCACTTTTGGTTGGTTGCAGTTCCCAAACCATCAAATGAAAGAGAACTTCAAATGCGCAAATTTTCATCAGAACAGTTTATGTCATAAAACATCATCACAGAATACAATAGTCCAGCGAAGTTAAAAACTAAACGATAATTTAACTGTGTATCTACCGTATATTTTATACCATTAAAGTGTCCCAACGTACCTCTCTAATAAAACAAAATATGTTGTATGTATCACACGGGAATATGACAGCAGTTTCATCGCTACGGAACATAAAAAGTATTAAAACCTTTACTGAATCATATACCACCCTTTGCTCAAATAACCGTTCCAAAACATTTACTTTTTCCTTTTCCTTGAATTATGTATCACCGAGTCAGGGAAGCTGCATGCGCCGGTAGAAGGTAGGTTCCAGTTCTTCATTCGCTGTCTCCTTAAATCCCTTCCTTTCCGTGGACTTTCTTGAGAGGAACTGTTCTGTTTCCCTTCAATTCTACTTCACACAAATCATCACATTTCCCCTTATCCTGCACATAATGGACTTCTTCCACGTTTCATTCTCCCATTTTAGCGGGAATCATTTCTGTTTGCACCTTGCTTTCTTTTCTGTGGAATCGCCAAAAATATCTCAGCCTCCCGTTCCCCAGGTTATTTTTCATTTTCTCACGTTTCCCTTTTCAACTGCTTCTCTTGGCCTTACTATAAGGTCCATAACTTGACCTCACTATTAGGTCTTGTATTAGTATAGAGCTACACTGCAATCAACGCAATAAAACATTATTGCCCAGGCTTGTTTTTTGCCCTTAAAGACGACTCATTTCGTCATACGAGTAAATGGTCTGAAGGATTTATGTTTACGAAGCGCATGAATAGAGGAAGCCTCTCCCATCTCAACTTTAATAGACAAAGGTTCTTTCTCTAAAAAATATAATTTTGCTTGGAAAAGTAATCGGAGGTTACTAAATCCCTGATTACTAAGAACTTAAAATAGGCTTATTTTTATGAGACCATATTGAAAATTTGAGTTTTAAATACAACCGAATATCTTCGCAAAGGAATGTGATAAAAAACAGCTACATTATTACGTTAGTGAAAAAAAACTCAGAGTAGATGACCTATGAATGACACCCGACTATTCTAAAACTCCACGGAATGCAAATATTCTAAACATACCGCCAATATGTGCATTTGTTGAGGTTGTATTTATGTACGTTTATGAATGACATCACTCACTCACTCACTCAGTGATTCAACCCGAAGGTTGATTTGAATAGGTGAGGGTAGAGCTCACCCCGTTCTACGCCACAGGCGTGTGAATATCACACATTCAGGGTAGGGGGGCCAGTTCCTTTCCCTGGGCCACCTCACACTCCGACGATTTTTTTTGTTCGGGGGCGTCCAAAGGCTTCACCCAGATTGGAATTGACTGACTTTCGATCAGTAGCTAAGCACTCTACCCACTAGGCCACCACGCTCCCCATGCATGATATATTCAATGATTAATAATCGATATGTTTAAAGGTTATATTTCTAAAATTGTTGTACAAGTGGAAATCATTTTGTTAGCCTTCAAGAAGGGAAAAATCAATTAAGAAAATTTACCGAAGACACTTATAGTAAGTATCACATAAAGAAGAGTAAATCACACGTGTCTAACTGTATAATATATATGTCAAAACGACACCATCACTAATTACCTTATCACATTTCCGCGAAGTCTATTTTTTATTTAGAAATATGCGACGACAGACTTTATGCAATAGCCAGGAATGACAAAATAAATATGTTGTTCACTCGTGGTCATTCATAAGAATTAGCGCAGCAATATTGCTAACAAATAAGAGTTTAGGCACACAGTAGTCACACCGGTCATTCGTAAAACATTTACAGCTTATCTTAAGAGCAACTATCGTTTGGTAAAATTCATTTTGATAATTAAAAATGAATTATAGACTATTCAACAAAGCATTTTGATACTCTGAAGTTTAAATTATTAGTAGATGGAATATGATTCAAAGATTAAACTAAAAATATTAATAAATATGCACAAACCTCACGTAGACGACGCACTTCCAAAAAGTATCAAATGCGATTAAAGATACCTACAATAAAATAAAAATTTAGTCCTTTTGGAAACTACAGCGGTGTATTTCACAAGTAAAAAGATGAGTGTTTTAGAAAGAAATTATAAACGGAATTATTAACATAAATAGAAATGAAACGGTGCAATTATATAGGTATATGTTTTCAGTAGTGCTAATGAATTTTATTCATCAGAGTTATTTTCAAGGTCAAAACCTTAGAAGAGACCTGCTCAAGATATTCTCAACTCTCTGAATGTTTTGTAGACTATTATCATGCATTTTCCAGTGCACCTTAAATAATCAAAAATACATTGTACGTAGCGTAAAATTCCCCACGCCTATGATGGCATGTGGCCTCGTTCACGTCTCTATCAAATAAGAAAACAATTTATCACCGTTACATTGCGGGCTATCATTGAATTGGATTCCGTGTCGATTGTCACATCAAGCGCATCCTTCACAGACACGAGTCCTTCCAATTCTGAAAATTTCATCTTTCCGGAGAAGCGATCTTCTGGGAATGTGGATCCAACTACTCAACATTCCTGCGTTTTTCATCCATCGCCATTGGGAAATTCGCGTGGGTGAACATTCGTTCGGGGCAATCTATTTCAGCTTGCAGCAGAGGATGAGGTAAAAGGCGATTTGGAATTGTAGCTAGTGAAAGCAAATTCCAGCAGGATAATCATTTTATTAATCATATTCGAATAAACTCCCAACAACTTGTTTCTTGTGCCTTTGCAGGTCCTTCAATTTAAAAAATCTAAACTCATCACCATCCCGTAGGACATATTACAAGAACTGGAATCCACTGCATAACAGAACTTAATTCAAATTTCTTTTACGATAAAGATTTTTAATTAAAATCACCATACATAACAGTGAAAACGATCTCTCACACAAACGCAATTTTACAGCTACGAAAATATGAAAATTTTCTTCAACTTATATCTCAAACTTCTTCTTTCCGTCTCTTTGATTTGTAAGAATAGCAGTTACAACGTTTCAAGCCGAAAGCCTTGAAAAATTCACCAACATCCGAAGGCCAGATATATTTCCAGGTTCCAGTCTCTTTAGAGCTCAATACACCACACGGAAAAATTGCTAACAAAATCAACCTTCACCTGTTGCTATTCCAAAGGTGAAGGCGTGAATTCGGACCATCACGGGAGAAATCAAATGATGAGTTGCCCGAAGACCTTCATTCATTACAGTAAACCACCGGTTAGAGGTAGGTTGTCATGAAAGTCAGAGAATATCCAGCGAACTCTTACACGTGCCGTGCCCTTTCTACCTCCAGTATTTCTTTCTTCATCTCAGCATAAGTCCTACCTTTCTTCATCCCGTCCATAAAACCTATTCTCTTCCTTCCCCTTCCCCGCTTACCCAACATCCTACCCTCTATCACGGCCTTCAGTAAACCATCGTCCCTCATTACCCCTTCCAGCCACCTACCCTGTCTTCCCTAATCTCATCTTTAAGTTTCCTCTCCTCGCCCACCATGTCAAGCACTTCCTCATTTGTCTTCCTTATTCGTACATCGCACCTTCTCCATCCTCCTCCACACCCACATCTCAAAAGCCTTCAGCCTACTTTCGTATTCCTTTCTCAAGGTCCACGTTTCTGCCCCATACAACGCCACACTCCATATAAAGCTCTTCGCTAGCCTTTTTTTTACATCCTTACTTAAGGTCCCCGTCATCAGCTCTTTTCTATTATTGAACGCTTCCTTCGCAAGCGCTATTCTACTCCTAATGTATTTGCTACTATATCCTTTTTCTTCTAGCGTACTACTCAAGTAATTAAATTGTTCTAATTGCTCCAGTTTGTGACTTCCTAATCTTATCACCAGCTTCGCTTTCTTTGTCCTAGAGATACTCATTACTTTTGTTTTCCTATTATTTATCTTCATTCCGTATTTCTCACACTGCTTTTCCAGTGCATCTACCTAAGTTTGCAGTCCTTTCGATGACTGGCTGACCAACGTCTGGTCGTCTGCGAATCTAACCGACTTTATCCACTAGCCTCCTACTTTCATTCCCACATCTAGCTCATCCCATGCCTCTCTTACCATTTCCTCAGCATAGATGTTAAAAAGTAAAGGCGACAACGGGCACCCTTGCCGTACCCCGCGACCTATAACTGCCCACCCTGATTCACCGTCAGCTACCCTTACCTGAGCCCTCTGCCCCATACATAAGTTTCGGATGAGTCTCCTATCGCGCCACTCTATTCCTATTTTCCCCAATATCTGCATTAGTTTCTCCCAGTTTACTCTGTCAAACGAATTTTCGAAATCTACAAAACAAGCGAAAACATCCTGATTATGCTCTATCTTTCTATCTATAAGTGTCCTCATTACCGCAATCGCATCTCTGGTTCCCCTCCCCTTCCTAAACCCAAATTGGTCATCGCCTAAATAGCACTTTGCTCTGCTCTCCAAACTTCTATTTAGTATTCTAAGCAACACTTTTGCTGCGTGCGAAATTAAACTGATTGTTCTATACTCCTCTCATTCTGACGCTTTCTTCTTCTTCGGGATAGGTATTAATACTGTTTTCACGAAATCCTCTGGCCATACTCCTTCCTCGTAGATCCTGCGAGTAAGTTCGAAAAACGATTTTCTCCCCTTACTACCTAGATTCTTCAGTAGCTCCGAAGGTAGGGTATCGGCTCCCAAGGCTTTTCTACCCTTCATCTCTCTTAATGCTCTCTCTATTTCACTCTCAAATAACTCTGGTACGAGGCTATCCTTATCTATTGTTCCTTCATCCTATAAATCTAGGGTAAGGGGTCTATTCTCGCTGTCATATAGCTCCTCTACGTATTCTCTCCATCTTTCTTCGATATCTTCCCTTCCTTCCTACAGGGAAGATATTAATCTGTTCGATTAATATCTTCCCTGTTTTGTCCTTAACCTTTGGTAACGTTTGACCTCTCTTACTACCCGATAACATTTCCACCTTGGCGTACAAAGCGCCCACTTCCCCCTCCTCCTGCATCTTTTCCATTTCCTCACATTGTCCCTTCCACCAGTTTTCTTTTGCCCGATTGGTCACTCGCCTGAGTTTATTATTCAATTCCTTGTACTTCCTCTTCCCTACGTCGGTATTCACGTTTTTCCATATCCTTCTCTCCTCCATTTTCATTATCATTTCTTCTGTAACCCACTGCTTCTTAACCCTCTTCTTTTCCACCGTTCCTATTGTTTTCTCTGCCGCTCCTGCGATGCCTGTTTTTATAACCTCCCATCTCTTCTCTATGGTTCCCATCCGCTTCTCTTCACCTATGTTCTTTTCTACCAGCTCTTGGTATTCCCTCCTTTTCAACTCTTTCAATGCTTCAAGGTTCCACCTCTTTATATTCCTACCTTTACAAAGCCTTTTGAATCTAACTTCACACTTCATCATCACCAAGTTATGATCCGAGTCCACATCCGCCCCTGGATAGCTACGAGAGTTTTTTACACTGTTCCTAAATCTCTGCCTCACCATTATATAATCAATTTGGTATCTCCCAGTATCACCCGGCATTTTCCATGTGTACCTACGCCTAGGGTGATGTTTAAACCAAGTGTTTGTCACCACTAATTTATTTCTTCTACAAAATTCAACTGCCCTTTCACCGCAATCATTTCTTCTTCCTAGCCCAAACCCTCCTACTTCTTATCCGTCCCTCCATTCTCCCACCACTGCATTCCAGTCATCCATCACTATCAGGTTTTTCTTCCCAGGCACTTCTCTAATTATTTCTTCTACTTGCTCGTACACCTCTTCCAGCTCTTCCTCCCTATGGTTGCTCGTAGGCATGTATGCCTGGACCAGTACGAAATTCTTCGGGCACGCTTTTATTTCTACCACTAGTTTCCTGTCGCTCACCTGTTCAATGTTTACCACCCTCAGTCCCAACTTTGTGTTCAGTACCATGCCTACTCTCATGCCGTTGACTCTCATCTACCCCACTATAGATCACCCTGAAGTTATCACTCCAATAGTCCCCACTATCCTTCCATCTCACCTCGCACAATCCCAAAGCATCTAATTTTCCTTTTTCCTTTTTCTGCCTAGTATTTTTAAGCTTCCCGGCCCTCATCATGGTCCTTACGTTCCAAGTTCCTATTTTTACCACTTTTCCTCATCCTCTTCCTCTTTTTCTTCTTCTTCTCCCTCCTTTCCCTTCTATATTCTGATGATGATGCTGTGCAAGGATTTCGTGTGATGACGACCGCGGAGGCCTAGCCTCCCCCGCTGCCGGACACGACACCCGCCCTACTGAGCGGCTTCCCGTAGTTGCCAGGAATCAATTCTCTTTGAATGACTTTCATGTTCTGGGAAGTGATAGTTGAGAGGTATTTCCACGCGACTCAACGGTATTTTTAACGTGACACCATCACGGAACTACCTTTCGTCTGGCTCCTACCCTTCAACCTATCTGGCATGGGTGGCCCTACCAGGAGCAATGTACTTACTCCTGCCAGTCCAGCTCTAGGGGTCATGGGAACGCACAAGCCCTTCCACCACGTCAAGGTCGTAGTTCAAGGAAGAGCCGAAGATCCTAATAAATAAAATTTAAACGTTAGAAGGAATATTAATTCGGGGTCAAGGAGTTGGGTGAGGGATATCAGGATAAGTGAAATTCAGTTTACAGGATTGATGTGGCCAAAAAATATATCTTGTTGACTCTAGGATCTGCATAATTAACGTATCAGAGACATATTTAGCCCTTTTAAGTCTTCAAATAGTGGCAAAGAGTAGTATACAGGTAGTTGAAAATAATTGCTTTCAGGAGCTTATGGGTTAACATTTAAGCATAAAACATAAATCACCAAAAATAAGAGAACTGAAAAAATTGTAATAATTTGAAGAGTGCACATAATTAGGTTACTTCTCTCCCAGGAAAGTGATTGAATTGCAGCCTTCTACCAGTCGCGCACTGCTACAGTTATATACGTATATCTTATGGAAAACATAGATCCCAAAGTACCATAATCATATTTATATTTTAACATATTCTTTACCCTCCAACAATGCGGTGAAGAGTGTGTAAAACGTTTAGGTTATATATTTTAGTCTGCAGTGGAAATGCTTCAATATAATTTGTTGGTTGTTCCCAAATGGAAAGAGCATGATACGAAATTTTCTAGAAATCTATACATTCAGCATTAGATCTTTATGAATGCAAGGAAAGAACAGTCCATTTGTACCATACTGCTATAAAAATACATAACAAATAAACAAATAATTCACAACTATACTGTAGTAATAAAAGTTGATTTTCTCCAAAGACTTTTTTTTTAAACTATCATTGATTGCTAGATAGAGAAGCTATTCAAACCAAACATTTTACATGCTCACGTAAAATTTTGTAAACTAGATGTGTAAATTGCTTAGATAAACATGGGTATTTAAAATGACTTAGCAGAATCTTTTGTTCAGTTTTTTCTACTTATTAAACTCACGAATCTTTGACGCCTCTCCCCCAAATCCGAAAATTCGCGTGCACTCCACAGACGTCACCGCATGACAGAAATAGTTCCGATCGATTGGTCAATAAATAATATAAAATAATGATTAGCTTAAGTTTCCATTGGTCAAGCTCCCTACATTTTGAATCAAATGGCCAAATCTTTTAATGGTTTCTATGGGTAGGAGAATAAAAAGATTCATCACAAGTACTCTCACTAACCGTAAAACAATAACAATCAAACAGTAGCATAATAAATTAGTGTTAAAGTACACCCATATTATTTTTAACCGCGAGGGCTTCTAACAATAAACTGTGAAATTCCATCTGCTCAAAAAGCAATCGAGAGAGTTTGATAAATGCCGACATTTCACACGCACTTAACCATAATTGGTGCACACTACTTCCAAGTTCAAATTACATTTTTTTATATTCGCCATCCACCTCTTTTTTTCGAAATAGAACTAATCTACGAAAAATGTTTTTTTTTCATCCATTGTAATCTTCATTTTAAGTTTCACTCCACTATGGAGGAGGGTGAAAAAAAACTTCCTCGACCTCTCCCAGACAGCCGTTAAACAAGGATTACGCCGTAGTTTGATTCTTTCTCACAGAATTTCCGTTTTCTATCCATTCCTCGGCCCCCTCCGCCAACCCTTTTAACACCCCCTCACACACCACCTCCCGCCATCTTGCTCCCAATGCACTTAAACTCCTCTCCCGCGACTCCTCTCATTTTTTTCACCCTCTTCATAATCCAATTTCCACACTCCTTTAGCCTCCCCCGAATTTCATCCACTCAGACTCCGAGTCTCCCTTCTAGCCATTGCCTTCCTTCCCACCCTCCCTTCTCCCGCCTCACCCTCTCTCTCACTCTCTCCTTCTCTATAGCTCCCCCTTGCATTTGATTCCTAAATTTTCCGGATATTTTTCCACTCCCCACTACTACTTATGAACTTCGCACACTTCAACAAAAAAGGAATAAAGGAAACTCGACCTAACTTAATTTAATTTCCCTATCCCTCTCCCTTAATTCAATCCGTCTTCCTTTCCTTTCTTTTCTTCCACTCTCGCATCTTTCCCAAGATGATTCCACTCTCATATTGCAACATCAGCACAGACCTTTGGATCAACACCTCAACGAATCCCTTTTATATAATATTTTATTTCAATTTAATATAAGGGATTCGATGGAAAATTCGGGATTGAAATATTTTGGAGCAAAACTATTCTCCAATCGTTGGTCGAGAAATTGGCACGAGAATAGTTACAGTAAGATATAAAACCGACTGACCGATAAACTTTAAATCTGACGGGAAGATAAATTTAATGTATAAGAGGCAATTGTTTAGGCAATTAGAATCCTAAAAAATGTGCAATAAAGGTCATTTGGTAGTTAATCAACGAATTGGAAGAATGCACGAGAAATATTACCGATTTCAAATTGAGATCTTCAATGAGTATTTATTTATCCAACATCCGATTATTATGTTCACTAGAGAAGGTGCCCGTTGAATGTCAAAGTGAAGGAAAAAAATAAACACTGCGCGTGACTGCGTACTACGCCAAATGTTTCGATGAAATTTACTAAAAATGTTACCATTCAATAGCAAAAATAACATTTCGATTTATTTTTTAAAATATTATCATTTACATTGACTGTAATAAACTATTTAAATCTTACTTAGTGCAAAAAATCATTGAGTTTATGGATATAAACGGAATCTCGACTTAAACAATAAGTAAGGTCGTTACGGGGACGATGGCTCAAAAACGCTAAAAGATTGTGAAAAATCGCTATGTTCCGAATTTCGACCGGAGTATAATACAAAATTTGATTATATATATAACCTGACCAACTTAACCTTGTCACCACATTCTTCGCTGGAGCGCACATAATAAATAAACATATTGAAAGACCCGTATCCGACCATTAAAAAGAACACCTCTACTTTCCTCCTCCGACCTTCATGTCCCAAAGTTTCCTATAAGCGTCCCATTCTAAAATCCACTAGACCCTCCCTCCAACCCATCCTTCAACCCTGCACCACTTTCCTCAACCTGCGAACGCTGTATGATTTCTAGTGAGAAACAATCGCCAAATGTTTAGGAGTGGGAGGCGGTATGTTTGGGGATGGAATCAAGAAAAGGAGGAGTTTTGGTGGCATGGCGAGTTCATGCGAATATTGAGAGGGGTGGTACATTTTCCCACATAGAAGGCAGGGCAGAAATTGCAGGAAAGGCGATAGATGATGTTGCTGGTGGCAAAATCGGCCGTAGGGGAAGATCTTTTGAGGGAGGGGGAGGCTGAAGGGTGGAGGAGAAAGCCCGGACTAAACCTAGCCCACTGAAAATAATAGCCCAATAGCCACCTCTCTCTCCCCACCACTACCCATTCCCTCTCTTACCCCCCCCCCCCCCTCTCTGCCCTTTCCTCCCCAAGGGAACCGAGCAGACTCTTCATTCTTCTACCGCCGATGATGATGGCTTGACCGTCGAAACGTCCAAGTTTTCTTTTGTAAGTGATTGTGCCACCACTGTACCACCAATGTACCACCCCCCTTAACCTCAGAATGAATAATCATCGTGCGTCCTGCTGCCCGTCATCCCCCCATGCTTCCCTCCCAGTGGCCACGCATTCTTTGTCCCACGACGCGGTCTTCAATTCTTGTTTCAAGGTGTCCATTATTGCTTCCCTCCCCCCCTCAGACTCCGCCCTCAACCTCCACTTGCTTGAATTAGCGTGCATTTGGCGCCTAAACGCTTGCAGCGCCCCTGGACTTAATGTATCCTGCTAACCCCCTCCCCCATCACCTCTTCTCCCCCTCCCGTTCCCGTTCCCTTGTTCCTGCGGCATTCTGACCCAGTCAGTCGACATCTTCTCGTTGAGAAAGAAGCCTTTGGCTTCGAAAGCTCCGGAAAAAACTTTTCTCGTGTGAGTGTTCTTTCTTAGTGTTTTATTTTATTTAGTGCGTCACAGCTAGTGACACTGGTGTATTATTATATTGTGCTACGCGCATCTTTTCCTAAGAAACTGTATATATATATATATATATATATATATATATATATATATATATATACACAAACACCTACATACATCGGTGATTATTAAAGTAGATAATGAAATTGATAAAATTAATCTCTACAGCAAATTCAATGCTTATCTTATAGGGCTGAAATTTAGCAACAGCAGCTTAAAACATCCCTTTGAAATATCATTTATTATTAACACTTCTTTTTCCGGTAGATTCTATGACATCTCCATTGACTCTCGAGTTCTGGCGACAAATACACAAGGCATAAAAAAACGAACCACATTTCAAAAATGGCATAAGATGGCAAACAGAACCATAAAATAATATAAAAAATATTGATGGTTGACGATTTTACGACCAAAATGTCAAATGTAATGCGTGGGAAATGCTGCTTGTAGGTGCGATGATGGTACCAGATATATAGTCATTTCTTCCAATTACAATGAAGTCAATTTCTAATCAATAATATGCTTTGCGTCTCACAAAATAAGCATTACCATAAATACTCAAGGAAACATATATTGAGGACATAACCGGGTGATGTAAGCGCTTAGTTTTATCGGACCATTTAATTTATAAACTATCGATCAGAAATATGAAAACCTTGATGCTTAAAAAAACATATCATGGAAATTGTCTGATAAAACATAATTTTGATCAATCCTCAGGACGAACCATTTTTTCGGATCTGACGCCTATGGCTTAGAAATAAAATTGTTCCTGGAGATTACCAGGATTCCAACACACTTTATAGTATCATTATTAGAATTATGCATTCAAGTAAAAATCATGAGACAGAACTTACAGATGAAATAATTCGTAAACCGAAAATTCCCAAATGACTGGCTACCCAGAGAAGTAGCACGAGAGGAAATAGTAAGTAGATGTAGTGCAACAGTTTTTTATCTAACCACACAGAAGCAAACAATCCACAATGAAGAGACAGGTATTTTATTTCCTTCATTTGCATCGCTAAAACAGAAGAACTCAAAAAGCTGCGGAAAACGCTGGAAAATCATGAAGAAATAGATTACAGGAGGAACGATGACAAAGACAAAGATGCGGGAAACCCGAAGGATGCCAACACATGGATGAATATGCGACGAAAGCTGGTAGTCAGTCGCGGACAGCATTTTCAGCAAGTGCGGCCCAAAATATTTCGAAATAGCATCGCTTTTAAATCATTTTTTTCTTCCGGCCGAGAGAGCGATACCGGTGGAAATCATTCTCCTCCGATTCAGAGGCAGAGGAAATAAGAGACAAAAAAGCTTGGCTCTCCTCTTTTCCAAAAGCAGAGAATTCTTCTTCCATTTGCCATACCTGCCGCTCTCTCTTTTTCCTCCTTCATTCTTCTGCATCATCCTCCTCTTCTCCCCTTTCACCCATCTTACCCATTCCTTTCTCTCCATACTTACCTTTCCTCTCAGGTGGATGACTATGACAAGTCATGGAAGCACTGTGTGCGTGCCTCGGAGCGCTATAAAATCTCACTTTATATTGCATTTCTTTCCATTTCTCTGTTTTTTACTCCATCTGTCTCACTCATTTACCATTCTCTTGCCCTTTCTCCCGCCCTTCTTTACCTCACCAATCTCCCCTTTCAAGCGAAACATCCACGTCGGTAAGTCTTATGCGAGGGACCCGAGCGTATAGCGATCGGATCTTCTTTTTTATTCCTCACATTTCATGAAAGATGAGATAGAGGAGAAAGCGAGGGAAAGACGGAATGTGGAGAGGGTATCGGTTGCGAGGCGAGTCGGAGGAAAGGTGTACGGCGGCGGCGGCGGGAGAATGATGATGGGGTTGAAAAAAAAGGGGAATGCATGATACGGAATACAAATCGTACGCCATCATTCCGAAAAATCTTTCAAATTGTTTCTCAACCACATTCTTTCCCGCTATCTTCATTTTTATTCATCAATTCTCCCCATTCTCTCCCAGGTTCTCCTCAAGTGTTATATCACTTCCTGTAATCATTTAATGTTCCACCAAGAGTTCTACGAAGGTTTCAGTGCCAAAAATAAGATGGTTTAATCAATTGCACCTCAAAACTTTCACGGAAACCGTCTATTTTCCTAGCATGAATTCTTTTTTAAGCTTATGATACTTTCAGCCTCCTCTTGCGTGTTATAAAATTCACCTTCTTGTTCCTGTTTCTTCCCATCCACCACCGCGCTTACCCAACATTTTCTCATCAATCCCCATAATCAACATTTCGTTCCATTGTTCCTTTCATAATGCGTACACAATAATCTTGTATTTCATATTGCAACGCAATTTAGCTTTTATGTACGTGAGTTTTGCACCTTTTCCATACCACCTTTCAGGTGCGTGTGGAAGCCTAAAGCAGTTTGTTTACCTAAGGATGAAAGTCCAATTATTAATGTTTCCCCACCAAGGTTTACATTTTGCCTATTTTTATAAAATACAAGCATAAATGCTCATTGACTCTCAACGGCTGAGGCAAAAGTCAGAAATAATATAAAAGTTCTATTTAAACAGAAGAGAAACCGGTTTTCATTTCTCATCTAAGTTTTGTTTACTAAGTGGAAATGGCGCATTTTTCGCTTAATTATGCATAGTTTTAAGCTATTTTACTGAAATGGTTTATTCTTAAAAGAGTAAAACTTAAGTATTCGATTTTCGCAATGGGGGGCGTGAGGAAGATCGTCATAAACTTCGAGCTTCCCTTTTAGTGAATTTGAGCGAGATTATTTTCCTATAACAACTCACTCAGTGATTCAACCCGAAGGTTGGTTTAAATAGTTGAGGGTAGAGCTCATCCCGGACTAAGCCACAGGCGTGTGAATTTCACACATTCAGGGTAGGGGGGCCAGTTCCTTTCCCTGGGCCACCTCGCACTCCGAGGATATTTTTGTTCGGGGGCGTCCAAAGGCTTCACCTGGATTTGAACCCGGGACACTTCGATCAGTAGCCAAGCACTCTACCCACTAGGCCACCACGCTCCCCCAGTAACAACAGACTCTATATTTGAAATTTAAATTTAAAATAAGTATCATGTAAGTACGATCAAAATTTCAAGGTAATTGCTTTACTTCATTCATTGCGAGGATAAGTAGAAAGCAGTGATTTGGGGACCAAGAGCTGATTGGAACTCCTGAGGCTTAGTCCGGGGTAAGCTCTACCCTCAAATATCCAAACCGACCTTCGGGTTGAATCACTGAGTGAGTGTATACCTTAAAGTCCCGGGAGATATTTTCCGTTCATAGCCACGGCTCTGGTTGCCAAGAAAATATGCCAATGTTAAAATAGGAGAACAATTGATAATTTTGGATATAAAAGCCTAATTTTTAAGCAAAGACGAAGCGTAAAACTATCGAATGCAACGTGTTAATAATTTGCTCTAGCAGCCATCCGATAGCGAAATTTTCAACCCTGTATCTCGGTCCAAGTAATATTAAAGAAAAAAATCAACCTCTGCACTGTTTACAATACTATTCCAATGGGAGTAAAATCTAGGTATCGTTTAGCAGCCCATCGAGCCTTGAGAAAATTTAAATATCAGCATCAGCATCATTAATCAGCATGATCAGATATTGTCATCATCATAATATCAGATCAGCATCAGATATCATATGAGATCAGCATGAATATGGTAATGTGTCATTCCACAAGGAAGCGTAATTGGTCCCCTTTTATTTATTATTTATATAAATGACCTAAGTTCTCGAGTTAGCAGTAAACTTAGATTATTTGCAGACGACGTGGTCATATATCGTGAAATCGGCGAAGATGCGGAATTAGAAGTTCTGTTAATGGGCTTAAACAACGTTAGCTCGTGGCGCCAGGAGTGCGGGCTTGAACTAAATCTTGATAGATGTACTGCAGTACACTTAATGCGGAAGTCATCACACTAACGCCATGTCTATACTCTGTGTGTGGATCAAGAATAAAGTCGTCAGACGAAGTAAAATATCTGGGAATTACCTTACCTTCAGACCTAATGTGGAGAACACATTGAACATAAGCGGCACAGCTTTATAGAAACTATGATTAATCAAGTTGCATAGTTGGAAGGTCCTCGGATGTAAAAGTAAAAGAGGTGCTATTTCGCTCTGGTTAGGTCACACCTCGAATACGCCGCGAGAATTTGGACCCTGGACAGAAAAAAAATATTTGAAAAATATAATAAATACAAATGAAAGCTGTGCACTTGTTTAAAAACGGCTACGAGCGAGCAAAGAAAGTTTCGCTGCTTTTAGATGGATTAAGTTGGGAACAGCTAGAGACTTAGAGTGTACACGCTAGGCTTAGATTGCTTGAGAAATTAAGAACAGGTGTGTCTCAGTGTGACACAGAGAGTATCATGTTGACGCTGTACTGCACCTCTAGGCCCGACAGGAAAGATAAAATAGGAGAGGTACACTGCCGAACAGATAGATACAAAAATTCATTCTTTCCGCGCACAATAAGTGGCAATAATAAAAACTGAGGTCCACTCAAAACACTCTTGAAGTTCACTTCACTTTTTCACCTCCCCATAATATTCTCCTTTACACCACCACACGGCTAGACACCCCCTACCACACGCCCATGTGGCGGCTCAGAGGGTAGTGTATGTAGATGTAGCACACGGGTTCCTTATATATAAGGAGGTAAATTGGATCAAGCTACAATTACTTATTGTCCCTGAGTTTCGCTCCATCTGCTGTGCACGTACGAACCTTGCTATTTTTGCATACTACCAAACGGGATATCCGAATCCTCACCTTGCATCCCTTTTGGTCGCGTTCTCGCGAGTGGCCAAAGCGTCGCGAGTATCCTAAATAGTACAGAAGAGTATGATTGAGAGCAAAGTGAAGTGTGCAAAATGATGTAAATTGCCGAATAATGAAGTAATATCCTTGGGTAGAATTTTTATTGGACTCTAGTAGTTACTCTAATATATGAAAATGAAAATAAATTCTTATACGTGTAAAAGTCGAATGGTTGGAACTCATTTTAATACGAAATCTATACTTAAGATTTAGGTACACAGAGATCATGCTTTTCTTAAGCTCTAAGTAACAAGTTTTATCGCATTCCTGGCGGATCACTTATGCGTAGTGTAAGAGTTAATAAAACATTCGATCCCTAAACTTATGTGTCGCACTTTCGAGACACGTATTAATGAGTAGATATCCTCCTCTGTACAGCTACAGCAACGGTAAGTTCTAATTCTGTTTTTCCTTTGTAGATTGTTTTGCTTTTCTTTGAGTGTCTCCATTCGTCAAGCATTTTTTTGCGTCAACCTACAATTTTGTATTTGTCATTTTTTTTAAATCTTTGTAAAAAAAAGGTGTTATAGCCTTAGCCTCATTGCTCTAGGAGCCCATTACTTTCTGTTTTTATTGTTTTGCCTTGACTCTGAATTAGTTAAATTATCCATTAGTTTCCATTTTTTCCTTTTCATCTTTTAGCTCGAAGTAGTAGTGTAGGGGTTTAAAAGGCGCCCCGACGGCATGGTCTTTTGCGTCCAAAACTCATAATTTTAGCTCATAATACTAAGGCCCTCCTTTGACGTGTGTCCTCTATTCCGCAAATATTTTGTTGCACATTTAATTCTCATTTCATTTTAACGCCATGTTATATTACCCGCCCAGCGATTTCAAAGCGTTTAGTCGCCCAACATATATACCAATTTAATTTTTAAGTGCATACTCAATAATCTTATCACGAAATTGTCGTGGTGCAACTATTATTTCAGCGAAGACTTGTATTGTATTAAAACGCATCAGCCTGCACTACCATTTGTAACTACCGACATTTGATGGCAACCAGTGAAGGTGATCGATAGTTAAAATAAAATTTGTGATCTAGACGTGATACCTTCTCTAAATAACACTCCAATTCACTATGGCAGACATTAACCCATTAAACGGCATGGAATTGGGTCAATGTTGTGAACACTGAACTGTTTTACTATCGCGAGGGCTTGGGATCGAATCACGGTGGTGTTGGATGTTTATTGTCATCTCCATCCCCACTTGGGAGCTATGCAGAGAGCATTCAAGAGCAGCTCTTCTGGGTCTGTCTAATGGGATTTTAAACTATGGCCCCCTTGTCACTGTTGTATATTTAGACATTCGTTAAGATTTGAAGCAAATGCCGACATCGGGATAACCTCCGCCTTTCAATTCTCAAATACATTATGTCCTACCTATCCTTCGTGCCAAAAATGGCCTAAGATGTTTGCCGCCTATCTAAATTTAATAGAATTGTTAATATGAACCAACCGATGGCCTTTTCCTATATGACCATGCGCACCTAGCCATGAAATTAGCTTGTGAGTTACAGTGATTGCTAAGAGATAGCCTGCTTTTATGGAGGGAAGAGAAAAAGGTCAAAACGTGCACCCCAAGCTGTATCATATTTGCAGATGTCATTGAACGTTGGTAGGCTGTTCCCATCGCGTGGGAAACTTGGTGAGTCGTGAGATTACGTTACAGTTTGCTGTATCTCTTTTATCTCCCTGTCCTCTCTTTCGTGCTGCAATGCTCAACCTGTTGACCTCATTCTCATCTGCTCCTCATTCGTTTTAATGCCTACTCACCGCGTCGCTTTTACCGCCCCTGCTCGCTCTCCATTCAACTTTCGCAGTCAGCCGAACGTCGCCGATACGTCAAAAATAATTCGCGACGCCCAATTCTGGGATACAGCGAACCAAAACTACACTCTACGCACATACATGGAAAGGTTGGAAACACGTCAGCAGGGGTTGAAGATCGGAATGATGAGTTGGAGGCGTCGAGGTAGTTTGGCAGGCGAGTACTTAGGAGGTTTAGAATGACCTAAAAGGGGGGATCCCACAAAAGTAGGAATGTATGAGTCTGATTAAGGATTAAGCTACGTGGTTACTGCATTTATTCTAAGATGTGATTAGGGCTCAATGCATGACAACGATCCTTGCCTCTCCGCACTGCCAATTATAGTTTTTTTGGCTACAGAAAGAATTTCGGTTCTTCCAAATACTAATATTTACACGATTTGAACCTCAGAGTGATTCCTGATTCAAAAACGGAAAATCCCCCTCACGGGTTGTCATTTCGCCGCATTGGAAAACATTCCAGAGCTTCTTGCTGAACATGTAAATGAAATTTCAAGCATGAAATACCAATCATTGTTTCATGGAGTGGAAGCTACCCACATCTCGAAGTTGGCTGCTTTAGAGGAGGATTACTTTGAATGATATCCTTAAAAAATATATGAATTAATACATTTTGACTTCTACTGATAAGGTAATTCATTCATTAATTAATTTTCATCAATTTTCTGCCAGATCTTGTATATATACCTCAGGGTGTTAGAATTTGCTAAGGAAGCACTCAAAATGAAAGCATTACTATGGAGGCTCTGAGCAAAGGCGAGCTGAAAAGGTCAGTTAAAACTTCCAATTAGGGGCGTTGCATTTTATGCTTCTGAAAATTGTTTATAATTTTAGGGTGATCTACCGGTTAAGTTAGGTGAATGGATAGTTGATTAAAAATGCTTGAGATATTTACAGACGCTAGCCCCAATGTCCTAACACGGTATCTTTCTTAATTTCATCTTACCTCCTACTTCTTTTCATCCCATTCATAAATTCTATTCTCTTTTCTTCCCTCCCCCGCATACGCTAAATTCTCCCATCTATCGCGGGCTTTAACACTCTTTCGCCTCTCATTACCTGATTCAACCACCTACTCTGCGCCTCCTAATCTTTTACAGATCCACAAACCTGACAACCCCGGCCGCCCCATTGTCTCCTCTTATAACTCACCCACCGAACGCATGTCCGCATTTGTTGAGTACTACCTACAACCCATTGTCCACTCCCTGCCCTCCTTTATCAAAGACACTTATCATTTTCTTGAACGTCTCCATTCTACTCCACTCCCCTCTAACTGTGATATCTTAATGGCCACTATTGATGTCACTTCCCTATACACCAACAATCCTCATTCGGAAGGAATTTCTGCCATCCGCCATTTCATCACTAAACGCCCTACTCCTCAAATTCCCAGCTCTGATTTCCTTCTTAATCTTTCTAATTTCATCCTTACCCACAACGCTTTCTCTTTCAATAACAAATTCTTTCTTCAAATTAAAGGTTGCGCCATGGGTAGTCGCTTTAGTCCTTCTTACGCCAACCTCATCCTTGGACTTTTTGAACAATCTTTTCTATCTTCATGCTCACTAAAACATCTTCTCTGGCTTCGTTACATTGACGACATCTTCCTTCTATGGCCACATGTTATTAATTCTCTCAATTCATTTATTTCATCACTCAACGCCTCCTCTCCCCTCTCCTTTACTTCTAACATATCTGCCTCTAACGTCATCTTTCTAGACGTAAACGTCTCCCTCTCTGACCGCAAATTTAGCACTTCCGTGCATATCAAGCTCACCAAACAACAACAATACCTCCATTACAAGATCTGCCACCCCTCCCACACTAAACGTTCCCTCCCCTACCCCCTTTCTATTCGCGGCCACCGAATCTGCAACAACCCTGACTCCCTCGATAAATTCCTGACTAACCTCCATCAACCTCTTCTTCGCAGAGGCTATCCGCACCTTCTCAATAATAAAATCCTCAAAAAACCACACTCCCCCAAACTGCCTCCCACCAATAGCATTTCTCAACACAATATCTCCCTCTGTACCACCTACTTCCCAGGTGTTGACTCTATTAGACGTATTATTAAAAACCTCTACCCCATCCTTTCAGACAACTTAACCACTTCTAAAATATTCCCTCAATGTTCCTCTCTCAGCTTCAGACGCCCCGCAATCTATCCGCCATTTTCAATATCACCAAACCCCTGTCCAAATCACTCAAACCCACCAAATCCCTTCCCACCCCGTGCAACCGCCCGCGATGCAAAACTTGCGCCATCCTCATCACCCAGCCCTTGCCGGACAAGTTCCTCGCTTTTCCCCTCCCTTCTGTCCTCTCACCCTCTTGCACCACACTGTCTACACATTGTCTACATCCTCCTCTGTCAACACTGCCCTTCTTTCTATATTGGCTTATCCACCACTCCTCTCAACATTAGAATGAATGGGCACCGCTCGTCTTGTAACGATTGCCCCTCCCTCTCTGTTTCTCTCCCTGTCGCCATTCACGTCTCCTCCCACAACTCCACTTTCAATAACACTTTTAAAGTTGGTCTACTTGCTTCCCTTCCCCCTTCTTCCTCTCCCCTTCAGCTCAAAGATCTTGAATCTTCTTGCATTCTAGTCCACCAGGATTTCTTGCCCCCTGGACTCAATAAATCACACTAGTTTCTCCCTCCCCCTCATCTCATCTCTCCCTGCTTCCTCCACTCTCCTCTTCCTTTTGCTCCCCTTTTTTCCTCTCTCCCCTCCGCTCGGTCCGCCTTTCCTGCAATTTCTGCCCTGCCTTCTATGTGGGAAAATGTACCACCCCTCTCAATATCCGTATGAACAATCACCGCCATGCCACCAAAACTCCACCTTTTCTTGATCCCATCCCCAAACATACCGCCTCCCACTCTCAGCATTTTGACGATTGTTTCTCCCTAGAAATCTTAGAAGCCCTTCCCGAATCCACCGGTAATGTTGACGTGAAAATCCGAGAATATTTGGGTAACAAGGGCATTCGAAAAGCCCGGGCTAAACCTAGCCCATTGAAATTAATAGCCCAATAGCCACCTCTCTCTCCCCACCACTGCCCAACTCCCCACCACTATCCATTCGCACTTACCCCCCCCCCCTCCTTCCTCTCTGCCCTTTCCTTCCCAAGGGAACAGAGCGGACTTTTCATCATTCTTCTACCGCCGAGGATGGCGGCCTGACCGCCGAAACGTCCAAGTTTTATTTTGTGAGTGTCCTTTTTGCGTGTTTCTGTGTTTGTTTAGTGTATTACTGTTTTTCTATGCATGTACATCGTCGCCGAGAGCGATTTTCGACCAAGACATTATACACACACACACACACGAAGAAAAATCTACGGGTTTTTGGTGTGGTGGATGGAGGACAAGGCTAGACACCCCACTAGGATTCCAGTGGGATAGTATAGGAGGAAGGTTCTTGGGGGTATATATAGCAAACGAACGCCGCACTACGATGATGAAAACAGAAGAGTTCACCAAGGAAGCAATACGTGACGCCACTAAACGTTGGGAAACTGTTGGTGGCGAGCTTTCCGTTTTTGGGAGGGCAAAGGTGGCTAACCAGTTTATCGCACCACGGATATGGCATCATCTACAAATTGTAAACATTCGAAAGCAGGCTTTAAAACAAATACAATCTCAGCTCCTGAACTACGTGTGGGGAAAGAGCTGGCACTGGGTCGATGGCAGTAAAGTTAGCGCGCCAATAAGAGCAGGTGGATTGGGTTTAGTAAACGTGGAGGTGAAAGTTAAAGGCTTTAGAGCACTACATGCTCAACGATATTTGATGGCAAAAGGTGACGAACCATGGTTCATGATGGCCACCGAAGCTATGGAGAGGTCTTGCAAAAGGCCCAATTTTTATTATAGTGTTAGCGAAGCATGGGGTCAACTACAAGTGAAAGACGCCTCGGATGGGAGACCATATCCGACAGGTTGGCCACCTCCCCCTACAAGAGAACAGACAAATACATGTATATATTACAAAAGTAACTTCTCCGGTAGGGAATGCTGCATTCCCATTAAAAAAAGAACTATGTATGCTGAGATGTGGTACTAAACGAAGACATTACTGCCAACGACAAATAATAACGCTTCCGATGACATAAAGTGGTGGACTTTTTCAGCAAGACCGAGCTTTGGCAAAGATGCTGAAATTGTCTGGAGACTGGCCCACGATAGATGGGGTGACTCAATCTTCCTAAAAAAATGCGGAGTGTTGAATGATGAAAATTGCCCTTGGTGCCCCAGCGTTAAAGGAACAGCGAGCCACATAGCTTTCGAGTGTCCTGAGGCAAAATATCTTTGGAAGAAACTAAATACGCCAATTAAAATGCTACTGGCTAAACCAAATGTATTAGTTTTAAACTTGTGCACCGGTTTCGCGCCCAACAACATAAGCAAAAACAACATCGCTATGGCAAACTATATTGTAACGTTGGCAAAAAGTTCTATATATAAATGCTTCACATCAAAATGCAAAGGTGAAAGAGAGAGGGCGAAATATTTTGAGTATTTCCAGAGCTGTCTGGGAAAAAGAATTGTACGTGAGTTGGCATACCACAAGGCGATGGACCAGGAAAAAATCTTTGCTCGTTATTGGGCTACCCAGGGCATATTGTGTGAGCTAAATGATGGCGAAGTAATCATAAAGGGTGACAATTGGTGAAGGTGAGACAGTTGAAAGCCTGACCGGGGAGTGGGGCAGTACATGTGCGGTGGGACTAGGGGGCCAAGATTGCGGTAACCAGCCCCTTTGGCGGCCCCTCCTAACGCACGCTGCTCCACAACCCGGGGCAGAAATGATGAACAAAAACAAAATGATGATCACGATTTTTAAATAAATAAGGTGAAGGCGAGAAAATTACCATCTGCTTACCGCACCTAATAATAATAATAATAAAAATAATCGACTACTTCAGGTCAAAGGCGGATGCAATCAATGAATACCTGAAAGGTAATCAATCAAGAAAGTTAAAAAACAAGGTGCGTAGCCTATGCATTAAAGAAAATATAACACTTGATGACCAAAATAACTCTCAAAAACTTACTGAATTAATGGACACATTTAGGCAGAAGGCTTAACTAAAAGGGGCAAGACTAAGAAGGTATAATGAGCTAACTAAGAGGAAAACGCAAAACTCTATGTTCTGGAACCAAAGGAAGAGATTCTTTCGCCAACTGGAACAATCACCAGAGAGCCAAATGAATCCAACAGGAAGCAGTCTAGACTTAAAGGCATTCCAAAACTACTGGCAATCTTTATGGTCAGTATCACAATGTTTCAACAATAGTGCAAAGTGGATAGAAGAAATACAGAAACAACAGGAGGGAGTACAGCTAATGTCTGTGGAGGGCTTCACTACTGAAGAAGTTATGGTAACCATCAAGAAGGCAAGCAACTGGAAGTCTCCGGGACCAGACAAGCTGCACAACTTCTGGATAAAATACTTTACTGCAACTCATGGACCCCTAGCTAAATGTTTTACTAAAATTCTGCAAGATCCAAAACTACTTCCTCTTTATTTAACTGAAGGAAATACATATTTACTATATAAAAAGGGGGACCCATCTCAACCACATAACTACAGACCCATTACATGCTTGTCAGTCATTTACAAACTCTTAACTGCAATAATCACTGAAAACATCTATCAACACTGTGATACAAACAATTTGATAGAAGAAGAACAGAAAGGATGCATAAAAGGTTCCCTTGGCTGTAAGCATCTACTAACAATAGATGCTGTCATTTTGAAACAAGTTCAACGACACCGTCGGAACCTTCATGTTGGATATATTGACTATGCAAAAGCTTTCGACTCAACTCCTCATGACTGGCTGCTAAAATCTCTGGAAATATATAAAATAGACCCTAAAATACCGGAACTTTTAACTGAAATGATGAAAACCTGGAGAACAAATCTTCACCGCAAAAACCAGAAGGTTTCTTCTATTAACATCCGTAGAGGAATATTTCAGGGCGATTCACTATCACCACTATGGTTTTGTTTAGCAATAAACCCACTGTCAACGCTGCTTAAAAAATATAAAATTGGGTATAAATTAAATCGTAGAAATTATACAAGAATCAATCATTTAATGTTCATGGACGATCTGAAACTCTATGCAGAGTCCAAGGAAAAACTCCAAGAACTCACCAAAACCACTAAAATGTTCAGTGAGGACATTGGTATGAAATTTGGGCTGGATAAATGTGCTGTAATGCACTTACGTAAGGTAGAACCCCAAATATTCAAGGAACGTATAGAGGACATAGAGACACTTCCTGTGGACGGTACATACAAGTACCTAGGCTTTCATCAAAACCATCGGTTGGACCACACTTCATTAAAGAAAACTCTAACAGACGCATATAAAAGACGAGTGACGAAGATCCTGAATACAAAACTATCCGGGAGGAACCTAATAACGGCCATAAATACCTGGGCAGTGCCGGCCCTGACCTACTCCTTCGGAATTTTAAAATGGTCAGACACGGATCTAAATGAACTGGACAGACTAACTAGGCGACTACTAAACAAGTTCCGATGTTTACACAGTAAGGCCTCTGTCATTAGGCTGTATATTCCGAGAAAGGAAGGAGGCCGTGGCCTAAAAAATATATTGCGACTGTGCAGATCTCAGGAAGAGTCTATTAAATTGACTTTAAAAGCATCAAATGGTGTTATAATGAAACAGATCGTTGAAGCTGACATGGGGTACACACCTCTGAACCTGAGAGATGAGGATTATCAGAAGGACTTGCCAGACATTGCCCAACAGAAACAAGAATGGAGATCCAAAGCACTGCACGGAAAATTTCCAACAGTTATCCAGGAGGATTGGGTAGACAAAACTTCATCTTTAAAATGGCTCCAGGATGGCTATCTTTACCCCGAGACCGAAGGTTTTATTATGGCTATTCAAGACAGAGTTATACGCACCCATAACTATGAAAAACATATACTTAAACTAGAAATACCCGATAGATGTAAAAAATGTGGATGTATTAGTGAGTCAATTGAGCACATAATGGCAGGATGCTCAGCTCTTGCAGGGAATGTCTACCTGAATAGACATAACCAACTGGCAAAAATAATCCACCAACACCTGGGACTAACTTACGGGCTCTTAAAGAAAAATATTCCACCATATTACAAGTATCAGCAACCTGCTGTAATTGAAACAAAAACCCATGTTTTGTACTGGGACAGACCAATTCTCACCGACAAAACCATAGATTACAATAGATCGGATATCCTATTAATCAATAAATTAGAAAAAAAGGCTAATATAATCGATATAGCAGTACCACTAAGTCACAACGTAAGGTCAACTGAGAGAGAGAAAATCTCAAAATACAGAAATTTAGCCGACGAAATAAAAAATATCTGGAAATTAAATGATGTCACTATTCACCCGATAGTAATCTCTGCTGAGGGAGTGATGTCCCATATGTTTAAAAAACAAACTGAGAAGCTGGGAATAAAAAAAATAATAACTAACCTCGGGCAAAAAGCTGTGCTACTCCAAACTTGCCAAATCGTGAGGAGATTCCTAAGCCAAGAAAATTCGGACACAGTAGGATAGGGTGAATTCTCTTCCTGAACTTCCGAGCCTAATCCTAATCCACCTTTAGGATAGGTGAAAATTTTCCAGTTGGTGTAATACTAGCTGAGAAAGTGTGGCAAGTCGAAAATAATAAAAATAAAAAAGATCGGCGCATAGCGCGCAGTCTCAGGTACAACCATCACACGCTGAATGAAAGCGTGCTGCTTACCATTAAGCAGTACGCGGTCGGTAGAGTACGGGCACTCACCACGGCCCGGAAAAAACTCCTGAAGAGGAGTAGGGGCGTGAGAGAAAATGCCACCTTTCTCCTTCAGCCGTCCCGTCTCTTTCAACCACCTCCGCCTGTCGTTGAATCTCCGCCACCCGTCCAAGAGGTTGAACGTTTCTGGAAGGAAATATACGAAACGTCGAAGCCATTCAACGGAGACACTCCGGCCATAGGCCTCTTTAAAGAGGTTTGTGACCGCCACCTACAACATGTGGATGGACCTCTTTCAGTCACCGAAAGTGACGTGAAGAAGGCCTTCTCTGGCAAGAAGAATTGCTCGGCTCCAGGAATGGATGCCGTGAATAACTTCTGGTGGAAGAAATTTACTTCCACCCACCAACACCTCGCCAGAATCTTCACGTCCTTTCTAAATGGTGGAAAACCAATTCCACCTTGGCTGACTGAGGGACGCACGGTTTTAATACCTAAGAAGGGAGACTTGTCCAATCCAAAGAACTACCGCCCTATAACCTGCCTCAACACTGTATATAAGGCGTTCACCTCGATCTTGAGCGACCTTATCCTAAACCAAGTCCAGCCGGTTTGGGAGGAGGTGTACGAGCAAGGGGCTCAAAGCGGGGAATCGCGGGATGCAAGGACAACCTGCTCATTGATAGGTGCATATGCCAGAATGCCATCCGGCATAAGCGAAACCTATCAATGGCCTGGGTGGACTACAAGAAGGCCTTTGACACCACTTCGCATGAGCTTTTGATCGCCATGCTGAAATTGATGAAAGTCCACCCTGAGGTTGTGTCCTGCATCCAACGCCTGTAACCACTGTGGAAAACGCGCTTTGTTCTGACCTCAGGCAAGCGGTCAGTTTCCACAGAGTTGGTAACATACCACCGTGGCGTTTTTCAAGGTGACAGCTTGAGCCCCCTACTGTTCTGTATTTCCCTCCTACCCCTGTCCCTTAGGCTGCGACGAGGTAAAGGATACATGTGTGGTGTTCCAGGTGACAGGAAGCATAAGGTCACCCATTTGTTTTATATGGATGACCTGAAGCTGTACGCTTCTAATGCGAAAGACCTTCGCACTGCCCTGGACACCGTACTGGAATACAGTGAGGCTATAGGGATGGTGTTCGGATTGGACAAGTGTGCATCCATCCACTTGGCGAGAGGAAGATTTTCGGAGATCAAGGAAGACGTGCAACTTGTTGACGGGAGCGTCATTCGTCACCTCGAGGACGATGACAGCTACGAATATCTCGGCGTCCCCCAGCGCCGAATGCAGGAGGTTACAGCAGTGAAGGAAAGGCTCACCGCCAAATACAGACAGACTCTCAGGAACATCTGGAGTTCTGAGCTGTCAGGCAAGAGCAAGGTTCTTGCCACGAACATGTTCGCGGTTCCTACACTGCTGTATACCTTCGGATGCATGAAGTGGAACGTCAACGAGTTGCAGAACCTCGATAGGGGAACGAGGAAGATGATGACCATCTATAGAAGTCTTCATCCGAAATCTTCCGTCGCCAGATTGTATCTCCCTCGTAATGTAGGTGGTAAAGAACTATTGAGTCTGGAATGTACCCACAACAGAGTTGTCCTGGGTACAGCTTGACGAGTTTTGAAAAGCAGGGACCCCCTGCTCAATCTAGTGAGTGATCACGAGAGTGCGGGAGCAGGGGCGTTTCTCTTCCAGGCGGCAAAGAGGGCAGCGGAGGAAACCGGTCTCGACTTCGACCCGTCATCCGACGGAAGCGACAATGACACGACCATCTTGTCATTGAAGGCAGACGTCCTCAAGCTCGAAATAAAAAAAGCCGAGCAGAAGGCCTTGCTCAAGGTGCATACCGATAATCCCATGCATGGAGGTTTCTATCGAAACATCGAAAAGCATGGGCTATCGAAGGAGCTAACGTTTGCCTTCCTACGCTCCGCCGGTCTGAAGTCCGAGACCGAGGGTTTTGTCCTCGCGTGCCAGGATGGTGTCATAAACACACTCGTGTACCGCCGCATTATATTCAAGGCGGAGGTTGCGGACACGAGATGTAGGGCGTGCCGCGCCCAGCCGGAGAGTTTGAGTCACCTTCTCTCCGGCTGTAGTTATTACGCTAAGTCAGCATATTTAGCTCGGCACAACGCGGCCCTACGGGTGTTATACTTTCATCTTCGACACCATTATGGCATCGACGAAATACCTGTGCTGCCCTATGCCCCTGGAGATATTGAGTTCGTCGTGGAGAACGATAAATGCACGATCTGGTGGAATTACTCCTTTTCCACCACCAGGCAGTTGGAGGCGACTAAGCCTGATATTGTTCTCCTCGACCACCTCACACGCTCCATGTTCGTGATCGAGTTTTCGGCTCCGGCTGAAACTAACATGGGTGCGAAGGAGGTGGAAAAACGGACGAAATATCAAGACCTGCTTTTCGAACTTCGACAGATGTACCCCGGACTCTCTGTGAAACTGGTGGTCCTCATCATAGGTGTGCTTGGTGGAGTTAAGGGCTCGCTGCTAAATAACATCAAGTGTATTCCGTCCTGCGTGGCACAGGCGGAATCACTAGTTGCACGCATGCAGAAGGCCGTCATCCTGGGGTCACTCCGTCTACTGCGGACGCATGCGCATGCAACACACCTTCAATAAATGTTTCTCTCTCTCTATATTAGAAGCCCTCCCCGAATCAGCAACTAATATTGAACTGAGGACTCGCGAGATGGCTTTCATCTGGTTCTTAAGAGCATTTGAATCGCCCGGGCTTAACTTGGCCCACTGACCAATAGCAACCCCTTGCTCCCGCTCCCCACCAGCCCCCTTCCCTTCTCCTGTTCCGCTTCCCCCCCCACCCGAGGTAACAGACCACTAGTTAGTCTCTTGTCGTTGACGATGGCGGCTTGCCCGTCGAAACGTCCGCAAATTATTCTGTGAGTGTCCTTTTAATTTTCGTGTGCCTGTGTTTTAAAAGTATATTTATATTTGTATATCCTCTAGAGAAGAGTAGGAATCCTACTCTTCTCTAGGAGAAGAGTAGGATTCCTACTCTTCTCCTAGAGAAAGGTGGAGCGAATATCTTCACCGAAATATCGGAAGTTTTTATTTGTAAGTGTTCTTTTTTCGTGTGTATAATTTTATCGGCCACCCTCTTGGCATATTGTATATATATATATATATATATATATATATATATATATATATATATATATATATATATATATATATATATATATATATATATATATATATATATATATATACATACCTCGTCACTAGGGTGACTGAAAAGAAGGAACACAAAGAATAACACTCATACGGGTTTTGGAATATTTTGGTGGATCGTAACCACCTTTTTCAGCGAGAGGTAAAGGATGATTCTTCCAAAACCCGTGTGAGTGTTATTGTTTGTGTTCCTTCTTTTCAGTCACCCTAGTGACGAAGTATATACACTTTTGTGTTCACGCTCGTGAAAACTTATAAGTCATATATATATATATATATATATATATATATCTATATATATAATGTCTTGGTAGGAAATCGATCCCGGCGGCGATGCACATGCATAAATAAAACAGCGATACACTAAATAAACGCAGAAACACGCAAAAAGGACATTTACAAAAGAAAGTGGTTTCATTTATAGCTTTTTAAAACTACTTCCGCTCCAGATAAGAGGGTTGGGATTTTTTTCATCAAATGGATAAATAAAGAAGTTTATAATTCTTTCAATCAATTATCTTTTCCTTTTCGTATTTGTCTGAAAACCGCGTTTTAAGCTGCAAAAACGCACATTTTTATTTAAAATCAACAATACCATATTTCCTTGATAACCAGATTTTGGTTTTTAACGAATTAAAAATTGATTTAGCTTAGTTGAGCTGATTAGGAATGATAAGCATTGGGTTTCATGCAGTGGTTATTTTTTTTCTCAGAAATCAACAACAGATTATTTCCTAAAGAACAAGCTGTGGTCTTTTAACGCATTGGAAATCCATTTTGGTCAGTTGATAAGGAATTCAAAGCATTACGTTTTGTGCAATCGTTTAAGTTTTTTGCTTTTAAAAAATACTTTAACTCAAGATAGAGAGCTAAAAATTATTTTATCGGATACCCGAAAGAATGAAATATTTCATTTTCTTCAATCGATTCTCCTCTTATATGATAGTTTATAAGGAAGTGTTATCCCGAGCTTCGCAGGGGTAATTCAGCTATGCATATATAAAAATGTTATTGTTGTCTGTACGTCCGTCTGTCTGTCTGTTGCTCCATCACTCAAAAAATACAGGACCGATTGAGCTGAAATTTGTCATGTAGATAGAAAACATAGGTATCTGGTTCTAATATAGGCTATATTTAAAAGGCCTGGTGGTCCATGCTAAGATTTGGGTTCGGTGTTGTGGTTACATTTTTTGCTTTTTAAAAGTACTTTCACTCAAGATAGAGAGCCAAGTGTTTTTATCGGATGGCTTAATAAATAAAGTTTCTTTCTTTTAGGCTTCATATTTGTCTGAAATTTATTTTTTAGCTGAAAAATCTCATATTTTTCTCAAACATCAGCAATAGCTAATTTCATTGACAACCAGAGATTTGTTTTCTAAGAATATTCATGCCTGTAGCATTTAAATATCATGTTTTCCTGCTGGCCCATCATAACACGTAGAAAGGAAATCTGTATAAGACGGGCCCAGAGTCCCAAGGGCTCATTACTGCGGGGGAAAATCGATAATTCAATGCACATTAACAACAAGTTTACTCTTCAAAGTCTATTCTCAAAGTAGCTCTCATAGGGGCACTGTATGTATATGAGAGAACACTTACGTAGTAAACGATACACATAAAGGAATTAAAGAGGCTACGCAAGCAATTAAACGTGCAAGAATGTTTATGTGCAGCGAATAGTAATGGTAATAATGCCTCTGTTGCTACAACAAACACAGCTTTGTTTATTATCGTTTAGTACTCAAATGTATTACACGTAGTGGAACCGCCTGCCTCTCATTACGATTGTGAACAGTTTTTAGACCAATTCCCACATCATAAACGTTGCAAAATATTTATATATGTTTAAAAGTGTTATAGTGCAGTTAACTTACATTCACTCAATCATCGAGTTGCCTATTAAAGAGTCTCACTCGCCGCTGTTTCCCCTCCATGGACTTAAAAATATATCCATAAACATGCCTAATACAATAAAGGGTAACCTTACGAAAAAATCTTCTACAGCATGAGGAATGTCTTCTTGGCGAGTAACTGAGTCCTTGCATGAAAAACGACAAAGGTTAGACTCAGATGCTCAAAGACATGCCCACCAGCGATCGCATGAGTATCTCAAAGCGGTTTTTGTCGGGTTACGCTAAGAATCACACAAATTTAATCCCAACCCAACCTACGGTCGGGTAACCAACTATAAATCTGGTTCAAGTATAGATCCATCTGTTTCTAAACTTTACTCTGTATCAAGATGGTGGAAACTATAATGACGACACTACATTGAGAAGTGCGTTTTACGTTTTCCGCCATCTTGGTAAAAAGGGGAGTTTCCATTTACTCCCAACAGATGGCGCAGCATGACGACTAACTTCCCTTCTACTCTATATCCAATGAAATCACCTGGAAGAAGGGAAATTAGTTGATATGCCGCACTACCTGTTGGGGATAAATGAAACCACTTTTTACCAAGATGATGGAAAACCTAAAACCCACTTCCCATGTTTGACTCTTGACTATTCCGTTAATATTGGCGAAATTGCTATGATGTCAGATTGTTTACAGTGCGCATAATGTGCAGAGATAATGTACGTCATTTGGTTGAAATACCTCTGTTGTAAGTAGTCTAACAATTAATTTGGACTGGCGGTACGAAAGCGTTACTTTACCTCAATAGGTACTGCGCATGCGCCATGGAAGCTAAGCGAAGAGGAAATCGCCGGCCGAGTGATTCCTTGCGATATAGCGCTAGGGAAGTTCGCATCGGTTCGCATGGCTCGCATTTGGTGTGAACGACAGCGGGAAATCGCTTTATGGGATCTTAAGACACGTGGCGAAATCTGATAGCGCGCTTAGCATAGCATTCGGTGTGTGGCGGCCTTAAAGATATAGGCCGGTAATTTCCTGGGTCATGTCTTGTTTCCTTTTTTAAATATTGGCGTGAAGTTGGCTATTTTCCAGTCTTGGGGTACCTTGCCTTCGGATAATGACTTACTAAATATGATTTATAGGAATGGTGCGATATGTGGCGCTAACTCCTTGAGCACGCGAGGAGGTATTCCCTCTGGACCTGGGGACTTATTACTTTTAATCAAACGTAGTTGTTTAGTTATTCCATCACGTTGAATAATGTTGGCTTTGTCGATAATATCGGTGACTGCTAGAAGTTTCGCAAAGTAGCAATCATTAACTTCTCTTTTTTTGAGAGTTGTGTAACGTAAATTTTCTCACCGCGAGTTCCGTCGCTTTGTTTCCTAACTTTATAAAATTTTAAAATAAGTTGTGCAATTGACCCTGCCTCATGAACTCCAGCCTTACTTTGTGATTATACTAACGAAGTTTTTTACTCTCACATTGTAGTTCGCGTGGAATAGAGGAAGCACTATTTGTTTCACTCTTTCTGTAACCTTAAGAAAAATGTTGTCCATCTATTTACACCAATAAAATGAAACTTTCCCACATTTAGATATAAAAATACACGAAATTTAGGGACAAAATATGTAAAACTGAAAATAATTCATCGGTCTGATTATTTTCGCGAAAAGTAGGGTTGCAAAAAGGGCAATTTTTCATCACAGTACATGAAAGTTACACGAAGAGACCAGCTTATCGGTTTCCGAGTTATCAGCGAATTCCTGCAATTGATAAAGAAAACTTTAACTAATTTCAAATGACGCTGTAGTCGGCTCCTCTAACAAATGTAAGCGATCACAACTGATTATGCTCGTAGAGCATTAGCAGTCATTTACTTTTTCTTATTATTAGCTAAGGCTTTGTTAGTGAACGCATAGCTGTATAAAAGGCACATACAGAGAGGCCGAAATTCTAGTTAGCTTAGAGTAACGAAGTGGCAAGCAAACCTCCTTGACGCAAGCATCAACAACAAATTCTTTAGAAAATTCCTGTTTTTTTCTTGAAGAACTTCAGTTTCATTCCAGAGTGTTGTTCAAAAATGTAATATTTCCTTTAACCTTGTCCAGGGGACAGGTGCTACCTATACCCACTCATGAATTATGTAACGTCGGAGTAAATTTAAGCCAGTGAAATATAATAATTTAAAAGCACTTTCACGATGATGAAGACATGACTAGCTTTGAGCGTACAATATGTGGAACCTGGGAGGACTTCCGTCGTGACTCGAAAGACTAACAAAGAAGAAGCAAGCTGGTGGTCGAGAACGGGTTCGGTGGAATGAAGAGCGGATAGAAACGGAAGGCGGATGAGCGGACGACGCGTGCGGATGAGGAGATCGAGGCAGAAGGAGGAGGAGGAGGGAGGAGGTTTTAAAGAGTTTAAAGCTGGAAGAGGGCGGAACAAGAGATTTCTCGGTGGGTTGATGCGGTGGTCACGGTGGAGAAGATGAGGAGGCACGGGTGCCGCGTATGGGATTGGCTGTTTGTTGGGGGTGTAGCGTTGGAAAAAAGCATTTTACCCGAGAAGAAGGGGATCGACGGAGTGAAGGATGGAGAGTGTTAGGAGAAGTGCTCAGGGGAGAGTGAAGATTCAGGAAGGAGCAGGAGGGCAGGAGGGGGCAGCAGCCACGCCAACTTCTGTCAAAAACTTAATGTTTGGAGTTTTGAGGTTTGTGGAAGTCTGTGCGACTCCCGTCTCCGAAAAGCCATAACTCACTCGAGCGGAGTGCGGTCCTGAATTGTATCACATCCCCCGGGGTTGGCATGAGTTCCTCCTCTCTCCCCCCTCCTCCTCTTGTGGGAATCCAACGACCCCTTTCTACGGATTCCTAGGCCCATATCCGAGAGACGGAATGACAATAAAGGAGTCGGATTTCGAGGCCGTATATATAGAGAGGCAGGGCGGGCATTCTCTACTTCTCGCGTGGCTCGCTAGCTCTCAGGATTTTGTGAGCGACGGGGAAGCACACATGTTGCTGCCCTCCGTGGAGAGCAAGGAGTTAGTTCAGGAAAGTCTCGCATTTCTGTAAATCTTCGGATGCAAACGCTCTCTCTCTCTCTCTAAGACCCTCTCTCTCTCTAAGACCCTCTCTCTCTCCAAGTTCAAAAGACAAAGCAAGAATATCGTCCCGCCTTCCACAGTCGCATTCACAGAATAGCTTCCTCCTTTTGATATTCCACCTCAGAATTTCAGAGATTCATTTCCTCCGACCAATTTGAAAATACCTTTATGTCATGCAAGCATTCAATTTTTTGGAATAGGTATAATTCAAAGATTTTTCATGAAACAGGGGCACTCGCAAAGAGTAAGCCGCAACGACATGCCTGAGCATGGGGCACCCACACCCTTTTAACAGAGGCTGAACTACCTACAGTTTTCGAATAAATATGTGACAGGTATAAAGTCGGAACTCTTTCTTTTTTAGCGTTTCTATGTATTAAACCGCCTCAGCTTTGGGAACTGTTGTTGGATGATGGTGAAGGATGTTTAAGGATGGTGGAGGGTTATTGTTTTTCAACTTTATTGTTAACCTAGTAGAATTGTGTTTATAAAAAACGCCTTCCCCATCAACAATGAAGTATCCCTTAAGATCAAAGGCACCACCATGGGTACTCTCATGGCACCATGTTATGCCAATCTTTTCATGGGCCATCTTGAAAGCACTATCCTCAAAAACCAAACGGTGAGAGCTCTCCTTATGTTGAATATCTTAAGCCTTTGGTCTCATGGCCGCGAGTCTCTATCTATCTGTACTTCTACGCTTAACTCTTTCTTTTCGGTTCCTTCCACTTCTTCCGTCTCCGATTCCTCCATCACATTTTTAGATGTTAATATCCAACGAAAAAACAACAAATGCATCACCTCCGCACATAAAAACCCCAATAACCATAACCAACACCTCCATTTCAACAGCTGCCATCCGCCACATACCAAACGCTCCATTCCATATTCCCTCTCAGTCCGCGGCAACCGAATTTGCAACGACGCCCACTCCCTTCAACAATATACAGATAACCGATATCACTCCCTCAGAGAACGCGAGTACCCCAAAAAGATTCTTGCCGATAAAATCCTACCCCCTACTGCCAATTAAACTCCTCGGACGAAAACCCACTACCCCGACGGACTCAACCTCGTTACCACATTCTTCCCTGGCTCCCATAAAATCAAAAACATTCTCCGCGATTTATACCCAATTTTAAAGAATAATACTTTTACTGCCATCCTATTACCCTGATGTCCCACAGTATCTTTTAAGCGTCCCTCACACCAGCGTGATATCTTAAAATCTACGAAACCCACCCTTCAACCGACCGCCCCCTCTCCACCACTCTCCTCGACTTGCAACCGCCCTAGATGCAAATGCTGCTCCCTTCTCCGCTCTTCTGCTCCTCGCCCTCTTCCAACAGATCTTCCTCAGCTGCCAACTGTACTTCCATCTATATCGTATGCTGTCACTCATGTAATTTCTGCCCCGCATTCTACATTGGCGAGTGCTCTACACCGCTCTCCATGCGAATTAAAAGGCACCGCCACTGTACCAAATGTCCACTCTTCATTGATCCCATCCCTAAACGTACTGCTTCCCATCGCAAAACCTTCAACAAATGTTTCTTTCTCTCTATATTAGAAGCCCTCCCCGAATCAACAACTAATATCGAACTGAGGACTCGTGAGATGGCATTCATTGGATTTTAAGAGCATTTGAATCGCCCGGGATAAATTTGGCCCTCTGACCAATAGCCACCTCTCGCTCCCACTCCCTCCCCATTCCCTCCCCTTCCCCTCTCCTTTTCCCCCTCCATCCCCCACACCACCTGAGGTAACAGATAACTAGTTAGTCTCTTGTTGCCGACGATGACGGCATGACCGCCGAAACGTCCCTAAAATTTTTGTCTTCCACTTGTGCTTGTCTCCTATATGGTGGGTGAAACCAGAGTCCTCTGGATGGCCTTTCTCAACACCACTCCCTCATAGGGTTTTTATGTAAAATTTTATTAGTAAAATACACAACATACTTATTTATATGTCATGTACACATACACAAAGACTGTATGCTCTGCTAATTTGAAATTTTTATCTCCAACCCCATCACAGTTATTCAAAGCCGAACTTTGAAAAAAAAAGTTGAAAAAAAAGTGAATTTTTTAAAAATTTATAACAATTCAAGGGTAAGTATATCACTATTAATACCTTTTTGTAATAAACCTACAAACACATACCTATAAATAGAAAATAATTTAAACTGTATAATCTACTCGAAAACAATTTCAAACATTGAAACTTCGATCGAAATTTTGTTTAACTTTATTGTAGTTTTACCTTAGAAAGAATAGAGAGTGGTAAAAAAATCTAAGGATTTATTTTTACCTTGAGAAATTTCAAAGAAAATTCTTTTTGTTTCATCCTTCTATGATAAATACTTAAATAGTTATAGACTTTTACGTAAACCTTTACAAACAAAAAAATGGGCTCGCGCAACATTATAAAAATGGCCACCCAAGGTAAACCGCTTGAGATGAAAACCCTTTCTCAGTGCTATTAAAGCAATTAGGAGCAGAGCAACCAACCATTATACTTTATTTCTTCTGCAAAAAGGAAAATCCTGCAGAGTGACTGTCTACCGCCTTCACTTTCATACAGTAAGCAAGATGTGCTCTGAACAAAAATGGCGGAATGCGACTCAACTATGTAGTGTATTATCGGCAATCCAGAGGACTGTGGGTGAAACAGTTCCCACGCGCTATCTCTTGGTCGCTAAAGTTGGGCATAAAACCCCGTTGAATTCAGCAGTTAGTTTATATATATATATATATATATATTCTTTTGAAATTTTCGCCAATTGGCCACAAATATAAAAATTAAAACTTACAGGAGGTAGGAGAAAGAGATAAAGAATTCGTTCTTACGGGAACGTTTCGGGCCGGTTGGTCCTTCGTCAGCTTTAGAAGTCTATATATAATATATATATATATATATATATATATATATATATATATATATATATATATATATATATATATATTGTGATGATACGGTCTCATCACGGTCTTCCCGACTCCTTACCCGTGTAATTCACGTTCATGTTTGGCGCGCGGGCACAGCTGGGATAAGGGAACGACGAATTCTGTTACTCTTATGTTTTGGGTAAAATGGTATAAAAGGCCAAGTGTGACTGGTCTAGAGAGGCATTTTGGCAAAAGTTTCAAGTGAGACGGACCACGATCGGACCTCGGAGAAGTGACCACCCGAAGGCTGGGGGGGCAGACAGTGAGGAAGACGTGGAAAGCACCACGCGGCAGTTGGATGTCCAAAAGAATAGGACAACGGAGGAGAAAGCAAAGGAGAGAAGTCGGAGAGTACCTGGGAGCGACGAAAAAACGTCCTCTTAGTGTCGAGCTTCACGACATTCGTCCAGGAATCTACGGGACGAAGTTTCCCTGCGGAGGACAGACTCGTGAAGGGGCAACCTGAATTGGCGACGCCCTCGACACGCTAAGTACTCAAAACCCACTCTCCCGAATGGTGAATCATTCACTATTCTTTTCCCTCGATCCAGCCAGCCCCATCTTCCCGAAGAAACCCCCCAAGTGATAGTGCGTCACCCTGATTCAATGTGGTCTTGAGAAACGTTGACATATCATTCTTGCCAGGCATAAGTGCCATTAAAATATGTATCATAATTCTCCCGTTCTCGTCCCGTTGTATTGACGCTGGACTTTCCTTAAAATAGAACGTGGAGCCTGTAATAGTCATTTTGCGAAAATTTAGTTGTTCTCTGCCGATTGCAGTATTTGTGACGTGAGAAATGGAAGACGTCAAGGGTCATTCTTTATGTATTTTGTTTCGCTGATGACTTATTTTCCATCTGTGTGTCGCTAGAACTCGTAATCAATCCATTCCTCATTTTTGTTAGGTTTAAGGTTACTTCATTATCATTCTTTAATTGCTCACCAGTATAAATTTGGTGTTTATTTAAAATCATTTATGTTTCACCCAGTCCTATCATACCATCCCTCATTAGATTTAAGAAATTTCCTGTTTATGTTTCATTCTTTTTGGGCAAATAGATTTTGTGTGAAATCTAACTGTTTTCAAACGAGTTTTCTTACCTCAATGCTGCGCATCGCGACCAAGTTCTGGACGATTCTTTATTTTTCTAAAAATATTTCGTCTAACGTATTTTTACTAGAAGCATTCGATTTGGCTGTCTCATCCGGGACCACGCGTTGGTTTCGTTATTCAGTATACCTCAATTTCCCACCTTCCTTGGCCGTCACAGCCTGGCGTTCCCGTCAACGCTGTGCATCGCGTGTAAAATCGCGTCATTTTACTCCAGTTCTCTTCATGATCGTTGGCCCTAGAACCCACGTATTTTCTATCGGACATTGCCGATGTCCGTGTTTTAGGTGACAACCGCTGCCACGCACTAAGAGTTGGCTTGGTTCTGTTACAATATATATACATCCTATACTCTTTCTTTCATCATCTGTTTGAACGAAATATTATATACGCCTGTGAGCGGATTGAGTGAACGAATGATGGCCGGAATGGCTCATTTCTACTTATTGGGCTCTGCGTTCCCCGAAACGCCTGAACTGTATCTTTACCACTGTCTGTGTGCCTGATTCAAACTTTGCTTTCCTCTTCTGTGTGCGTAATTTACTTCTCTGGCGGTGAGTGAAATTGCCCTGCGCCATCTCTCGGCCACATTTACGGTCTACTCTTGGGGGACTTTGGTTCATATAAAACCCCCACCGATTCCGGTAATTCTTATAAGACTAGGTAGTTCGGTGGTCTGAGCATTCGGCGCGGCATCGAAAGGTCCGTGGTTTGATTCCCGGCCTAGTCGAATGTTTTTCACCTGGAATTGGCCATCAATCCATCTTCACATCACCATTTTGTTGTCTAATGTTATATTTTTCTTATACTCTTTATATGTATATTTTGCCAAGTACGTAATCTCTTCCTCAACCGTATTTTATCAATTGATTATTTTTCATATGCCCATCAGTTTCCTCGTAATCATTACTTCTTCTGAATATTTAATAACCCATATCTTTCATCCTTCATCAGCAAGTAAGGTTCTTTTCTTTTCCATATTTTTTGCCTGTTACATTAAGTTTCCAGATTAAATTTATGTATGAGTGATTTATGTCTCAGCCAAAAGTAATTACATGTTCTGTGGTGAAATCGAATCATCGTGTGATTGAGATTAACTATTATTATGCATTGGGCCGAGAAGTAGGAAACTCCTTGATTCCTTCCCCGCCTTACTACCTAACGACGCCTACCCCAGGCGCTAAAGCCTAAAGTAAAATATTTAAACGCTGTCAGGGACCACCAGCATTGGCCTTACGTTGGTAGGCCCTTTTTTTAATTTATACGATAGGTGATACTGGTTGGGTGCGAGCGAGTTTTGCAGGAGGGAGCACGTACTTATTTCT
The DNA here is from genome assembly GCA_963573305.1 of Pyrrhosoma nymphula. Lineage (NCBI taxonomy): Eukaryota > Metazoa > Arthropoda > Insecta > Odonata > Coenagrionidae > Pyrrhosoma > Pyrrhosoma nymphula. The sequence continues at coordinate 11,087,138 of OY754328.1, forward strand.
ATGCGTTCTCCCGGCCTTTTATCTGGTTCTCTGAGACTGTTACAATACAATTTCCGCCAGGCGGATGATGAAGTTTGTGGAGAGAAGGAGTGGTTTTGGGCGTTGGGATACATACATCTTTAATGAATGTATGCCTACATCGAGAGGAATGGACGCATAAAGGGAGGTAAAGTCTATCGCTAACGTCTGGCCATGAGCAATGTGATATTAGGGGGGATAGAGACGGCGTGAAGAAGGTCGAAGAAGTGGTATGAATCTTTGATCAAAGAGGAAAGAAATATCACTAGGGGTTTGAGGTAATGGTCAACTAGTGCTGAGATGCGCCCTTTAGGGTTATTGATGCTGGAGACTATTGGGCGACCGGGATTGTGGATTTTGTGCACTTTCGAGAGCATGTAAAATTCGGAGTTTGAAATGAGGGGGTGAGAGTATTGCGATGTAAGAGGGGGACAGGACTTCGTTTGGACCGAATTACTGGAGGAATGATCAGATTTCTTTTTGAAAATCAGGATTTGGATCACGAGGAAGAGAGCTGTAGGAGAAGAAATCTTTTAATTGCCGAAGAACATCAACCTTACTTGTAGATAACGACCACTGACGATCCCTCATCTGTCTTGGTGATGATGATCTCACCGTTTTTAATAATGTTTTTAGGCAAAAAATTCGGGACGCGTGAGACTTCTGGGTGGGTTCAAGGATTGGAGGAATGATTGGTCGGATATTTTTGTGAGGAGGCGTTTAATAAAGATTTCTACTGGTTGATTTCAGGAAAGTGGTTTGGTATCACGTTGGGTGGAAGGAATTTTGCCATGGAATTGGACGGAATTGGATGTTGGAGGATTTGGTTGAGTTTTCCAGAACGCACGTCACCGCAGATTCCGGCAAAATTTCAGGTCATCGGTGAGGATATTGAAGGGATTAACTCTTAGGGTGGGGGAGAACAAAAGACCTTTCTTTACAACCGCAAGTTCGCCCTCGTTCAGTGAAAAGGAGGTTTATGAACTCGCGGTCGGCAGAAGGAGTAGAACGGGGCTAGGGTATTCGCGTCTGAGGGAGACTGCTTTAAGAACTTAGTGACGGAGGGCAAAATATATCGCGCGTGACAACTTTACCATTACAGGGAATCAACAGCTTATCCCATGAGATGATTGATTGTCTCACGCAAGTACCTACATATTGATCAATACCTTAGAATGGAACCCAGTCTATCTAATTTTAAGATTAACTTTTTCCACGTAATGTGATGAAATTTGTGGTTTCAAATGTAAATGAAACCGTGGGGTTCAAAAACTCAGTTCACTGACGTTTCATAAAGTAAAAATGCAAAATATTTTCAGGTCCTTTGGAAGTATTACCGGGCGTATTCGAACTGCGATCTTAAATATATGTAAAAATTCTGCGGTACAGATAATTGGAGGGACTTTTCATGGCATCGGCCATGGGGAAGTACATTTGTAACATTGAGGAGATGTTAAGCAATCCAGAACTCCCAGAGTACAGTAATTTTTCCCACGAATTAAGTCTTTCTTGTATGACTTTCCGCATGATAGTCCCTGAATCTTAAACATCACAAGTTAATTCTGACAAGTTATACATTATTATTCCTAAAAGAAAATACCTGAACGTCATCGTAATTCCTGTCATGTATTTTGTACGTGGCCCTCTCACTACTTAAATGAACGTATTACTCATATCTTCGAAACAATCAACGAAAATTTTAATATGCGATATGACATTTACTGATTGAAGGGGATTTACGGTATAGATTAGATAGATAGTTGTCGGGGGCTTTCGTCAGGAGCCCGGGCACTTAGACCTTTCTTGGTCCATTGTGCCAACCCCTTGCCTGTCTGCCACTTGCAGATGAGGGACAAGAGCACCTCGGTAGAGGTATGGAGGATTGACCTCCCCCTGCCTCACCCCAGTACCAGGTATAGAGGATGTGCTCCCTCCAACTGGCCCGGTCTGGGTCTCCCTCCGGCCTCCCGGTATAGGTCTGGAGTGAGAATCATCTCTCCATCTATGCCTGGTCGAGGTATAGAGGAGAGTCACCCATACAACCAACGTCCGGGCCCAACGTTGCTTAACTTCGCAAGGGGATTTACGGTATAGTTCCGATGTTAGCAGGAATCCCATTAAATGACAATTAAACAATAAGTTTTTCTGTAAATCATCGGCTACAACAAAATCGAGAGTTAACAAACTTCAATCTTTTGCAGGAGGAAAATATTACAAGGCGTATTCACAAAGAACTACTTTTGAATCACCTAATGTACTGAATATTCAGCAGCTATATTTGGTATTACTTTTATTTTCATTCATATAACGTTCACTGAGACTGAATGAACTAAGCAGCTAGACATAAAGCAGAAAAAGGACTCCCATGGTTTTAAAGCCAAAGGGACTTCAATGCTATTCTATTGAAACACCACAAATTTCACTCGTTAGTATAATAAGAGTATGAAGGCACTAATTTTGATGAAGTAATAGAGACCAGACCATGGGTTAGTCAAGAAGATAAATGGATATTTCACTTATTCTCGAGTAGGATGATACTTTTGAAACGATTACACATTTTACAGAAACGTATCCTGCGAAACATTATCAATGAGATAAGGGCAAATTTAAAATGTGATTATAGTATTCAAAGAAAGATAAATTTAAATATTGATCAACTTTACATTTACTTACAGCTGAAATCCTTCCAGAGGGCTATCGTTTAATTAAATAATGGAGACATATCTCCACGTTACTATGTAATTCAAGTTAACTTACTCCCTCAAAATTCCCACTTTCGAGTGTTGCATCACTCATCAAAGAGAATACATTTTTATGAAGTATACGCGAAAAAGTTCTCACATTGCCACTTGCTTTTGTGCATTTAATTTATACAAATCGGGTGGGAGCATAAAATGAATTACTCACACCTTGTCACCTTCCACACCCTAAAGCGGAAACATCACAACGGTTAGCCGACCCCTGCTCCGAGACCAATTGCCTTCCCCCCGCGGCAATTACTTCAGGGTCCTCTCCCTCACCTCTTTTTAACAGCCCCGCACGTCCCCACGAGGAAATGGATCGTTCAGTTTCACTCCAAAGGAGGAAAGAAACTTTAAATCACCAAATCCGGCGCCACACGGTATTTTTTCCCCTGTTTTTCTGCCTGCGATGTACCTGGCGCATTGGGATCTACCTTGGGATTTGCTCAGCGTTTCGTTGCAGGGACACGCAGCGACCGATACTATTTCTCTCTGTCTGGAGAAGCGTAGTCCAATCGGGAGCCCTTATTCTTCTCACATGATTTGGGAATTCCAAACTGTGGACGGTGTACGTTTAGCATAGTTTAATCATATAAGCGCTGAAATCGAGATCTATCATTTTCGCTGTTCAAATATGAAACAGCTACTTAAGGGAGAGATTATTAGGAATAGCTTCAGTCTTTCAGAAAATTTGAAATACGTTTAGTTTGAGGCACAAAATTCGGCCTCCGAAGAAAGGTGTATCGATCGATGCAGTTCACGATGAGCGCCACGCAGCTTGGACCATGTTGCCGCAAACGCAATGAAAAGCGAATGAAAAATCGCCCGCGTGACCGTGGGTTATCGGGGAAACCTCTACTTCAACCAACCCCGGATAATTGTATATGATTTACTCCAGCTAAAACTATCATCCATCGGATATACATAATTATTTCTCCTTATAACTTACTCAATAATTTGACTCGCAAGCAAAAATAACGATACCTAAATAAAATATTCCTTACCAGTAATAGAAAAATGGCAAAAAAATGTTTATTTAGCACAAAAAAATATTTTTGTGCCAACTTTTCCTAGAAAAGATTCATCTAGAAATTTTTCCTAGAATTATGTAGAAATTACAGGGTCAAAATCTCAAATTAACACAGTATTTCACAGTGCATGCTTAACCTCACCTACGGATTGTTGCCTAGAATAAATTACCTGTCAGTGTTTCACAAAAGTGCGTAAAAATCGCAGTGGTAAAATCTCAAAAAGTGTGTCAAATTGAGCAACACCACGACCCAACACTGTGGCAACTCTTCCCGGTGTGCGTGACTGATTACGGGTTTCTGTGACGCGGGAAAGGTTTGAAGGCGAGAGGGGATGAACAAGGGGGATGAGAAGTCGGACGCGTGCCGTCATTTCCATCGGCGGGGTCCTTGGCATGTTAGTCGTCGACGACGGGTGTGCGAGAATTTTGAGGGAGAGTCGGGGAGTGATGATCGGGGATTTCTGTGGAATTCCGGAATTGTGGTGGGCGCGTACGGGCGTTGCGTACGAGATCTGCTATTTAGGTACTATTGGTGATGAGCGCGTTTCCCCCAATCCCCCCTCCCCCCAGTCTCCTACCAATTCAGGCGGGGGCGTCAACAGTTGAATTCATTAGCACCCCAGGCCATGGTCGTGACAACCCTCACGCTATGAAAGCCGCATTACGGGCACTGAAAGCTTTCAGCTGATTTTCATGAGCTTCTGTAATGTAACAACGTTCCTCGTAATGCACAACTAAGACGGTAAATAAGTTAATTGCACGATATGAGACTCCATCATTTTGAAGATTCAGTATCTGACAAGATGATGATGGAAATTTGAATCTATAGAGTTGAGATGGTAGAAGAAAATGTTTACAAAACATTTTTTTTATTGAGCTTCAAAAAGCTTCAAGAATCATGAGAACTGATTCTTGAATTCCTCGAAAGATAATAAAAAATCTCCTTATTTCACTCTTGGGTTCACTTTCGTTAAAATTGTGAATTTGTGAAGTACAATTATTTGCTTATTGTGTATTCACGTAGTCGATGGTTATGAGATCCATGTTTGGTTCCGTCTGACCACCAATTAGGTGTAATAAAAAGAGTATAATCAAAATTCTGCCCTTTATATAGGTATCACTTAGTAATTTTTTACCATAAAAATAGCTCCTTCTTCCTCATAAACTATTAAAACATCTAAAGGACAAATATTCCAGCTATAAAACCATTCCTTCAACCAACATTAATCACAATGAGAATTATCCTTCACTTCAATATAAGCTCTGAGAAAAGGTGTGCGATATGTCAAACCAATGGAGTTTAAATATGGTCTCGGGAGATTTCTATTCCTTCCATTTCAATTTTAATTACCTCACGCCATAAAGGCTTTATTCCAACACCCCTTCCTACTCAATTTGCCTTTTTGCTATGCTACAAATCCAATTTTATCTATTGTTAAAATCTAACAGTTTCTTTTAGCCTGCAATTGAGCCAAATAAATCTAATGCTCCCACGTATAGTGATCTATGATGCCTGAATCTATCTATTCTAAAAGACAAATTTTTTTTTTCTATTTTTAATTCATCTTAATTTTTAAAAGACCACCTACAGCACCAGGTTTGTGACACCCATATATTTCTTAAATTTCAATAGTCCATGTTTCAAAGCAATAATATTTACGGTCTAAAAAATACCGTTCATACTTGAGTCGTCAATACATTGCCATACAGACTTGAATACGTTCATATAGACGTTCTACAAATAAATATGAAATACAACTATTTAGTTCAATTTAATTGTATGTACAACATGATAATTAGTTGGTAAATGGTTATTCCAAAGACAGTTGTGCAACTAGGCTAACAATAACAGACATAAGATTCAAACCACGTTTTTGCTACTGACAAGTACATTCTTATGTTACAATTTCTACGCATTTTATAAATACCACGTAACTCAAAATTGAGTAGCTATATACCGATACCCTGAGAACGTCCGAAGATGGAACACATTAAGCATCACAAACTTGGAACAGCTAATTCAGGACTCAACATGACATCCATTCCTGGAGCGAAATACAAGCCCTGACTTTTGCAATGGTATACGACTGAGTTAGGATTGGACTCTAAATTATTGAGCATCGAGTATTTATTGCCAGCGATTAATGTCAAATATTCCGTGCATTGGGGTAATATCAGTTTCAGCAGTATAGTCAAGGCGCTATATCGCTTATAATCTCAAATAGGTCTTTATGAAGACAGAGGCCTCTAGGTAGGATCCCAAATTTTCGCAATTGATGTTAGCAATATTACCCGTCATAACCTCCACATTTAAGGTGTCGGAGTCCAAATTTTTATCAATAAAATATTAAAAAAAGAGAAGGGGAAATTTCAAAGAAAAGACAAGAGTAAGATAATATATAGTCAAACACGAAGGTAAGGGCTAAAACAAGAGTGAGATATGTCCAACACGATTCATTTGGGAATAATAATTCCACTGTTTACATTTAAACGGGAGTAATGTAACAAAAAAATATAAAATAAACACATTTGCAGCATCACTCTCCACTACGATTAGCAAATAAAACGCCAAAGCACTTTCGTTTTATGGAGATCGCTGGAAGTTTGCGAAAACATGGAGATTTAAGAGAACGCAAAGTGATATATGTAGACGATGAGATTAAAAAATGGTATTTGAAACTAGATACCAAATTCACTACCAGTAACGCGGCTGAATACAGAATGAACTAGAAGCTTCGTAAGGGTGGATCAACTCCCCTTAACCCTCAGTGCATCCCACTCACTCCGCTGCTCAGTCAGTGAACACATGCTCTCGCCGAAACAAGATATCCTGTTTCTTTTCTCTCTTCGGAGAGCAAAAGTGTCTTCCTATTAGATCTAATTAAAGGCAGGAGAACTGACTAAAAGCTAAAGGGGGTACGGAAGTAATTATGGCGTGCGAGATGGGAGCAAAGACGACCAACCAAAGAGAGAAGACCGGGAATTACCTTACGGTGCATGTTTCGGTGTTTCATTATTCCACGGCGTGAGAGAACCTCACCTTTTTGGAGGAAATATCTGCTATTGGAGAGAAAGCCCATGGTCAGCTGGAGAATGAAGAACGAGATTACCCGAATCCAAATTGCTCGAAATTTGATCATGTACTTCTGGAAAAGTATATCAGTCCATACAAAGGTGTCACGTTGGTGCACTGCCAAGCTAGCCAAACTGTTGATAAAATTCCCCACATGAGCATACAAATTAGCTACGCTCTAATGATGAGAGTGTTACATGCACAATTTGATAGAATAATCCTTAAAAATATCCTAAGAAACCTTTACACGGGTATGTATGCAATTCATCTCACTTCACTGATTGAGGACTTCACACGGGTGTGTATGGAATACATCTCACTTACACCTTACTAGCATTGTATTAATAAAGTTAAAATATACCTCGGATAGTTTAAAACTATACTTAAGATCATACTTATTTATATTTCCCTATCACCATTATATATCACTACAGAAGAATTTAGCATTCATCCTTGTTGCCAATAAAATGTAGTTATCGGCAATGATAAACTCAATTTCTTCGCTAAATGATGATAACAATCACAAAAAACGCAGATTAAAAGAAATATTACATTGAATTGTATATAATTTGAGAGCAATTATTTTCACATCAGAGATTTTTCCAATTTTTAGAAAACAACATGATAATTCTTTTGATGACCACGTATGTGAATAAAATGTTTTTCATTCTTAGCGATATCATGTATATATATATAAGTAGCAGTAAAAAATTTCAGAAAAAAAGTTTGACTGCTTCCATCTGGTCTACATTACGTCTAATATTTATTCATATGTCGGACGAATTTCTTGTTACATTACTAAGCTCAGAAGATTTAATGTTTAGGCTTTTAGGATACATTTTTTTTAACTGATTATATTCTGAGACATTGGCGAAGAGAAAATACTTATTCATTTCAGGAGAAATCCTTGGAAGGAAATAAGGAAGGATGAATTTCTAAACATAATCCATCAGCATATATAACTCTTTTTGAGAATAATTTTCTCTTTGAATTTACACGCAGAGACAAGTTTTAAAAAAATCAATAAATGATTGGGTTTTACTCAGATGGAGCCACTACATTCATGGAAAGCTGCGCGGGTATTTGGAACGTGAATATGGTTTCCGTGCTATGGCATTAATGACAATATGCAGATGAACGCTTTAATATGGCCACCATGTGTCTTCTGGCAATTCAGTTTGATTACTGACCTCCAGCATCGAACACCACTCCGGTGAGCACATGCGCTTGCTACTGATATTTGAGATAATCTTCCTCATGAAGCATACTTCCGAAATGAGTGATGCAACTCCAAATTGTGTAGCCACGGAATTGTATTGATGTAAAAATATTTTACCGAATGTAGGGCTATCACCGTTAGTCGTCAACTATTGTTCGCCCAGAAAAACTACTGCAGCCAAATTAGTGTTTACTTCCGTTATTCGACAATGATAAAGCTTTGAAATATATCTTCATAAGAGTTATATAATTCATATATTAAACAATTAATCGCTTACAAAAATAATACCAATAAATATAATTTATGACGTAGGTTGTCCTGATTCAGATTTTCACTTTCACAGGAAAATTCATATTAAAGTAAAAAGTTACAAAAGAGAAAAATAAGTATCAAGAACTGTTATCTGATGTCTCCGTTACTACAAATATACGAGAGGCAAAAAAATAAAATGGATATGACGACAAATAAAACTATAATTATTTTTTGGAAATATTATAAAATACCTTTTCTACTTTTAAATACATAATTGATTTTAAATAATAATTCACAAAGTACATTCAGTGGCGAAAACATTAATAGTTGCGCGTTTTCTTTGGCTAATCAAACCAATATTTTACGGTCAGTCGATTTAAAAGTATCCCATTATCCCAAGATATCAATATTAAGTGGTTTTCTCCTGAAAATAGGAAATAAAATAATATCACCATCCAAAGGTAGGAACACTTACAAAAATATTTAACTGAGAAAGAGAAGAAAAATTACGAGGAGTGACGAACGACATCCTTAAGTTACGGAAGACTGTCCAGCATCGTGGTTGAGGACAGAGTACTCAACGTCTCCCTCCTTATATCTCCCTCTGAAATAAATGAAAGCACAAACACAACTGCTCCTTCTTCGCATGTATTCCTTCACGTACGTCGAGCAAACACACACGGAAACTTCGCATGCCTCCTAGCTCAGCGAGGAATATGATTTCAGCAGGATCAAATGTGGATCTCCTACGGGCGAGCTGACCACTCCTCCTCACGCTCGGAGGTCCAAGGTTTGCTCAACACAACAGACAGGCTCCCGTACTAGGATTGAACCTAATTGAAATCTTTCGAGAGGTCCACATCACTAGCAGCTGAGTTAACTCTGTTTACGCCGCTGCATTGAGATGATTTCCGCGAAAACGTCTGTTCCGTAAACAGGCAAGAGATTCCCTTTGAACTTCACATCCTCCGTTTCTGCCTCGCGAGCGCAATTAATAATATTTCTTGATTAATCCTCCATTGCCCATCAAGATATACATCAAACAATAGTGATCTGATTGCATGCGACCTCCGATGTCATTTCAATGCAATCTTAGATTTAAGGTTCTTTTAAACACTTTACGAAAGACTGAAATCGAAAAATCGATGTTATCATGAGATGCAGACTTAATTTCTCGTTCTAGCTACAGTAATTTCAATAGAAAATAATAATGAGACTATTGCATTTTCGAAAGAAAATGTGAGGACCTCAGGAGGTAATCAACAAAAAGTTAATATTGTACAGGAGGGAAAATATTATTTTCTCTAAAAGTCGGGTATTTCTGGATATTATGACATCATAGAGAAATATTCTCATGGCAACCAAAATTCAAAACTATCCCTACTCCAGAAAGAACTGGCAAACAGCCGGATGCAATTGGAATCAAACGTTATTTTTAAGTATCATAGCAGAAAAGGAGTTGTAACGTGAGGAGTTAAAGTTCTATAAAATAGAAGATATGGACAGTATTCCTTGAAAGCATTGGATGGATGCGTCAGTTGTACTATCTTTATCAAACTGCCGGAGAAACGCATTTTCTCTAAATTATTTGATACTGCTGGAAAAAGAAGAGATAAGTCAATACTCCTAGTTCAGTGCGTTAAACGTTGGTATAAAAAACTTGAAAAACAGGGCTACGATTTTGCAAATCGTAATGATTCTATTCAAAGCATAAATCCCTTCAGCCAAGACGTAAATTCACTTCGAAGAATTACATACACACAATGAGTTATCCACTAGAAGCCAAACGAGATCGCAGCTTCTAATATAGTTTAAAATTATTGTCTGGTTAAAGTTAACCACGAGATGACATAGATGTTTCGTTATCTTGATGTTAACTGAGAGCTCGGGTTTCGCATATCACATCATACTATCGGTGAGTTGGCAGGAGCATTAACGACGGAAGAACGTCTTAACTTTGGTTTTCACTCTGAGAAAATACTTAACCAGAGATAACAAAAAAGGGCTATAAGATACACGTCTTCTTCATGGCTACATGCAGCGCATTTGTGCAGAACCGAGAAATTTTTCATTTAGGGGCCGAAAGTGCTGGACGTATGGAAGCTGATTTCGTCCGCAATGGCATATCTAAGATGTGTGGCCATTCCGAGAATCAAAACCAGACAAAATAATTCTTAGCAAGAAAGAGGGTGCCGCAAACAATACAAATGGAAACGTAAGGAGAGACCACTAACACTGTATACAAATGATTTCTTGATCGCCTTCCAAAGTTTTTCCACTGTTAAAACCACATATGTAGGAGGAACTTTCAGTGTTTACATGATGACACACTAGTAGAAATTCACTAATCTCATTATTAACAAAACTTTAATAATATGAATAATAATAAAAATATTTTCGTATTAACAAAAACGCGTCTAATATAATCCAAAGAATTACCGTGATACGACTTCATTGTCAGTATTTACGACAAGCCATCTCTGACAAAAATAGCTGTAATCAGTGAAGTCTTCACTGGAGAAGTACTACGCGCCAATTGATAGCCCATTTTGATTCCCATACGCTCGGGTGGAAAAGGTGATGGATAGAACCACTAGTCTATGCCTATGCTCGGACACTAGATAGTGTCCGAGCATAGGCTGAAATACGGCGACATATCCTACAGACTATTGCTGCACTTATAATCGCCATTTAATTAGCACATCCCGCCTTCTGGTCTTCATGAAACGCTCTCCATTTATGATTTCTCTAGACAGTCATCGTAAGTTATGGTAGCAAGCCCACAAAATAGAGAAAATGAACCGAAGTTTGAGTAAGGGAAGCAAGGGGTGCAAATAAGAGGACAGGGGTCTAAGGTCAGGCGTGAGGTCATGCGTTGGTGGAGTGCTTGCAGATGACCGTCTCTCCCGCAGCTCCCTAAGCTGCGTAAACAAATAAGTACATGTAATGCGAGTGCTCAGAACCCGGAAGTGGAAGTCTTGAAAATCAACAAGGGGTGGGCAATCGCGTGGGACGATTCACGGTAATGGAAAGTCTGAAATAATGCAGCCGTGAACACCGCAGATCCAATCAACCAGTGTTTTAAAAACTGTATATATCCACTGGTAGGAGCTCCTTGAAAACACTCCGACCTCCAAACAAAAATAAAACTATTACAAAGACATTTGCAAAATTCACGATGACAATATCATTCGCTTGGTCTGAGATGGTTGTGCGTGATTAACTTTTAAGGAGATACAATTTTTTTGCTCTGAATTTTGCACATCTGTGCACTATCTCAGTGGGTACCTCCACCCAAGTCACTGTCGCCACCAGATCCGCAGTATTTTGAAACAACAACGCCAACTTAGATGTGAGTGATTAGCACCCTCATGAATCAATTATTTTGGTTAAACTCGGCGGAAATTGCCCTTGCATCCAACTATTTTCCAGATTATTTACTGTATCGTATACTTAAAAGATTAAGATACAAATACCTGTAATTAATATACATTTCCTCTTTTTTAGGCTAAAAAAACTGTCCGGGCGGCTTTTGCTCATATATGGAAAATGTCCTCCTTTCTGGCAATCAGAGGTAAAATTCGTATTTTGGCAAAAATAACTTAAAGAATTCGATCGGGAAAGTATAAATATTTCGAGTTTAATGTCTTTTTTATGCTAGTAACACGAAGAAATAGTGAAAAACAGTGATGCTTACTTGTTTAGATTTCCTGGAGGATTTCCTCTTATATCACATGCTATTTTCATTGATCCATGCCAGACTTAAAGTTAGATCTTACTCCTTTTTTAATTGAAAATCACCTACAAAATAAAAATTACTCGACAAACTTAATATGCACTTTATTACTTATAAATGATAAAGTATAACTTATAAGGTTTTCAAACATATGCGAAAAAAGCGAAAACATAATTTACTTCGTTTCTTCTTTACTTTTCTTGTTTAAGGTGAATTTGAGGAGTCGCAATTTGAAAATTATTGTCAGGACGGCTGGAAAAGTTAAAGCACAACGCAGTTCCGACATTTTTCATTGTTTCGAGTTGTCCTAAGAGAGTAACTCCAAAGAGGAGACCTTCCATTCGATTGACTAAAGTCCTCTTTTTTCCTCCGTTTTTCGACAGAAGTCCTCCTTTTGAGTGTCAGATATATGGCAACCCTAAATATAGCTCTTTATTTAATACAGGAACCCACCTGTGCTACCAACTAGCGTTAGCTCCTTTATTTACACCATTTCCTTCATAACTGCCTCATACGAATCGATCCATGTTATCTTTAGAAACAATTAAAAGATATGCAAAAGCTTAAAAAATTCAGTTAATTCATTCAACAACCATCAATCTAACCCTTTAACTCCACTTTCTTTAAACTTACTCGGACTCCACCTGAGGTCTAGTTTTACTCCAAAGGAATTTCAGTTCAAAATTGTCATCTAATTCCATGTACGTTTCATAAGTTTACAATCCATAATACCTTAGTATTTATGCATCAAAAATATGAAGATTGAAACGTACATATTAATGCATAATACCATAATATAAATTAAGCCATTCCGAAATACCATGGACAAAGCCAACGCCGCTAAACCCTCCATTCAAAAGTTTCACACTTACCAACATTGGTAAAATAGGATTACAACAACAAAATGTTTTGATCTTGTTAACCATGGTAGTTACCCCAACGTAAAATAGATTTATATGGCAACTACTATTAAGTTTAAGGAGGAGATACCATGAGTTTTCCTTCTAAGCCATCAGCAAAAGTTATAATTCTTAGCAGCACGTCTGCAGTCAACATAGACCCCAGGTGGAATCTAAAAGAGAGAATTGGTCTGTCACGATAGAAACACCAGTTACCGCTGGATAATTCGACTTGATACTAGATGGGTTATTTTCCAATTTATCGTCTCGAGCACTGTTTCCCCTCTCTGCAAGTGGCGGACGGTAGGTACAAAATGGTAAATTCTCTTCACGGTTAAACTGAAACACAAATATACCGTCATATTTGAAAGAATACCCATTGACATTTTTTTTGGAGCTAGTGGCATGTCGAACGTCAGGGAAAGCTATTGAAAATACGATCATCAGACGATAACTAAAGCGTTAAAGCGAAAAGACCTCGCGGGACTCAAAATGTCAAATAGGTCAGCCCATTGGCAGTAAATTTGAGAGCCCTCCGACACCGCAAACTGAAGAACGAGACAGCACGTCTCCGACGAAGCCTTTGGACTCCAATCTAAAATACTTCAAAATACGACCGCCCATTGAGTAACGAGGCACGGCCACTGGAGCAAAGGGAGGTGATGTGAGTGATATATAATGCCCGGCCTCTTCCTCCAACCGGCGCAACAAGAGCAGTGGATGCTAGGGGAATGAGAACCCGACAAAGAGCCCCCGTGGGGACAAGAGGGAGAAAGACAGAAAATGAACAGTTCTTTCTCACGCTCTATCTTTCTTCTCACTCGCGATAAGGAGCAGGACACTGGAACGGGCGACAGAGAGAGAGAGGAAGAGGAAGGACACGGCAAAAGAAAAAGACTCGAGACCTAACCCCTAAGGCCCTAATCCCCCTCCTACCTTCCAGACTTCTTAAGGTCCCCTCCCTCGAGTATATCCCTTCCTCCTGACTCTTGTGATACTTTCTCCTCTTCCTTCACAGACTTTAACACTCCGGCTCCCCAAGCTATTCTAGAGAGGAGGGAGTTTCCCCTTTAAAAAAAGACCATTCCTACTGGCCTTGGCGTCGAGACGCCAATCGAGGGCCTCTTGAAAGGTCCGTTGAAGGGGCAAATCACGTCCACCTCATTCATCTCTACAGTTCTCTATTTCTTCTTCCCTCCCTTCCTCCATCCTGGACTCCTCTTCCGTCTACCTTTGGCTCCCTTCCTCATTCGAACTCTTCCTTTTCATCGTATGACCAGACGCAACCGCCCCTACCCCTTGAGTCAGGGACGTGCATTTGAGGTAATTGCCTAACTAACGACGCAAGTTCTACTTGTTTCCTTGAGGTGAGTACTGGAGGGTCGTAGTATCTTCCAGAGAGGTGGGGTGAGCCGTAAGTAGGCCAGAAGGTACAGAAATTGTGCGTTTTATCAACGTTGAATACAATTGATGTGAACAAAGAATTTTTTAAACCTTCCTCAATTCTGACAAATTTTGAGGACACCGGGACTAGCCACGAAATTAGCTTTACGGAGTCACCCGCCAAAGCACAAAAGTACAAAATCCCACAGAGGAAAAACAATTCACCTAACTGGACCAGCTCAAAATCTAGGGATCCTGGTTCGAGTCCTGGCCAAGGCAAATGATTTTTTCTTCTTATATCGTCTATTTCTCTATATTTTCGATATCTCAATTCACTTCCTAAAACCCATCTCCTGCCGCAGCTATCTAAACGCATTCGCCTGTAACAAATTTTGGGTTCTTTCTTTCTCACCCACGTTTTTCACTCCACATCGTATGTCTCCTATTTTAGCTCTCTTCTTCGCTTCATTTTCATCCTCAAAGCCACCACATCTGACACTACCCACTTCCAATCTCACCTACTCCACGCTGCTCTCTTTAGAGAGGGAGCTAAAGGGATGGGGGATTCGTGGAGAATTGAAAAGAGATACGAAGGGTTGATAAGAACGGGAAAGGTTCTGGTGTGTGGGAATAAAGGACACGGAAAGGGACAGGCGAGAGAGAGAGAGAGAGAGAGAGGAAAGAAAAAAAGGTTTCGGGATAAAACGATAGTCTTTTACGGAGGGGGAAAATTTGAAAAGACCGTCTTTGAGGTCCAGTCCATACTGATTGCATGATTGCTATGTAATTACACAGCGATGAGTTTAACGCACCATTAGCACTAAACACGCGTTAAAGCTGAGTGTAAAATCATGAGTCCTATAACACTTGACTATTACAGTCATCATGGTTGACTGATATTCCCGCGCCGAAAGAGCTGGAAGAAAGGAAATAGCTGATCTGAAGTGCCTTTAAACACCAAAACAAGTGTAAACAATCGGGGCGTTTACCATTTTTTTATTATTGCCGAATTATATTATTATATAAATGGGTACATTCATGGTTTACACAAAAGGGACTTATTTTCATCATAGCATCTTTCTACAAATGTTTTTTAACACTGGAAGAATCGTTGTTTTACCTATCATAGAAAGAAAATACTTTGAAGCCAAACCCTCATTATCGCTCGCCATATTGAAGTGTATCAAAGACCACGAAAATGTTCGTTTATTTCAACATTAGACAGTTCCACAAGAGTTCAGAGTATATTTAAGCAATCTATACGCAGTTTATTACCATTATCTTGCTTCACCCAGCAATGTAATAGAAATGCTGCCCACACGGGTAATTAATCACTGGTTCGTGATGTAAAATAATGCTCAACTTCGCCTGATCCCAGAGGGTGATTCATCTGAGACTGTATAAAAAAGAAATTAATTCCAGTTCATCTCTCGGAAACTCCAATTTATCTAGTCCATGGTCAGGCAGTTACAAGGTCCTCCTGAAGATGCATCATCAATCACATTGCCCCTTGTTTTGGGTTGCTTCACCTTCTGCCAAGGGGAGCGTTTAGTATACACGCAGAGCGTTCTTCTCTTAGAAATAAATTTAATTGGCAAAGACAAATTTTTCCATGGTCTATGAGAAGCCTGTCATGAACTTAACGTAACTTCCAGATTTAGTGGTTGATTGCTTGTTTTGCAAAGACTACATAGATGGACCATTCGCCAATGACATCTTCCAGACACCCCGTGCCTTCAAGTACCTCGCATCGATGAAAAGCAAGTGTACGACAAGGGGCAACAGAAAATACACATACTGAAAGAAGAAATGTACTGCCTGAGAGTACTAATGAAGTAAGCGTGAATATTCATTTAGCATTTAGAAAAGGGAGCACTATATCCTCTCCACAAGAATCCATACCCATCACTGCTCACTAAAAGAAAAACCCGTTGCACAAAACGCCAGTTAAAGAAAATCCCCACGAAGTTAAAGAAATATACTCTATCTCCATGTTTATATTCTAATTAAGCTAATAACATATGCCAGAAATACAGTGGAATAACTATTTCCACACTGTGAAATATAGAAAATAAATATTATCAACCGGTAGCTCAAATCCTAGATAGTTTTTATAATAATCAGAACTATCACCACAAATGGTGCTTTGGAAAAAATATAAGGGCGAGATAAAGAGGTCTGAAGGCAATTGAAAAATCCCTAAAATAAGAAAATAGTATTATGGTAAAAAGTAAATGCTTAAAATAAATACATTAAGACACGGAAAATGTCCCGTCACAGTTGAATGAAAACCAATATATCCTTAAAATTCACAGGTAAACACGCACGAGGGAGAATAAAGACGACTTTAGATCGGCGCTGGAACTATTATGAGAGCGAATGATCGGGCTACAAACGCCACCACCGCACTACTGGAGAAATATTCCTGCATTTTACACAATTCATTAAAGAGATTGAGTAGAATGGACCAATCCTGGTGATGGCGGAGAGGATGGAGCAAGAACAGGAAATGACAGTCAATTTCATTAAAAGCACTAGCAGTCGCGCGTCACACATATATAAAAAGTACAATAAAGTTTTTTTTTATTACTCCAGAATCCACGCGGGTGATGTGCGGCGCGTTAAAGAGGTAAAGGAGGGAGGGAGGGAGGGAGGAAGGAAGTAAGGTAGGAAGGGGGGGGGATAAATGGGAGGGAGAAACCGTAGGGTTTGCGTGGGAAAAGGGATGGAGAAGAAAAGGGAGAGGGGGCCCCACCTTCTGAGTCCCCCTCGCCGTTGACATGGAAGTGATGAAGGCGCCCTCTCTCTTCCCGTCATTTCCACTCCACTAGCGCATTCCCCTAAACATGCCTCCCGCCCGCAATGCCGAGCGACTGGTACAACGTCCCCATCCGATTGACCACAACTGCGCCTTATTCCGTGAGGGACCATACAGTAAAAGATGAGTACTGAATGCACAACGACGTACCTAATATGTTGCATTGAGCGAATCCTGAGTCACTGCACTGAGGGTTGTTTTACAAGGGGTTACCAATAAAGCAGTTGAAGTAAAAACAGGTGTTCCGCAGGAAAAAGTCATCAGTCCAGTTTTATTCTTATCTACGTTACTGAAATATCAATGAAGTGGTTATCAGTAACATTCAACTCCCCCTAGAAGATACAATATTGACCTCACATATAAAATAGTTGGCACCGTGAGGTACCCACGTAGTATGAATGTGAATAAAGATTTACCTCAGGAAAAAGTCCTGTAGAACTTAGGGCAGCCAGATTAGTAAAACGTGGGTATTATAAACTCAGCAGTGTGACCAGATTGTTAGATGGATTTCAACAAGATTCTTTCCTACATAAAAAAGGCGGGTTGCACTTCTACGTAATCAAGAAGCAGTCTATTCCTTCGGTATATTCAAGGTCTATGCTTGAGTCAACGCGATCGTCGAGTGTCTTTTACTGACAGCCAGGAGGCTCTGGAATATGAATCATCTCGCCCCAGCTCAACACCCATGCGAGGCTAAGGGCCGTATCCAGAAACCTCACTACTGCTGGATACGTCATCAGATGGTGACGTAGCTGCTATAGCGGCCGAGCTCCGCTACAATCACCCGCTGCAAAGTCTAGTGAGGTCCATGCCATGCTACTCGCTACAAGAGCCGCTAACTAACATGGCCGCCGGATTTCGTCTGCTTATCGTCTCGCATTTATAATTAATAATTATTGACGTTTAAAGGGCTATAAGCTCATGATAATCATTTCTTATTATGTAAAAATATAGTATGAATGCTTCAACAACGGACTTTGATGCTGATAAATTAATATTTTACTTAACATAACTATTTATAACTTCTGTCAACAATACCGTGATGAAACCTCTTCGGCTTCACCGTTTTAATTGCTATTAACTTCCGAACGGGTCCTGTCATGCCTTGAAAACCATTTATAATTAAAGAAAAACAAATTATGTACATATTTAATGTCTTGCCTTGATGCTCGTGACATACTTTTTTACGTAAAATAACTACTGTCAACACAACTATGCTGAAACCTCTTCGGCTTTGCCGTTATAATAGGTATTAACTTTGGTATGGCCCGTGGCTTGCCTTGTAAACCATTTATATTTTTATATAAGTGTCCAAAGAAAGTTGAAATCACCGCTTTGTGTCTGTGAAATTTACAGTTTGCGTAAAATACTCAAAACAAGAAAGCCGTCTTCCAGCCAGCTCTATCCATACTCAGTTACTGCTAGTAAAAGTAATGAGAGTTCCAAGCCATGGAAAACCATGTACAATTGCGTTTAAGCGTACCTAAATTGTGTAATTTTGATACTGAAATGATGAGTAAAAGTTTATGGGATTGTCTCAGAGATAGATGGAAATGGCATAGTGCTTCTACGTCCGTTGACAATATCTCGTTATATTCATCTCATAATGAATGTCACGTACATCTTTGGGCGTTATAATGCAATGCATATTTGAATATCCCACTACACAAATGCGATCGACAGTTGTACGTGTATATTTGCCACCCACCATGACGAGTGATGTTGGTGAGGCGAAGGATTATTCAGCAATAGCTACCTTCAAAAGAAATGAGAGCGCAAACTTTTCATAATTAACGTCTAGATTTAACAACATTTTCTTTAAAAAATCACCAATAAAGTTGGTTCCGACACTTCGTGAGCAAAACTTGATGGGGTATTGCTTTCCCACCCAACTTGGCGCCTGGTACACCGGCCGGCTTGCCCCGGCGCGCCGGCAACTACCGACCCCGGCACTACCGCCGGGGCGGTAGTGCCGGGGCCAGACGGCAATCATCGGCGATCGGCAGTATACTATAGTCGAGACGCATGGTACCTAGGTACTTGTCTAGAGTTTCCCGAACGCGCAGATCGTCATCATGTATCGGCAGGTACTCGATGATAATTTTTCCAATTTTTTGAGGCATTTAGTACATAATGAAGGCCATCAGATTCCGAGAAGAAACATGAGGGACCGGGAGAATCCCATGGAAATACTAACGCATCCGTTTTCTTGGACTCCAATACAGCTTTCCTCGCGACAACTAAATTTACTATTAAGTTCTTCTCCTCCGTGGAAATCCTGCTCCCTTCCCCTGTCTCCATTTTGTTTACTAACAAAGTCACGTTGAGAATTCGTTATTCAATTATCGCCCTTAGTTCCTCCCGATGCCCGCATCTAGGGGAACATAAATGTCACTACATTCGTCTACGTCATCAATGTAGCCCAAAATAAATGTGGCAACACTGCCCCCACCAATTTGGAGCGATATGGAGTAGCGGGGTTTCTGGATATAGCATGCAGCAGCAGGCTCCGATGCAGGTTCAGCACTGTTTCTGGATGCGGCCCTCAGGTTACTAGAAACATTCAGATCGCACGATTATCATGTTGGCACGAAATATATTATTTCACCACCACTCTACGAACTTAAGCAGGACGAGAGGGACAAAATACAAGGGATCCACCATCCCAAACATAAGTGAAAGAATTATTTCTCTTTGCGAGCTATTCATGACTGCAACATAAACAGATAAATATACCAAATAACCTAAATACACCTAGCTATCCGTTCCTTCCTTCTCTCAATTATTTGTATTCAACCCCTTCCTTCCCTTTTCATTGCTGGTGTCCAAACACCACTTCCGGCATATCGCAGGGTAGTTCTTAGATTTAACTCTTACCCTATTTACGATTACACTCACCTGGACCTGACCGATATTCGGCAACAATAATATGAGGAATATCCGGAAAGAAGACATGCAAAGAACATTGAAGAATTTTAGCGATTGTCAATTTTACTAATAGTATTTTTATAATACAATATAGTCATTACTTATCTTCATATTACCTTGTATGTTAATGCATCTAGTGAACCTTGGAACGAGTTTCTTAAAATCCCTATTCGTAGAAGTATCCTGGCTGCAAGACAGACACTAAAACTTTTCTTGTGATCCTCAGTCAACATTTTCGGCACCCAGCGTTCACACCGACTCCGAAATCCCAATATTTCTGTTATATTTTCAGGAAGATCTGCTCTTGAAACTTATTAGTATTTTTCATGAAGTTCATCGATGGCTAAACGCCTGCCATCTCGAATTATTTCTTCAATCTTTTGGAGCATTTATTCCCTGACGACATGTGTTTTTTCTCTACTTCTTTCATAGTGCACATCACATCTTCCTCACTGAAACTCACGACACCACTTTGCCACATTTTCCTGCTTACACCTCCACCGTAGTCAGAGACGAGTTCTCTATGAATTTCATCAGCAGTCCCTCCTTTCACGTGTAAAAAAAGGAATCACATTACGAATCTTGCATTTGGCAAGATATGGAATGAACTCTGCCATTTTAAACTTACTGAGAGAGGACAAAGCTGTCACAAACATTTTTAGTAAATATTGTTTCATCAAGCTGTTCTAAAAGACACGATAGTGCTACCAACCGTAAAAAATAACTTTCCTTGCCAACATATCAGACCTCTTTACTTTCCGAACTTCCCTTGAGCCAACTTTCGCAAATGCTAACAACTCCACGACGTCAAATCTCAGAAACCTGAAATCTGACTTGGGAAACCAAGGATTCATTGCACTAGAAAGAAATAAAATTAACAAGATCGGGAGGATAACCTACGAACAACCTCACAACTACCTATCACGTTCATGGCAAATTCTTTTATTTGAAGAAGACAAGGCGATGACTACACATGCCATTTTATGAGTATTGGTTAAGGAATAAAGGCAGGTTCAGGTTAACATCGTGCCACGGTTTGTTCACAGATTAGTACAGTATAAAACATACAAGTAACCAACACATATTCTTCCAATATTGCACATCTGAGAAATCACTAAGGAAAAGGTGTCTCAAGAATAAAGAAGTACTTAAAGACATATACCACTCATCTTCCAAAACACAGAACCTTGAAAGGTATTACACACTAATTAAAAAAAATGTTTTCCAATTAGAGCCTTCTGAGTTTCAATGAATACATCAATCTCCATATCAAGGACCTTGTGACTTGCTTTGCATGCCTTGCTTGTTCTTGCGTTTTTTATTTTCTAAAAACTACTGCAAATTAATAACTTTCTCTAGGTTGAAAATATTCAAGTTTAATATAATATTTGAAATTATTAACTTACTAGTTCTATAGAAGAGATTAAAGGATAGGTCTACAGTCAAAGTATCCAATCTTCCTCAACACATGCAGATTGGATTTACTGTATGTTTTAACTGAAACAACGCATGCTGTCTCGTAAATGTTAAATTGAACACTGTCATAGGCATTTAATTAGAGAGAGTACTTCAGGGAGTAATATATATTTCATCAAGATTTATCCAACTCTAAGAGAGAATTTCATCAAGCATAAAAAGTGACTCACGCCACAGAACTGCAAGTCGTTATTTTCGTTCCACGACAGGCAGTGCCAAAATTCAATTGCAACCCACTGGAAATGTATCTCGATACGAGGCGAGTAATTTTCTAAAATCCTGGAACACGATGGAGTTGGCAAAAATTAAAGTGCACTGCCACGCTCAAACAGCGCATCAATCGACGAAAAGGTGTATTCCAACATGAGATGCACGTACGTACCTCTTTGGCCCGGAGGAAGAAGACAATCGAGCATCTGCACCACCGCAGGAAAACCGCGAAGAAAAACATTCGCGAGAGAGAGAGAAAAATTCCCGAGAACCCCGTTTGTGCCCAAAAAGGGACATCAACCCGAAGAGAGAGAAGGCCAAGTTTATCCTTTTTTTGGATAGGAGTAGGTTAAGGGGGAAGGTACGCAGACGACGGACTTAAAAAAATAAAGTGTACGAACACACGGTAAAAGAGGATATTGAAAAAGGAATCGCCGCCGAAAACTTTCTAAACTTGCCAACCGGCCAAGTGGAGTCGGGCACCACTCAAAGAGATGAGCGAATCACGAATTCGTTCACTTGAGAACCAAAAAAAAATCAAAAATATTCTAAACTCAGAATTTATAATTTTAAATGTTGAACTAAAACTATCCGTACTGCCCACTAAATTCGACCCATGAAGTACAAATAAAAAATACACTAAAGAAAAGAACGATTGGTACTGACTCCGAGTGGTTTAGTTCTAAAATCATGGAACGAAAAGAAAAAAATTCGCAGAAAAATATTATACAATTTGTACAGTCCTGTACACAGCTTGTAAGTAGATTGTTGTTACACCAGACAAAAACTGTAAAAATACACCAATATAAGATATACTATATGAGGTAATTTCAACGTTTTCAATCTGTTGTGTCACTACATCTCTCACGATTGATTCTATTTTCATTGGAGAGTTCAATTTTGAATCATATCACCGACATAATTTACATCGAATCAGAAATCGTTTATCCTTTCACGTTGCCACAGAAAACAAAAGGCAGAAGTGAGGACAACACGTGGACTGACCTGGCGTATTGAAATACTTTCGAATTTAAGGAATTTCAGAACTTTGTGGTACTTGAGTGAGTGGGAAGTGACGTCAGGGTGAGGAAAGTCTACAACGGAGGAAGAACATAGATACAATCCCTATTCAGGTCTCCTACGACTATTCTGCCAGCTCATCCACGCTTAATTTGTTCCCCCTGGACACTAACTATCTGCTGGCGAATGCCACCAATTTCTGTTAAATATACAGATTTAAGATTCGATTCCAGTTCGAATATTCGCACATCTGTTACGCTATCTCCTCACTGCGTTATATGTGTCTTTCATCTTTCCCTTCCCTCTTCCCAAAAATCTTCGCTTTTACCGGTGCTGTGTGTTTTTTTCTCATGGTTTCTTTCTCTCGCTCTCGAGCGGGAGTAAATAAACAGGTACGAAAAATCACTCGGCCGTGCTTAACGCGAGGAGCACTCTCATATTTTCAGCGCCCACTTATCAACAAGCGAGAAAAAGTTACGTTAATTCCCCTCTACACCACTGGAAACCACGTGTTTTTTAAATAAAAAAGGCAAAAACGGCCCTAAAACTCATTCTCATTAAGTATAAATAAAAAATGCGGAGGAAGAAACTCGGAAAATGCTGTTTCCATCAAAACAAGAGGCTGAAATAACAGTGCACTTATATTAATCCCAGCCTTTTTATATCTTCACTTATATAAGTTACTCACTGCTGCAGAGGAATACGGCCATTTATGAAAAAGACTGCGATAAATTTATTTCTACTAAGCACGTGGAAAATTTTGGAACAGCAACGCGGTGAGGTTTCATAGAACTCTAAAATAACATGATTACTATTTCCTAGCGAATTTTCAACTAAATTATTTCATTTTTTGTAAGTATATTTTGTATTTCTGCGATTAAACTATACTTATATAGTTATATTTATACGAATAAGTATAGTTTCGCAGAAATCCAAAGGACCTTACCAAAATTAAAATGAACTTCTAAAATCTATGAAAAAAGTAAATTATTTCATCTTTGGGAGAATTTAAGGCTTTTTATAATGTGATATTTAAGTTTGATTAGATTCGTGAAAATCACTTACACGAGTACTGAGCCTGAGAAAATCTGAGTAATACCTTATTTAAACCACTTAGTATTTAATTAAGTTTATTTCTCTAACTACCTAGAATGATGGAAACTTAATTTATTGAATGGTACAATAAATATTTTACAGATATTCTATGTATAGGATTCTAGCTGTACTAGTCATGACGAAACTATTGAAGACAGAGCAAATACCACCGAAATAACGTGAAGAACTAGCAAAACCAGATGTATTTTCACAGCTGTTAGAGAAAAATGTACTTACCTCTCAAATATTATTAAAAAATTACTAAGAATAATTATTAAAAGCTGAAATTACATAACTTTCAATGCATAACCTTCGCTCCGTCACCCAATAAGAGAGATAATTCGGTATAAGCCAACCAAGCATGTTAATCCGTGGCTCACGACGTTTAGTACAGTAATTATTGGGTTTATTGTCATTTCCCGTAATTTACCTGTTCTAGTAAACATGGTTACGGCTTTACTACTTTTCTAAAGCTATTCGGTGGCATAAACGGCAGGAGGGTTCAGAGAAAAAAAGAGAATAGGCTCCAAGTACTATACTACAACTTACAATTAGAAATTTCTAAATGATTTTACAGCACTTGTGGTGCGGATAAAGCCGCCCCAACTATGGAATGCAAGTCTGCAAAGTATTTTGTTTACCATTTTAACTCAATTGACTTCGGAAACAAACCTGAATAAAAATTCAATCCGTTTTCATGCGGACTGAAGGGTCTAAAAATGCTTCAAGTCAATACTTATCTTTGTCAGATGGTATAGCATAGCCCCAATCGATTGCTTTCTTGAAACTAACTACATTGAAGATGCCATCACAAATCCTTTTATGTAATGAACAAGTCCTAAGATGTTATTCCTCTTCTCTAATAGAATTGCCTCACACCCACGGTAGCCTTGTGAAATTACACGGGCTCACATAATTCTTATGACAGACCTGAATGAGGAGCCGGCCTATGCTCTTCGGGGATATACTCATAGGTTTTTGTGGCAAGGAGACAACGACATCACTTAATCCGTTTCCACCGGAATCCTCAGGCGACAAATGGTGTACTTGGTGGAACTTCAGCCGGACGAGTTTCATTCTCCAGGGAGTAATGGAAGGACTCAGCTACAGTTCCATTAATCCTACTGGCAGACTACCTAATTTAATATCTGCTTCCAAAATGTCTCATGAAGGGTTCTGCGGTACAGAGCTTCTCCTTAGAACAATGCTCTCTAGGGCAGGCGGAGCCGAATGCAAACCGAGCGGTAGGCGGACACTTTTTATGCCCTATACAACGGAGGCGTAAAAACCGATATTTTTATGTATTTTGAGATATAGATACCTTTGTAAGGTAAGTATACAAAGAACGGACAGAAAATGAATACTTCCACGGAATAATGAGTAATATTCATGTCAGTTTGTTAATTTTTTTTATTTCAGTTCACATAACTAGCAGTTGTCTAGAAGTAGGTAGGTACCTAGGTCTTATCTATGAAAATACCACTTTCTCTAGGCAGCCTAGACTTAGTATGTGAGTTAAATAACTTATTATTATTTCTAGCACCCAACCTCGCATGATTAGGGAATGAATTACTACCTCAGTATCATGAATTATATGCCTCAGTTTTAGTAATCAGCATCAGTTCCCGTATTTTTTCAAGTAAGCATATTTGTTAATGTAGCACTCTCCTAGTTTATGGTTTAGCCGTGCATCGTTCTCCTGAATTATCTTTAATGAGTGCTTAGCAGGCAGGGTTCAACCTTGAATTGAGACGAGTATTGCATGACTTGTGTGCAGTCACTCCGTGCCACACACCCTGGAGGTGGCCGTCACGGTATTTAGTAGACGTGGATACCGGATGAAGGTAGCTTTTTTATTAGATACCAGGAATCCTACTTAACGAGGCCCAGTAACGAAAGTGAAAGAATATTTTAGTACTAATCTATCAAAACAAAGTGGGAAAGTAAATGAACAGGCACAATTTTGGATATGTATTAGAGGACTATAGAGAAGCCAAAACTTATACTAAACAGCAACACTACGTAGAACACCGGCTAAGAAGTCACTCTATGATGATGGGGCACAAAAACGAAGAAGAAAATGGAAGATACCAAGAAATATAAATTGGTAACTATAAATACGTATGAGGCAAATACAAACAGATAAAAGATAATTCAGTAACCAATTTCTGGTGACATATGAGACGAGAAGCTAAAGCAAGTCCCACATACTAGCTCGTCCGCCAGATTGTACCTCTTGAAGTCAAAATTCAGGACTAAAGCCTAGTTTACGATTGGCACTCACTTGAAAATTTAACGTGAACTGGTATCACGTTCACAAATTAGTTTTGTCAACGCCTATCAACCAGAAGTAACGACGGCAATCGTCGGCCTTATTCGCTGATTTTCGCCTGCAGAGCCACATGTAAATCACTGTGATTATAAAAATAATGAACATACACGATCACGATATACTGAAAATACATGCACCAAACTGGACGGAACAAATAACGCTGCTTTTATTATTATTATAATTAGATAAGCAGATTATTATTAAGGTACTAGCCGTGAAAACGCGATAAATGTTAGAACAAAAGGCTGACAATGATAAAACATTATTCAGGGCTCGTACAGCGCATATTCTGGCGAAAACCGTCAACGTGTATGCTGGGCCTGGTTGAAACTAGAAGTTGAAGGTGACGTCCACAGTTGACGCTGATCAATGAATAGAATAAAAGGTTGAAAATAATAAATTCAACAGATTCAGGCGAGATATCGTGGAAGTTCTTCATAATGTAAGAGAAACAATTGCACTTTTCCACATATTGGTTTATTGATGATGGCTCTGTGATCCGAAACGCGTTGTACGCAATAAACCAATTTGTGGAAAAGTGCAATTGTTTCTCTTACGGTTGAAAATAACACGAATGCCAATCGCAAACCGGCCTCTACTATGCATCTACCTAAGAATAAGGTCATCAGATGGTGAAGCGACTAAACTTCGGGGAGTCATGCGACCGCTCACAAGCAATGTTCACTAACTCCATGGGGTTAACTCGAGTTCTACGCATCCACTTTATATAAGAGAGCCAGTTTCTGAGCAGGGGTGCTTTTAAGCGTCCACAAACACCGCTGAGTTGAACGTAGTCGCCGTTCTCTTTGCTCTTTTTCCTTCAGTAATTAGCGATGATGTATCGCCTCGAAAAATTTCCCACGCACATAAAAAATCTCGTGGCATAAATTAAGCCGGGACAAATCGCGCGTCACACCACACTACTAATGACTCTGCGGATGTTTCCAAGCGCTGCCGCGGGAAAAAAGAAACAAAGCGAGGGATTGGCTAATCTTCCTCGGTCAAGTCAGACAACATTGTATCTGCTCTTTAATAACTCTCCCAGCTGTGATGGGGAATTAAGAATCAAGGGTTTCGTTTAATTAACCCGTCCCTCAACATTAATTTTCGAAAATACACACCTAGGATATAACAGTACCTACACATCGCTCCATTATTTCAGCATTTGCCGATGTTGTCACATCTCATTCTTTACTTTCCAGTAGAAAACAATATGGGTTAACAAATTCAACAACGAAACCACTTATCGAGATGTAATAATGCCCATATTTAAGACTTCAAGCGCCTTCACCATTCTATTTTAGAATAATTAATGATAGTTTAAAGAAAACATACCAGCTCATTAATTGTTATGTTAGATGCATAGACAATTGACGAAGGGACTAGAATCGCAATTTCAATGCTATGCATTATAAATTTCAATTAAATATCGCAAAATCTTCCAATCGTTCAAAACTAAGCCTCTGCATCAACTTGTAGCTCAGCCCAATATATTATTTCCACAGTATTTGACAACTAATGGCATGAGAATTCGAAACACCAAAGATAACTCCGGTAAAATGTTTCCTTGCGTTGTAACTTGCTGGTATCACGCTTAATTATCACACAAGCATTTTGATCAGAAAAATTATTTTCAACGACATAATTATAATTTTTCTATGATTTGTACTCAAGGTACTGTGAATTCAACTTTGCAATTAAACGCTTGAAACTGATAGACAAAACGGATGAGGGGTTTACCCCATTATGTAGTCCACGACTACGGCAGGTTTGAATTATCTTTAGCGAGTAATTTTGTGACGAGGCAAGATGAAAAAAAGGATAAATGGAGTGCAGTTGGTACAGGCTAAGGTGAAAAAGTTTCAAATAAAGGAAGAATATGATAGTTCCTGCTGTCAGCAGTCACTTCCACAAGTATTAGAGCATTTATAATCTTACATTCATTACGTTAAACCAAAACTTTGGAATATTATTTCATTTAACGACAAAAAAATTCATAAGGGAAGTCAAGTACGAAGAATACCCATATATCTAGAGCACGCCTTATGGGCTACAGCTTTATAGTGATGCCAAGGATTTTTTATGACAGCATCATGGCTATACTCCAATACGATAGAGCGCTCAAAGAAAGTTTACGGCTAGGTTTTCTTTACGCAAGGAGTTCAAATGCCAAGGGTATGATAGTAGGCAAAGAGGGCAAAAAACATGAGCGGGGGGGAAGAAGGAATTTGGCATCACTGAGCAAAAATCCAATTGCCCGTCACTAGTATTTCTTTTAACATGGCGTGTGCCTACATATGATATTCTCACCATCCGGCAAAAACTTTTAACCGCCATCATTCCGCATCATTTTTAAGGGTATGGCCAATTCACTTCATAACCCTTTAGTGAAAATAAACAGCGTCTTGACATAGCATGATACTCACCTTCGTCTGAAACCACTGGAAAGTGAAACTACGAGCAGTAATGAAACCAAAAGATTCGCGTTTTCTTCCTCTAACAAAAAAAATATACATTTAGCTTGTTACTCAGATAACATGAAATTTTCACCAACCTTCATTATTGCCCAAGGCAGGCTAGATGCTCGCATGTAAAACAACAGCTAACGGTATTTTTAATCCTGAAAAAAATGGGACGCTTCTATAATTAAATAAACTTTAATTTTTATTCAAATTTAGATATCATAAATTATAATTAATTATAATAATTAAAATATTTATACTTATAAAAAAGTTTTAGAAGAGTAAGAGTATTTTACTTCAATTTAGAATACTAATTGCAAGAACAACTACGAAGTGAAGCGTGCAACAGTAATTTACAAAATATGGTTTTTATATCCCTTGTATGATCATGTGAAATTTCAGACTGGTGTAATATCTGTCAGTTTCATCTAATGAGAAATGTTTGACAAGAAGTCCAAAAAAATGAAGCACTGAAGAAGAATGATCATCCAACAAGCCATAAAGTAACATGAGAGGACGAAGAGGACTATAAATATTAAAACATAAGGCTAATGAAATTATATTCTAATAGTTTAATTAAAGCATGGCAATGCAGATGTACAATGAATTGGATTCACAAGATAGTTTTTATGTTATTACTCGATACCTACTCCACTTTATATCATCCCGAACCATAAGCACTAGATCTAGTTACTAAACACTTTATCAGTCAATGTAAAAACTAAAGCGAACATTTTCTGACTGAATATGTCTTTTACCGGCATGTGCTATTGAAAGTCATGTTGTCCATCATTTCCACATTAATTCATCTAGAATTGTGCTGAATGGGGTATGCTACCACATTATACGCATTCGGTAGATTAGAAGAACGTCCTCTTTTTCTTTCCGATGGATAGTAACACATTTGATTAAACAGGAGACACGTGTAAAATAGTAACCCCAACATTCCACATTGCAGCTAACATTGAAGAAAAGGAATGTCTCCTCCATGAAATAAAGATAATTCTCTATTTCATGAAAAGTTCTGTGACTGAAATGTAAAATGTGGCTGTTCTTCAATATTTCATTGTGAGATTGAATCTTATAAAATCTAACGTACGTCACTCAATATCCAACGTTATTATAATTGCTTATCCTGTTTCAAGCAACCACTGCTTCGATTTTCATCACATGGCTTCACGTCTTCCAGTTCTTAAGTGTTGATTTGCTCACCCTTCTTTAAAAGAATCCTTACGACTCCCCACCATTATGGACTGGATCTCAAAACTAATAAACACATCGCAAAAAAAATATTTAATCAAGATTCATCACGAAGGAAATGAGCAATGAAGCGGAATAAGGCTAAAAAAGGTTAAGTAAGAAAGCCCAGCGTAGACACAGCACGTATTCAGACAAAAGTTATAAAAATATTTATTCTGCTTATGAAAGCACATTCTTTGGCAGCCAAGATGCTGAAAATTTTGAGAGAAGAAAGTGAAAGATGTGTCAGCAAATCGTCGCCAAATCAATCTTATTTTTTCCCACGGCATGAGCTCAAAGAGAAAACCACCGGAAAATAATACCTAGCAACACTTTCATTGTAGGTATTGGATTGGATTCTTTTTTCTATTTTAACAGTAAACAGCTGATATGTTAGATTAATCAAGAGACATTTTCTATGCATTTACCTCAATGAAAATAATCCATTTACGGAGGTAAAAAGAAACGGGAAAGAATTTTCATTTATAATGCAAAGGGACGATGTCAACCATGGAATTGGGGAAAAGGAAAAGCGTGGAGAGAGAAATATTAGTGAAGGGAAGCGAAGATTGAAGAAAGAGAGAAGTTGATGAGGGTAGATGGAGAGGTCGCTAAGCAAAGGGCCTCGTATGCTGCGGTGGCCTGATGGAGGTAGAGCTTGCGCCCAGCGTAGCACGTCCTGAAATAGCACACAGGCACTCTGTGGACCTAACTTACGACCGGAGGCAATTAGCTACCAAGCCACTCGAACTCCC
The DNA here is from genome assembly GCA_963573305.1 of Pyrrhosoma nymphula. NCBI lineage: Eukaryota > Metazoa > Arthropoda > Insecta > Odonata > Coenagrionidae > Pyrrhosoma > Pyrrhosoma nymphula. Next base: position 11,117,824 of record OY754328.1, read on the forward strand.
TTTACATGTCATACGATATTCCCTTTCGACACCGAACCAGAAAATTGCCGTGGTTCGGCATTTGGAACGGGTTAAAAAGTAAGCTATGAGACGGAGGGAAAGAGCAAATGAATTCTCAGATGAGTTCGACTGTGAAAACGTTATCGAGAAAAGGAGACATATCTAAAATGACTGTACTAAGCTGCTGAATACTCCATTTTTTATTTTTGAGAAGCCTCATTAGCTTTATTCCCCTTATTCAAGCCCATCATTAGAAGGGTATTTATTTCAAGAGAAATAGATAACGTTTACCGCTTCTGATTAAACGAGTAGAGGGCTCCCGTTGAAATTCAACGGGAAGAAGAAAAAAATTAAAACTGTTTCATTTTGTAAAAAGAATCCCCATGATGTAACGCGCAAATTGCAAATACCATTAAGGATACCGTATACAATTCATAAACCACCCATGGAGAGGATAAGGTGAAACGCACCCCTGCTAAAATCTCACTGCAGTTCTACTATTGATCACATAAACTACGCCATGAAGGCTACAGGCATGAGTAGGTACCCATTAAAAGCCCATGCTGAGGTTGCCATGGAAATTAGAAAATTGATATGGTTATAAAAGTGAAAAAATGGATTATTTTTGAGCCAAAAGCACCAATTTCAGACAAAATTGAAGAAAATTATAAAATGAAAGCAATTATTAGTATTTCAATTTTTTTAGCCTTATTTCTACCTTATTTCTCGAGTTCAAGTAATTTAAAAGAGAAAAAAGGAACCCCTGCACCAAGTTCAATGCTTTTCTTATAGAGCTAAAAGTAAACTAAGTCAGGGTAAAAACAGCCCTTTTAAATTGTTTTTCGGGGTTTTAACTACTTTTCCGGTTGGGTTTTTAGGTCACCCCCAGAATTACTGCCAAATTTTTAAATTTCCTAGGTTACATGGGAGTCCTTACAACAAGCGTGACTCACAGCTCTATCGCAGAGCCCCTAGCAGTTTTACAGACAGAGTTACCTTGGTAATTATGTTGATAAATAAATAAGGAAATGCCTACGCCATAAATAAATACTCATGATATCCTAGCAAATAGCCTGAAAAAATTAAAGTCGGCAGTAGGCAAATTAAAATAAGAAACTATAGTCAGTAAAAGTCAACATGAAAATGATATTTGAAGGCATAGTTTTCAAAAGGTCATCCAACAATATTCATCAACAATGAACCAAGAAAATACATTTTAATTTCATTATTATAAATATGAGAATCATTCCCGATAAACTCACCTCAGTATTTACTGCCAGTACTTCCTCGCGCTTATATTTTCTACCCTCAGCCATCAAATGAGCGATGGCATGGACATATTAAAATGTTAGACACTTGGTTAAATCCAAGTAAGGAATATACATCTATCTTGTCATACGTATATCATACTCCCTTTTACTTGCGTCTCAGGTCTACTGAGGACAAAGTCGTTACAAACTTAGCAAAGAGAGGATTTCAACTCATGCGCTCCAGATGATATAAGATTTAATCGGAGCAAAATATTTTCATCCGATTTGGCACGAATATGGGCGAGCCATTACAATTCACTTTCTGGGTTTCCGTTTTCAATTTTCAGTCCCCCACAACTTCTGTCTCGACACCATTTAATGGCGAGAGGCAAATCTATTTATTCCGGAATACCTACACACACACAGGCGTAGGAGGGGTAGATTGGTGAAGGGGTCATCCGGGACATTAAAGGCGACCTTCCTAAGGTTTCCATAAGAGAGGGCAAAACTACATGTCAACGGTCGGGAAATGGGAGTTTGTTGGGAGTACCTACGCCATAAATAAAATCCCGGCGATGAAGATGATCGTTAAAACTGCGCAGTAAATGGACGGCATTCAATTCAAGCCGAGACGACGAAAGCCGTCGGATGTATTAATGCGGCTTCCAATTCCAAGTTTGCCCTTTTCCACCCTACCCCTCCCATCCCCAAAAGACTCGTACCCTGAAATACACCACCACACCCAGCCATCCCTTTTGCCACCCCTTTGCCCCATCCCTCCCTACATCCACACACACACACACTGATTCCTTCTCCTCGCACGCTCAGAAGCCTCTCCAAAGCTCCCTCCCGCCCACTTCCCTCTTGGAACACATTTCCTAAGACGCACTCAGCGGAGCATTCCTTACTGCGCCTCTCTTCTTATTCTCTGCATCTTTCTCCTCTCCACTTTCTCCTCTCCAATTCCAAACGTCTTTCCTCCCAAGACGAGACACTCGCCTCCCCTCGGTGATTACATCCTTTGAAACGTTTGGTGAGCAACGTTCGCTTTAACTTTCAATATATCTCTTCATATCTGTTTCGCGTTTCCGGTTGTTAAATCTGTGCGTTCACTTGATTATTCTCGGTATGGTAAACCTTAATCGTACGAGTGTAAACTTAAGGCGTCACTTAAAGCATAGCTCGGTTCCATGAATTGCAAATTTGGGTGAAATCATCAAACATTTAAACACACCTGAGACTAGCTCCGAACGGTTACGCCAAATAAAAAAGAAATTCCATATGATAAAAAAGGTTACTTAGTACCAACGTGCATAATATCTTTTGTAATTTTGCAATGTAAATGCAATACCTTATGCACCAGGTAAATAACAATTTGTTGACCGATTCCATTCAAATTAAAATAAAATTTTCTGCCAAAACATATATCTTAAATTTATCAATTCTAAAGTTTTTTCATTAAATCTTTTTCTTTTCGAGAAGGAATGAGGGATAAATTTTATTCGAACGGATTAATATGAGGGCATCCTTGTACTTATGTGCATATATAACGTTTTGGTAAGGGATCAGTCCTTTTTCCCGATTCTATGTCATTGTGAATATTTCCTAGATGTCCTATCGCAAATATTGGCTTTACTACTTTTTTCGTATAGCCTACGCTTCGTAAAACTCATCTCTCACATTCACCTTATCCTGTTCGGGTGGCTCAACTGAAGAAATGTTCGCAGCTATGAATAATTGGATAGCTTCGCTGCGATATCTCAAGACGCGCGTCTTACCATTGTAACTTTCCACCTCTTCCTTCCGCAGCGACGACGTTTAAACACACCCACTCCTTTCCACGCATTCCCGTGAGACTCAACCAATCTTTTCTTCCGCCCTCTCATTTCCTCCTCTCCTTCCGTACCATTTGACACGAAGCGCGCACGTTTCGCGACACCGATTTCGCTCCTAGAAGAAGAAAGCCGCTTCGCTGCTTCCTTTACCCTTTTTCACTCCTCAGACCTCACTCCCCGCCGCTTAACTTGGCCTCTCAACTCCCCTCCATCCCCGCAGTTCTTACTTTCCATTGCCGGTATATTACACCTCGCTTGCTTCCCGGAACTCCGGTCAATTCTCATGAGATGAACCATATGGGTTTGTACCAACACATAGTATGAGTTTACTTCGGACGACTAAATGAGCATTTTACGAGGACATTTTCCGAATTTAAATAAAAAAATCACAGTCCGAAGTTGTCACCTTGTATGAGCATTCAAAATAATTAAAAACACAAGCTGACATGACTTTACATGCATTCCACAAGAGGTTTTACAAATTTTTAATGGATAAAGATCAGCTGCGTATACGCTAGGAATTAACGTTTAAAAAGCTATTTATTCGGGTTTAACTCATTTGATTGCATAGAATGCTTCTCTTTCAATTTTATCTTATCTATGAAGTAATATCATAACACCTGATCGACAGATGTCTAAATATTCATAACAAATTAATTGAAAACATTCCGTAACTAGTCTTAAAATTATTTAATTTAGTATTATTTCGCAATTTCTAAAAAAAATACTTTTTATTCGTCAATGATTAGCTGAAAAGGAACAGTAAAGCTGTATGTATTTTTAAGACAGTAAAATTAATATTCAGGATAAATTAAACTACCATTGCAAGCTTATGAAAATTACCACAAAGAATATAAAATAAAGTTCAGATTTAAAATGACAGTTGGAGAGAAGTATAGAGAGTATGAGTTCAACGGCATGAGCAATTGAAGTATTTTTTCCCAAAGTATTTATTAAAGAAGAATCTCGAGGTGTGAATACCAAAAAGGGCAGAGGGGTAAAAATGGACAATATATCGAAAAAATTAATTTATTTGTTGAAAATCGCCAGTGTATCCTATTACGCTTCATCCGGAACTTGGAATTCAATATTCTCGTTGAATATAATCACCCACTAACTAGATGATAATTTTAATAAATTTGTGGTGGGATAAAATAATTATAATTCATATTCACAGCTATATGAAACTTCATTATTAACTCAAAACTCGCGCGCAATCCTTTATGCCGCGCGAGAAGTAACTGAAAAAAGATAAAGCTATATGCTCACATTAGATTAGGGATACATTATTTGAATTCACCCAAAAATTCACCCAATATCCTCCCTTAAATTAGAAGATGTTCATTAGTAGGAAAAATAATTGAGACAATCGCTATTACACATTTCATCAAACATATTTTCTCTAAAATATCCACTAGCTGATTTTCAAGATTCTTCTTGTGCGGGTCAACTGTATCTAGACTTACAGCAGATATTCCGTACCATAATAGTCACCCATTTCCTGAGCTTTCCTTTTCCCTCCTAAGTTTCATCACTCAAGACTTTCTCCAGGCCAAGGCACCAGGAAATATTAACTAAATCACAGGAATTCTTAACCGTATGATATGTATTATCCTGCTCTCCGTGTTCCCGTCATTGACGCAGCACACTCACCCCTTTATACATTATCAGCTTCCTTAAATATTTCATTCGATTCCCGTCAATTTCAAAATACTTTCAATATTTTCAAATTTTCACTTAAATATGAAAAAACGCTTTCATTATATTAGCGACTTGCATCAAAATTTTATTTCTAGAACCCAAACTTGGCTTTAATGTCCACAGTGAGAATTACGGAAAATATTTAGGCGGCTCGGAAAACTTCTCCTTTAAAAAAAAAGTCTCCTTTTAACATACAAATCTACTTAGTACGCTTCTCCATGACTCAATGCCGTATTCTGTACTTTATTCTCTTTTGGCACGCAACCCGTTCCCCAATTTGCTTTTCCAACCCATACATACGTCATTATGTTTAGGGAAGGGAAAGGCCAAAACAAAAGTAAAAAAAGGGCACCAGTAGTATTTAAAAGACTTAAAAATGACCTTGAAGGGGATTGGACATGGATTAACGCTGATAGAATTTAATTAAAATGACAGCTTTTTACATTATTACACTTCTGCGTATTTTTTGAAAAACAAAGATTTACCAGTTAACCTGGATCCTAAAACCACACCCTAATGAAAAAATATATTTTAATTAAAAGTTTCAACTTAAGTATATAGGTATGTATCCCGAATGAACCATATAAATATGCTGGGTGTATTACTGCCGAGCACTTGTCCAATGTTTTGTCAAAACATACAATGTGACGACAGATCATGAGAAAATATAGGCAACGGTCAGTTCTAACGTCTCCTTATGTTTCTTCTCCCACGTCAAGTAAATTGAAAAAAAACGTCACTAATTTACTCCTTGTGTCCGATTTCATTTTGCCTCACGAAGAAATTCCTCCTTCATTGCTCTCCCACTTCCGTCCCCACTATTAAGCCATTAGCCGTTCGTTACGGCATTAGCTGCGGCTGCGTTCCGAACGACATTCGGCCGTACGAACGGCATTCGGCTGCGTTCCGTAAATTGAACGGCCAATGTCGTTCAATTTACGGAACGCAGCCGTAAGGTCCCGGAATTTCCTATTCGCGCATTGTTTAACGGCACATCTCACTCGCGTGGCCTCCACTAATAAGCAGACATCACTCAACATTGTAAACATCTCTCGGTGACGCGAACGAACTGTTTTTTGCGCGTGTTTTCTTAGAAAGCGAAGTGCCTGCGATTTAGGCTTTATAAATCGGTTGTACAACACGGAACCCTGTTAGTTAATTTTATATCTTTGCATAAAGCTTTTTCATCAATACATCCAGTACTAACAGCACGCCTCAAATGCTTGCTTCACCTTTGCAATTCTCTCATCTCTACTCACGCAAGCATATCCAAAATAAATGACAAATCGTAGACTTCTCACTCTTTCTCCAATATATTGTGCCTTTCCTTTCCACACCTTGTGAATAAGTCAGTAACGTAACACAGAACAGACATAATCAACTATCGCTTTCCTCGCCAAGTCATTTTTCCAATTCTCTTCCTAGTTATGTTTGTTGTCCTAAAACTCCCTACTAAAGGCTCTTACTTCTGCTCACCGGATAGTACGCAGATGTAAATGTAGCTTCCTCCCACAGTCTCACAATATCCCAGTCTCCCAGCTATTCATGCCTCTCCCGGCTCCTATTGCCACCCTTCCCCCATACCATTGGTTAGTACAAGTCATTCTTCTTGCCTCTCCCGGGCCATTCCGGAGCCCTCGCTCAGAGCAACGCACTTCCGGAAATGTCATCATCATCATGATCTTGGGGGAACTGAGAGAAATGGGAGGAAGCGGGTTGAAGCACAAAAAGGAGGAAGGGTTGAGATAGGGGAGGGTGGGTGGATGTAGAAGGGGTGGAGAGACCAAGGAAGGGGAGTAAAAGGGGGGTACCATGAAGAATGGAGAAGGGAAACACGACAGCGCATAGGGATGCTAAAAGATGGGTGAGCGCTGTGACGGAGAGGGCTTGAGGAGATTCACCAAGTCGGTTTTTCAAGACACGTTACTTGGGTATCGAGGATTGGTTTGGTTTGGTGGCTATAGTAAAGTCTCAAACTCCCCTCCACAGTCATCCCGAAGGTACTCTCAACGTTTCGCTGGTGAAGGATTCATTCTTCGGGCAATCTCCGTCACGTTCACTAACTTGCGGGACGACATTCTGTCTTCGCATCCTTGGGCACACCTTCAGGTGGACGTGTTATCTTCTTCAGATCTACATCCCGAACGGCATCTCAATAATGATCGGGATTCCTCTTAAAAATATCTACCCCACTGCCTTATCCGATTCTCGATTTTTAACAAATGAGCCTTGAAAAAATTTCCCCGTGAATGTTTCATTATATTTCCCTTTCCTCCCAACAATCTTACCGATATTAACCTACCCAGCTATCCTGAATGACACAAATGACCAAAGTGTTCAATAACCTCTACTAATGTATGATTTAAGGCTTTCCCGGTGAATGCTTGGAGAGTTCTCAGGTTTCCATCCGGGTATTGTTGGTAAGCTGCACCGACGTTTCGACGGCGTGGTGTACCTACCATCGTCGACTACGCCGTCGAAACTTCGGTGCAACTCACCAATATCACCCGGATGGAAACCAGAGAACTCTACATTACTACTAATTTCGACGATGGATGTTTGAGTGTCAACTTAAGGAAGTACGCGGCAAGGTACATATAAAGATGCGAGAAATGGCACTTAAGGAAGGGCGAGTGAATTTTTGAGAGATGGAAGTGAGCCGTAACAGTGACGAAGCAGAGCAGAATATTAATGGGAAACAGAATTAGGGCAAAGGAGATTGAGCAAAGGGAGAGGGAGGGTGGAGAGAGGGGAAGGAAGAGAGATGAGGGAGAGGCGATACGAGGGAGAGAGAACGCGGTCACATGGAGATAAATAGCATTTGTTACAAATTGGCTGAAACGCTGAATGACGGCGTCTTCCACTGGCAATCCCTTCCCGTGCACCCGGGAAAGCAATCCGAGAGATTGAATGCAGGAGGAGTATGGGGTTACAAGGAGTTTCGCTAAGAGGGTAGAAGGCGCTCAGCACTTCCGTCGCCTAAGGGAAAGCTTCCGTTAAGACTTTATAGCTCGAGAAACCAAAAGTGAGCTCAATCGGGCGAGGTGGTGGCTTCCTAAGTCGCGTGGGGAGTGGGGGGGGGGGGATATAACGTTTTTCATTTCTAATACTAAATGTGTCTTTGATGCTTACACAACAGTTTTGAGGATCTAATTGTTTAAGTGGCGAGAGTACTGGTACTGGCTTCCCATCTTGAAGGTCAAGGATATAATTTCGGTGATGATGGAAAATTTTGAGAGAAATCTCAATCCATACTTGCACGATGCGGAGGACACCTTTAAGTTTAGCACTGCGTCCAATTGAATAGGAAGTTTAACGGTGAACCGCAAGGCGCGCCTTTCGTTAAGAGCAGATAAGAGCAACTACGTATTGAGCATTTATTTATAACAAAAAGATACGCACACAAACACAGTATTTCAAAAACAGAATTGTAAATCAGAAATCTTCAATCAATACTACTTCGCTTTGGATAATCACGCACTTACAAATAAACCAACATTTTAATTTCAAAGATGCTAAACCAATAGATTTTGAGCCCAACCTTCAAAAGAGGTTTCTCAAAGGAATGGTCCATATAATTAAAACTCCCACAGCCTGCAGCAATAGAACAGATATTCAGAAATTAAGTAATATATACCATTTCCTAATAAATCCACTAAAGACAACTCTTCCATAGCACATAATTGTTATTAGCAAAAAGATGTCTCCCAAATTATTATGTTTTAACTTCTATGCTCATCGCTAGTTGGCACATGCACGAATATTATTTATATTCGGAAAATATGGATAATACTTATATAAACGTTATTAGACACTTCTGTATCCAGATATATTTTTATGGATATATGTATTTGCTAACATATTTTTAGTAATGCTTCCATGTATTTTTTTTTATTATCATATTTAGTAATTATTAAATATTCAATTACAGTTACCATAAAAAATTTCTATACCCATTACAAATTTTTGCATATTCTGATACCTAAATATAATTTTTCACCTCTATGTACTGTAATATAGTTTTTTCAATAATTTAAGAGTAAAAAATAATTGCTAATTGATCTTACGTAAAGTTACTATTGTAGCCCTAAAGATGAAAATATAAATGGTCGAAACGTTGGCAAGAGGAACACATTTCATCTGATTTATTGATGACCAATCCTCCAATAACTTCATATTATTGCTAAGCAAGTAGACTAATGCAAACGCTGAACCTTCTCTCCACCCTTCCCCCATTTGCCGTTTTATACTTCCGTTACTAACTTAACCATCTAGTATCAATGGTTCAAATGGCCTCAATTGTCATTCAACACCTACAATAACTACTCATCCAACGACTTTATAGTAAAAGGTAGGTTTTTGCTTATTACTATCGCCACATGACCACATATGAAAAAAAAATAATGAATAAGGGATTAGCATCAGTCTCAAATTTCTGCTCAGAGATACTTTCAATGTTAAAGGTTAAATTTATTGAAGTTTAGATTTAAAAATGACTGTTGGAGAGAAGTATAGGGAGTATGAGTTCAACGAAAGTAGTAATTCAAGTCTTTTTTCCCAAACTATATTTTTCGAAGAATCTCGAAGTATGAATTCCAAAAAGGGCAGAGGGGTAAAAAATTAACAATATATCGAAAATTATTATCACCGATTCAAAACTCATTCTTTATCTTAAGTTCAAGAGAGAGGCCATCTATTCGAAGATTCGAAGATACAATGCTGACGCAGACTTCAGCGTCACGGTCCTTGTGGCATCTTGAGTAACACATATTAACAGGAGTTGACTCTTTGGGTTCAATGTACAAAAATTACATGAATGTTTGGAATTTTTTTAACGATTCTCATAATTCAAACGGCAAGGAAAACATTATTTTTATGCTTTCCACTGTCAATGACAAAGCAATCCATCTAGGGTTATCTTTTTTAACACTCACGAAACACATCTTAAGAGAAAGATATTTGTTAGGAAGCCGAAAGGAATGGCTTATAATAACGCTTTCGAGTATTTTAACGTATTTGATTTGCTAGTTTGGGAAATTCTTTAACCGGTTTCAGCCTGCAACTGCATTCATAATTAAAATCTGATCACTACCATCAAGAGTTCTTCAGATTCTATTGTTCTTATTATTTTCTAAATCGATTACCATTCATATAATTAGCACGAACAACGACATAATGCCAAAACTTACTTCAAAGTACATTTAATTTACTTTCCTTTTGAATTGAGGCTGTTTCGTAGCGTGAAATTTAGTGAATGCAAAGGTATTTCATTTTTTCTCTTTCAATCCCCGACATAATTCAAGTAAAGGAGAAAAGTGACCTAAACTAATACATATTACATCAGCTTTAGATATGTAATAATATATAGTTACTGTAATAATGTATATAATAATGTATAGTTACCTGGAATTACAGATTTTACAGAGCAAATAATAATAGCGTTCGAACTGTTACATAATGCTGGGAGGTCAAGGCATTATTTGCTAACAGTTGGTGTAGTAGAAAACAATTGTGCAAAAGGCCGCAAGATTGATTCCAGCAATGCAAATGAGCAAATGGTTAGCAAAACTGACAAATGGAAAGAAGCTCTCACGATTATAAATTTAAAACTTCCTATGACACAAACATAGTGAAATATATAAAAAAAGGACCTCTCTAAAGGTGTAGACAGTGAGCGGAACGGTGGAGGGGGGGGGGGGATGAGGTAATTGAGCGAGGAGAAATGGATGGCGTAGAAAAGCGGGGAAATGTGGGATGGATGTGGATAATGGATCTCGAAGAACAAGAGGAATAGCTGCCATGGGGACAGGAAAGGGGAAATGGGACGTAGAGGGCCTTGGGGGCAAGGGGTGATAAAGGACTACGGAAAGAGCGAGGGTGGTAAGGGGGATCGGCGAAGGATGGAGGGGGTTGGAGACGACAAGGGAGAGGAGGAGGAGGGGGTGGATGGAAAAACGCAGCGACGGGATGTTAACGGGTGGAAAGCAAGAAGATGCGCTCAGAGTTTATCTCTTCTCCATCTCTATTAAGGAATGAACTGGCTAATTTAAATATGTCTTCATGAACCGGTAGCAAATTACAGATTAATTTCGGTGATCAGAGCTACTTAGGTATCATACACAATCAGCGTTATTGACTCATTTCAAATCTTAACCAACGCGTGAATTATGGTGTAATCATGTTATGCGTATAAGAAATCTCACGTCGTAGAACGTTTATCACTGTATTATTTAGCTGAAGTTGACAAATGTTCAAGTTTACAAGGTTACACAGATGTTAAACGAATTATGCTGGGAGCCGCTAGAGACTCGGAGGCTTTGCGCTAGGCTTAGATTACTTGAGCAATTAAGAATAGATATCTTTCAGAGCGATACGGAGAACATCATATTAGAACCCCATTATATTTCCAGGTCCGACAGAAACGATAAATTAAGAGAGATATTTTGCCGAACGGATAGGTATGGGAATTCGTTTTTCCCCCGAACAATAAGGGACTTAAATAAATGCTAGGCGTAATTTCATTAGAGCGTTTCCTTTTTATATGTAAACGGCTGGTGTCCTAACACCCCCCGCCACACGCCTATTGAGGCGGCTTGCGGGGTAGTATGTAGATGAAGTTTCTAGGTTTCTCCATATGTACTTAGTTTTGGATAGTGTACCTGTGAACGTTTGAAAATTCTATAAATTGTAAAAGGAAGATTTGAGGCAAGAGATACTACACTCGACTTTGTGGCGACTCTCTTTTCAATTCATTAGTAATAATAATGTACGCTATTTTCTCATTTTCCAACAACACAGCATTCTTAAGCTGGGTCTTAACGGGACACTTGTGTCGCGACATAAGTGTCGGGACACCAGACACTGCCGTCCACACGGGGGCGCTCTCGGAGTCTCGGGACACTCGGTGGCGAGTGTCGGGAGAGGTGGTGTCGCGAGAGCAGTGTGGCGACTGTCTTAACGAGCGCTCTCAGACACTGCTCTCGCGAGAGCGGGAGCATCGATGAAGAGAGGACATCGAGACGTCTCCGAAAGCGACACAACTACTTGGTGCAATTGAAAGATCGGATTTCTTGATTGCTCTCCAAGTAATCAATGATGTGAATTCTCCAATTGTGACTGTCAGTAGGACACTTCAAAATTCTCAACTGCAAATTTCATCGGCTTGTGCGAACATTGAGAAAATCATCAAGCTGTTCCTCGAGACCAGAAAGGAAGAAAAATCGTTCGACGAAATCTTCCAGAAAGCCGAGAAAATTGCTAGTGAGATGGAATTTGAACTGAAGATCCCTCGCTTGTGTGGCCGGCAGAAAAATCGAGCTAACATCCAAACAGAACATCAAACAGCTTTTGGATATTTTCGGTGAGTTATTCTAACTCATCTTTCGCGTCTTATTATATCTTGTTTACTAAAAATGGATCATCTGCTTGAATTTATAATATTTTTGCTCACGTTTTTTTATTAATCTTGATTGAAATTATCTCGCGGTAAAATTGTAGAACGTTGATCTGGGAAAGTCATTTATAGTGCATTTCTGAAATGAGAACTTCTAATTATAAGTAATTAACACTGATTTTGGGATTACATACATAATGTGTTGAATATGATAATATGAACGAACCTATTCTTAAAATTTTTGAAATAAGCTTTAGCTGACCATTGTAACGAATTACCTTTTCTGCATTACAGAGCTACGATTTTTTACCCTTATTTGGATCATATGATGTCTTCCCTGACTTCGAGGTTCAAGGGTGAATTTTTGAAGATTCTACCTCTGGAAGGTCTGATCCCAACGCTCCATACCAAAGTAGCCGTTGACGAAATCTTAAAATCTGCACAAGTATACGAAGGAGATATATGTGGCTGCAGCGAGACGGAGCTGAAAAATGAAATTCTCCTTTGGCACAAGCACTGCAAGACTACCGCTTTCCAACAAGCTTAAACAGCGATTGATGCTCTGCAAGTCATGAAGTCGAAAGATTATGGCTCGTTTTTTCCGAAAGTTGCGACACTGCTACAATTGCCAGTATGAATGTTCCTTTCCGCGCATGAAATACCTATGAAGAGTGCAACCTTGAAGTTTTGAGTTTGCTTTTATCGCACATTTTAACTTTCTCTAACTTTGTCCAACCTCGATGAAGACAGGGGTTATACCCTCGTCATCCAATCATGAGGCCACGATTTTATTACTACCCATATTACTACTCGCCAATTTTTTCCCTAATGTAATTAATTTTTATTTTCAATTACCACACAGAAAGGAGCGGGCAAATTTAAGACCAAAAATATAAACAGTTAATGTGCAATTTTCTGGTTATCTAATTCACCTTAGTAAGCTTAAGACCGAATATCATAAAACAATATGGTTTTACCCACATAGTTTATAGTATCTTCTGAGATACGCACTCGGCGAATAAAAACACAAATATAAATATAGTTTGAAAACACAGGCACACTGAAATTAAAAGGACACTCACAAAATATTTTACGGGACGTTTCGACGGTCATCGTCGGTACAGTACACCACAGTAGTGAATCTCCTCCTGCTGAAGAAGTGTCCTTATCCCGAAAGCTACCCCTAAGCAGTGGAAACCGGTGTCGTCATGGATCATCTGCCAGTGAGTGTCCACTGATTTACTTACCTATGCTTCCCCAACCTCAACGCCTTGTTGCCAGCTTATTTATATAAACCGGAAGTCTCTTTTCGGGTGCCGTTATAATTAGTCGAAGCATTGATTTACCTCTAATTTACTCACATCTGAGGTAAATTCATTACCAAACTTAACAAATGTAATATAAATATATCATTCGGATAATTTCCCAATAACAGCACGACATTAAATTTGAAAATACATATGAAATAAATCAACATAATCAACTTAGAAAATTCACTCATTATTGCATGAAATGGTCAAATTGAATTGCATGCAAAAAAAAGCAGTATGAGGTATATCTCATATTTCATCACACGCTTGTTATCGTACTAAAAAATACCAACCGTCATTAAATATGGCAGACCAACGTTCTTTACATATATTTTTTTCTTTTCTTTATTTTGGATTTCCGATATTCTGAGTCCTTCACTCTTATACTCAACTATGCTGAAATATTTTTCCTATCGGTTGCAGTATAATTTTCATATTTTCTGGATTCATCTTTAGACTTCCTCCTGTAAAAGTCTTCCTTCGTCTGGTTATTGCATAGACTTTTATTCCTCTAATCCCTCTTACGTTCCTTTTTTCTTTCTTTCATGACTTTCACGGATATGCCTTGGAAGAGGGAATTGTAGCTTCTTTTATCTACGTAGTGTTCCATCTTAAAAACAGTTCCTATTGTTGTTACCATAGTATTTTTTCAAGTAACCTACTACCGACGTCTTGCATCATATCTGTCTGTACCCCAAGTACAGTAGAGTCTCGATTATCCGACCTAAACCGGCCGCGGCAAGGTCGGATAAGTGAGAAGGTCGGATAACGCGGAAAATAATAAAAAAAGCAATGTAAAAAAATGTTAAATTTAATTTGCACAGTGAGAACTTTTCAAATACATGTGTCTTACTTAATTTATGTGACGTACAAGTAATAATATGAAAGACTGCACTTACGGCAAAGTAATTAATATGTTGTATAGAAGGTACTTACAGTACAGTGAACTACGAAATATAAATAAATTACATTAGTTATCGTACACGGAGGGTCGGATAACCGAAGGTTGGATAACGGAGACTCTACTGTAGTACCAGGGAATTTTCGTCCTGAAGGGATCATCCTCTGATCGAACAGTAAGTCGAGGCCATTTCCTATGCTCAATTGAGTATGTCTCATGTCGACAAACCCCTTTCTTCTCACTTCCCCGTTTCAATCATTCTTCCTAGCCGCGGTTGCTATGATGGAAGGGAAGAATGTAACGCGAATCAGATTTTGGAGTTTTCCGCACTAATTCATTCTTTGCTTATCCTCTATATTTCAAATATTGTTGTTACTTTGCTAAAAGAAGACTTGATCGAGAAGTATTCATTGCTTAGCACTGTAAAACTTTCAAGTATGAGTGTCAGCTTTACACATGGTGCAAATAAATCAGGGATCAAAATTGTGATAGATAAAATTTTCAAACAATGCCATAGAATTCTTTCAGAGGTATCTAAGACATGTAGGTACGTAGATTTTTCTTAAATTTCGTCTTACACGAATTAATATTGCATACCTGTATAATAGGGTGGTTCGAAAAAAACGATTTTTTTTATTTCGGAATCCCATTAGCACTTAAATTTTGAAGTTTGGTATCCTAAATACAAGAAAAATAATAAATTCTAAGTTGACATCTTCAGTTCGCGCATTTGGCTTAAAATTTGAAAAAAATTGTCAAAAACTGAAATTTTGTAAAAATTATATTATAAATATAATTGGTTATATTTTTTATATATATATAAAATATAAAACCAAAATATTTTTATAACTTTTGCAAATCACATTTAGTTCGCGTATAAGCCCTAAATTTGGCTGAAATAGCAAATAAATATTTTTTTGGGAACGCTTTTAAAACGTCATATTATCATATGTTAGGTAAACTATTTATACTATTGAGCGACCAAATAATTCCTAGCCTGCTGTTGAAATACTAGTAAATGTGATGTTAAATATATATGCTAAAGCGACAATTATGCATTGGCCGAGGGGCTGAGATGCGAGAGCTGAGCGGCAAGGGATGAGCTGGCGCTATCGCATTGCTTCGCAGACTTGTCTTGACCGTCAGTAAACTAGTCTAGACTAGAACAGCTTGTTTGGACATGAAATCATACCACACGTGATCTACTCTCACTCAGTTGCTACTAATATTTACACGAAGCAGCATCGTCCGTTTGTGAGTGAATATAACAGTGTGTTTTTTTTTAGTGTCAAACTTCGTAAGGTTTTTATGCTCAAGGTTTTTATAGTGGTCCCCTTACAATAAAAAATGGGGCCTCCCAAAACTAATGAACGGTTAAGTCGGTGTCCATTTTTCGGCGAACCAAAAGTTTTTTGTCAAAGTATTTTACCCACATGCGAAGATGTATTGTTGGATTGCTTTGAAGATACATCAAAATCTGTGAAAAACCTATTTTTACCGAGATATCTCATTGCGTTGCTGCTCAAATAGAGGAGGTTTACTGTAAAGCTTCTCTACAAACGGTGAGTCGTGAACGTATTGTAAAATTAATTAAGGATTACCATGATATTTACTACACTTAGAGAAAATCGTTCAGTCGTGATAAAGAGAAACTTAGCTTCAAGACAAAACTCAATCAGTTTACCAGTGAAACAAAATCCAAGCTTTTCGATGTGGTTTCCTGCAAGTGTGTAATGGATCTTACTTGTTCTTGTGGTAAGAAGCATATCTCTTGTGGCTGTAGAGTAATTATGGAATATAAATGTGATAAATAAAAGATCCCCACCATTGAGAGAGAATTTATGTACGACCAGCGAAAGAGCCGGTTGAAATATATTGGCACATTAGATAGAGAGTAGAGAAAAGATAATAATCTAAAGGATAAAACTAATAGGATAGTAAAAAGAGATAAAAGAAAACAAATGCACACTTAAAAATAGATTGTAGTACATGATGTGCAAGTTAGTGAATGAGATACTCTAATAAATTCTGCCCAAAACACCCAAATCGAGAGTCACAAAGCAAATTGTGACAGTTCACCATCAGCATCTCAGATGCGCAATTAACTTCCGGCAACTGCGTTAATAAGTGATAGATACGGATTAACTGATAGAGCCACAGCAGCTATTGTTTACTGTGTTTTACAAGATGAAGGCATGATACATGAAGGAGATTCGTCCCTAATATTAGATAAGAGTCAGGTCAGACGAGAAAAACAAAAAATCAAGGCTATTAACAAACGGAAAATCCAAATGCAAAGATATAAGGAGTATAATTCGGTGGGCGAAAATAAAACACTTATTATCAAGAAAGAAATGGTAACAAAATGTATCGAAGGTTGAAGAAAGAAGAGCAAGAAAGTAAAAACTTTGACTGTGTTCAGCTTGTTGCAAGTGGTTGTGATGGAACAGCGACAAACGCGGGATCTAAAAACGTTGTTACGTAATCTTGAGGCTAAACATTGCAATCCTTTGCAATGGTATGCTTGAAATACTGCATCCCACTATGAGAACAGACAAGAACAATGCAACTTCACTAAAATCCAGGTAGTTCTAGTAATGATACGTTTCTTATTTATAATACTGCAGTAATTTGTTATATTTTTACAAATTTGGCGTTAAAGTAAGCTTATGTATTTCATAATATAATAAAAACTTTAACAGTATATAGTAATTTTTAAATACAATTACGAAATGTTTAGAACATAATAAAAATCTAAATTTTTAGGTGATTTTAGCCAAATTTAGGGCTTATGCGCAAGCCAAAGGTGATACTTAAGATTTATGAAAATTTTTTGTGGATGAAACCGTGCTATAAACTGCCGTTTTATGGCTGTTTCGCAAAAATAAAACAAAAGAAATTAATTTTATTATTTTTTTTAAATTTCAGCTATTGACAATTTTTATCAAACTTTAAGCCAAATGCGCGAACTGAAGATGTCAACTTAGATTTTTTTCGTACCATAGGATTTTTCTACAACAACGGTTGGCCGTTAGTTTGGGTCAAAATTGTGCAACGCAAAATAACAAAAAAAGCAGAGATGTATGCTTCAAGTAATGAAAAATGTGGTCAAAAGGTTGCAGTATATTTGAGTCAGAGATACTAGGTTTATATTGATTGGACCGTCTAGCCTAAGACCTAACAATACAAAGACAACGACAACGTTCAAGTCCTAGACAGAATTCAATCGCGTGAGTTATAAACTGCCAGACAGGGACGCCACCACAGCCTGGATACGGCAGTCGATTGATTAGAGGCCAAGTTTTTTACCTATGCCTAAGTCAAAACAACATAATATTTACACAATTCACGGGGGAAGTCAAGTTTCCGCCACCACCAATCACACCGAAATTCATTAACTCGACGAGCGAGTCATTTCATCATTAAAAGATTTTGACAAAAGCCATTGAAAATAAAGCCGAGCTATTAAGGGATACATTCGAATATGTTTTGCGTAAAGTAACATTTTAATGAGAACCTAACCTTAGGTTCTCTTACTAAAAACTTAAAGCCATTGAAATTGAGAAGCGACTGAGATCTTCAGAGGAAGCGAAGAGAGCTTCAAAGAGAGCGAAATACTTGTATCAACAAATAAATATTTGAATGATCGATCTTATCTACTGAGACCAATATTGGTTTTTGAAAAATGCGGAAATATTCATTGATCAGTCAATTAGAAATGGAATGTTTCCACTGAATCAATTCAAGATAACAAGAGTACAATACATACAAAATGTCACATTTCCCGCGAAATAATTGAAATATTCTTCGCTTAGAGGGAATGATAATGTTATTACAACAGTTAAAACGTGAATTTAGTCCAGAAAATTGAAAAAAATACCACTGCATCACAGACTTAAGCATTTCTTCAAACCTTTAGGTTAGATTCGAGAATGCAAATGCCTTCAACTCTGCTCTGGAGCATGTCGTTCCCATCCCTCCTTTGGTTTTGCAGGAAATTCGTTCCAAATTCTTCTTGAGATCAGCTTCCATTACTACCCAACCCCCTTTTCTGCGTCTAAGCTCACTTCCTGACAGTGACTCCGTAGCAGATCGAACTCTTCCCAATTTGTTCACTCCTTACTTTCCCACTTTCAAAGGCCTAGCGAAGCTCTACCGCGTTTACTTATCTCACCACCACTGGTATCCAAGGAGATTTTGCGGCCATAATAAGAAATTCATTTGATTGTCACATGATTAGCACAAAGATTGAGTTTCCTTCTTTTGTGATTTGGAAAATTGCAATCGATTCCTTGAAAGCCCAGACGGTGGACTTACTTTGATCGCTCCGCCAAGACTTCAATCCATCTCTCGCTACTCAAATCCTTCACTGTCTTCTTTCGAAAAGCAACGTCTCTTATCTCCATTTGTGGTTAAAAGAAGTGATTCCGACCAAATACAACAGCTGAGGGCTTAAAAGTAGATCAGTCAGTAACGAAAAAGAGGCATTGCTGACTGCTGTTCACGCTTAATTGTAATCACAGTGACGTTGGTTGCGCATGGAGTTGCGCATGGGTTAACGCATGGAGTTGCGAGTTATACATGGCGTTTGAACTATGCGTTCGGTTTGGTAGAAAGATATCATATCCCGTTGACGACGAGGATCTTCTGTAAGGATGAATGTGTGTGTTACATCATGGCATATATTTGTCTACAAAAGTCTTGAGTCTCTGTCCATTTGCGTAGTTGTAAAATACATATATACTAACGGTCCCTCTCCATTGTGATAATATCTGTAGTGTAGTGCATGCTTGTGAGGCTTCGCCTCGTGACAAGCATTAGCAATTTATGCTAATGCATAATTAGTCGTAAATACACTAACTTTAGGGTATAGTATAATGCATGTTGGCGAATACTCACCCCCGCCACACACCCCTGAGGTGGCTTGCAGGGTATTTTGTAGATGTAGATGTTAGAGGTTTTAAAAACATCGTTAAAAATGTTTTCAGATTGCTTGAAAGAAAATGGTAAGTATATTGAGACGCGGTAAATATAGCAACCGTACGTATCATTCGTCGTAAGAAAATAGCCTTCAGTCAAAGTGTTATGGAAACGCAAACTATTAGTCCAATATATGTTTCACTAATTTCAAAAATATTTCAAAATAATGCAAAAATTATGAATTTTTTGACAAATATAATTACCCATTTATTAAATACATTAGTGAAAAACTATTAACAGTTTTCTTTATTTGTAATTTTTTAAACACTTAAAGATTAGTAACGATTCTAATCAATGGTTTTTTTTAGTTGCATGAAATCTTCAGAAAGCTTATCCTGCTAATATATTCATTTATTCAAGCGTACCTATGCCTGTTTGTTTCCATCTCATAACGGATATGTGGGAGGAACAAGTTTCTTAAACTTTTAGCCCTAAATAAATAATATAACTGGAAAGTACATGGACTTTCGATGAAAGGCCCCAGGGCTCCATAATGCTTCTCTAGGGGTTAAGCAATGTTACTGGTTAGAATTCGGTGATCTCTTCGAGCTCTGAGGATTAAAAATTTTAAGGAATAAGATTACCTTATAGCTCAGATATTAGGATGCGACCCTGATCTACTCTGGGACCAAAACTGTGTGCTTCTTCCTTTGTTACTTCATAACAGAGATTGATAAACCCTACCGCCTTGCAATTAATCTATCTATAGATGGTAGATCATTCAAAAACAAGGGTTATAAAAGGAAAGCCCCAGGGGAACAATAATTCAAAATTGGCCTTCTAGATATTGCCGAGTGTTGTTGAGATTGGATTTTGTATCACATACATATTTAAATTTTACCCAGCGTTGTAACTTTTGAAATTAAACTTACACAGGAGATTAGGAATCCAAGCCCTAAGTACACCCGGGGCAGGGACATGGAGGCCAACTAATCCGGTATGTATGTGCTGCTTTTCCAAAATGAAATAATCCGAAACTTTTCAAAGCTGGGTTTTAAAAATATATACATATATAAATGAAGCTAGTTTCGAACATTTCACTGAAAAAAAAACAAATTACGTCATTGACGAAATATGTACTATATTAAATCCCAGCCATCATCGAAATATGTAAACATTTCTAAATACCGTAGTGATTTTGCGAGCATACCGATAATTTGGTGGAGCAGAGTAAATAATAGCTAAATAAAATCTAAAATAGCATATAAATGCTCTCCACTTGATCAATGAAATGAATTTCACATTACTGCCTTATGTCATTTTACGCACCAAGGACTAATGCTACATGATATGAAACTCAGTACGAGACAAATAATTATATTTCTCTCTTCCATATCTTTACCGAACGAGGAGCTCAATCGCTGGACTTTGCTTGAACGAACCGGAGAGTAGTTGCGAGGGTCACAGAGGGGCTAGTGAGCGAGAAAAATAGCTACAATTGCGGGGGAGGGGTTGGGACGAGAGGGGGGGGAAGTGGCAGGTCAACCTTTTCAAACCGCACTCTACAACAGATCTCTCCTCCTTCATCACCCCGCACCACCCCTGCAGTCTTCCCTCTCCCATACAACTCCCACCCCCCCGTTTCCCCTTCGATGTTGCTCCCAAAACCTCGACCACTTTACAGAAGGCCCTACACACGCCCAACTTGTTCCCTGTTTACCCTTCCCTCACTCGCGCGAGAAGCAAAACCCTTATTCAATAATGCAAGGTTAAGGGGGACCCCGACCACTCACACCGAACAAGGGCGCTCAATCCCATCCCTTCCCTCACTCTCTCAATCCTCTCTCCTTTCCACCCCCGACCCCTATACAATCCCCCAACCGACAACGAGAATACATCCCTTTTAAAGAACAATATAACCTTGTCCCATTCCGAAGACTTTCTCACATCTTGCTACCCCCAAAATTCTCCTTTCCCGACCTCAGTGCCCGCTCCTAATACGCCTCCTTACGAGCACAAACATGCGTATACACAGAGAAGACAAGGCTACATTCTTCTCCTTGACTGTTTCACTCCGACCCACACCCTCTCAACCACCACCGCTCTTACCCCAAGAACCCACTTCGCACTCCCTCTAGCATCACATTCTTTACTCAAAATAACGAAGAAATGGGGGCAGTGGTTGACGAGAGAGAAGGGTTTCTAAAAGGTTGCGCATACAATCCCGACGCATTTCGATGTACGAGTCGTACATTGTCACCATGGCCTGAGGACTCGTACATAGAAACTCCGACAGAAATACATAGTTTGACCCGGTGGAGATTCCGAAGAGTCTTCATTAACGCTTTTGGAGCAAAAATAAATGATGCTTCAACATCAATAACACCGACGAATATTTACCCCAGCCCCGGCTACATTCAGCACAATCTGGTGCATGATCTGACGCGTACAATGCAATGTAACCACCCCTTGACTAGTACCCACTGGATTCAGTAATAGTCTACCATTAATACCTAGCAATCATAACGGCTATATGAAATGCCCACGATTACGGATAATTTCGTCCAAACGCGATATAACTAAAAACTCATCACTAATAGTGGTAGCGGGGTAAAGTCCATAGATGACGGGTTCTGCCAGCTCTGAGGTTCTGGGGTTCCGCCTGGATGATTTTGAAGCTACCCAAAGCAGAGGTGTTTGTGTAATTTGTAAAAATTTAACAGTAAAAAAGGATTATAAGTCCTAAATATAATGAGCATAAATTAAGTCAATAAACAGCACGTGGACATGCTTTATTAAATAATCAGTGCTTACGTAAGTTTCTGCCATTTAACTAAACTTTTTAGCAACAGTTTCGCCGTGCTATTCTGCCGGCTTCGTCAGGTATTCTAAATCAACAATGAAAAATAAATAAACAAACTTAAGTGGTTATTATGTACAGCATGATTAATTAATACTTTAGTTTTTCACAAGTCTTTTCCTATGTATAAGGAAGGTTGTAGCCATCTTCTCTGTTTTGGTTGTTAGGTCTTTTTTTATTTTTTTAACCAAAAGAAACTTACCAAAATTAAAATGCACTACGAAAATCTAAGAAAAAAGTTAATTAGTGCTTACGCTTTTTTAATTCAGATATATAACAACAAATTCAATAAACATTTTATAGACTAGGGTAATTATTTATGTCTCATAGGAGCAATCACTGAATGCATGACTCCGTTTACATGTGAGCTAAGTTTATAAAAAATGCTGCTTTATTTGCGGTTTGATGACCACATTTATAGACTATAGGTCTAACTCGTAGAATCAATGGATACAGAGTTTTTACAATGTTTAACACAACTTTAAGCACGTCTTGCATGCGTTCTTCACACCTAAAAGGTTATTTCTCTGCGCCGTTATGTAACTATATGCATAAGTCAATTACAAATCACAGATAAAAAGTGCTGAGCTAGTCTGGTGAAAACTCACCCTAATGTCACTCACGTTAGGAGTGTCTTTCAGGGTGCAGCATAAATGTAAAGATCCCCATTTACCATTTTTAAGGTCCCATTTTCACGAGTGATATGCATTGCTCATAAAAAGAAAAATAGCTTAAGAACTTTAATGCGTTGCCGTTGGGAATCATCTCGTCGTCGTAGGTACGAATTACCGTCATGTTTTCATTCGAGCTCACCTCTTTTCAACGAGGATTTCCTGCGCAATTTTTAGACGAGCGAGATCACATCGTTTTCTTCCCTTCACATCCCATATTCCCGGGATTTTTTTTCGCAAGAAGGTTGTGTTAAGAGCGGCGGGTGTCCTGGGAGGGTGGATAGGAGGAGGAGGGAGGAGGAGCGGATGATCCTCCGCTCCCCCCTTGGTTGTGCCACTGATTGGAAGGTCAGGGGAATGTTGAGGAGAAGTCGGGAAGAGTTTTGTGGGGTGGTGAAGGTGTGGAGAAAATGATGGGTGGACGTGGTGAGGGAGGTTTCCTAGGGAAGTGGTTGGTTGTATGAAATGAGCGGCAGCCGACTTTGAGTTTGGATTCTGGGGGTGAACTCGTAGACGTGATCGGTTTGAGAATTGATCAGTAGGGGAAAAAAGGGCGGCAGGGCGTGGTAGGTTGGCCAAAGTGTAGGAGTTTAGCTTCAGAGAGGAAGGGCCGGAGAGGAAAAGAAAAAAAAGCGGATGGTTTTTGAGGATGAGGGACGAGTAGTAAAGCGACTAATATAAGGTATGGGATGGGCGGCCGGAAAGGGCGAAGGATCGGATGGAGGGTGGGGTAAGAGGTCCCGAAAATAAGGAGGGAGGAGAGGAACACGGCAAGCGTCCAGAATGATGGAAAGTTTCGCGCGAAGAGGAGATTCAATTTCTTCCCACGGCATATTGGAATAACATCCAAGAGGCATGTGTTCGCTAATGGACGAGAGGAAGCCTGAGGTTTCTTCTTTATTCTGTGTGAAATCTTCCGTTAATTATGTAGTCGAAAGTATGATTACTAAGAAAGCATGACTTTCTCAGTATCCAGCTGCAAGACAAAGGTAATAGTTCATTTGAATTACCGAAAGTTATAACACTTCATTCAGCTGCAATTAAATTAAACCGAACTACGCTTCTGCAGTCACCAACTTCCTACGTAAAATTTCATTTGACGAATGCATGGTAAATTTTGTATTCTCATGGCTTGTTTTTAGGCAGCATAGTTTCGGTATGAGACGTAATTTTTCACGTTAACATGTCTTCTAATAAGTGGATCGCAAATGCGAGCTCTTAAATCATGAAATACTTATTTGTTATTATCGATAAACTTCAAATTGATTTTACCTGCTCAATTATTAAAAGTGGCCCTATAAATAAGAAACTGCACAAATGTAGCAATTAGTGAAAGCATATAAGAGAAATGCAGAAATGTACACCCATCAAGGTTATAAAAAACAGGATACGAAATCAACTGTATACTTCAAAGTTCAAGTCACTAGCTTCAACGGATTTCCGTAAATAAGGTAATGAAATAACAATAGTATCAGGTGATAATGGTAGCTACGGTAGGAAAAAAGAGGAGTGAATTCGAATCACTACACGAATAAATAATTAGTTATGACCAAAGGTAGAACCATAGGGGTAAAATAATGTCCTCCTTTCATGATGAACATGTATTATGAACGGCAGATTACCAATATTTAGCACCCTGAGAATTGCAGTCACGTAATTCCTCCGACAATGAATCTAAAGTAAAGATCGTAAACAGGTCGCATAATATTAACGGTGAAATTATATTAATTAAAATTATTTAGCGTTTTTATTTACATAGCCATTACAAATAAAACTAAAGACCGAAGCATGAAGTGATTTCAGTTAATGTCAAAGCCGCTATGCAGCAGTTAAGTCAAAATTACCCTTTTTAAATGTCCACTGCTTTTCTAACCACAATTTACATTATGTTAGTTATGAATAGGTGGTTTTAAAAATTCTTTCAGTAGCTCTTAGTAACTGTCTTTCGTGAATAAAGGGTAGTTCAGACGAAAATGAATACCAAAGTAGCTTAGGCACCCCAAATTTTCCCTAAGGTTTAAACCGTGAAGATATCCTGATAGAATATCAATATTTATCATTACAACTTCTGGCCTTCTAATAGGATGTTGATTCAACTCCAGTTTTATATCTTTTGATTTTCTTTCTCGAATTATGATAGTAATCCTAAGTATCACAAGGTATTTGCAACACGCCGCTTATCTACATGTTCTAATATCTATCATAAAACCATATTTTTTACAATCACATATATATCATACAGGACTGTCAATTCACTTTCAGCCTTCATAAAAGAATGTAGGCAGTTTGAGTGAAATATTTCTGTAGTCATACTGGAGACCATACTCGAATTTCATTTTTTAATTTCAGCGTCTGAAAGACGCATGAAGTAAATAGTGTAAAATTAATGGCGCAAAAATATAGTCATATTTGACAAAAATTCTCAATAATTAAATGAATATAACTACTTCAGGTGGTTTGAGCGAGATAGTTCCCTAGTCATAATGGAGACCATATCCAAATTTTATTTT
This sequence comes from Pyrrhosoma nymphula, assembly GCA_963573305.1. Taxonomy (NCBI): domain Eukaryota; kingdom Metazoa; phylum Arthropoda; class Insecta; order Odonata; family Coenagrionidae; genus Pyrrhosoma; species Pyrrhosoma nymphula. The sequence goes on from OY754328.1 coordinate 11,143,175, forward strand.
TTGATTTCAGCGTCTGTAATAAGTATGAATTAAATATGCTAGTATTAATGGTGCAAAGATATAGTTATATATGACCAAAATACTCAGTATTTAAATAAATAAAGCTGCATAAGTCTCTAATTTGACTCATTTTTCCCCGCCGTACGGCTTCAACCTTTCAAAACAGCAGGTTTTTTGTGATTCTGTAAAAATTACAGTGGTGAGTAATAGATATTTTTTTGTAAATAGTTGAGAAAACATGCAATCTACACACCGTTAGTTTTTTGACGAAATCTAAGAGCTAGAAGTTCCTAATTTTTTAATTATTCTCCCTCAGGAGCGCATAGCCGTAATCTATCCCATGTAAAACAGCTTACCTTTCCAGGCAAATTGCTCGAAAAGTAATTCGGCAAGAGGTTGATATTTTGATATCATTGGAAAGATGAGAGTTTTTTCTTTAATGTGAGGCCAAATTCATCAAATTCTCGGTGAAGTGATTTTTCGCTCAAACTACCGAAGTAACATTAAGTATCTAACTTGACTCATTTTTTTCACGCCGTACGATAAAAAAGCCTTCCTAACAGATAGATGGTTTTCTTTGCGATTCTGCAAAAATTACTGCGGTGAGTAATTGATTATATTTAATAAATAGTTGATAAAACATACAAACTACACACTTAGTTTTATTAAAGAAATCTAGGGATCATATTTATTCCTAATTTTTTTCAATATTCTCCCTCTGGAGCGCACATCCGAAATCTATCCCATGCAACACAGCTTATATTTTTAGATAAATGGCTCAAAATGTAGGTCGGCAAGGGGTTAGTATTTTGATATAATTGGAAATATGAGCTTTTTATTTAAAATGAGGTAAAATAATGCAAATTCTAGGTGAAGTGATATTTCGCTCACACTACCTTAAATTCATGTCGATAAGTTAAAACAGTCGTGCACATAAGGAGGAAGAAAGCTATTTCCTTTTCTGTGAAAGCCTTCCACCATATCACGCCTGAGACTGCCACATCTACTCCCGAGCTCATTGAATCCACCATAATCTTCCCTGCGCTCATATTGAGATATTATTCTTTCCTTTAGTCTTACATTATTCCTGTTTACGCCATGCAACGGATTTTCATTCGCACCTAACTCCGATACTTAATTGGTCTTCCTGGGAGATTTAATCGGCACCGTAAACCAAATATCCCATTAAAAGCCTGGTAAGGAGAGGCAGAAGGGGTGGGTGTCACGCACTCCACGGACTTCGGAACGTGCAAAACAGTTTCTTCGGAGAGGTCCGCGAGAAAACGCATCCGGCGAATTTTCCTCGACAAAACAGGCTGGATGCACGGATGTGTTGCGACGCGTAGGGTTTAAGGAGCGAGGCGAGGAGGAAGCCAGGCTTGAGTGGTGCCAGTGGTGAGGAGATTGAAGGAGAGACACGGCTTGCTAACTGGGACACGTGCTGAGGGAAATGCAATGGCAACCGATGCTTGCGGGACGGGTAGAGGGCAGACAGAGAGATAGAGAGTGAATAGAGGGGAGAGGTGGCAGCGCAGCAAGCCAACCAGGCCAATGGAAGTGCGTCGCTCTCTCCCTAGCCTCCTCCTGGAGTCCCATGATTGAAGCTCTGCATTTTGGATGCGCCACTAATCGCATGCTGCTTCGGGATTTGGTCGAGTGACCAGAGGTGGCGCACAGGAGGTGGCGATGGGACCCAAGAGGAGGAGCGGGAGCAACAATGTGAGAAAATGGAAGCGTTCTTCCCGTTCAGTGAAGGGGTCAAGATGGTACGGGGTCCTGGTACCAGGTACCCTTCACCCCTAACTTCACCCTTCCCCATAACTCGATCTAAAACACAGAGATAGCAAATATAAGTTTTTTTTTTCGTTAAAACACTTAATATCTCGTCACTAACTCTATTGCTCGTCAATAAATATAAATAACACGTACTGTCATCTAGAATACGTCTGAATACCAAATTTCAGAGCGATTGCTAGTCAGGAAGTGGGTCAAATTTTCATAAAGAGTTTTTAACCTGACCCACAGACTGACAGACAAGTGAAGCTAATTAAAAACGTGCATTAAAAAATGGAAATATCCATCACTAATCAATGCCTAATATTTCACTACGTAAATTTTTTTATGTACAACAACTTCGCCCCACACCACGTTCGGCGCAACTTTTTATGGCCAGTGGAGTCACGTTACTCATTGATTACACAGTAAAACGGTACGGCTCCACGAATTATTTCAATCTTCCAACATGTAAAAAAACATACATCAAAAAGAGTACAGCTTCATTAACTTATTTTAACGTTGCATAAGAAACGTTGGTATCCTTAAGGCAATGACATTCACCATTGAGGGCCAACTACTGAGAAAGAGGCTGTAAGAAAAGATTTTTATTAGTCATTCATGCAGACTTTCTTAGGGAGTAACGCGCAATATTTCACGCGACCGACTAACTACTAGTAAGCAGAGTAGATGATAAATTCACACATGGTGTGATAGCGATTTCGCTATGCTTAAGGTTATGAATAAGGTTGTAATCCATTGTCTTGTAAAATATCCACTAAAATATTATAAATCAAATGTCCTCAAAATTATGACAGTCAATATTAAAATAAATCCTATTATATATGCGTATTATAAGCCTGAACGATTTATTCACTCCTGTAATAACAAAAAATAAGTATTAAAAGGATAAATAACTATTGTGAACGTTTATTGGCATAGAATATTCTCTATATTCCGTAAACAGTCGAAAATACGAGTCGATCAAAATACGAGTAAATAGTTATGAGAAAATTTATGTAAACAGTGCTTCCAAAACTGCTAACATATTTGATTATCTATTAACCTTTTACTTTTTCCTACAAAAAATCTATTAAAAATCTTTCTTCAAATTAAACATCAAACTCAGCAAACTGATTGAAACTGCAAAAAAAATCAAAATAGCAGTCACTGTTCGCAAAAGGAATAAGGTGTAAAATATTTTTTTCTCATTGTTGAATAAGCAGCTGACATATCGACCATATTTCACATTACGAATATAATCAAAGTGACTAATGCTCTGGCTAAGTATAAAATGGCTAAGTATAGGTGCTTGTATACCCAGCATGATAAAGCTACCCTGAACAAGGTAGAAGAAGCTAACTTCAGATTTTGATATTTTAATATTCTTTCACTGAATACCCAAACGAAATAAAAATTGATTAATTTGATTTTTACTGCACAATTGATTACAATACTTAAAACTGACGATGAATAAAAACAAAAGTAGTTAATTAAAAAGGTAAAAATATTTTTCTAAAAAATTCCTAGTTTAGGCAATATTTATACTATACTTAACACTAAGTATCACAGACAGAAAAACAATTCCTATGCCTTAACAGCCAATATTCAACAAATGTAATTATCTATAGCTAGGAGACCGCATGAAAAGCATTTCAAAATGAAGCGTTTGTGGCGTCAATCACCTAGACCTTTTTTCTTGTGAAATATTTCTCTGTGGAACTCAAGAACGAAAGGCATCGAACATGGATGATGCTTGCACATGCAGCACTTAGGTCAACATCATCATGCAACATAGCAAATTATACAGCTTAAGATATCCAAATATAAGCCTAAAAAAGCATTCACATCAAATTTTCCATTACATACATATTTATTTCTCAAGGAATCTTTTCCTAGTTACTGTGGAAAATATTATAACCACTATATATATAGTGGTTATACATGACATACGTATATGTTTATACATTATATATATATATATATATATATATATATATACTAAATAATTTCGTTCAAACAGAGGGTGAAAGAAAGAGGATAGGAAACACATAAAATTGTGAAGTCCAATGGTGGTGTGAAGATGGTATGATGGCCGATTCACAGTGAAAAAAATTCGACTACACCGGGAATTGAACCACGGACCTTCCGATGTCGCCTCGGATGCTCTGACCACTAAGATATCTAGTCTTGTAAGAAACACTGGAATCGGCGGGGGGCTTATATGAATCAAACACCCCCAAGAGCAGCCCGTAAAGTTCACCGAGAGATGGCGACAGGGCGTTTTAACCCACCGACAGAGAAGGAATTACGTTCACAGAAGAGGAAAGGAAAGCTTGACTCAGGCACACAGACAGTGGTAAAGATACAGAACACTCGTTTCGGGGCACGCAGAGCCCAAGAAGTAGAAATGAACCATTCCGGCCATATAACCATTCATTCATTCACTCAAACCGCTCACAGTCGTAAATAATAAATAATTTCGTTCAAACAGAGAGTGAAAGAAAGAGGATAGGAAACACACAAAATTGTGAAGTCCAATGGTGGTGTGAAAATGACTAGTGCTGCATGCCTGGTGTGGAATCACCCCGTACTACACACCCTAGTGGTGACTTCCACTGTACTTCGTAGATGAATAGGTAGAGGAGAATTTTCACTCGTGCTTAATAACACAACATCATTTCTAACACTTGACACCGGTCGATTTGTCCGGCATTATTTTATTTTATTTTGTTATCTGCATGATGTAGCATCTCGTAGCATTCATAAATTAACAGTATTAGTAATATTAACCACTAGATGTGTCTATAGCAATGTTCTGCATGTTTGTATGTTCATTTACGTATCACTCTCCCAGTTTCCGGTTGGACTACGCACTGTTTTTCTGACTGCTTTTTGGCCTGCGCCTAGCGGCCGGGGAGTGTGCGAGGTTCTGATTTGTGCTGGGACGAGTGCTGCATGCCTGGTGTGGAATCGCCCCGTGCCACACACCCTAGTAGTGGCTTGGAAGGTACTTCGTAGATGTAGATGAACTCGACCCTATTATGGTGCATCATTCAAAGTAAAATTTGATGTTTATTTTAAAATGTCAGTTTCATATTGACGTTCAAATAGAAAAAATGGACATTCACAAAAAAAATGCACGAAAATTTCATTATGAATTTCCCTATCAATGCAGCAGAAGTTGCGGCCGCTTTGGTACTCTCTAGGCGGACCAAGAATCCTAATTTTCCGCGCCGCTGATAAAGGCCAAAAAATCTGACGACGCGAATGTTCCCTCCATGCAAGTGTCAACACTTGAAGTGACCCCGGCAATGTGCCTTCTGCATGAGGACGTCCCGCAAAGCAAGCCAATGAGAGCTAACATGCCCGGCGCCGGTTTCCTATCCCTGGACAATATCACGCCCAGAGCCGTGTCATTAATGGGCCACTGGTTTCGTGTGTCAAACCCATTACTCTGTCCACCAACTCCTCTCCCCAGTCCCAATATCCTACAGCAGATACTTTACACTTTGATCGCCCTTGTCGGCAGGTCGTCCAGCGGCCGCTGTTGTAATGTGTTCATGCGAAGAACTCTGGACCGTACGTCAGCTTTAAAACCGTTCCATCAGAATTAGAGCAGGGAGCGTATAACAGAGATAGAATAGTATTTTTCACCCCAATTCTTGTTACGTATGGGTACTTAAATAATTAACTTCATTATCTTTCATTCCATCAGTGATATATGTTTTCTACTCCTTAAAAAAATAGAAAAACGTGTAGATCTGCCATTAGGCTTCTACTATTTCCCAAAATATGAGTGAATTATCTTTTAAATTGTCATTTTCGAAGTTAATCATATGAAAAAAACATAAAGGTATTTATTACTGTCAGAGTTTTTTATAATAATGGTCAATGTATACATATTTAGGAAACACGTTGAAATAAATGTAATTACTGCATTCCTCCGGGTGATTTTAATGAAGGTCAATTGGGAATCGATGAATACAAATTTAAAATGAGCTCGCATAAAGAATGAAAATAAATTTGAACTTAAATATGGACATATCTAATCTATTCACTCGAGGTAAAGTTTAAGTAAATAAATTACTCACGCAAGAAAAATGAGGAGATGCTTGATAGGAGACGATGAAAAACCATCGAACAGGACGAAAAGGAAAAAATAAAGAAATGGAGGGAAAGCACCTTAAGGATAAATGTATGTAATTTAACTGAAAAGTTACTGATTGTAATGAATTCGTATACATTCAAGTATACTATTTTACACAATGTAGACAAGGCCTATCTTTTTGTCCAATATCATAACGAATATTTCATCTACATCTACATCTACATACTACCCCGCAAGCCGCCTCAATAGGCGTGTGGCGGGGGGTGTTAGGACACCAGCCGTTTACATATAAAAAGGAAACGCTCTATGAAATTACGCCTTGCATTTATTAAAGTCCCTTATTGTTCGGGGGAAAAACGAATTCCCATACCTATCCGTTCGGGAAAATATCTCTCTTAATTTATCGTTTCTGTCGGACCTGGAAATATAGTGGGGTTCTAATATGATGTTCTCCGTGTCGCTCTGAAAGATATCTATTCTCAATTGCTCAAGTAATCTAAGCCTAGCGCGCAGCCTCCGAGTCTCTAGCGGCTCCCAGCCTAATTCGTTTAACATCTGCGTAACGCTGTCTGTACGCCCGTAACAGTTTTTGACGAATCGCGCAGCTTTCCTTTGTATTTTATTAAGTTCCCGAATTAATTCTTTCTGCACCGGATCCCATATGCTTGCTGCATATTCAAGGTGTGGCCGGACGAGTGCGAAATAGCACCTCTCTTTTACTTTTTCATCTGAGAATCTTCCCACAATACGCTTGACGAATCCTAGCTTCTTCAGAGCTCTGCCACAAATATTTCTTATATGTGTTCCCCACGATAGGTTTGAGGTTATCGTAACTCCCAGATACTTAACTTCATCTGTCGCCTTTATCTTAACGCCATCCACAGCATATACACGGGGATAGTTGGACGACCTCCGCAAGAAATGTACCGCCGCACATTTGCTCAGATTAAGTTCGAGTCCCCACTCTTGGCTCCACACATGAACGTTGTTTAAATCCGATGATAGAATTTCAAAGTCAGAGTGATCATTAATTTCGCGATAGATGACAGCGTCGTCAGCAAATAAACGTATTTTACTGCTAATTCGAGAGCATAGATCATTTATGTATATAATGAACAAAAGGGGGCCGATTACGCTTCCTTGTGGGACACCTGATGTCACTTTAACTGCATCAGAGCTAATTCCGTCAATAACTACTTTTTGCTTACGATCACTCAGAAAGTCGCGTATCCAGTTTACTACTGTTTCGTTTAGGCCGCATGACTGTAATTTGTATAAAAGTTTGTTGTGAGGTACCGTGTCGAAAGCTTTCTTAAAATCTAGGAATAATGCGTCCACTTGTGTTTTCGATTCACCAGATTTGAGAACGTCATGAAGAAAGAGCGCGAGCTGTGTTTCACATGATCTACCTTTCCGAAAGCCGTGCTGACAGCCATGAAGGAAGTTACGACTGTCCAGGAACGTCATGATATTGCTAACGACGATATGTTCGAGTATCTTGCCTATAATAGACGTTAATGAAATTGGTCGATAGTTCCCTGGGTCATGTCTGTTTCCCTTTTTGAATATCGGTGTAACGTTTGCAATTTTCCAGTCTATTGGTATCTTTCCTTCAGACAATGACTTCTTGAATATTATGTCTAAGATCGGTGCGATCTGTGGCGCTAATTCCTTGAGGACACGTGCGGGTATTCCCTCCGGACCCGGAGATTTACTATTTTTGATCGACTGTAGCTGTTTAGTTATTCCATCACATTGAATAGTGATTTCTTTCATCGGTTCCTCAGTGAATGAAATGTCGAAATAATATGGAGTATCGTCTGTAGTGTATACACTTTCGAAGTGGGAATTTAACGTGTTAGCTTTGTCAATATTATCGGTGACAAGTTTGCCATCTTTATCAAATAACGAATCTACGGTTGAAGATTTTCCCTGAAGCTCTCTCGCATATGACCAAAAAGATTTCGGATTTTCTTCGAGTAATTCACCAAGTACTTTTTTCTTGAAATTTCGCAATGCAGTACGCATTGATTTCTTGGTTTTTGAGCGTTGTGCAGAGTAACTTTCTTTTGCTTCAAGTTCCTTCAATTTGTCACCTAACGTAATGGACTTTTTGAATAAGTTGTGCAGTTTTTTCTGTCTCTTAAGGTCCCTCCTAACATCATTGTTATACCAGCGAGGTTCTTTACTATCACATTTCAATTTTCGCGGAATATATTCGTTGATTCCCTGGCGTAGAATTTCTAAGAAATATTTCCATGATGCATCAGTGCTTTTGTCCTCTGTTTTAGCTACGAAGTCAGTGTACGAATCATTAAGCATCTCGCCAAATTTTATGAAGTTGCATTTATCAAATAAATAAATATTGCGTTTCGGTTTTACAGCTGACTCTACTTCAAGTTTTAAGGCTGCAAAAATTACTCTGTGATCACTTATGCCATCAATAATATCGAGTTGTTTTATCAACCTAGGATGGCTTACTGCAAAAAGGTCTAATATTTTATTTCCTCTCGTAGGCTTGTCAACTACTTGGGCGAGTGAGTGCTTAGTAAGTGTGTTGAGTAAGATCTCGCTGATTTCCCTATTCCTTGAATTTGGCTTTACAGTGTAAGAATCCCAATTTATAGATGGCAGATTAAAATCTCCCCCAATAATGATTACACTTTTACTGTCTCTCAAAGTAAATGCGGATATTTGATTTTTTAATTGGTAAATAATATCAGCTTCGGAGTTTGGAGGTCTATAAAAAGAGCAAACATGTATACTCCTTTTATTTCGTTGTTTAATTGTACACCATACGCTTTCTATTTCATTATCAGTTATTTCATGGGCGGTGCTGTGTAAATGTGATTTAACTGCTATAAAAACTCCGCCACCTGTCCCATCGCTTCGATCGCATCTGTAGATTTTATATCCTGGAGGAAAAACTTCGCTGTCACTTATATCCTCTGTAAGCCAGCTCTCCGTTCCTATGACCACGTCTGCGTCCTGAAATATATGCTCGATTTCAGCGCGCTTGTTTTTAACGCTACGGCAATTAACTACTACAAAGTTAATGTAATATTTTGTAGATTGAGTGTCGGTTGGTTCTTTTCCACGCTTATGGGTATTAGGTGGGCGAATTTCACTGGAAGTGCTTATTACATTTGATATAATTTCTTTCGCTGGAGTACGCATTTTGGGAATATTTTCGCTATTTTCCGGCTTTAGCCCTTGTAAGTTTACTTGGATGTGAACATTTTCGCAATGCGGACTTCCTCGGAGGCTACGTTCGGTTAAATCTTTACAAATCCCACTAGATGACCTACCCTCTAGTCTAAAAAATATCTACAGTGCTCAAAAAGCATATTTTGTGCATACGAAGCAAGAAAGCAAAAATGTACAACATCAAAGGGGCCATATTCCATTAACAAAATAAACATTTTGATTAGGTGTACATTGAGTGGTTGCGGCATTTGAAGCCCTAAGTTAGCCTCTAAACCTGGTATACACACCATGTGATTCTCATTGAATTGGATTATCACATCAGTGCTAATCACTCGACAAGCCATCACCAAAGAAATGGGAAAAAACGCTTTTTCTATGCACTGGCAAATTTCGTCATTCAACTAGCAGTTCAGTCAATTAGCAGCGGCGAAGCGTGATTTTTTAGCAAAGTCATCGCAGACGCAGCGTGGGCCGACTGACGCGAGACATGGTCCCCTCCGAAAAACACATATCAAACGCTATTTTTAGCCTTCAAAGTATTTTTACTAGTGATACTGTTGCAAATAATTTTTTTAAATTATAATTAATGCAAACTAATATTTAAATGAAATTCATGTTGAATGCCGTAGCGGACACGGGTGTCCGCGGAGAAAAGTTCGCATCCGTGTCCCGAGTGACCGCTGTTTTCGTACTTTGCCACCTTTACCCTCATTTCGAGTTCCGCTATAGATATATCCTTGGCTGGCATTGGCTTTGGTTAACATTCTTAAGACAATCTTGTTCGTCGTTACCCAATAAAATTATTTGAAATTTTAGATTACGATGACGACCCCGCAGCATAATCACCAAAAGATACATACTCATGCCAGTGGTAAATTTAAAACGTTATCACCAGCCAGAGCTATTGATAATAATGAGGAACGTTTCACAACACCACAATCCATTTTAATATTTAAGAACTACAGAAGGAATACTCGAACACCCCGAAATTACCAGCAAATTGAGTGCTCTCCTTAGACTGCAAGCAACATGACACGGCCTAAGGATAATACGATGAGAAACATCTAGACGATCCAAAGGGGACAAATACACTTCTACATCACTGATAATGCCCATGCTGTTTTCCCGCTTTATGTCTCACTCTTGCCTCCCCCCCTCCCCCCCCCCTTCCACCTTGCTCCAAATAAACAAGAGTGTCCCTTAAACAGCGGCTCCCTATCTCTGACACGCACCCTTTGTCTCACCCTGGAGCTACCACCATCCCCCTCCCCACACCCCTGTCCATCCCGCTTCCCACGAACAATGGTGCGTCACCATAATGCCTACCCACTCCGCAGGATAATTGAGTTTAGCCAACGTTTCTGGCCGACTTCCTTCCGCTCCCATCGAGGGAGGACTCTCTCACACGAGGGTATCGGGAGCTCACATTCACTGCCTAGAGTAAAGCGTTCCCCATAACCGGCGTTTTCTCATATCCACTACTTAAAATCCCGCTTCATTGCCACGGCATTCTATCCGGGAGAAATTGTGTGAAACAAATGTGTGGTAAAGTTAGACAAAAGGAGTTTCCTTGTGCCTGTGAATGACTGCCACAATACGTTAAATTTCTATCTTAAGCGGCCGAAGCATGATAAAAACATTTACAGTTCAACTGAAGGCGTATTTAAAAAAATGACAAATGACTTACTAAAGCACTCCAGTTGAATTCTGTCGTCTTTTGGACACATGGTCATTGAAAATATTTAGATTAGCCTCCCCACAAAATCACGTTCAATGTTATAGGTACCTATATATAGTTATAGCCTTGCCTAATCCTTAAGTACATTCGGAAACCAGCAATAACTATGAGTAAATAGGTTTTCGTCCTTCGTGTATGGCAAGGAAAGGTAATTCTGAGACAAGAGTAATTAACTATAGCATTTTCTGCGGAACATAACTTATGCAGTATTTGGCTTTTCTCTGACCATACATCTATGCATCACGGACTATTTAAAGCCCAATCCGAGCTAATAGTAAACACTGTAGCCCATGAAATTCGCGCAAGTTGGGTACGGGGTCACATTTTCGGTGTACAGCGGTTTCTCTGATAACCTCACCGCAGAGGTTGAACGCAATACTGACAGGACAATCATTTTACTCATGTTATAACAGGTCAGAAAAACTAACAATAAAAATATAGTCCCATAATTACAAAAAAATTGATGAGTCCTGGATGAATTACTGGTTAACCTAACCGGAAAGATGTCAACCACGCGACATTGATAGATGGTACGCTTCTTCCCAAATCTCGAATCATTAGTTCAGGCCACTATCTTAGAATATATTCTATAGTATAGTATTCTAAGATCGTGATCCAGGTGTCCATGACCCAAATATCTGGTTCCAGGAAGACCCAAAAACCTGGTTAATATGACTCATACATTCAATAGTTAAATCATCCTGCGTACCCACTATTCACAGCAATTAAAATAACGTAATGGAACCAATAAACTAAAACAATTGACCCCTTGTATCCCAAATTCCACAACAATCTTCCATGCAATACATTTGCGATAATGTCTTTCGTAACACACCCACATTGGCTACAGTAGTTACCTATAAATATCCGAGATCATTAGGACGTTACAAATGTACTTGTGTAGCAGTTTCTTATAAAAGATGCATGCCATGTATTCTACGAATAGTAATTTGGAGGGTTCACTCTGGTGGTAATGTTTTCCTGGAAATAATTTTTCGTGGACACAGGCTTCACCATTTTTTAAATGAAATTACGTGATCCAATTTACTGGGAGGGAGTACAACATCTCCTAGAAAAGGAATATTGTACATCACTCTTCAATTTGGAACATGTAGGCAAACGCACGAGTTAATAATATGTGCCAAAAATACGACATATATATATAGACGAGTAAAATTTTCTAACCATGAGACATTGCAAACTAAACAATTAAAGTCAACTATTTCTTTGGTCGAGCATGAAAAATCAAACAAATTAAGAATTCCGACATAAATTTAAACTGGTCTATAAATATGACAAGCACCCCGAGCTTTTTCCAATCAAATAATGATTACGCTTCTACAACTCACATTAAATCTCAGCAAAATTAATACCAGGAAAAACTCAGAGCAAAAATTGAAAATGTGGGAAGAGAACTAATAAAAAAAATCGGGGAGTCGGCGCCAAACTATATCTTTTCTCGCTCTTATCCCAGAGGTAATTACGAGTGCGCCAACAAATCATTCAGACCGCAACAGCTTGGTGGAGAACATTTTTCCCGAAAATTAATCCTGTGATGAAATACATTTCGGACGGAGGTTCAAGTCGTTGGATATATGAGGGATAGAGTAAGAGACATTGGGAGACTTGGGGAATTTGCGGAGGAAGGGGAGTTAGGAATGAATACCTTCCAGGGCTTTCAGCTCGGAAAAAAACGTTCAGAGCCTTCATTTACCTCCAATGACAAAAATATGACATCTCCCGCTTAATATTCTCGGAGGGACTGACGCGCGGGAAATACGGACTGATTATCGTTCTCTGACGCACTTTATTGAAGTCGTAACAATATGGTACAGACTTCCAAAGTCTAAGTTCACATTTTCCTCCATGTAGTGATCACCCAGTATTTAATGGCCTCGTGTAAACCCTCATTTCAGGCTCTTTTACCTCTGGCACTCTCAATCATCTGACCCTCGGTAAAGCAAAGTACCTAATTATTTTTCAAGATCCCAATGAGCGAGCCAAATGACAGACCAAATCAATCAGACTAAAATTATCATGCCTCGCTAAAACCTTCATCGCAATTTAGAAGAGTTCATTGTCTGTACCAATGTATTGATAAATAGGGCAAATTATAAAATTGGAGTCATCAAAAATTGAAAAAACCAACGATATTAGTCCTCATAATTACTTTGTAATACCGCCAAAAATTAAATCCACCTAAAACCCATGTACTCCATTCAGAATGTTTCGTCGAAATATTGTATTATACAGAATCTTTTGAGACAGAACTACATTATTATTATTACTGACCAAATTTACTACACTACTACAAACTAAAAAAACAATTTGTATTCCTTGCGATTATACTGTCATGATAATAAAATAATTATTAACAATAATAAGACATACTCCTTGCCGTTTTTAAATGTAAAGGAAAAAAGTTAAACCTTAGACCTCACACTACACACCTACCTTTGTTTACACTCCAACCAGGGTGGCCAACCGAGAAATACGTGCAATAGGTACTTTTCGTGTGCAAAAATAGCTCAAATTAAACACCTCAAATACTTGGGAATAGTTTTAGATGAAAAATGTAGTTTTAGTAATCATATCATCTATACATGGGACAAACTAAGGTGTATTTTGTTTCAAATTTCGAATCTAAAGTACTCTTAGCCTCATGAGTTGAAAAGATTAATATATCAAGGCTTAGCTGAGGCCGTAATACGTTATGGTTTGACGATTTGGGGTATAGCACAAACTCCACCTTGCTGAATAAGGTTATTACTTTTCAAAATAAAATGGTTGCGCATTTGATGATCAAGGAAAAAAATGTGAGAGAAGTGTATAATAATCAAAATTTGTTACCATTGAAAGAATTGTATAAATATGTGTTAATTTGTGACAACTTCTTTGACAGAAAATTAATAAGGCAACGTGTGATTAATACTGACAAAAACTGCGTCGAATAGGTTGTCAATACCTAAGTATTTTAACCTCCATGGCAAGAGGTATTTGGCACATGTAGCCCCTGGGTTGTTAAACGAATTACCTATGTCTACCTATTATTATATTAAATGCATATATGATCTTAAAAAATCACTAAAAGGGTGGCTGATAGGTTAACATTGTTCAAAATGCTACACAGCAAAAAAAAATATTTTTAACTAAAGGTACCTACTGACAAGCCGCTTTGGATTAGCAGGACCTCAAGTGCACTATTATTTCTTTTCTCCAACATTTCTTCATTATTGATGAAAGACTATTACCAATACTAATACTGCTATCCAATTCCATTTTGTATGCACTGATGTACCTTGTTTAAATTTAATGTGCCATTAATTATAAAAAAAAGAATGGTACTAATATTATTTTGTATATGATGATGCAATTGGGTTTTTATTTCTTTTGTGACATGGATTATAAAAAAGGATAAGATCATATATTTACGGTGTTTAGTTTTTAATTTGCAATTATTTTGTAAAATAAACTTTTCTTTAAAATATAACACATTTTTGCTGGTAATTGCAGTTGCTTACTATATTTTTGTACATGCAATATTAGCCATTACATACGTAAACGCGAATAAAATTCAGCATTATTAATAAAATAAACAGAGCCGTCTATTAAATTATTAAAAATTCTCCAATAATTATTGGAGTTAAAGTTACTCGAGAATATAAAATATTATTTCAGTTGAAGTAAATTGTTCACGGATTTGCGTCCGGGTTAGTGGCTCCAGCTGAGCAGATGGAGCCACTAACCAGGACGGAAACCGATGAACAATTTACTTTAGCTATTCGCCGGGAGAAAAACAAACCCTGCATATTATTTCAGTTCCAGATTTCAGATTATGGATAACTTCAATAACGTTGAATTCAGCTAATTTACGGCTTTGCATCATGACTAGATATAAATTGAGCATTTAGAATCTGGATTTCATCAAATGGACTTGAAAACTAAATTCAAATCCTTAATGACCCTTCTTGCTTCCACTTTTCACGTTGGACATCATCAGCTACGACTCATAGCCACTTACGTCAAGAAATGAAAACAAAAGTTCCTGAAGTCCATTGGTTGAAAACTACTGTACATATTAGGGCGTAATCAATAGTAACGAAAGAGTATAATCTATGTCAAATGAGTAATATTTTTGCAACATGAGGAATAAATCAACGATTGTATTTTTAATTATTATTTTTATTCTAAATGGCAAAATAAGATTATAAATAAGTCGAAATATTAGCGAGCTCTAACTCAGTTTATTGCCTGATGCCTGGTGAAGCCACTAAAAAGGCAAGATTCTAAATTTGATACATTCGATATTACTGTTCGAAAACAAAAATTAAACTTTTGATGGAATGCCAAATTGCAATTACTTCGCAGCAATACTTCGCAGCAAATGATATAAACGATATCAATTATTTGTGAGATTGCATAATAATATATGAATTGTGGGAACAAAAAATGGGTATTTGAATATTAGCACAGTTTAAATTATATTAAGCCATTAAAATTCCTTGCCCAATTAAATTCTTTCAAGACAAAGAGAAATCGGGAGAGATATTGGTTTGGGTTGTTGTACATCGCAAAGCGACTGGGTCTTTGTACTTCGCTTATGCTGTTAGAAAAGGAAATCCAAAGTTCACATTTACCTTACACTATGATCCGTCGAGTTAATGCGTTAGACGATTTGAATTCGGCGAATTTGGAGTGCTTCTTGCATTCCATTATAACATCACCCAAATACGCATTTAAAGGCCACGGTGATTTATCCTAGAGGACGACTAGGCAGCTTACCCGCCTAGGGTAATTTGGTCACGAGTTTTCCTCAAATGCTATAGCAAAATGGAAATTCAGGTCCTCAAATGCTCAGGAGAAAATCTAAATATTTGAGACTCCACACTAAATAAATCATCTAGAATTATTGTATTCAAAAGGTGAAATGCGACTCCCTAAAAGATTACCATTCCTCATATATCCAGCATACATCACATCGCGCGCTTTCATTTCTAATAAAAGGGTAACAAAAAATCCCGATTGGGCGTTAATGAACAAAAAATGTGAAATCTCCCGCATATTTTTAAATTTAACATATATTGACCGGTGGCAACATATTCGCGTCAATATAGAAGATTTATCAAAGATGAAAAAAGAGATTAAACAATTTCCCTCAAACTATTCACTAATTGCATTCCTAAATAGTTCAGAAGATATGAAGCGTGAGGATTAGAAGAATTAACGACGAAACAGGGAGTGGGTTGACTAAAAAAACAGTATAAACACCATGCTGTTCTGCTAGATTGCGTAGTTTCACCATATAACGAGAATTCAACAAAATATTCAATGCAACAAATGAACTACATTAATGAATGCTTTTCAAACGAATTTTTTTAACGAATTCTAATCCATCAGTTAAGAATTTTTGCCAAAAAATAAATTGGAAACCACATTCGTAACAAAAGTTACTCAAATGATACGGTAAAAAGTCACGCACATTGATGCAAGATGAGAGAGGAACTGTGAGAGGAAATTCACCACAAAAACATACAACAACTAAATAATGTATGACAATAACACGTAAAATTTAATCAGAGCTTATTAACTACTTATTTGCTTTGGTCTACTTACTCAGAAACTGAATTTGAATCCTGTGCAGAAAATATTCCTGAAATAAAATAAAATTCCATTGAAAACATTATTAACATAAAAAAGGCATCCATTAGCAGGATATAATCTACTGTTAGAATATAAGCTAGAACTCAAACTACAGAATATAAGCTAGCTCTTAGTCATTTACGCACTTACAATTCACAATATCTTAAATGGTTTTAACGCCTTTGTATCATTATCAAGAGGAATACCAATGAAGCATTGTGAAGTTCATTTTTATACCATTTTTCAAGGCTACCATGGGGTATTAAGCATAAACGCCGAAAACGCAGGCGGTTTTGTGACGTTAACAGACGCGACAAGTCGTGCCTTGGCGTGACCTTGATGATGATAAATCAGTGAGGAAAATAAATTTAATGGGTTACTGTATTCGACATAAATATAAGATATAAAACTATGTGATGCCTAAAAATCTTTCTCAATACCATTAGTATCATATAGATCTATTTAAAAATATGCATAACTCCATCACGTTAGTGTTACTGACCTTTTTCAGTAACTGGGATGGGAAACACTTTCAGACTGTCGATTAGAATTTAGACTATTCTATTATGTATTTAGACTAAATCTATTATGTAAGTTCCAAACCGGTCTATTCCCTGACGACGTTGATAATATTTTACGAAATCCAACATACTACGGTAGATCAAATCATGAGAATAAAATTAGGGAACTAGACTGCAAAATGGACAGATTTAAAATGTCATTTTTCCCGCGAACGATAAGGGACCATAACAGCTGTCAATTAGACTTTTATCTAGGCTTGTCAATAGGTAGTGTAGCTCTTAGTAGTAGTAGTACTACTCCCTAATACTTGAATCCTTATCTGTTACCTTCTCCATTGTGAGCATATCTGTAGTGTAGTGCATGCTTGTGAGGCTTCGCCTCGAGACAAGCATTAGCGATTTAGGCTAATGCATAATTAGTCGTAGTTACACTAACTTTAGGGTATAGTATAATGCATGTTGGTGACTACTCACCCCCTGCCACACACCCTTGAGGTGGCTTGCAGGGTATTTTGTAGATGTAAATCACATCTGAAATACACACACCAACACGTGTAATGAGAAAATGTAATGAGAAAAATCAAGGAGTTTAAATCATCAATTAGCAATTCATTCGAGGGGGAATGATAGGGGGCATAGAGCAAAGATTGGGTGACAAGGATGTTATTTACTCGGAGTGGGAGGAATGGAGGGATGGGAGAGAGAGGTGGATCGAAGAAATTGTGGAGGCCGTAAATCCGTCAAGAGACGACGGCGGCGGAGGCGTGTGTGGCGGCGACATATCCGCAGGGCTCGCTTCACGAACACGCGTGCTCCGCGGCGGATTTGTCTCCGCGCGCCACTTGTCCGGCATCCTCTCTCTCTCTCTCTCCGCCGTGTTCGACTCCCTCTTGCTAACGTTCATGTATTTCACGTGTCCCCCGTCTATTTCCCGTCCAAACCCTTTCCCCTTCGCCTCAGCCCACCACGCAACTTGTTACGGCATACCGCGCGGAAAGAATTCAGTATTCGCGCGCGGCGAATAAACCGACATCCTAAAGGCAAATCAACACTCACTTCCAAACCAGTATTTCCAGAAATTAACGAAAATAAGGCCAAAACTATCAAACTTCAACGATAATGTGAGTAAGCACCTGTAATAATTATTTTGATACTGATATTTTTCACCAATCAGCATAACAATGACATCCCAATTCACCAGTGAAACCACAACACTTACTTAGATCTACTCAAATCTTTGAAAAGTCTCAAGTTTTAAATTGCTACAGATTTCATTGACGCCTTCAGGGTGGAGATATGGCCAGTTCTGGTGGTAATATTTAATACCCAGCAAATTTAAAAAAAACTGTTGGTAGTGGAGTTATGATGGTAAAACCTTAATTGAATCGAAGCTGACGACTTAGCATTTATATTCCACTTCACTACACTAGGTATCTATTGCACCAGATTATCAGGCAAGTATAGATTCACTTTTAATTTCTGCTTCTTTAGAACTGCCACATTTATTCAACCTTTCACTTTACGTTACGAAGTCTCTTTTGCATTAGCTTATTAATTTTATGTGTTTAGGAAGCGTAGCGCCAAGGCATAAATTTTCATAACGGAAACATTATGTTCAGAATACTTATCCCCAAAAATTCGTATGCGATACTCCACTCCACTCCTTGCTTGCCGATTAATTCAAATATGCAAATTAGATCACAACAGTAGCAGAACAACACATATAGCAAGAGAGAGATAGTTTGTAATATCTCGTTTAGACACCAAGAAATCCAGTTCACTATGTTTATAGCAGAAATGGTAGAAAATTCTTTGGAATCGAGTTGCCAGGAATGTGCACAATCATGATAATACCCAATAACAGCTAAACCTTTTTATTTCATGTACTAATAAACATGAACTAAAAGTGCCGCCTCTACAAGTACACCAGTGTTGAAATAGTCTCACATTCTCCCTAACAACAGAAATTAATTTCATTAACTGCAAATGTTTGTTAAAAACGCCACCAAATCCTTAAAATTCTTAAGATAGTCCGAGATAAAACAGACTCTCGGTATTCCTACAACAATAAGCGTTGGAATCCTGAGGTTGTAAGGTGACGATCAGTCTGAAAAATTGCATGGGATTAAACATTCATCCTTTCCGGTGTGAAATTGGTATACAAGTCAAAAACTGACACAGTACCATCGTTTATGCAATTGTTTCCAGTGAGTGACAAACTTCAACTGTTCAAAACAACTGTATCTCAAGTCATTTATCTAAAAGAGGAAATGTAAGCAACCATGTAATTCAAATATATTAATAATTTTCGACGGTGAAATTTATCGTCAAACGGGGAAACAAATACTTTCATAACTTGTATTGTCAAACTGAGGAGATCTGAGAGTTGAAATCCCAATAAACATAATACGTAAATTGAGGGTCAAAAGACCATGGACGTTAAAATGAAGATTAACCCACCTACTGCACCCATTATTAAGTGATCGCGATATAATGTTTGGGAAAAGTCTTATCTAACACGAGTCAGCAATCGATTTCACAGTATGTCAGTTAGTGATATAAATTCAACTTAGACTCAACACTCTCAAGACACCCCTGGTGATACGATCCTTAACCATTGCTCGTCGAAGGTACCTGCCTACATAAAATACACATCCATATCTAGATAAAATCATTAGTTTGACACATATTTCAACATTAATTTTTTTGTAGCCTTCTTAGTCCAACATCAATCACCCTCCAACTGGCTCAAACCCTGAAAACTTGTAATCCTATCAATAAAGATTTTTCGTACATCTCCTACTCAGACGACCAACCTTCTCTCTTTCTCTTCTCTCTAACATCAATAAATTATCTTCCTCAGGTCTTGACACATCCCTTTCCCTCATTTCCACCCACCCAGCTTCCCCAGTTTTTATCAGGTCACAATTTCATCACAAGAGGCTAATTTTCAATTTTTTTTCAGAAAGTAATTCCCATCAGTTGCCGTCATTTCTACGGGAAGGAGGGGCCATTCTTTCTAAAAAAATCCATCATATCCGATCCACTCCTTCTTTAGCTTGAGTTTTCCTTTCGATCTCTCCTTTCTTCAGACCTCAATGCAAAATCTTTGCAATCAAGGCGCAAGACATGGACCCCGCAAGAAAATATGAAGGGATACATTGTTATTTCATTCCATTCCCTGTCATGTACGTACTACATTCACCTAAAAGCCCATTAGTCTAAAACGTGTCCTAGATAAAAAATTGCCTTTCTAACTCTACAGAAAAAGTTTCTGCTAATTTGGCTTTTCGTCCGTATTGCTCTTCTCCTTAAACATTACCTTATATCCCACCTCTCTTGTGTTTCAACGCGAAAATTGCCTCCCCCACCCCTCTTTCTAACGTTGGACAGGGTACATATAAAAACTTACTACGAATAAAAATGTAATGCCGTTTGAAAATGATGCGAAAGTGTTGAAACCGGTCAGGGTTGCGTATAATAAAACAATGTGGAGTATGCAATATTTACTCCTTTAAGCATACCATCAAAAATTTAAATAGGTTATGTAATAAAACAAGTGATATATATTGCTGGCAGTAAATTGCAAAAGACATCTGTTCTTTTGGGAAAAGAGCACAAAATATTACGTTTTAATTATTCATATATTTCAATAGTGTAAATTTAAACATGAAAACATCCTGCCACTGCCACATTTACATGCTATTTTTTCTCATAAAGAGTAACGCTGAAACAGTATTCCCTATGGGTTGAAAATATGCCACCGAAATGCATGCACATTTAGGGCTTTTATAATTGTCCGAATGGAATGAAAATACTAGTTTACACCTCCACTATGCTCACAGAAGCACTCTACTCCTCGTATGCTTTTAACTCCATCAATGATGGATCATCGAGAATCACTAACTCAGACATGTCTTTTGCCAACCTGTACTCTCAATCAATTGATTCTCTCCCAAACTCGTAAGGATTCCCACCCTTAAGTTCTGCAAAAAATTCCTATCCATAGCAGAATCTTTCTAAGGAAGATAGTCCCACGATTTTAACAAAATTTGAGGTGCATTTTTCAACCAACTGTGACACAAAGGTTCAGTTTTATAACCTCTGGTTAAACATTTCCTCTGCATAACACCGAAGCTAATACATTATCCTGTCAATAGCACTCACGTCGACAAACCGAAAGACAGATGTAATAAACAAAATTACTACGGCTATCATCTTACGTTAAGGTCAACCGGTTATTATAAAACTGGGCCTAAATAAACGATTTTTATATCCATCAAGTATATTTAATTCCCCGCTTATATCACTACCCGTATAAACACAATTGTTTTACTATGGTAGGTAAACAGACTAGACTTAGAAAAACGTTTATTTTACATTATTTCCAAAATAATTTAATTGCTTTTAAAGAACAGTTTTACACAACGACAAAGAATTTGAGCAAACATATTGGATTTCTGCAATGCAGTCTACTCACAATTCGTACGTAATGATAAATTTAAATAGGTTTATGCTGTGGAAGTGTAACAAGGGTTCGAGTTGGTGCGGTTGGGAGATAATTGTCGCTAAATCCCAAAGGTTCGAATCCTGGCCGAAGCGAGGAACGTTTATTGAGCTCTGAAACCATACTTTTACTAGCATACCGTTTGGAGAACCCCTTAAATGAGACCCCATGCGTCAGTTGGAGAGTAAAAATGTGGAGACCCTCGGCGCCCTGATTTAAGGGTAGGCCAAGGCCGTCACCGAGTTTTCTATTACCCTTCCTGAACTGCCCAAATGATCCTTTCCTTACCAAGATAACCATTTATACTAAATAGCGCTAATGACCTCAGTGGTCTGTCACATTCTGTCACAAAAAACCGTTAGGCTTTTTGTGACAGAATGTTAAGTGCCGAAATGGTGCGTAGTTTTTGATCTAAATTCGCCTTCCTATGGGAAGTATGAGCCACTCGGTCTCAAAATAATATAACCCATCACATCCATCTCTCTCTCTCTCGCTCCTGAGCCTAATTTTTCCATCTGATCTCTCCTTTATTCCAACCTCTTAAGAGCACGTCAAATAAATTTCACCGGGCATTTTCTGAGCGCGAGACCTAGTCTCTCCACACTTCACGCGTACATACTTTTCCCATCGCACATTCTGGATGGCGCTTTCCTTTCTTTTTTTTTAAAGAAAAAGTGCACCTTGATACCAATCCAAAAACCGCTCACGCGTTCTTCCTCTCTCTGTCTCTCTCTCCTACGCTTCCGCATCTCGACATCATTCATTCCTCGATGCATAAAAATTAATATTCCGCTCCAACATTCAATTAAGCTAAGTGCTCGGCTTTATCGGTGCCGTCGGGCCCAAAAGATTTGAAAATGGGGACAGGAGAAGTCGGAGCAGAGGGCAAGTTTTGGAGGCCAGAAAGTCTTTCCTCCCATTCGCTCTTCCCGTTCACTCCCGAAAAGAGGGTTGCGCGACCATAAGGCAAGAGTGGGACATAGATGTGATATGTGAGGGGTGTGGGTGAAGTACGGCAAAAAGGGTTTAAAGAGGTATCGTAATAGACAAGGATATTGCTTCAATTGGGAAAGATGTGAGGAATAGAAAAAATCGTGGATCTCTTATGGTCACCCGAGGGAGGTCAATTGGTACTTGGGGTACGCATGGCGTTAACATTAAAAATAAAAGGTAGACTTTTCTCTCAAGTTATTCCTGCTATAAAAATATTAAATCAAAACCTGGAACTCTATGCGTACCAAAAACCATATTGAGTACTCCAATCAATAAAACGCTGTCTAATCAAAATTCGTAGCATGGGGAATGTAAAACATTTAAGATAAGTATTCTCTTAGTTGTTCTTGAGAAGGAACTTAACTTATTTGGTAATCGTGACTTGTTTTTTTTATTCTTCAGCGTCAGATAATCAAAATTTCCACATTAAAAAAATGAATGAATGAATGAATGAATATGAATGGAAATGAATGAATGAATGAAAAAAAAAGGAAATTCCATTGTAAAAACGGCATTGATTAATACTGAAACGGGAATCTATTCTGCTGCCTTGAAGTTGCTAAGAGTGGCTTGTAATCAGAGTCACCTATATACCGCCACAGTTGATTATTGTTGTGGTGGCATGTAGCTGATTCTGGTTGCAATTACCTCTAAACCGTGGAGCCAAACGAGGGTAAATGAAAGCGATAGATTTGCAGTTCGTTGTCACAGAACGGAGATAACTGAAAACAAAAAATAAACGCAAACCAGTATTTTACGGCAGTCATGAAACCAGCGCATAGTCAATGACAATAAGGATATTAAAATTGCTAGAATATAGCTCATGCACAGCATTACGATTTAAATAAAAGGTTATTATCATAAAGGAAAAAATAAAACACGGTATTTGTAAACGTGATCAAAGGAAATCCTGTAAATAAAAAAGCAATTACTTGTAAAAACTTAAGGCGGTAAAATCTTTTAATTATATATTCACGCAATTAGGTAATGATTAATCTATTTCGTCCCAACCCATTGCAGATATTCAGAAAAACCAACATAGTCGACCATTACACCCATAAATATTGTAAGCTAATAATCGAAAGCCCCTCGCCTGCTACATTTGTCCAAATATAACTACCTAATGAATTAAAAATCAGCATATGGGAATAAAAGACGAAATACATTTGCAAATGAAGGCCAGAGATTACAACAATTCTATAACTTTTCAATCGCCAATTATTAAATTTCAGCAAAAAATATTTCGAAAAAAGGTTTTAATAGTAATTCGCAACTCAACTGCTTTAAGTATCCGTGTTAAATTACGGCAAAATGCCTCCCATTTGAGATACCGAATTACATAACTTCACACCTTATTTCGATAGAAGCGTGCGTACTAATGAAATTGCGGTGGATCCATGAACACAATTTTACTTCATTATGACTAAAACACAGTACAAATTCCACTATTTATAATAATAATCCTGTCGACCGGTTTTGCGATTAAAGCGTCATTTACAAGACAAACTGTTTCTCCTGTAAATGACGCTTTAGACATCGAAACCGGTCGACAGCATTAAAATAAATAGTGGAATTTGTCATAATGAATTCATATTTCCACCAAGTATCGCCAAAATAGATTAAATTGACAATATTTCTTGTTTAATACTTTCATACAAGGTCTATACAAATGAGAAAAAAGAACGACTCCCTCGTGAAAAAAATGCATTTATATCACAAAAGTTTCAATGATCACATGCGAATTTCAGCGGGGGATTTATACGAACAAGATGTTCTCGTCCCCAGTCTACATTGTAACACAGCCAAATTGTACATTGTACATTCATGCGAATTGTACATTGTACATTCATGGCAAATTTCACCGTCTTCGGTGTATAACCTCGCACCCGTGCGCGTAGGTCTGTGCGATTATTCGATTAATTGAATCGTCGATTCAATTATTTTTACAATTGATCGATTATTTTAGCACATCGATGTCGATTGCGGTAATCGACTCGATTGTAAATTTGTTTCAAGTGTCAATTATTGTTCAATTTTCAATTGTTATTCAATTCATAATTATTGTCCGGCAATCGATTAACACTCGGGAGTCCCAGTGGGAGTCAAAATGACTCCTTGAGGTTTTAAGAATAGTGTATCTTCGAAAAAGTGATACATTCGAATACTTCCTTTTATGACTTTTATTCATAGTCCGGCCAAACTAGACTGCAGAACGGACAGATTTAAAAAGTCATTTTTCCCACGAACGATAAGAGACCATAACAGCTGCCAATGAGACTTTTAACTAGGATTGTCGATAGTTAGTGTAGCTGTTAGAAGTAGTAGTACCTCCCAAATTCTTGTATCATTATCTCCTACTTCGTACTTGCAGCACGCCGTGCATGTTTCTAGCATAACTCATGAATCTCTGTCCGTTTAAGTAGTTGTCAAATACATAAATACTAACGGTCCCGCTGAAATTAGTAGCATATCTATAGGGTATTGTATGCTTTTGTTGCTTCGCCTCCTGACAAGCGTTAGCGATTTACGCTAATGCATCAATAGTCGTAGTTAAACTAACTTTAAGGTATAGTGTAATGCATCATGGTGACCACTCACCCCCTGCCACACACCCTTGAGGTGGCTTGCAGGGTATTTTGTAGATGTCCTATGAATGTGATTTAAATCTCTCAAACTCCTCTATTGATGTATGCAACTGGTTTGCCAAGGATGAATACAAATCTGCCAAAATATTCACTCTGAAGAATATGACTTATTCTATAAAACTTTCCTAAAGTTTCATGTAAAAAACATTCAGCTTGAACACAAATTCCAGTCATTGTATCTTGTTTGCAATATTCTTTGCCTCCCTTTTAGTGTCACCTTTTTGCAACTGGCCTTCTTCGACAAAACAATGCCTGGCAAAATACTTTGAACGAAGTTTAGAATGTACCGTTGGCACGAACGCATCCCTTTTCAAAGCAATCATTCACTTCCTTATTAGTTATTCGTCAGTAGGAAAAATATTACACGTGGAAGATATAATACATATTTACATACAGTTTATTTGCGAATGAGTAAAGAGAGAATCCGGCAAGTGATAATAAGCAGACAGATAAGCAAGTGAGATTATCCTCGTACCATGAACAAATATACTCAAACTCTCTCGATTATTCTCTGAAATCATTTTCGTAAAGAAAGGTATATGGTATATAGACCTTTACAATGGATTAGCTCACCTGTGCAAACATATTCAGCTTCCTGTAACAGATATTTCTTTGCAACCGTAAGCACGGCAGGAGTGAACCGTGTTTCACCGTCGAGGCTTGACGAGATTTGCCACAAAGCACGTGACCAAGCCCTGGCTTATCTCTCCCTCTTGTTCATGACGTCATGCTCCGTCTATCTAAATTGAAGGTCTATGGGACAAAACAAGATACTAGTATTCAATATGAATGGATATCTTCCAACTAATGTCTTAATTTAGTTTTAAGTAAAGAAAAGACGCATTTATACATTGATTGTTGGAATACCAAAAATGTGCACGTTTCTTCTTCCAATATACGCCAACTCGTCAGTTAAACAAGGCAAAATTATCCCCACAATCATAACGCAAACATAAAATGTGAAAAATTCTTGTCTCTTATACGTCGCCTTTCGTCGCTAGATATGAGAATGTCTCATACGGGCCCCGTGCTATCTGGGAGGGCTGGCTAGCCCAGCAGAACAGTGCATTTCGTTCTAAATATACCTTGTTTCAGCGTGAAATATTTGAATAGCTCGGCCAATAAAATTATGAATGACCGTAATTTACCACTTGAAAAGCAATGTACACTGGCACGAATGCCCCAATGCTTTAATTCTGCAGGTAGTTCACCATGGTTCACAGCAGTAAAGCATTGAGAATCAGCTGTTTCGCGAATACATGTGAAACTGGAAGATCCTGTTTTTATATATTTCCTCGTCTTCGTGAAAATTATATGGAAATCGAAGGAATATTAACAGAGGAACATGACGCATTTATAACCACGTAATGGATGACTTTTTCTTGTTTCATATACTCGAGTAAAATATCCCATCTTTTCCAAACGGCTCCGAAGATAGCAAAGTTTGTATGTATCATCATGATATTACAAATCAACTGAGTTAATTTATTAATTATTTATGATTTAGATTTCCAAGATTTGTTATCACTCCTCTTTGAATAAATGTTTTAGCAAACGTATTCCTCAATATAGGCAAACCTCGCGTATTATATACACAACGAAGCTTTCAAAATGTTTTAGAGCTAGGTAGTCCATCCACTTTCGTTATGTGATCTTTGTGTTGAAATAATGCACCAGTTTTTCAGTTGGGCAACCAGTATCTAGGGACCTTGGTTAATGAAATGATTGGAAATTTGTCAAGTTAGTCGTTCCAAAGCGGCAATGTTGGGTTTATTCTCCGCAACTGTGGCGTATCATGCACGACCACGTCTCCTGTACTACAATGTAGACTGGGGACAAGAACATCTTGTTCTTATAATCCCACGCTGAAATTCACCTTGAATTAAGATGGCTTGGTGATGTAACTGGCTAACTTATCTGACCGGCAATTGGGAGATCCGGGTTCGAATCCCGGTCAAGTCAAAGGATTATATTAATTTTTCCATGTAGTATGCTGGAATCGACTGGATGTATTAGCACATGCTTGGAGCAGCTTACTCATTCTCTGTAGACTTTGAAGTGCAATACATAACTGATTAATAATTAAAATATTCCATTATACATGGATCAGTAACATCATCATAATCGTCAGAAAGAAGCTATATTTCAATTCACAATTGACATTCTTTTCAAAAGCACAAAATTTCAATAAAAACTCCACGATTGTTCATGATACGCTTATATATAGAATTAAGGCCTCTGGAGCGTCACGTACGAAAATAAGTACATATGAGTAGACTGAGTCAATATCATTATGTTCATTTTTCATCAGACTTCAGCTATGAAGCCATTAATGGGATTAAAAAGATGAAAAATCAGCAAAGGAGTGTTCAAAAATTAAAGCCATCAGCTACAGTTTTTCTTTCTTTAAAGGGACTTCCAGAATAAAGTGTCCTTGATATTTATCTTTGGGGAATCTCCTCTTGGAAGAATGATCCAATTTTGCAAATAAAGCATAAAAAGTCTCATTTTAACTTCTCCTCGGATTATAAAGAGAAATCTAATTAGTGGAACAAAAGGAGTAAGGGAAGAAATAAAGGGTTGACATGAACTACGAATCAAATTATGCCTCAAATTCAATTAGATGCCAGACGCCTTACTTCGAAAACTTGAAGAGGAATGTCAAAGAAGAATGAAAAACCATTTCCCGAAAACTAAAAAAAGGAAGCCCTAATATTCCTCCCAGAAATGTGTTCCTAACAACTTTAGCAGCTGAAGTAATGATAAGGTCATTTTTTGGTATATCTACTTTGTTCTAATTCGCCAAAATTCCCCTCATTCTCCAAGCACATTTGTATGATATTCTGATCCATATTACGAACTAGGAACATTAGGTTACCGGCAAAAAAAACGATTTTTGCCGGTTTGCTGTAATCATCATTCTAGCTGCATTTTGAAAATCAGAGTTCGCCCATGCCAAGTGCATGAAATAAATAACATATGGGTAGGTTGGTGGCCAGAAGCTAAGGAATGCTATAAAATAGTACAAAGTCTAAATGGGGTTATTCTTTCAATACCCGTAGCCTCAATGCAACAAGTACATAATACTAAACAACGAGGATATAAAGGAATTACATGTATTTTCAAAAACTATAAAATCTACTTTGATCACATCAATGACTGGCACAGTTTGGCAGATTGGACAGTGATAACATTCTCCCAGTTTTCGCTGGTCTCGTGAATATTCATTGCATGTTTATGTACCCTTTAGGCTCACGGAAGCTGGCGGTGTGTTTAAATGAAATAATTTCCTCAGTGTGGTGAGATAAATTCCAGAGTGAAGGAAATTAGTGTTTACTACCTTATTACAAATACAAAGTAATTATTTTCTCAGCAGCGTGAACATTGCCCAAGATGCATCTTGTTAAATAATATGAAGAAGTTTAGCTTAGGGCAGTACTTTTTACTTTGTGTATTTATGTTGTCTTCTTTTTACACATTTTATATGGTGACCCTACTTTTCAAATTCATCCACTTGCTCCAGTTTTTTAGTACGTATCTGACGTTGACTTATATTTAGTCATGTTCATTTCTTTCACCCGCAATTATTTTGGATTTCTTAACAATCATGTCCAATTTCTAGTTTTTATGCTTTTCATTTTTAAGAAAACAAATTTTTGTTGTATCCTCCCCTTAAATTATGAAAAGAAAGAGGTGTGTACCTAACTGGTATGGCAAAATAAAGATCAAAGGCGGTGGTGAGTGTCGTTGACACTCGAGGGCTCCATTTCTCTCAGAGGAAATGAGCACGCATTTTTTCGTTCCCGCAGCAAACTGGAGAGGAGCGCCGGAGGAAACAACGCGGTGCGACAGGTTTTCATAGAGAAGAAAGTCGAAAACTTGGAAGATAAGTGTGAAAGTCTGGGATGAGGTGAGAAAATTGCGTGATACAGGAATACAGGATTCTTTCGCTGAAAGCCACCGGTAGTATGCGTGACGGTATGATTCCACACTAGACATTCGCATAGTTCACAGTGCGCGCATACTAAAATATAGGCACTTCGAGTTAACTGAGATTATCCAAAACACCCTACTACAAGCCCTAAGGAGGTTTCAGTACAAGACGAGAAGAATCATAAACAAAGTCATACCAGCTCCCACGATATTCTTCAAATTTCTGCTCCCTCGATTGAATTCATCTTCTGATTTAAGCACTACATGCATTTCTGAATAATTACGTCCATAAAGCTCGCTTTAAGAATAGAACCTGTTCGGGTAACGATCCGAACCAAAACTTTATAGTTATATAGTATTGGGTTTGCTTTATAGCCATGCAGTTTCTCCACGCTCCGCCAAAGGTTGTCTCCTACGTGAAAGGGTAGACATTACCGATCATTTTCTATCTATGAAGTTGATAAATATCTCATTTGTTAGCTGTCCAGTCCTACCAATAGTTTTCACTGCCTAGTGTAATAATCTAAGCATGTGAAGTCTTAGCACTTACCGTGCATTGAAGAGTCTCTGGACGGTGCACAAGCCTATGAAGTGTCATGTTATCAGTAGGCAGATCAAAAACATCGGAAGCTCAAATTCATCGTAACTGCTTAATCAGATTAGGTAACTCTAACCCTCTTTTCTTTTCAACCCCAAAAATCCTGACAGCCCTTCTGTGACATGTCTCCTTTTTCAGCCCGATAAATTATCATATACTATTTCTTCAAGAATCTTCTTATGTTTCCATTATATTATTTTTACAGAAATGAATTATAACTTAGAGCGTGTACCAAATGTATAAGGTTCACCAGTTTAACTAGCTTCTCCGTAAAATGCATCCATTATTTTACCTTCTGTATACAGTATAGATGTTCAAGATTTCGTGATATTACTCCACTAATCACGAATCCAATGGTGTTTTACACTAATAGTATGTGTTTTTTCCTCAGGAGCACGAGTTAAGTGCAGGAACAAGCAACAAATAACGACACGCAAGATCAATTAGCCGTCTCCATCCATATCATTAAATCCACGTTTAGTTTGAGCATTGGTTTCATGGCTTAATCTGCCACTTCAAAGATATTTAATTTGGTACTCTGCTGGATTAAGGATTTCTATTCCTATTTTTTTCTTTGGCAGTTCCCTTTATGAGACCGGTACGTTTCAAAGTCTCTCCGGTAAGGGAATATGCCTCGCTTTTTAAGAGCTGTCACCCGTAATTTTCACTGGAGTGGAAAAAAATGTATACCCATTAGCGAATTCATAAAGGAAAGAAATAGATCAGCCCGCTTTTGCAGAAGAGAGGTTCACTCCACCACGTAAGAGTCGGGATTTTTTCCATGACAGGTTTAAATTTCAGTAAAATGCAACTCAGAGGAAGGAGAACGAGGAATTGCCTAGAGAGAGAGAGAAGCGCTGCAATTAGTGAATTATTACCTCCCATGAGTATCCTATAACGGTGTTCGGGAACGAGGGAATAGCAATTTTCGCAATAACACCAGCTGCAGTTCTGCCTATCTAATCCTTTCACGGCAACTTCCAATGCGCTTTAAAAATTCATTAGTTTTCTTCTCCTGTGATTACTGATACAATAGGATGAAAGCAAACAACGAATGTGATTGAGTAATGACCGGCAGAAGCAATGTATTACCACTTCAATAAATCAAAGCAGCTGCAGGCAGGTTAACGTGAAATAAATACTGTCAACGACCGCACGCACACATAGCGTCCAATAGTTCTACTGGTGATAAACTTCCGAATTTACTACAGTGTCCAAACAGGTGAATAACAAAAATTCACGCAAGTAATTTTAATTAAAACTCGTAGCAAAATTGTGACGGAAAAGTCATATGGAAAAAAGGGTTTACTCAATGGAGAATTATATATCTGCTTTTTTAAAAATAGTTCGAGATAGTTGCCGAATCGTCCTTGATTGCAAGTTACAAGGAGAAATTCAGTAATGCCAGCTGATAAAGTAAAACCTCCACTGCATTGGGAGGGACTGATATTTTAATTTGTGCTCATGGTGAGAAGGAATGTTTCCTCTTGTTACGTAGTATATTTGCCATTCATTCAATTTCCCACAGTACGTCCACTTCTCCCCAGGTATGATCCGTCACTCATATTAACAAATTATTTCCGGGCACGAGCGGTCTTCAATCGAATAAAATAAAACGTCAATCCTTCTCGTCCTTCGTTTATAAAGCTCAAATTTTTTCAGAAAAAAGATATTCACCTTTGTCACGCATCATCTCGTCTATGTTCCGAATCCATTCCCGACCACACCTTATCTCCGTCCTTCAACCTCTCCCGCATTTCTCGCCAATGTTGGTACGCTACCACCACCACCATCCAACACCCCCTGAACCACTCCCGTCCACCACTTTCAAGTGTCTCCGCATTTCCTGGTCTCGGAACACAGACACAGTTAACTCTCTTGTCTCTCGGCACCCCGCCCTTTCAAACAACCAACAGGCCAAACGACACAGCTCACGGTCTCACCCGGTAATGAAGTTACGAAGGTGAGAAAAATGCATGCATGTTGCGTTCATACGGAGGGCGGTTTTAATTAAAAACCCGAGCAGTGGTTCTTAATCCGAGTGCACGCGTGCACGGGAAAGAATTTCTCGAGGGTTGACGGGGGTGCAGAGAGGATAACAAGGAAGGGAGATATGGAAGACTGCGGCTTTATGGAGGGCGGGAACGGAGGGAGAGGAAAAATAAAGAGTGAAAGAGAAACGAGCCAGAATAGCTCTCACAGCAGATACCGCGCACAAAAAGAGAGATAGGTAAGGAAACATAAAAATCAAAGAGAAATTTAGGAGAGCACGTGAAGAGAAGGTTGGTAGTTGGTAGACACACTGGTACGAGACGAAAGACGATCACTCCAAGAGGAGAGCAAGAGGCATGCAGAGGCAGATATAATTAATAGAAAATCACATGAAGAGACACTAAAAAGGTGACTGCATTATTAAATAAAAGAGATACCATATGAATGCAAAGCTGCATATCCGAGAGAAATGTATTCGCCAAATGCACAAATGAAGACTGAACGCACATTAGGGTGCAATGTATTACACCAGTGTGTAGACATTCATTATGAAAAATCGTTGACATGGATTCAAACCATGGTCTCACAACTGCTTGGCAGGTGCGTTTACCAGTTACGCCACTAAGCCATGCTAATTCAACACGGATTTCGGAAGGCTGACCCACCTGATCTGAAAGTTGGAGATTCGGGTCAAGTTTAATGATCTTCGAGTGGCGGATATCAGTAAATTACTACATTAACTACCACTCACAAACCACTACTCTTCGTTAGCATCTGACAATTTGTCAGATGATTTGAGAAGCGAGACTTTAATACCTAGCTATTTTCGTCGATTTAAGAGTCAAAACAACAAGGGACAACGCCAAGATCCTTACCTTCGACGTAGGCAGAAATGAGGCCTGGTCAGCTACTAATATCACGGTAGGATTAAACTTAGGCTTTACGATCTCCACTTGCTTCTAATTTCACCATCTAACATAGGGTATTGATCCTGAAACGCAACAGACATGAACGAAGTGGGATTCAATACATAATGTGGCCAGATCAGTACGTTAGCCACTACGAGTAGTAGTAGTATTTTTGTTTAACGTGCTTCGATGGCTAAGATCAGTTCGCACTTACTGTCTGCCACGTGCAGACAGGGGCAACAGCACTCGGACGAATCGGAGGATCACCCCTCCAAACTCGAGCCGAGCCCAACGATGCTTAACTTCGGTAACTGATCGGGAACCGGTGTTTCCATCGAGGCAGGCCGTTGCCCTAGCCACTACGACCGGTTTATATCACGGTATGATAGATATTTAAAATATACGCCTCCAGTCTACACCATGATACAGGAGGCGTTGTCGTCTTTACTAAACCACTGTAGAGGGGGATAAACCCGACATTGTAACTTTATAAGAATTATTTTTTAAATTAATATTTATTGCGGAATATTTACATACATAGATACGATTGGTTCACAGGAACACGTACAAGAGCAAAGAAATACACCACACTCACGTGAATGTCTTTGCACCCTTTGAACGTGACTATGTACCAATGTACCAATGTACCAATTCATTGGTGTATTGGTCCGAACTCTCGGTAAATTAACTTCGGTGAAGTTTAACTACCAATTTAAGATATTACGAATCACTTTTTTAATTTTATTTATTTCACTACGCAAAATGAAGACAGGGACTACTACGAAAAATATGTGAAAATGAAGAAAGAAACTCAATGACTCCATGTAATTAAATATTCCTTCCACCCTTGTTAGCAGATCAACACTTAACAGGTATAGTAGGATTGTACGAACGTTGAATTAAAAGCAGCCTCGGTTCAACTCTCCTAAACATATCGATTTACACATCCTTTACTTGACTTTTTACCCTTATTATAAAAAAAGACTCACGGGTCCAAGTAAAGTGATCAAATAGGCATTTCTGTTACCAAAGCTGTGACATATTGCTTATTTCTGTGACGAAAATTGTGACAAATTGCATATTTCTGTGACCAAAAACACGCAAAAATATAAGTAACATAAGCCAAGCAATGGGCAATCCAATCTTGTAATGAAAATACTAAACAAGCTAGATTATACATTCTACCTTTTGGGAAGATGACAATAATTCTTGGCCCCACGCATCGAATTTCAAAATAGCCATAATTTCTGTGACATGATGCCCATGCAACTTGAAATCTAATCTGGTGATGCCTCTTTGGATAACGTTGTTAAGACAATGGTATTTCAGCGAAACCATTTTCTCTCATTTGCCTTCATGCCAATTTTTTTCAAAGGGAGCCTGTTTTAAATGTTACTAATTAATTTTTAAGTCAATAATATGTGAAAAAGATTCTAAATGCCGAGCTACTAATAAAATCAGATTGGGCACGTATTGACAATATGACACTTTTACGCGAAGGGGGTAAACATTATATCGATACCCAATTACAATAGAAGTACTTCAATACTAGATATTTTTGCTAACAAGCTATTTTTTATTGATGATTGTTTTTTCTTTTATTAGTTACATCAATTTATAATAAATAAGTTGGCTATAAAACCCAGAGATAATATACGGGGATAAGTAAAAAATCTAGATCTTCACTGATAGTAATTTCTTCCTCAAGAGCACTTAAAAAGATGTAAAGAATGTCACCCGTTAAACACCAAAGGGATTCTGAATGGCAGGATGATTCTCGCATACATTTGCCTCTCTAAGACTTTTGGAGGATAAAACACGAGTATACATCGAGAGGAAATTCAACTCTTGATGATTCACACATCTCATTGTCTTGCATCATATACACGGATGCAGAACAGATGCTGGCGCACGTTATTCGTCGATGATAGAAACTCGCCTGTGGGAGTAAATTTCAGTTCAAATTGGTGCCTCACTCACACCTATCGAGAGCTCCGTCGTTTAGAAATGAGACGACGAAAAAGACCTGCTGACGCGGTCCGCAAATTGCCATTGTAAGCCCACGGTCGAGGACGCAGGGGGTGAAAGGGGTTCGTACTCGTCCATCTCTTTATCCCATTCGAGGAAAACGCAGGTGCTTCCCTGGTCTCCAAACGACCGTTGCGGATTCCAAGGCACCTTCATATTTCACCACCAGGGGGGGGGAGGTGAGAATAGGAAGCGAGGGATCGGAAAGGGGTGAGGACTTAATTTCATGCCACCGATAGACCACTACACTTTCGACGACATTAAAGGACCCTCAAACAGCATCTTCTTTATTCCCGATTGTTTTCTCTCATTTACTCAATCGGACCTCTCTTTTCATTTTCAATCGACGCAATATGGCCATGTATCTGCAATGCCTCAAAGACTTTTCATATCATGCAAAGTGAAAATGTATTCATCGTTAGTTTTTCAAATTCCATTTATCAAAAAATCCACTGATAATAATTCCCCATCTTTTATGAGATAGTGAATCCGAGCAAGGAGGACTAGATTCATGAGTGCGTGTTCCATATGTATGCCTTGGTTGAATAATTATGAAGCCAAATACCTTTCACAACGCCATCATAGTCGAGACGAGAAAGCCCTTGTACCAACGTCGTATTTCCGGAGCATGTTTTTCCTACGAATAACATAAGTGAAATACAAAATGAATACGGCTACCGCGTACATACATATTTGCTGCGACTTGTACGTTCTGTAGCATATTTAATGTTTTTTATACGTTATTAATACTAACCAAGACTGAATTAAGAAATAATAAGTCCTTAATAGTCCCAATGGAGACCTCTTGCCCAAAATTGTCATAAATTCTAACGTACTTCAACACGTTTGGGTTATATCATTCCGCGAGGTTCTAGTCCCATTTGGACGCCGTTTACCACCGCTACACCGAATAAGATGAGTTCTCACCGACAGAGAATTATTTGCCTTTTTCCCCGACGATCTTATGTAAACTAGTTTGGTCTGGACCAAATCTTGAGCATAATTACATAAACAATTAGAAAATTGAATCCTTTTTGTGATATCGACAATTTAACTAAAATACTCGAATATTTATTCCAGTTTAATAGTGTACTTCCCACCATATCACTCCCATAATTTTTCTTAAAAAGTCAATGATATTATTACAAGGGTGTACTTCAGCATGCATGAAACATAAGGGGGCGTTTGGTTTATATCCGAGAAGAGGCCACGGGATCTCCATGGCGCTGCAGAGAGAAAGTAGGACAATAGTAAGATTTAATAAAATTTACCTCCCGGAGATGTAATTTCACGGTATAAAATCTCTTGCACCTCGGTAATGAGACCATTTTTTAATCATTCAGGAGAGAAAATAGACCACTAACCTCCTCACCTTTATAAGTATCGTAATTTTAGAAATACAAGTGGAAACACAATTTTCGGACAGCTTTCTTCGGCCCACTATCTCTCTTGCAGACACTCCGGGGGATAAAATATCACGAGGAGTTTTGGCGTTTTCAAGGCGCGCCGCCTGCGGCACTCGTCCCTAACTCGAGGATGGAGCTAAGAGGACACACACTGCAGCAGCGAGGGAGCGGAAAGAAGAAGTATTATAAGAGATCAGTTGCTGAAGAGAGTTGGCGGAGAGTTGTTGCAGGGAGGGAGAGAGAGAGGAAGGGGGAGAAGAAAAAGATCCAAAAGAGACAAGGGGATAAACGTGGCTGTTTGTTATACCAATCAGAAACACATGCGCCTCCGATAAGCCGCATCGATCGCTCCTGAATGAACGTAATAATACCCAAAGTAAAGAAGATTTCGATTCTCCCCAACCTAAAACCCAATGTAACTCTCAACACGCTTTCCTCACTTTAACCACAGCGCTGTTCCCATCCACCACGTGCCGCGTCCCTTTCCCTTTTCGCTCCTGTTCGGAAAATCTCAGGGCCATCCTCCTTCCACCACCCTCAATTGCCTGCTCTCATCCCCTCTTACCGTATCTTCTGCTCCTCCTTTCAGCGCAAGCCAACCTAATTCCCTCCCATCCCCATCCCTCTTCATCCACAATCATCTATACAGATGATATTTCTAATTACTTGGTTTTTCTGTTAATGCGTGTAAAGGCTTTTCTCTCTCTATCTGTATCATTCTATAGAGCAAGTTTTCCTGTATGTTTTCCTCATTCCCCTTCAAACCACTTCGTGGAAACAGGATTTAATTCTTGGAAGTGGGCAGATCATCGTCGTATACCCTTAGTAGCTCCTATTTGACAGCAAGTGAGTGTCTAAGTTTGAAAAGGAGAATAATCTTAACTTTATGGAATATGTTGCATTGAAATGCATATGGTAGTTTCTCGCTCATAACCTAACAATGAAAAAGTTTCAGTGATATTACTTTAAAAAACATTGCGAACATATATATGGCCTGAGCAAATGAAAATATTTCTTTCAATTTAACATACTGAGGAAAATTAAAACATTATAAGGGCTCGACCGGCGTGACAAGCTAAGTGGGAGAGACCTACTTAATAATAAGGATCTGGTGCTTCCCCAGCGTATGAGTTGGATGAAGATTTCTCGCGTATCCAAGCGGGTTAGATTTTCCTTTCTTCTGACTTTTCTAGGAACGAGTCAAACCTCGAAGCGTCGGAAGAAATGGAACCTCTAACCCGGTGGAAGACCCCCAAAACACTTTATTTGAGAATATACCACACTACGAAATAAACCTATCACGAAAAGGGAAATATTCATTAGCTCTTCCCATAAGAAGAAATATTTATCAAATAATAAGCCTTTAAGGTAGGCATCATTGCAGAAAATAATGCAAACGAAGTATGAAGAAAGGGCGAATAGTAAATGTCAGCAGTGCAGAAGGGAAGGATGGAAATAATTTATAAAAGAAGGGAAGCAGAATTATTACGAAGCTTATCAGTAGAAAAAAATAGAGAAACAAATAAATTTTATAAATAGCGGTTGAGAGGTAATAGAAAAAGAATAAACTTTACTGCATATTTTACACACCATTTCATTAAACCTCGTGGTAACTGCCCAAACGTAAAAGTGCATGAACTTGAATAAACACGGTAGACAGTAGCTAACACGCACTTAAAAAGATAGTTGAAGACCAGTAAGCGTATAAATACGATGTCTCAAACGCAATACGTGCAGGAGAATCAGATGGAGAACTTAGTCAAACAACATTTGAGATGACGCCTGCTGTAAAAGATTGTTTTCATAACACACACCAGACACACCCATTAAAATCTATTAGTTTCATTGTTTACTTAATTCATTTTTGTCATGATAAGTCGGGTCTATCTCGTTTTTTATACCATCTCCTATACATTTAGAAGAAACTTAATTGTTTCCACAGAATTTGCTATGCACCCGTACGTGCAAATGTCTTTATTCCATCAACTTCATCCCGCTAAGCTATCTATTCAGGCGATTTCATATATGTTGGATTATTTTAGGTATGTGTCATATACTTACAAGGAAAAGGTGCTTCGCAATAACTTTGGGTGGCAGGTAGAAAATTAAATTATATGAAATTATCTGTAACAGGTAGGTACAGACATTACCGTCCTGAAAATGACGTTATACTACGTCGAAACCCGGGACGTGGTATAAAAACATCATTGTGGAGCCACAAAGTTAAAGTTTTGTCTTTACTATGAAATTTTCGGTACTGATGATAAGAAATGTTTTATATCCAGACAGCAATATGGTTTAAATCAAATGCTTGTCGAAACAAATTAGACAGACTGGTGAGGAATTGTTGAATCATTCAGCTTTTGCTTTTAAGTAAGAAACTATCAAGAGGGTGTCCATTTCACTCCTTTCCTCCGACTTCAGTTTTTCAAGTGTTTAGAGAAAAGCTTGGTTTTATTGGCCTCTCAATTCTCGGGGCTTTGTTCCCTGCTGCAGAATGACTATATGAGTAACAATATAATATCTGTAGATGCGGCTTAAAACACACATCAATTCAAGCACAATCTTTTCTACGACATTTTAGTCACAGCATTCCAGTTCTTTATCACCTATAATATATTCGTGTAATCTTTCGGTACCTTAATTAAATTTGAGAAAAAGTTGAGCATTTTTCCCAAAAGCCTTTCAATTCAAAAGAGGACGAAGTAGTCCCAAAAAAATAAAACTTATTTTTTTTTCATCTACTCGTCTGGCACTAATTTACAGCTCTCTCTCTCTCTCGGGTGCCTTTCAAAATAAAACAACTTTCACATTAAAGGTCTCCCTTTTTAACCAGTAATAATTGCGCTCACCACACGGGAACACGCCACTGAATAAGATACATAAAAAAGTCAAGTTCACCTATCTTACGTCCTCACCTTTCCTGAAGGAAAAATTAATATGAAGAGGGAGCAGATGAAACCAGCCAGGACCGGGAGGCCAAGCGAACGACAGCTGTTCCCTATATTAGGGAAAAAAAGTCTCTCAAAATCCAATTACCGGGTTAATAGCATTGAATGAGGGGCCTTATTGCTTACAAATCTCGTCAATGGCCACCTTAGAAAAAGTTCGTTCTCAGAATATAAATAAAAAGCAATTAATTTCATACATCTCAGACAAAACGTTTGCTGAACACCATGCAAGCTCCAATTGTACCGAAATTATCCATTACAAGTACAGAGAATTACTGAAGAAAAGAACGTGCAACGAACGCGTACTGGGTTTGAATATTTCAAATTGTTTTAAATAATTTCTCTGTCACATCATGTATTCCTCAGAGAAGGACAAATCGCAGTTTTAATTGAAGAATGAAGACTTGCACGAGAGAAAGTCCGAATGATTACATGAAAAACCCATAAACACGGTCAATAATATCTCTTTGCGAGCGAGGTCCGTTACAAGATTTTACAAGAACTTTAGCACTATCTGTAGCTCCATTACCCCATTCAAGCTGCTTGCTATTAAAATATATATATATATATATATATATATATATATATATATATATATATATATATATATATATATATATATATATGTATATAGCTATATTGGCCTGCTTGTGTTAAAAAGTGTTAATCATAATGACATTTCGTGGCCAGTGAAAATGCCAGAGGTAATTTGTTTTAATTTATATTTACATATACCTATAAAATGCAAATAATTCAACTCACTCACTGATTGCGATTGTTTTGGAACCACTAAACGTGTGATACGGTGAAACTAAACGGTGAAAATTGACTCGCAGTTAGTTTCGTCCAAGGTATTCACTTAAAATATTTTCAAAGGAAAACAACGCCTAGAATATTTTTTTAAATATCGAATGGGTACTGCGGGTATTGCCGAGGAAAAATTTCACGGGCAACCTATTAGCTCATGTATGTTACAATTTACATATTTATTACAGAGTTTTATGAGTGTAATTTCACTAAAAAAATTATGTCATCAGAGGAAAAAGGAAACTAGAAAATTTATTTTATGAAGATATTGAGTCCACTATTAACCCATCTCTGCGGTGACCTGATTAGCTCAGTTGATTTATATTTGTCAATTGTTCCTGGGATGTTTCTTATAAGCGGTGTGGCACAAATGTAAGTTATCTCCCACGTGTGAATATCTGGAGCACATATATTGAAATTACGAATCTTTTACGAAAGGTAAATACCACTGACTGACTCACTGACTGACAACGATATCACTATCAGCAGGCCCCCATGCCTACCATAAAGATTTCCAACATAGTGCAGAGTGAGGTGCAGGTATAGAGTGAAAATAAAGTTACGAAATAGTTAAATATGACTACAAGAAGAATCCACTGTGAATATAAGATGGCCGAGTTCGGGGGAAACAGCTATGTATGTATATATATATATATATATGCATAAATAAAACAGTGATACACTAAAAAAACACAGAAACACGCAAAAAGGACACTCACAAAAGAATACTTGTACGTTTCGACGTCTGGACGCCATCGTCAGCGGTAGAAGAATGATGAGTCCGCTCTGTTCCCTGGGGAAGGAAAGGGCAGAGAGGAAGGAGGGGGGGTAAGTGCGAATGGATAGTGGTGGGGAGAGAGAGGTGGCTATTGGGCTTTTAATTCAATGGGCTAGGTTTAGCCCGGGCTTTTCGAATGCCCTTGTCACCCAAATATGGGCGTATTCACGAATTTTCACGTCAACATTACCGGCGGATTCAGGAAGGGCTTCTATGATCTCTAGGGAGAAACAATCGTCAAAATTTTGAGAGTGGGAGGCGGTATGTTTGGGAATGGGATCAAGAAAAGGTGGAGTTTTAGTGGCATGGCGGTGATTGTTCATACGGATATTGAGGGGGGTGGTACATTTTCCCACCCCCTCCCTCAAAAGATCTTCTTCTACGGCCAATTGTACCACCAGCAACATCATCTACCGCCTTTCCTGCAATTTCTGCCCTGCCTTCTATGTGGGAAAATGTTCGTTCTTTTTATTATATATATATATATATATATATATATATATATATATATATATATATATATAAAAACACTTGACAGGGGGTGGGGAAAGAAAAGTAAAAAGAGAGAGAGGACTTACTGGGACGTTTCGGGCATGTAGGCCTTTCTTCAGCTGTAGAAAATTGAGAAGTACCGCTCCAAGGTAGGGGAAGGGAAGCGGGGAAAGAAGGGAGGTGAGGGGAAGTTGTGATATAGGGGAGGGGGG
The DNA here is from genome assembly GCA_963573305.1 of Pyrrhosoma nymphula. NCBI lineage: Eukaryota > Metazoa > Arthropoda > Insecta > Odonata > Coenagrionidae > Pyrrhosoma > Pyrrhosoma nymphula. Next base: position 11,184,415 of record OY754328.1, read on the forward strand.
ACGGGGATGGGCACTGGTGTCGCACCTATATGTCTAGGGGGGAGTGCAACAAAGTAGGGAGGGGCGTGGGTGTGGGTGAACTGGGATGAGTTGAGAATTGAACCTGGCTGTCTAAAAGACTGCAACAAAGTTGCTAAGTTGGGAGGGGGTGGGGGAGTGTAAGAGGGACGAGAAAGGTCACGTGGTGTCGCACCTGGATGTTTAGAGGGGGGGGATGCAACAAAGTAGGGAATTGCGCCTGGCTGTTTAGAGGAGTGCAACAAAGTTGCTAAGTTGGGAGGGGGTGGGGGAGGAGAATAAAAGGCGTCGGAGGAGGAGGGAGAAAGTAAATGGACAAAAATTCAGTGCATAATGTTAAGACCGGGAGGGAAAAGGCGCGACAATACCAAATAATAGAAAGCTCAGTGTTCCTAAGTTGTGTGTTCGAAGCGTCGGCGGGGAGGGCGTGGAGGATGGTGAGACGGAAGCAAGAGTCGAATTTGAGGTTATGAGTGGAGGCGTGTTTTGGGACTGGGAAGTTGGGCGGGGCGGCTCGGTGTCCGTTTATCCTGATGGACAGGGGATTGCAGGTCTCGCCGATGTAAAAGGAAGGGCAGACCTTACACTGCAGAAGGTATACCACGTTAAAGGTAGTGCAGCTGCCGTGGGAAGATATAGGAAATGGGGTGGGGTTGTTGGGACTGTGGAAAGAAGAGAGATTACATATTAAAGGGCAGGTTTTGCAACGAGGTCTATGGCAGGGAAAGGTACCGGGGATTTCAGGAGGGATCAAAGTTGGACGGGATTGGTGGGGGCGTAGAATATTGTTGAGGTTGGCCGGTCTTTTGTAAGTAATGGTAGGACATTTGGGGATTAAGTCGGAGGTGAGTGGGCTGTCGCTCAAAATGGGGAAAAGTGACTTGAGGATGAGGTTAACTTGGTGAAGCCCCGGAAGGAATGTGGTGCAAAGGTTCAAGGGAGATTTGGTGGTGGATGATCTAGGGCGAGGAGTATAAGGGGTGGTGGAGGGTAGGATGCGGCGATCAAGGAGAGGGGAGGGGTAGCCGCGTTTAAGGAGAGCGGTTTTTAAGTTGCTAAGGTGGTGGTCGAGAGCAATTTGAGAGTTGCAGATACGGTGCGCGCGAATAGAAAGGGAGAAAGGAATGGAACGTTTGGTATGGTAAGGGTGGCAGCTGTCAAAATGAAGATATTGTTGACGGTTAGTGGGTTTGATATGTAGGGAGTTTTGGAATTTGTTATCACATAGAGAAATATCGGTATCTAGGAAGGTAATGTGGGTGCTGGAAGTGGTAAAGGTGAATGAGACAGAAAAAGAGGAATTGAGATCGGAAAGGAAGGTGGACAAGGTTTGAGGACCGTGCGTCCAGATGAGAAAAATGTCATCGATAAAACGAACCCAAAATAGGGGTTTGAGGGACCGGGAAGATAGAAAATTGTCCTCCAGCAGACCCATAAAAAGATTAGCGTACGAAGGAGCCATTCTCATACCCATTGCTGTGCCCTTCGTTTGCAGGAAGATTTGGTCTCTGAAGGAGAAGGCATTTTTTTCTAGGACATGTTGGGAAAGATTTAGGAGGAAGTCAGAGGAAGGGACGTGGGGGGTGGGGCGGAGGGAAAGAAAGTGTTTCAGTGCATTGAGGCCTTCGCTGTGGGGAATGGAGGTATAAAGGGAGGTTACGTCAATTGTGGCCATTAATATGTTGCAATGGGGGGAGATTTGGAGGCTGCGAAGACGCTCTAGGAAGTGGCAGGTATCGCGGATGAAAGAGGGGAGAGAAGACACAATAGGTTGGAGGAAGGAGTCGATGAAAGCGGATATTCTTTCGGTGGGGGACTTGACATTGCTGACTATGGGGCGGCCCTATTACTATTTTGTGCATATATATAAATAAAAATAAACTTTGCCACAGGTGGGGCGGAAATAAATATAGAAACACAAAAAAGAAGAACACTCACACACTATACGTTCTGATATTTCGGCAGCCGAGCTGCCTTTCTCACAGAAGGAAGGATACAGAATGATCATTCTGTATCCTTCCTTCTGTGAGAAAGGCAGCTCGGCTGCCGAAATATCAGAACGTATAGTGTGTGAGTGTTCTTCTTTTTTGTGTTTCTATATTTATTTCCGCCCCACCTGTGGCAAAGTTTATTTTTATATCAATTTCCATTTTCCTATGAATTATATATATATATATATATATATATATATATATATATATATATATATATATATATATATATATATATATATAACTTCAACTCTCATATATTGCCATATTTTCAATGCTTCCTCCATCTCCTACCTTCTTTGAAATGCCGCTGGAGGTATTGTCACCGTGAAATTAGACAAAACTTATTTTGTGTTACGTAAAAAATACTCGGAAAATTATCATTGAAGAATTAAGTTTTTATTGCCTAACTAGCTGAGCCCGGCAGACTTTGTCCTGCCAATGTATATTTATTTCATCTTTATACAGAGTCATCGAAAACGTTGTTCGTGATTTCATTTGTCAATTACTCGAGAAATAGTTATTATCGAGGGATCAATATGAAATGAATGCGTGATTGAGCAGCACCTGTCCGAGATTTGATGTCAGTGTTGATGTTGAAGTCACTTCATCATGTCAGCCAGCATCTTTACAGAAAATTCAACAAATGTAGGCCTATCCGTTGGTTTGATTTCATGCCTCAGTTGAATATTGTAAGCATGCAATTTAAAACTTCATATTTAATTTTGAATAGTTATTTTAGCAATGCCAAGTTCCAAACTTCGTCGAGAAATGGACATCTTAGGACTTCGTATGCATGATTTTCTCAATTGCTCAACATTCTCTTCCGACGCGACGCGACGTGGGTGGATTCTATATAAATCTAGCGGAAATTCCAGGCTTCGCTAGTAGTAGTAATATTTTAAAGCCGGCGACCGACAACTAAGGTCATTTTCGCCAAGGGAAGCTGTACAGAGAAGGACGGAGGGACACCTGGCATCGGCATTAGCGAACGGCGCCAAGGGGTCCACAGTTTAACGTCTCATCCGACATACGGTGTACTGTACTTGAAATGCCCCCAGGTTCGCTCGAGGTCATTTCAAAATATATAAACTTGACTTGGATAGTTACTCAATCAGCATAATAATAACAGTTATGCATAGTTATTTATCATGGGTAAATGTTTAAATTGAAGTTTTTCTTCATTTTCAATGCCTTATTTTTAAATTTCCCATTGCAAATTGATATATATTTTTAATAGCTGTACCTGTATACGTGTTCCGGTGGCACAGTCTGATTAAATGGCAAATAAAGAAAAGGGAAATCACTCGTTTTTAATATGTTAAGATAGATATAAATATAAAAAAGTCAGAATTTAATGTCAACCAAATGACTTAATTTCTCCCATTAAATTTGAAATCACACGAATCTCAAGGTGTTATATGTGCATTTCGATTTCGATTGCAAGATCGATGCTTAAGTATAATCAAAGAAAAGAAATGCCTTGTTCCTATTTCTTTGCTGTGGCATCAATATTTTTTGTTAATGCAACGCTGTATGATACAAGACATTTTTTTGTTTTGTGGTTTGGCGCGTAAACAAACAAAGCTGATGATTTTCCGACACGGGAACAGGCTACATACAATGGGCCATGCGAGAAGCATGGATTTTCAAGGTTAATGCCGCAAACACTCAATGACTGCCCTTGCGATTTGTTTATTGTCACTGCGAATGCAAGCCGCACTGGAAACTGCAAGCGTTTGAAGTCGAATGGCATGTCGGTTGAAATCATTGGGATGCGTGGTATCAAAACGTCTTCTCCTTTGTACTTTCCTTTAAGAATTGTTGCTTCGATGACGTTATTAGACAGTTTTTTCACCGCAAGCCGGGTGCCATTACAGAGACGTGATTGGTTGATATTCCGCAACATTATGATTACCGATCCGACTTTTAATTAGAGATTGTGAGGTGGCAAGCCGGGCAATTTCAGTGAGTTTAAAAATTCGGTTGGATAGTTGACGACATCATCTTGGGTAGTAACGGAATCCACCGATTTGTGCGTCATCAATTCGCCAGGAATTTCGCTTTGAATCTTGAAATTCAATTCTTCTACATCAATGTTTTTCGCAGCCAATATAGGTCGTTCTCTCAACCAAACATGACTTTTGTAATTTTGTGCAATGTTTGGGAACACTTTCCGGATGAGTTCGGTCTTTGATTCGGTGAACTGGTAAAAATCGACGGGGAACTTAATGCAGCCAGTGGGAGTGTCAATGGGTATTTTTCCATTTCCAATGTCCAGCAATTGTTCAGAAAATACCTCTCCAGATTCGTCTTTCTGCAACTCGACACGCATGTTTGTGCCTAATTTGAGAGTCTTGACGTGTTTCCACAAAACGGACGACTTCAAACATCCATTTAGTTCATCGGCTGGCGTTGACCGTGGAATCACTGGAAATGTTTGGCGAAAGTCAGCTGACAACAGAATCATTGCACCACCAAACAGATTTCGGTTGTTTCTTAGATCTTGCATCGTTCGGTCTAATGCCTCTACAGATTTTTTATGTGCCATCGTACATTCATCCCAAACGATCAATTTCCATTGTTGCAAAACTTTGGCCATTGCACAGTTCTTTGAAAGGTTGCACGTTGGAGTTTCATTGATATGTATATTCAATGGTAACTTGAGTGCTGAATGAGCTGTTCAACCGCCTTCCAACAACGTAGCAGCAATTCCTGATGAAGCAAGTGCAAGTGCAATTTCATTCTGCGATCGAATCGTTGCCAAAATCAATGTGATCAAAAAAGTTTATCCAGTTCCACCGGGAGCATCCAAGAAGAAAACTCCGCCAGTTCCATCATCCACAACTTTCATGCACTTTCCGTGCACTTTTTGAAATCTCCAAATTCTTGGTTGCTACAACAATAATAAAATAATCGTTATTTACAGCCCTCTAGCACGAAATGCGGTGTTTGTTTACATCAGGGGTCTAATTCTGTAACTTGTAGCTCCGGAGCTAAGAGCTTCGGCTCGCTCCAAGAATTAGCTCCTACTCGTATTCTGTAATTCACTGGAGCTAACTCTAGCTCCGAATCGGGGTGGAGAAAAGTCAGCGGACGAAGTGGTAAATTTAAATTCCGGCGAGCGAATGACCGGCCAATCGCAATCGTCGTTTCATTTTTCGTGACGTTTTTCCGGCTTGTGCTTCCGGAAAATAGCAGACAGCAGTTGAGAATACCAAAAGTAAATAATATTGAAGTATTATTGATTGTACGACTTTAACGTATAAAAAAGTACCTTTTTAGCAATATACAGACTATTTTACAAGCTATAGAAGCTCAATTACGACTATCCATGAATACCCTGCCGAGTTTAACGTGTGTTTACATGTGGGAAGCTGGGAAAACGTCACCTTAATGCATGCAATTATATGATTTTACGAGTTTGTTCGCATCGAGAAGAAGAACAAAGCAAAAATTAAACACCTTGATAACGAACATTATTACCTGAATCAGTTGATGTTGTACCTAAGAGAACAAATTAATATAGTAATCTAGCATAACACTTGTCATCCTCAACAGCTGTTTCTGTGAACGGCGAGTTGAAAATAATAAGAAGATTTCCTTAATATTTTTCCATATTTTCATATTCTTGATGGTTAATTTAAGTAAATCTAAGGTAAAATGCTTTATTTAAACCTAAAGCAGGGTTAATCTATAGGTTAGTTCATTGTTTTACCATTCCGTCATGTATACGAACGTCGTCGGTGATGTTAGTACATAAATGATGATAAATGCAATAGATCGGCCATTAACTGATGATATATGTGTTATCCTGTTATATTTTCTGCCAAAAACTACTATTAAATCTACAAAATGTACACAACACTTCGAAAATTACCATTATTTAGGAATTCCCACAAGTGTGCAGCTATAATTTATACCCACATGTTATGCTCATATAGGAAGATTGGCGACGTTTACTTTAAATTCTCCGTAGAACTTTGAAAATCAAAGTTCTACGGAACTACCGATGAATACTTATGTAACTTAAATTATTAAGGTACTTTAAGAACGTTCTACGTTAGGCAGCTAGTACTCGAAGAATCTTTATCGCATGATACGCTCACTTTTCACTCAAGGAAACAAACTAAAGCTGCGAACTAATTAGCAATTGATTTACATCATTTAATTATATTGGTTTATGCATATGAGCAATCATATTCTGCAAGTGCATGCGTATACGATCATATATGATCACTTTAACATAGACATACATTTATACATATAGCTTTTTTCATAGATTGAACTTCCATTATCGTACCTTACCTAAACATTCTATTATGCATTTTCCTTCTCCTTACGCAGCAATGTCAATATTAAGAGTAACACCTCGAACTGCTGTTGAAGTAATGTTATTAATACGTAAGCGCATTGATCGTACTCGGCCACACATTAAGAACTTGTTTAACAATAATAAAAAAGTTGATCATTAGTTGATAAAAATGGAATTTACGATCATATCCTTGCGGGTTAACAACATCAAAATAAGAACATACGTGAAAGCATTACAACATATGTTTTATGTCAAAGGAAGTGCTCCTATCGACTTAGCTCAATGCCTACAGTTTTATTAATTTAAAAACGATTCTCAACAGTATGAATGACAAAGAAATTCAATGGAATAACGTAGTAATCATGCAAAACACGTATTCATCGATGGATGTTCACGAATTGATCTCCGAACGACAATTAAGGCAGCAATATTGACATCGAAATAATTTTCCATGAATATAAACAGGGATGGGATTTATTGGTTAAAATAGGTTAAAAAATAAATCCTTTGGGTATCTTGATTCTTCCGCCGCGGTAGATAAGAGTATCACCTCAAGAAAAACTACCAAGAAAGAGAAAATAATATCATTGGATTCACAACAACATGCACACTTCACGAAAAATCAACAAAACACTGCGGGAATGCGCATGGATTTCACTGAAGAATACTCCTAGCGCGGTCTCGAGGCTGGCGCTGGCCGGAGCTCCGATCTGAGGCATGCTGGGACTCCGAAAAGAGCTTCGGGACCGTTGCAGAATACTATGAGGAGCTAAATAGGCTCCGGAGCCTTCTCTAGCTCCTTTCGGCACCTTGAGATGCAATACAGAATACGAATTGGAGCTAGGAGCTTATTTTAGCTCTTTTAGCCAGTTAGCTCCGGAGCTACGAGTTACAGAATTAGGCCCCAGAAATGAATCGGAGACAACAATGAAAGACCCATTTAAAGAGCTACAAAAATCGTTTAAGTTGCGTAATTAATCGTTAACTGGATGATTTATCATAAAAACATCGATAGAATAAAATAGTTCAGAGTTTCGACATACCGATGAAGGAAAAATAAAAGCGATCGGTACAAATTCAAGTATTTTAATGAACGAAATATGAAAGCACTGCACCGTGAAAAATGTAAAACTCCGTGTAATCTTATGGGAAAAATTGTAAATGTAATTTAAAATTCATGTATTATTCCTAAACTATATATTATAACCCGTTTACCGTCCCGGAACGGGGATGAACAAATTGTGAAGATTTCAGCGAAATCGGTCCAGCCATTATCCAAGTTAACCGCTTACCAACAAAATGCGCAATCCATTTTTAATATTATCAATTTTAAAATTACCAATCATTTTAATTTTAATCAATATTTATAAGATTATAAATTATTTTATAGCCTAATGTACAGTTTCCTCTAACTAAACCCGGAATGTGTCAAAATCCTGCTTCAAACAGAAATTATTTATCCATAATGGTTCTTGCTCCAATACGTATGAATAAATACGCTGAATCTGGAGGTAATGCTCATTTAAGGTTTGGGTATTTTTTTACATTGCCGGAAAGTGACAATAGTCATTATTTAAATAAAAAACAATTCAAGGAATAACTCTATTGTTGATATTACAGATCAGCTGAAAATAATTCAAGATCAATCGAACATATGATTCCAAATTTCGAGGAAAGCTCAGCATATATCCTTCCATCCCCTCCCCCCTTCCATCCATTCCCCCAGTTTTTGAAAAATTTTTACTGCCCTGAATATCACAGACTCGAATCGGTTCCTGAGATTCATCTTTGAAATAATAATCAGATAATTCAGTTTCCAGTATTATGAGTCACTAAACCTAGTAGGTATATTGACGTCTACCAGTTTCCCTCAGGTCTCTGAAAACAGCACGAACGTAATGCAGTAAAATTAATTTTGTTATTTACGCTGACAATGGAGTCATCATTAAAACTAAGAGAGCTCATGTAGCATAATGAATGCTTCAGAATGATGCGTTGTCAACAAAATCGAAAATGTTCAATTCCTTAGACATAAGGGGAAAAGTGGTCTAAAAGAACCTGCAGGAATCTGCATCAAATGGCTTAGTAGTCAGCAACGGACCTAGTTCAACATTTACTACAAAAATATTTCACACGACCGACTTGAGTTACGACTAATACAGACGTCATTCTGAAGGTTGATGATAAATATAAATGTTGAAACCTGGGTTGGTTAAATTAAATATTTTTGTGAAGTTTTCCGAAGTTTATTTATTTCAGATGGACCCTGGCACAATTCCACGGGGTGACGCGAGATACTCGTACATTTAATGACTCATCACATCAATGATGGACATGGGGATATTTGATACGCCTTCTAGATTTGAAGACGACGTAGAAAACCGTATACGACATTTTTTTGGATTGATCGTGCGCAACTGTCACGGACTGCAACGATAAGAATTGGAGACGATCGCTTCAAAGGTGACCCCAAGGGTACAGAGATCGACAGCTTATAGCTAAACAAACATTAAAAAAAGAAGCGTCAAGACGAAAACAACGTCGGGAAAAACATTGGGAAAAACAATAGGGAACAGGGCATAAGCAGGGCATTTGAGACGACAGACAGCGGTGGTCTTACATCGACCCCATTATACGTATAGAGAGAGTGGAATACGCAACCTGCGCACTTGGAGCGGAGAAAAGACCGTAGGAATAGACCGTCCCTTCGTCTGTCACATTGTTCACCGTACAAGGTGGGCACCTCTTAAAGACATTTCTTTCCTCCATCCGACCCCATACACATCACTAAACCACCCAACCGACCTCACTCCTAACCCCCATTCCTCCTCCTCACAAGATTCTCCCCACGTGCCGCTTGAGGTGGAGGGTGGATCACCTTCTTGTCCCCATTTTCGTTAGGGTTGCACGAGCAGTAGAGGAAGGAGAAAGGAAAAAGTGAGGGGAAAAAAGAGAAAAAAAGGCAAGAAAAGAGGAATCCTTATTTCGTCGTTGTTTTTTTTGCCATGGTCGAGAGAATGGCGGAAGATGAAGGCGGGAGGGGAGGTCATGGAGCGGAGACGAAATACGATGAAGGAAATGATAATGTGGAAGAAGAACACAGAAAGGAAAGCGATAAAATGGTGATACGCGAAAACAGAGCGAGGACGAGCGATATGTGTGCAAAGGGAACGAAATGGGACGAAGGAGGTGGTTTTGGGGTAATTGAAAGGTGGACATGAACACATTGGAAATGAGGAATGAACCATGGACCATGGTGGAGCGGAAAGGTTATTTTTAATCATTTAAGCGGTACCTCCAGATAGTAAAGAAGTGAGGCAAAGACGGAAACGTATATAACTTTTGCAAAATATGTTGGCAGAAGGATGCTTTGTGTACACTACGTCACGACAGGAATAGTCGTGGAAGAGAGAGAGCGAAAAAGGACGATGGCAAGGTGAGGAGTGGAAGTGAAAATTATTATCTCTGAATACATCTAAAAGTTTGATTTGGTAAAATCATAGCATAAATTGTGATCGCATTGCATGCAAAATAGTCAAAAGTAAAAAAACAGCTCAAGGATACGACCCATTCATCCGCAAGTGACCTATACTGAGGGAATAAACCAAAATCGTCCACTACGCATCTGCCACGAGCTTTCGCGATGACTGAAACAGGTCGAAAGCGGCGCTCAAGTCGCGGGAGAGGATGGATCCATTCCTTTTAGCCATCCGGTGCTACATCACTCTACATGAGAATTCTCTTCCTCCAAAAGACGATCCTCTGATTATGCCCTACAGTTATTTCACGCCCAATTTAACAATTATTTTACCTCCCTCTTCAGAGTACTTCCACATGATATTTTTTTTCCTGGTGATTTTTTTTGATCAGGGACGCTCTCCCTCAATGCTCATGTCCTCCGCATTCCACCCACTCAACTCCTCCACCACATCGCCACATAGCTTCTCCATCCTCTGCTAGCCCTCCCATTCCTTTTGGGATCTTTTTGTGGGCTCCTTCATTGGGTTAATTTGGGGAGAGCCATTTTTTCCCCTTTTACTCCCCGGTTCGTTCAAGAGGACAGGATAAAATAAACGAGTCGTGAGCGGAATACGCTGGAGAAAGTTTCTTTGGAATTATTTCTCAAGTTGCTTAAATCGAGCGTTGGAACTGGAAATGGCGTATTAATTTGTTTTCTCAGGATAAAATTTGTAGTGAGTTGATTCTATGATCGCACAATCAAGTTTTTATAATAAATAACCCAACAAGAGAGAACCTATAAGCTCAACAACACACCAGGAATATTCCGAAGATGATAGCATAATTACTAATGGGAAGGAACAAACCACCAATTTCTATCTAAAGATTTGGCTTTTCGAATTGCTCGCTTCTTACTAGTACCACTTAACACAATATAAGCTCCAAGGCTAATTGAACTAAGCGATGGATTATTCATCATAATCAATAGTAATCAATCCGAAGATTGGCCTATCGCTACTCTCCACACCATTCTATTATCATCTAACACCTTTTTTCCCTCATATTCCTAATTTTAACTTTCCTTAATGATTGGGCCATTTCATTCCTCCCTTAGATTTCATGGGCTATTTTTCCATTCATTTCTCTTCCTCCACATAAGACCGCTCCGGCGGAGAATGTGTCTTAACAAGTTTGTATCTTCTACTTTCCACGGGTCAGTTAAACACATTTTCCCCAACTATTCTCAGGGCTTCTTCATTGGTGATTAACTCCGTCTATTTGTTCTTTATCAATGTTCAAAACACCTCATTTCAATCGCCAATGTTCGCATCTGTTTTGCTGCTGCCACCGTCAATGATTCATCACCATCTAGAAGCGTGCTCCACGCACACATTTTAAATGGAAATTTTCATTTCTCCCAAACTTACTTAGTGAGCAGTCATTAGACATCCTCCTTGCTACTACTTTCTCGCTCCACTGAGGCTAATTGTGAGCGCTATTGGGTCACCCTCGCATCAGTTGGTGAGGTTATCTAGCCACCTTACTGTCTCCTTTCGTGGGACAAGGACCGCATCACTTTTTTAAAAACCGCAAAGTTCGTCAGAACCATACAGAGCATCCAACTTGAGGCAGGAGACATCATGGCGAGTTTTTAAGTCGTGCCTCTCTTCACAAGAGTCCTAGTAAAAGAGTTATTAAACTCCTCAATGCACTTTTCGACCAGAAAACGGCCGAACTGTTTCAACACGTCTTAAACTCCACATACTTCCTATACAATAATCAGTTCTTTTTAACAAAAGGAAGTGGTTCCCATAGGTTCTCCACTATCACTGGCTATAGTGAATAGTTTTACGGAAGATTTTGAAGAACGAGCCTTGGAAACAGCACCTATTTGCCAGAAATATTTTTGTAGTCATTTGGAGGACACGTTCATAGTGTGTCCACATGTACCGGATACTCACGAAATTTCTTGCTCATATGAAGAGCCTTCATCCAGAGATTCATTTTATCATGGAAATTGAGACAAACAATCTGCTACCCTTTCTCAAAATCCTTATCGACAGGAAGGACGGACCTCTGCCTGGCCCACAGCTAGTACTGAAAACCGACGCACACCAACCTGTATATCAACGGGAAAGGTAACCACCATTCCAAATAAAAAGTGATGGCCCCACTTTTTCACCACGCGAAAGCAGTTTCGGATGAAGAAAACCAAAAAGCTGAAGTGGAACACACAAAGACGACCTTTCGTACCAGTGGAAATACGGACAGGGAGATTAAATTTGCCCTAAAAAGGACCTTGAATCAGAGGAATTGAGACACTGAGACAAAAACAAAACTAAGACGCAGAACCTTCTTTGTTTTCATCCGAAACATTTCTAACCTGGTTTTAATATTACTGGCAAGGCACGAGATCAAAACAGCTCATAGACCAACGGAGAAGCTAAAAAACATCCTAGGAACCACCAAAAATAACCTGCAGCTGAACAAACAGGCGTCTACCACATCCCTTCTGAATGTGTAAAGGTGCACATTGATGAAACTGGGCGCACCGTAGAAACGCGCCTATAGGAACATGAAACATCAGGCTATTCCAATCCGACAAATCTGCAGTGGTAGACCACAGCCTGGAAAATGGCCACAGGATTGACTTAGCTAACACCAGAGTTCAGCACAAAACAAAATATCACTGGGATCTTATTGAAATTCAAGCTGTGGAGATCAGGCTGGAAAAGAATAATATAAACCGGGACAAAGGTTTCCAGCTTAGCAACGACTGGAAGTCTGAGAATTCTAAGGAAAAGGCGGAAAAGAGATATAAACAATCACAACCAATTTGATAGTATAAACATGGGACACAATCTGGTAAAAAAAGTTCGCCCTGAAAACGATGGCAGACTACCTCACCGAAAAGTCGGTGCAGTTCAACACCATTACCCGGCTAGAGATCTGAGAACTTTTCATCTAGTTATTAGACTGTTGAGAGACACTAGAAACTCGGAGCGTATAAGCTAGTTATAGATTACTTAAGATATTCATATTTAACGAGTCTCGCGTTGACACAGGCAGACATTTAAAGGCACAAAAAACCCTTCTTCTCACGCACTAAAAACAGAGCAAGACACTCCGTAAACATACAGTTCACTTTCGTCATTTCCCTGTCATTATCCCTTATCCTTATTAATTTCCTTTTTTTAGATCTGGTATCCTAATACCCCTTGCCACACGCCCCCGCGGATGCTCGCAGGGTAGTCTGTAGATTTACACATAATCTGCCTAAGTCACGGATACTAGCATCTACGATCTTTAAAATGATAAATTCAGGACTGCAATGTACAAGTAGTACTACCTTGAGGTTACATTCCTCGAGTGAATCTCATGTGAGGTTCTTGTTCACAGCTTCGCAAACGAAATAATATAATATATTTTTTAAAGAATGAATCTCAAAAAAAAATTATATAAATGGTGACTAGTAAACGCCATAAGTTAATATGATTTCCAATCATAATACCTCTATATTTGGACTAATTGAGCTCCCCCTTAAACTGCTGGCAATCATTAGCCAAACTATATAACTGCAAAATTTGGTCCATACAGTTCCTGAAATAACAGGATATAAAACAGGACTCATTCTGTTTGAGATAGCATACAAGGCAGTGACCCTGACAGCATATTAAACTCACTAAAAAAAGGGACTGACTTGAGTTTCTTTACTTGTGCCACCAAAAATTATTCATGCAATACTCAGGAAAAAGAAATACCCGGAAATAATAAGTGCCATATCAAGAGTCCAGCATTCCATTGAATTAAACTCAGTACTCTCCAACACGTAGATGCAAGGCTAAATTTCAATTAGAAGGAGATATACCACCATAAATCTGTAAAACAAATGAGATAAGTCTTAAAGATGCAGCATGCAATTCGGTAAATTCAGTATCTTGAAAGAGAGACAAAGAAGTTACAATGTAGGTGATGTACCCATTATCTCAACATGGTCAAACCAACGAAGCACGCTCCATTCATGTACGACCATTATCCGACTATCTATTCTACATTCCTTCAAGACCAACTAATTTCTAACCCCAATCCTCCTATTTTTACCGAAAACACTTCTCATATACCCAATAATTAATGCGTCACGCCTCAACTTATGCTAATCCAAGTTTCTTGCTAATCCCTTGCTAATCCAAGTTTCATTTCAATTTGATATAGTATTTAGGAGTGCACTTTTGTGCACAGCAAACTTAGTCCCTCCCTCAATTTTCACGCCTCACAACTCCTTTATACACCCTCCCATATTTCGCAAATATTCAGCCAAATTACACTACATCAGCCACTTTTAATAGTTTTCATAAATATTTTTAATAAAATAAAAACTTTTAAGCCGAAAAATAGATGACACCAAATTATAAAAATATCATTTTGTTACCCCTTTGAAAATAAGTACCTATTTCTAATAGGCTTCAAGACCTAAATATTATTTACACTTGCATATGGCGAGAACAAAACCAAGAACGAAAACTACATTAGAACTCAGAAATACTAAGCCCTAGGACGAAGGCCCTACGTAAAAAATACAAAATATATTTTTTCAGCATTGATACTACGGTAGAATCGTATCGGAAGACCAAATGCACTTAAACCACTAATATTCAATGTTCAGTTGAAATAGAAAAATATTTCCACCGGCAGCCATTCACCAAAATGTATTTTTACATCTAGTTTTACATATTTTTTCGCCAGTCATAAAATCCTAAACAGAAAAGTACAGATAAAAACCTCAGATAAATCCGATATCTTAAGTTTAATATCCATGAATGTAACAGAATTAGGTAGGGTTCATTAATAAAATCCTCCTCCTAAAACTATTGAATTTGGACCTAGAATAATTATATTCTTGGAATAGAATTCCTTTCACAGGAAGCACGAAACGATCATACTCATGATTAGATTGGTGAGTACTGCAAGAGTATCATAAAGGCTGGGATGATCTCCCGCCGAGTACTAATAATTGATGAGCAAAAAAAGATATTCAAGACCTCAAAGACCATTTCGTTTCGCAACAGCCGTGAAAAAAGAACGGAGCTGCAGCAAAACCATTTACAGATCGATTATTGAAACCATTTTAAGCTGAAAATATAAATGTTTTTCTCCGCAAGTTGAGCAATACTTTCCGCCTTATTTCTGAACGTATTACTTGAGGGATTACTAGGAATCATTAGGTAAGTAAAACTTCAAGATAAGCGTTTGGTAATATTGAATCGAGAGCCAATAGAGAAACGAATTCTCATTTCTTCGTTTATCAATCAACAATTTGCAGCGCAAAATCAAGGGCAACCTCAACTGGCAGCTCTCTAGATAATATACAGATAAGAATAAAAAACAATTTCAATTCGACATGAAATAAAATTATAAAATTGGACACGTTCTTGGACTGGGTATGCCAATTCGTGCGAATACGAGCACGGTATTTCACAAACAACTTTACCAACTCGTGGGTGGTTGTTCATTGAAATTTAATGATTTCGCGCTGGACTAAAACAAATGGATGTGTCATCTCCTCCGATATCCAATTAAGATACCTAAGGTTCTATTTTCATCACCACCAATTATCTCTGTCTCTAGAACCCCTGTATTCCGCCTTGAGTGAGTTTCTTGTGTACGTTTTCCTCTGACACATCTCTCTCTATCTTCTTCAATTTCATTATCTAATTCTTTCTCTTTCTCTTTCTGAATCTTCATCTCACCACCATTCTTCTTATTTAGGTGTTTCCAACTTCCATGATCATTGTCATGCTTTTTCCTTCAATTTTCCCTTTCCTTGATTCCCTATATTCTCGTTCCTCCCTCGTAGACAGGGGTGAACATCTCGGTCGTAGAAGAAGACCTAACCGCCATCCCTTTAACCCCACACCGATCCTCCGTGTCACCATCAAACACTCCAATTCCCTCTTTCGACATCACCCATTCACGCACCAACGCATCCAACAGTTCCCGAAAAAAATAAGCCTCCCCACTCTCCTTCCAAAAATCGACCCTACGCCAAGGGTTTTCTGGGGGGAAATAAGTAAAGTTGAAAACGATGTAAAATGGACAGTTGTCGGAGTGCATTAAACATGGGTGGTGTGACCAAAAATAACCTGGAATAAAATAATGCGGTTAAATGCTTCCAGAGTTAGGACAATGACGGTATATTTTTCCCTTGAAGTTGAGGTTGTAATGGCACAACATAAAAACTTCTAGCTTATTTTCATTTTCCCGCTGGGAACTTAACGTTTGTAATAGTGAAGTAAAATATTGTGTTAGGAAGCGTTAACAAAAAAATCGTGCACCGTTATATTCTCTAAGGAGGTATAAAGGTTTTAACACGGTGCAGAATACAAAATACAAGGATTATAAGTATTTGTTTTGGAAATAGCTAAAATCTCACAACAGCTATATGATTTTAAGAAGGATGAGGTAATTCACTTTTTCGCCATATAATTATACACACTTTTTTGCAAGAGGCTATCGCCTTCTGGTATATGATATTAATTAAATCTTCCATCGATAGATCCTAGACCGATAGTTTAATTGGAAATTAGCAGCTATGCATTCTAGGCACAAAAACTTTGTTTCGCAAGCTAGATAAAATTACATATATTCACTCGGCTTCCCACAAACTAATATCAGTGCCATTCTCTCCCGTAACAAATTTTTGTATAACTTGCAAGGAAAGCATTCGGGTATTTTTAACGCATAACTGCGCCAAATAAATGTATGGTCTCCTAATACCTGACTGTCTGTCCCTAACAACGAGATAACAACTATATGCCCATCTCAGTGATCTTCTTTTGTGAAGTCATGAAACAAGATTTTCAGGGTACCATACAAGTACCATGCAGATATTGTTCATTTTCAAATTTCAGGGACAAATATTTTTCCGGAGGAAAGAGCTTGCTTACTACTAAACTAAACTTTTATGAGAGGAGATTTTTTCCTCTCATAAACGTTTAGTTTAATGTGGACTGCACAGCAGTAGTAGTTGAGATTTTTTTGAGAGCGCAAATATACTCTTTCTCCAAATTCTCGTCTTTTTCTGTGTATTTTTGTATTTTACGTATCACATGGGTCACTTCCAGACCGTGAAAACCTACTTTCTTGACAAAAACAGGCATTTCTCGCGACTTTCACAGTTTCACCTTCGCCCTCTCTCAGACCACAGGTGGGTTCAAACACTATCCTGGCTGTGCTTTCATTTTTCTCATTTCCAATTGCATACATTGCTCTTTAATACCTATAAGACAGTCCAGAATAAGTTCTTCAAACACTCACAGTAATTAATGGAGTGGGAGCATGGCCATGAGTCCCCCAGCTCCGTCACTGGAAATCACGACTTTTGTTTTATTTATCTATTTTCCTTTTCATACCATTTCAATTAAATAAAAGAGCATTCTCCTCAACATTGATTAAAATCTTTCATTTTCTTGGCAATTTATTCAGAAAAAAAAAGGAAAAAATATTACTTTTGTTCTCAACACTCTCCATTTAAATGTCGTCAATACTTTCATTTTCTCTTCCATTACGATCTACCACGTTAAAATAAAAATGCCACAGTATCACAAGCCAATTTCACAAACCATGTCAAGCATTGCATGCATACTGAATAGAAGGTATAGAATGAGGGAAGGATTAAAGAAACAAGGAATTCAACTTGCAATAGATTTGTCAAATAGTCCCCAATTTTACTTCAAATTCACGACAAATGGAAACGATGGGTACAAATTTTATTGGTCTACGATGGAAAACTGTATGGTTGAAACAAGTTGCCAGGGAGTTACTGGGAGTTGAATAACCTTGACTAAATCACCATTTTAAGGGGGAAAAACACGAGAACGGAAAATGTCAAGCCAACCGAAAAATATAAGGATATTTCGATATTCTGAACTTTGAATCATTTGACCCGTTCTGATTACTCTTCCCCTCTAATCAAGAGAAGTTTTATTTTTATCTTAGTTTGTCACCACCTCTCTCTACTCACTCCATTCTTCCACTTCAGTAATTTCCCCCGATTTTTTAGCCTCACATTTAGAATTTTTAGCTAAAAGAGCAGGTATAATTAAGCGAAATGCTGTTTCGTAGAAACAATTCCCCGAAAGTAGACGCTTAAGGTAAACCTTGGCGTCAAGGTACCAACTTCCTTGACGGTGAGAAGTTAAGGCTTTGAGAGGAGAAGCTAAGGAAGTTTGGACCCGTTGGGAGGCACGAAAATGCAGTCGGGAGAAGATAAGGTCTTCAAGAGAAGAAGAGGTTCGCATGAAGACTAAATAAGGTGAAAAATATGACAATGGGAATACTGATACGGGAAAGCATCAATTCAAAATAAATTATGCACATCATAGTGTTAGGTTATGGGCCACTGTAACCAAAACACGGTGCTTTCGAGTTTTCGGCCAAAAACTCAAATACTAGGCGTTATAATAGAATGAGTAAAAAATTGAAGCATCCAAATACACATAATAGGTAGCCCAACCAGGATAAATTATCAATAATCAGCCAGATATTGGGACCAACGTAATATACATGCTCTTTTAAGCTCGTAGAATTTGAAGGTCCATGGGGAAACCCAGGATTTTATATAACGCTTCATTGGATTTTTTTTTGAGAACCACCAATCTCGAGGAACGTATAGTCAAATTGGCACTCCCAACAAGTGCGCTTCTGCGGACAAATTTCCGTGATATTGGCACTTCAGTAGAGTAGCGAACCTTCATGCCTTCCGTGAACCTTCTGACCAGAGTGCAGAGTGACTAAGAATTAGCATGGGAAAAATCACTTATCTTCACCTACGCTTCGAGCACACACTCAAATACTTGCACTTCTGTTGATTAGTTACACTTCCGTTGACACCGGAGGTCTACCTATGTTTCAGGTTGAAGGAATTGATAGTCCATCACCAGAAAGATTTAAAAAAACCTAGTGAAACCCGAAAGTCCTTCGACCCGAAATATCTCAGCGCATTGAAAGCCTCCAGGAGAAAAAACTCTACCTAGTTTATCGAAGTACTTTAAATTGCTCTCACTTAAAAGCCCAGGAATAAGCAGCCTGCGATTTATAAAAAAAAGAAATTCTCCGCAATTATATTCGAGTTTCAATTCAAACGCCGATAGTAAATGGGAAGAACACTAATTGAAGCTATTTCACGGTCTGAGTGACTCAACAATTACCTATAATTACAGTAACATCAACGTTTTCACCGGTATAAAAATAAAGTACATTGACCAAGCTCTTATTAAAACTTCAATTTTTCTCACTGCTTTTTGGTCTACCTACTTCATTCCGGTGGCGATATAAATCACGGCAACTAAAATGATTAAAATACAATTTTTTACATAATTAATAGTCCAATTAGTGTCTAATCTCTCAAAAAATACACCCTTTCTACTAAAAAATTTACCACTATCGAATGAAGCATATTAAGTTTCAAGGGCACGTCAGACTTTTAGCGAATCGCGCACAGTATTCGAAACTAAAGCCATTTAACAGTCAAGACTCATTTCTTCCGAGAACGGAGAAATTACCAATACTGACATAATAAACAACTATTTATGGATTCAATTCCTATAAAAACACAATTGAGCTGAAAGAGCCCAATATGCCAATGTGACACTCCACGCAGAAGCAGGCTGAGAGAAGGCTTTGATAATACAAAATTATCTCAAGTTCTTATACTCAAGAAAAATATTGGTTTTAATTACATAAAGTTAGGTTTTGCATGCTGCACGAATAAATTGGTCGACCAAACGTTCTGCGCTGAAAAGGAAAAGGAAGGACATATTGAGGACGAAGGCAGTTAAATGCAGATATCGTCCTCGTATATGAGAAGAAAGTCAAAACATGTCTAAACTAAATTCGACAGTGTCAGGCGATATATGGTGGAACAGTATTTACGTACTTAAACAAAACTACAGTAATTGCACTGTCCACAATCAGGTCTGCCTGATGATGACGCCCTAAGGAACACGTGTTGTGTATTATTTACATTAAAATTTAAGTGGACAGCACAATAACTGTAGTTTTATTTATTTATGTCTAAACTAGAGAAACACAAGTGCAATAAATTTTCAGACTCAAGAACTATATTTAACTTATCAGGAATGGATCATTACGGGAAAAAAATATTTGTAATAAAAAGAGAAATTTGCTCATATTGGCTCAAGGGTCAGTAATGATGATTTCTATTTGAACATGTTAAAATATGGGGACTATTAACAGTGGACGGAAGACTAATCCAATATGGTATTATCTATGTTGAGCGACGTATGCCACACCCGTACTGTTATGTACACCAGTGAAGGCATAGGGATAACTTACGAACGGCAACGGCTGTCTAAACAAGAAGCTGGTAACATAATAACTAGGGATGGGCAAAAAATACAGGTATTCGGTAGTACCGATTACTATTTTTAAATCCGGTAGTACCGACCAGTATTTAAAATCGGTACTACCGACGGTACCGGTACTAAAAATACCGGTATTCAGACAGCGCTGCCATCTTGGGTCAACCAACGGAACTAACTACGAAAATTTACAAACTACACTAAATTTTCAAATATTCTCGTAATATGTCTGTCTTTATTTCCTATTTACATAACCGTGAGGTTGAGTTATGTTTCTTATCATTATATATTTGTCATTTGTCGGCCTCGGTGGCGGCGGGGTAACGTCCTCGCCTGCCAACCCAAAGGTCGCGGGTTCGAATCCCGCCTGGGTAGGATTTTTCTCCTCCCAGGACATGGCTGTATGTGTTGTCCTTTGTTACAACGCCTGATGTAAAATGGTCCTCGAGGCTGTATTCAGGTTATTGATATAAATAAATAAAAAAAATAAAATAAATATATATATAATATATAAGTATAAATTTTTGACGTATGCCGAACATCAGATAATCGATGATTTTGAAAATAGAAATATTTATCCCTGTAAGTTATACCTATAAAAGTATTAGCGACCACAAGGATTAATCACAAAACAAGTGGATTTTCTTTATTTCTCTCTCAATTATTGAGCTAGAGAAATGAGATTTGATGCATTAAATGTGGATTCTCTGTCTGTATGATTTGGTAGTAGTTTTGGTTTTTTAGCAGTTGGTGGTGCAAAGAAAAATGCAAAAAACCGTGGCTATTAGGCTCATAATCCGTAAAAACTGCATAACAACGATGAATTTATTTAGGTTAGCAACGGTGAAGTAAACAAACAGTACTCATTAAGGAGGTTCCTCCGCGACTGTGTGAGTCAAAACAAATCTAAATTCCACATTTTTTACATTTTGTCAAAAAAAAATCCTGCTTTCACTGATGCAATGCGTTACCTATAGAAACCCAAAAGTAAGGTACAAAATATGCAGATTATTCCACGTATGTATTTTAAATGAGCACTTTTTTCCAGCCATAGGAGCCGACTGCAGCGCCATTTCCTACGAATTACCGTATTTTGACTTCAATTACGGCATTAAGTCTTCATTAACTAGAAAAATAAGGTTGTAATATGCCTGTATTTTATTTTAATTCAATTTCTCTGGATTATTTCCTTCTCAGAGACAGTATTCCACGAAAATGGCATTTGTATTTTATGGAAAAATACTATTTTTCCCGTGTTTCTCTCATTCCACCATTGAACACAATGTAATTTCGAGTTCAATTACAGAATAAAATAGCGTGGAAAGGTATTATTTTGTTGTTCATATCAGATAGAGGACAACTTTTTCTACAAGTAGACAGAATATGTATTTTTAAAAATTTAAGTCATTTTACGGTGGAACCACCTTAAATTACAATCAGTTACAAAAAGTATGGGCATATAAACGTAGTTATTTAATATTGTTCAGGTAAATGTTGATTGCACTACGATGTCTGTATTACTTTATTTTAATTAATTTTATTTACTTTGATACATAGCTACTTATACGCGAATGAAGTTATTTAGTGAGGATATTTAGAAATCATCTGGGTGAATTTTTAAATGTATACCACTCCAAAACAATAAGGGTCATGTCAAATTTCTGTAAACTCAACGTTAATATAATCAATTAAGTGTTTTGATAATTCCGTTCCATTGATTTGGTTTTATTTCATAATATATACGATTAGCTATCGTAAGTGAAATGAACCTCAAGAGTTTTTCATGCATTAAAGTGTCTGGATGAAAGGTCGTTAACGTTTCAAAATATATGCGTGTGCCGCTGTCTCAATGTTGGTACAAACTTCACGTCTAAAGTTTAGAAGTATTACTTATACCATTACGAATGCTATATGAATGTGCAAAAAACTGACCTAGGAGATAATTCATTTCCAGTCTTTGTTAATACATGTCAAATATTGCTCCCGTGATTGCTGTTTTGGGGTAGTAAAATTGGCAGTGGGGGGCACCTCAAAGAGCACACCAGACAGAGGAGACTGCCTGCAAAGCACAAAGCAAAGTGCTGTCTGCTAGTCACAACATTAAAACTATAACTATCGTTCTTCATATGATTTAAAATCATTCCAACAAAAAGCGATGAGCGCAAGCATACAGCGTCAAATAAAAAGTATATATACTGAAGAGCCGATTCATGTATATTCCCGATTAATTGTTGGGGGTTGTTCGGGTTTCCGACCGTTTCGATGAACGACTCTTTCATCTAAACGTCGGCAGAAAGGGAGAGTTCGACCACTCGGTCGGAAACTCGAAACAACCCAACCCAACATATCGCTATACGCCGGGAAAGCCTTATACATATCTTTGATTCTTCGATGAATGTTCTCTAAAAATGCCGACGGATGGAAATTTCTGCGTATCTTTTTGGACTGTTTTGGACCGATATTCTAATTTGCCGAAGTACCGGAAATTTGGGGTGAAACGTATGTTACTTTGTAATTAATTAAAATATTTAACGAATCACATAAATACCGGTTTACCGGTATTTTTTCATCGGTACCACCGGACGAGTAGTTTTATTGCTTTTTAGTAATCATCAAAAAAATACCGGTAGGTACTTCTTTTTAGTAACGCCCATCCCTAATAAAAACTGTTTTCTCTCTCCGATTGGTGATTTCACTTTGAGCCAAGGTAACGCAGTGGAAAATTATTTTTGGAATCATTTCGCGTAACCCTCTAAAGAGAGGCCATGCTTTTCCAGAAGGCATGCATTATTCACTCTTTTCCACAATTTATTTTTTCCTTTTTCTTCCCGTTTGTCCCTCAAAGTTGGGCAGTGACACAGTCAAGTCAATTGAAAATGACTCATGGTCGCTCTGAGTAGGCTATACAGAATAAATCATATGGAGACAACCGATGAAGAGGAAAACATGAAAAAAAAATGAAAAATGAATCGGGCATTTTACGGAAATTTTGAAAACAAAATAGTGCAAAAATAAAAAAAGGCGAGGAAAAGGAAAAACATGAATTCGGCATTAAAATAGTGACACAGGGAAATAGAAGCAGAAGCATTTCGATTAAGCTTAGAAAAAGAAGAAAATAACAATAGGCAGGATTACAAATGAATAACAGTGAAGAGTGGGAGGGTGAATTTGGAAAAAAATCAATCAAAAGACAAAAAAGATTAGGATGTGATACTAGAACGATTAAGACACCAGGAAGCCAGACAGTGGAAGAAGGAGAGAAGAAGGTAATTAAGGCGACAGGAAAACGGAAGATATTTGTGCATCACATTAATGTCCAATGGAAAGAGAAACATGGAATGAATAAGTGGAACTGGAAAGAGGTGGCAAAGGCAATGTTATTTGAAAAAATGTACGGTCAATCCAAGGACTGGATAAATGAATCATGACATTCGGCAGTAAAACGTTCTTTAATGTTATTAAAGAACAGATATTAACAACTAGCACTGAGCCTATTGTACATTCAAGGCCAGATCCGAACATAGATATTACACGTCAGCCCACCCCAATTCCTGTCTTATTAATGACTAGTAAATGGGCGATTGCAGTTTGCATGCGGACGAGGTGAAGTGTGTGATAGAACATTGTAAATCATTAAAAACGAAAGCATTAAGGTCTTACTGCTCATGGAAACGATTTTATTTGGGTGCATTGGTGACCTAAGAATACAATAATGAGAATCTAGCATTAAACGAATCGGTGCATGGGTCCATCAAAGGATACTTACCGTGATTAAATGAGTCCATGATCGATACAACTGCTTTTTTTCGATACATTTCTGTTACAATCCATGAGCCATTTAGCTACTTCTAACGCATATGCACAGAAAAACATGATAAGTAATAAATAGTTTGGTATTGAATGAATACCAGTCCGGCAAATGAAATGTATGTTCACATTTCAACGTTTTGAAAACAGGGCGCTTTATATGTTATAACATATTGTATACATTAGTAAAGAAGCAGTTAAATGTTTTATTAAAATTAATTTGAACAGTAATCCGTCAAATACCTAAAAATATCGTAATATTTTCTTCTGAGGAATAGTCTTCCTTTCATCTAATGAGGATTTAATCAATTCATGGCCTCCAAATAATATATTTTCTAAGAATCCTTGTAGTGAGAGTGCTGGTTATTTTTTATTTGATTTGTATACAATATCAGAGAATGACTACGGTTTACAGATGTGAGAGCGTAGTTACTGTGTCGTTTATGAATACATTTTTGTAAAGTGATTCGTAATTCGATTTCTTTCCTTCATGGTTTCAAGAATACAGGCTTTTTAATGACCATACATTATACATATCTACATAAAACATTGTAAATCGTGTAGGTTGAAGGCATGATATCGTTAATAGCTATTGAAATACGCATTGAGAAGGTTAAATTCCCTTAAATTGTAGCCTTCAAAGGGCCAGTAATACAAGATACTGCAAGCCTCGGAAACAATAAAAATATTTCCTGGCAACGAAAATGAAAAAAATAACTTAATTTGCATTCAATTTGCTTTTAAACTTAAAATAATTCAGTGTATCGATCGACAGAGAAAGATTCGTTGTAAAAATTAAATGTTTTGATGCTTGGGCCTCATTTTGGTCGAAGAATGAAACTTCTATCTCAATTATTTCATATTTTAATGAAAGAAAATTACTCTACATGAAAACTGTTCGTTATTTCCCGTTAAATCCCATTAAAAGTAAAAGCCTGTCCGGACTCTAAATCAATGAAACATTTTAGGATTTTCGATTTTATCCTGACTTGGCACTAAGTTCCACCCTCCACTGAAAATATCAACCTTCTAGCTCGATTAAAATGCCCAGGAAATTTTATCAATGAGTGAGGGAGTCAACCAGTGAGTTTCGTAGCTTTAAATTTTAGAGCGCTGCAGAGTCAGTCTGTCAGTCAGTCAGTGATGAGCGAAACTATCATACTAATATATAAAAATAACAATCAATAATCAAACAATATATCAACAATGGGTCAATCCACCTCAATTCAACAAACGTTTGTCCCTAAGGGTCTCAGATTTTGATAAAAATTGGTGTATGGGTACAATATTAACTCAAACTGAATACCCTCAAACCGTTTCGTGAAAAAATTGTTTTTGAGTGAATTATGCATATTTTAATTTTTTCGCATTTTTAGCAAAAATCCATGCCTTAAATCATATTATCACTTATATCTCCGCTTGTAATTGTCATAAAACAATGATTAATAGCTTTTATTAAAGCTAAATTTTTATTAAATGCAAATATATTAATAAAAAATTATTTTCATCTAATCCCTATTGTCATATATTACTAATGTTTAACAAATTGTTAATGAACTTTTCTCAAATACTCCATCTCAGAATCGGTCGAAACCTTTTTTTACGTAATTTAAACATATTCAGCTAACTATTCCAAAAATAGAATTTAGTGGAAATTCATAAATGCGTTTTTTATAAGTATTTAAACATTTACAATTTTCTCTCGCGAGGCCCGTGTTTAAGAGGGTGCTGGACTGGGTTAAAATTTTTAAACGGTGGAGGCGAGTAAAATTTATAATTTATTATGGTGAAACTTGGTATACGCATAGATGATACCGTCTTTTAGTAATTGACATTTATTATTATACAACATTGTTTAAACATTTCATTTTGAAGTTATATTTAAACAAAATAAATGCAAAATTATGAATACTTGAATTGTCAGTACGTTGAGAATGTTTCCAAAGGTTTATTTAAGAAAAATGAACTTCATACTTTTTATGGTTTTTGTGCCATCGAGGAAAAACAATTTAATGAAATAGCGGCCTCGAGGTGCTGCGCCCAAGCGGCAGTAAAAGAACCAACTAGGCATGCGCGATGGCTAACCCCGCCTCATTCTCAGGCCACGCCCCTTTTTGTTTTCGTCTGGTTACTTGGGAAGGGGCGGTAGGGGCAGATGACATTTTTGTTGATAGCGACTGCCGACTAGAATAAAGCAATGGTCCTGTCGCTTGCCTCCCGACACGGGAGACTCGTGGCTTCTCATTCCCGGTAGTGCAGTCGCGAGAGCGAACGAGACTCGTCACTCCCCGTGCATCGCATAGGCGATGAGATATCTGAATGCTGCAATATGCGCTCGAGGACTGCACGTTTATAACACGGGGTAGTTGATAAAGTTGCAGCGTCTCGTTAATGCTTGTGGGGAGTGAGTTTCTATCTTACCGCTCGCTTTTCTCCAAGTCCATAATTCAAACGGTGCTCGCGATGGCACACTCTGCTCGGGAGCGACGAGAATGCTTCGCTCTCGGCGAGAGTTCGCGACTTTCCATCGCTTTCGGTCTCAAATGCAAGGCAAATCTTTGTCCAGTCAGATCCCGCGACCGCTTGGGAGTAGAGCGAGAGTGAACCGGGTTATGCACGTATCAACGGCTAATCCGTTCTTGCACAGACTGGGAAGGCTATTATAACCAAGGTTTTTAATGCATGTTCTAGGCTTTGACATCCTCGCACCCACTTGGCGAGGCAAGTATCGCGGGGTTGCATCGCAGAAAATTAGAGACACTACCTCCTCAATGGTCATTTCATCTTCCTTGCATCTCAAAGGATTGCCGTAGCAAATAGGCTGGATTATCGATGGCTTGTGAATGCAGTGTTGACTGATCATATAGGTCCAATTAGTTTGGAGAGCTAATTTTCGCTGTCTGGAAGTGATAAGGATTATTTACTCCGAGACTGTCCTAGAAATCGTTTTAATATATCATATCACTTTCATATTACGCGGGAGTAAAATCGTGAATTTAATTTGCATATTGTATTGCAGGCGGCCATTATTGGATACCGTACCAGGAAGGTGCTCTTCGTGGGAGTAAAAAATAAATACTGCATGGTGTGCCGAAGAGCAGCATTATCCCTCACAGAAGCAAGCGAGCATGTATGCTTCAAAAATTGGGAATACACAGCCTCTTCCACAAGTATGGAATCGGCTATAGTATTAGAGGGGTTTCGAGCTAGCGAACAGATGTATGGAATCCGTTACAATAAGCTTATTGCAGATGGCGACAGCAGCGTATATGCCACATTGGTTCAATCTCGGCCCTATAAACACACTTCAATTGAAAAAATTGAATGTAAAAACCACCTCCTGCGAAACTACTGCACAAAATTGAGAGAACTCTGCAAAGACAAGCGAAACGGACCTGCGTACCTTAGGAAAAAAGTTTCCTCAAGTATTTTACGCTTGCGGACTGCAATTAGTAAAGCAATTTCATACCGCAAACAAGACGACAGAGCCGGAAGCCTTAGTGAGAAGATATCAAGATTGAGGAAAGATATTTTAAACAGTCCAAGGCATATCTTCGGAGACCACTCAAACTGCGCCGAATATTTCTGCTCAAGAAGCAATGGTGATGAATCTATCATCGACGAGCTCGGCGCGGCTGGGCTGATTGAGGAAATAAATCGAATCGTGGGATATTTAGCTCGCCACAGCAGGAGTTTAATTCAGGATCTCAACAGTAACTGCGCGGAGCACTTCAATGCTATTGTTGCAAAACTGGTTGGGGGAAAGCGAGTGAATTTCTCAGGCAGAGGCTCTTATAAAGCTCGAGCAATGGGTGCTGTGGTTTCGTTCAATACGGGCATGATGCATAGTAAGCTGCACCGAAAACTGTATTCGTGCAGTCCTGGGCAGTACGCCAAGAGAATGGAATCACGAAAAAAGGGAAGAAGGCTTCAAGATCGGAAAAAAGCAGTACGTAGGACTCTATTTGTTAGCAAGTCAGCGGATGCTGATTACGGACCCGAAGCTACTAAGCCCGACGTTGATGACGAAACTTTTGAGGTCGAAAAAAGTGAATTTTTAGCTACTCTAAAGTTGACCGCTGAAGACGTGGAGAAGCTTCAGAAGGCTACTGTCGACCAAAGCAATTGTACGCAGTGGAAGGAAGAGAGGCGAAAAAGATTGACATCGTCTTACTTTGGAACAGTTTTCCGAATGCGTTCTACGACATCGTCAGAAAATTTGGTGAATAATATTTTATATAGTGAATTTACAACTGCTGCAGTCAAATACGGGAGAGAGAAGGAACAGCATGCCCTTGACCTCGTTGAGCTAAGTGAGGGCATCAAGGTGGTCCGCTGTGGATTATTTGTCGACCATGACCTGCCTTACCTGGGGGCTTCTCCTGACGGACTTATCGGGAATGATGGTGTTTTAGAAATAAAATGTCCCTATTCTGCTAGACATCTTAGCCCCGAAGATGCCATATCCCAGAAAAAGTTGAAATACTTCACACCGGAGGGATGTATCAACATAAATCATGTGTACTACTTTCAGGTCAGTGTCTCTTGCAAGTCGTAACAGAGCATATGGATATTGGTTAAAACAAAAAATTACTCTCGTTCAACAA
The DNA here is from genome assembly GCA_963573305.1 of Pyrrhosoma nymphula. Classification (NCBI taxonomy): domain Eukaryota; kingdom Metazoa; phylum Arthropoda; class Insecta; order Odonata; family Coenagrionidae; genus Pyrrhosoma; species Pyrrhosoma nymphula. The sequence continues at coordinate 11,212,991 of OY754328.1, forward strand.
TGGCAATTTTATTTTTGAAACATACTTTTCTACTTTTAAAAAATGAGATTTGGGCTGCAATTCTTGGCTTTTAGGGTGGTAATCACTTGTCAAAGGAATGCTATTTATTCAGTCCTGCCAAAAATGAACGTAGTCATTATAATTTCCCAGCTAATTGATCCGATTTCAGGTAAATGTAGAATTTGGCCTATGTCAAATTGAATCAAAGTGGTCAATGTAGGTGATTAAACTTCGTCATAATGTCAAGGTTGTCTATTTTGTATTAAGTCAATAAGGTGCGAATTGTTATTTAATTCAAATAATCTTTCATTCGTGGTCTATTTCGACCTCCTTATGAGAACACGAGCTGCTCTGGTCGTTCGATGTGATAAAGAAAATGAATGGTCACTGGTGATTCTTATCACACGATTCTCTAACTCATGAACTTGTAATCGGACCCGCGTTTCGTTTAAAAACCGCATTATTTTACAGATTCAAGGCCAGCTCCATGTGACAAGGAGGCAATTCTGCTTGTTCGCAGTATATACTGAGGTCCACCCGTATATTAAAACGGTGAAGGTGATGAAAGACGACGAACTATGGCGAAAGATGGAGCCAAAACTTACTAAGTTTTATCACCTGTGCCTGCTGCCAGAACTCATAGATCCCCGACGGAGCAGGAACATGCCTCTTCGTGAGCCGAAGCACATTCTTGATGCTCAAGAAGAAGCAAAATTAAAGAAAACTTCCCGAAAACGGAGAAGATCAGAGTCCGAATTAGCATGACTGCATTCGTTGAGCCTGTACTGTACATTATTAATTAATTCTGTCAATGAATCTAAAATTTCTGCAAAATTCATTCCATTTACAATTTTGAGATAAATGACAAGGAGACATCGTATTATTTCGCTTTCGTTCTTTATTTTCTCTCAAGTTATTACCCTGAGTCAGAATTTGTTCACTAACCCCCTCCTATTCCTCACTTTGACTTCATTTATTCTTTTGCATCCTATTTCACAAATCCTCTTCCTTTTTTCCTCCCCATGGACTACAAACTAGATGTGTTGTGCTTGCGTCTTACAGCGACTCCTAGAGCTGTTAAACTTTCGGGAGTAATGAGATTTGCTCCAGGGCCACACATGTCAGATGGATCGAAGGGTATGAGACAGGCGAAAGGCAATCCGCCCAGCGTAATAATTTTATTTAATCATTATTATTCCCAAGACGCCAGGCTATTAAAGCTCCGGAACGAATAGTTGTCAATGTTTGACATTTAAATGAAACGAGAAGGGTAAAATATACGCTACTGCGGAAAAACAAAGTAAGAAGCAATGAGTGTATCCAAAATAATCGTGTATTATTTAAGACAGATCTCTCAAATGGGATGTGCTTTAGCCACTGAACTAAACAGTCCCCAATTAACCAGTGGCTTAGGATTATTTCGTTAGGAGTGAAAGTAGGCATGTTTCTATCGTTTTGAAAATACGGAATCATACTACCACCAATTCCAATATGCTGAGCACGTTTGATTTGTAAATGCCATGTATAAAGCCTTGTCCATCACTCGTATGTTAACCTCGAGAGAGACTTTAGTTAGAGCGTAGTAGAAGACGACTCGGTGATTGCCTTGGAAACACGGCATAACTCCTTGATGGAATGTGTCTCAAAGAGTGTTGTACCTGTATATTTCTTCCTGTTGAAAGTAGTTACACCATACGAAAATCTCAATCAAAATATTGTTTAACACTAATGGGCAGCATTTTGAATCGAAAAGTGTTTCACCGTAGTAGAGATTGGAATGCGAGACGGCGAATGCCAAGAGGAGGAATTCTGCCATTCTTACAGACTGATAGCCGCGCGATTGGACTTCTCTCGCTAGGCTACCGCAGGGGGAGAGAACCACACTTTTGGAAGTCGGATCGGCGTAGAATCATCAAAATGACCAAAATTGGGTAGGTCAGCGCACCGCGGATCGAGTAATGTACTCATTGTAAGCGTTTGTTGCAAGCCTTCGGCTGGTTCAGCCGAGCGTCATAATTGCCTGCCCAAGTGTTATTTGCCGCTGGCCGTCCGACCTAGCGGCCGCTAGTCATTCCCTCCGTCGTCCTTCCCCGATTCCCCTACCTTCCCCATTACTTCGCGTGTATTAGCTCCGAGATATGGTTGATGGTTTTCTATGGCCTTCGAGGGGCGGAGCTTCGAAACGGCACTATCGCCCTCTACACGGCGGTGAAGTCAACTACGTCACCCTGAACGGCTTGTTCGCAGAGACATCTCTGGAGAGAAGGCTGCGACCAGCTTCCTCTCCAGCACGTTCTTAAAAAATTGTTATTAAACTTTTCTCAAATACTCCATCTTAGAATCGGCCAAAACGTTTTTTCCGTAATCTAAACATATCTAACTAACTATTCCAAAAATAAAATTTAGCGCAAATTTATAAATGCGCTTTTTATAAATATTTATACATGTACAATCTTCTCTCGCGCGGCCCGCGTTTAAAAAATTGTTAATAAACTTTTCTCAAATACTCCATCTCAGAATCGGCCGAAACTTTTTTTCCATAATCTAAATATATCCAGCTAACTAGTCAAAAAGTAAAATTTAGTGTAAATTCATAAATGCGTTTTTTATAAATATTTAAACATTTACAATTTCTCTGCAAACATCCATTTAACAGAACAAATAACAATTGTTGTTAACATTCATAGTTTATAATATATTTTTATCCCATATAACCACGACCTTGAGCAATTAGGGAAATGTTTAGGCTTGCATCACGTGTCTGCTGCATGTATTCCAAATGGGAAGCTGACGGGCCGCGCGAGAGAAAATTGTAAATGTTTAAATATTTATAAAAAACGCATTTATGAATTTACACTAAATTTTACTTTTTGACTAGTTAGCTGGATATATTTAGATTATGGAAAAAAAGTTTCGGCCGATTCTGAGATGGAGTATTTGAGAAAAGTTTATTAACAATTTTTTAAACGCGGGCCGCGCGAGAGAAGATTGTACATGTATAAATATTTATAAAAAGCGCATTTATAAATTTGCGCTAAATTTTATTTTTGGAATAGTTAGTTAGATATGTTTAGATTACGGAAAAAACGTTTTGGCCGATTCTAAGATGGAGTATTTGAGAAAAGTTTAATAACAATTTTTTAAACACGGGCCTCGCGAGAGAAAATTGTAAATGTTTAAATACTTATAAAAAACGCATTTATGAATTTCCACTAAATTCTATTTTTGGAATAGTTAGCTGAATATGTTTAAATTACGTAAAAAAAGGTTTCGACCGATTCTGAGATGGAGTATTTGAGAAAAGTTCATTAACAATTTGTTAAACATTAGTAATATATGACAATAGGGATTAGATGAAAATAATTTTTTATTAATATATTTGCATTTAATAAAGATTTAGCTTTAATAAAAGCTATTAATCATTGTTTTATGACAATTACAAGCGGAGATATAAGTGATAATATGATTTAAGGCATGGATTTTTGCTAAAAATGCGAAAAAATTAAAATATGCATAATTCACTCAAAAACAATTTTTTCACGAAACGGTTTGAGGGTATTCAGTTTGAGTTAATATTGTACCCATACACCAATTTTTATCAAAATCTGAGACCCTTAGGGACAAACGTTTGTTGAATTGTGGTGGAATGACCCCAATAACATTTTTCCTTAACAACCAGAGAATTTATTTTCAAAGGATATTCACGCCTCTAGCATTTAAGTTTTCCTGCAAGCCCATGAGAGCACGTAGAAAGAAAATCTGTATAAAAAGGGCCCAGAGTCCCAAGGGCCTCATGATTGATTGCTTCAGGGGGTTATTGATAAATTCAATGCATATTTACAAGTACCTATACTCTTCAATGTCTATTCTAAAAGTAGTTCTCTTACTGCATGTACATGAGAGAACAATTATGTAATAAACGATACACATAAAGGAATTAAACGCGCAATAATATTTACGTGCAGTGAATAGTAATGGTAATAATGCTACAACAGACATGGCGTTGTTTCTTATCGTATTCATGATTCATGACACGTTGTGGAACCGTCTGCCTCTATGCGAACTTTTTTTAGCCCAATTCCCACAACAATAACGTTATGAGTTATTTATATATATGTTTAAAAGTGTTAAAGTGCAGTTAACTCACATTCACTCAATCATCGAGTTGCCTGTTCAAGACTCATACTCGCCGCTGTGTTTCCCACCCTTGGACTTAAACATATATCCATCAATATGCCTGGTAGAAAAAAGAGTAACCTTTCGAAAAAATCTTCTAAAGCAAGAGGAATGTCTTCTTTGCGAGTAAATGATTCCTTGCTTGACAAACGACAAAGTTTAGACTTGGATGCTCAAAGACATGCCCACTAGCGATCTCATGAGCATCTCCCCGAGGTCTTTCTCGGGTTACGCTAAGAACCGCACAAATTTCGTCCTAACACAACCTACAGACGTATAACCAACTATATTTCTGGTTCAAATATAGACCCATCTGTTTCGAAACTTCTATCTGTTTTAAGATGGCGGAAATTATAATGACATCACTACATGTTCCTTACCCGAAAGAAGAATGGAAATTCTGCGCAATGAACGACATCCGTGCATGAAAATCGGCAAGTACTCTAAGAAACACCATAGGTTTTTATTTTATAGCAACCGAAACCAATGATTATGATGGTCTTTTATGCCGAAGGCGCAGTCTGGGTGATGGGGGGGATTCATAGGTCAAATAAACATAGCTGCTCCTGCAAATGCTCTTTTTGACGTTGTTAACCGCTGAATTGCTCCCTATTCTCCAATCCTGATTAAGGTACTCAACGCACATAACGTTGAATTGCGCAACTCAATTGAGTCATTGAATGGAAATATATTTTTGTACACAAGGGAAGCCATCAAGCTGCTAATCACTCAAAAGACGGCTCAAGAGAATCGTAGGGACGATGTGACCATCTATCAACCTGGGTGTTGTTTGAGTAGATTTTAAGTAGTATTTTGGTTTCCCGTGAATGAAAGAGAACAAACAGTCAATCATATCTCCATGCACCTGGAAAATGGTCAGCGTGTCTACTACAACGAACACAACATGCAAGTTAGGTTACGATCTCCTCAAATCACCACGCTGGCAGTATTCTTTAGGCTTAGTGGTTTTCTTATAAATAAGTTCAATGTTTTTCACACCCGTTGAATTTCAACGGGTACCTTCCGCTAGTATATATTAATTGTGTGTATACCCGCGGCATGATGTAATTGAGTCATAAATAGTATTCAATAAAAATAAAACAAAAATTGCCGATAAAATCAATCAAGAACTATTTTCTTCCGGTAAACGAGACTAAATAGCGTATGTGAACACTATGTATGGCACAGATTAAATATAAAGTCCTTGTTTTACTGTTAGGCCATTTTCCAATGCGTTGAACATAAATCTATGTGAAGGTGTACTTCTTTGACTTACAATTGCGAGCTCACTATGGCCACCAAACATCAAATTTCCACCCCGACATTTTGGAGATCAACAGCGAGCGACTAATGACTTTATTTCCTTTTCCCGGTTATCAACTAAAAACCTGAGTACCAAACAGCTGGAAGCGCTAAGCGAAGGACCCCGCGTGGCGAGAATTCGTAAAACACCCAAGGGATCCCCTTCGAGGAAGATGGGAGAAACAAGAAGTACGAAACTGATACGAGAAGGGAAGAGAATGACGTTTTTTTTCGTTCAGGGGCTCGAGGTAGTGGAGGCAGGATGGGGGAGTAAGGGAAAAGAGATGAAGAATCCTGAAGTTTTTGGCCAACCCTTGACCGAAAAAAGGGGGTAGAGGGAGGGCAATAGGTATGGAGGGTACGATTTCGTAGTCTCCAAATGTATGGCTACCCCTACTGGAAGGTATGTGAACTACCCATCACAGGGAGGAATGGAAAAATAATAGCCGCGAGCAATGACCTCCGTATGAATTCCATTTGAAAAACTTAATTGCAATCGGTATTACTCTGTTCCTCATGGCTTTCAAGACGAACAACCAAATAATCTTTGCACTATATCTCTAAATGTCGAAGAACTTGTTACAATGGGTATGAATAAACAATATCGGTGAGATAAAACCCATGAATAAACGTGGGCGTCTGGAATTATATCCCAAATGGTTATATACTTGCCTGGAAAAATTCCAGGAATTTAAATAATTACCTAACAAATTTCAACCTTGTTTATCGTACTCTGTCATTGGCTCAGCATTAGACTCATCATCGACTGTAAGATTACTTACAGCGACTCTACGAAAAGATCTCCTTTCAGTTATCTATTTCATTCTATCATGAAGTCCTCACCTACATCTTTTAATCTCACCAATATTTTTATTAACGTTTTTCATCTTGTGTCCTCTATGGAAAGTCCATTCATTTCTCCTTACATTATTATCTTCAAGTGGCTGTCATATCTCACAGATCATGTCTTATAAGCTTTAGGCTATAATTTATTTCGTGTTTTTGTCTTCCAATAAGGTGCGAAATCACCCCAAGGAGGGGATTGAGGCAAGGCTAAGTCCCAAACTCTTCACGCAAGTCAACGTTTTGAGCATCTTCATTCCGCGGATGACGGACAAAAAGTTGACAGCTTTCTCTCCCTCCCTTCACCCACCCTTTTGCCCTATCCCTCCTCCCCTCCCTTACTCCATCTTACCGATCCGATAGGTTTCGCGAGCAGATAGATTGGGGGGTGGATAGATCTCATGAAAGAAGTCCTCTCGCGTGTTTCCAAGAAGCATCAAGAGGGTGCAGTAGTTGAGGAGGGGTCGAACGAGAAAGGGTGCACGTCCGAAAGGGGCCGGATGGGAAGGGGTCGAGGAAAAAGAGAAAAGATGGCCTTAAGAGGAAGAGGGATAAGATGGGAAGAAGAGAGGGGGAAAGGGAGGAGTGGAAAACATCTATAAGTTATAGAGCGGAAGGGAAAAATTCGGCTTTCGTCGTGAGTGTGGAGGATGTACTACCACGAGTTTTTCGGAGAAGGGACGTGAGAGAGCAAGAAGGATATACGGTTGAAAAGAGGCGCGGTAGAGAGGCGCCTATGGGCACGGTGGGGAGAAATGGTGAGTCAGTGGAAAAGTGAAAATATCCTTGGATGAAGAAATAACCACTGGAGTGAATAGGATCGGCTGGTTAATATAGATACATAGTTGTTATCGTTGTTTCGTTTTTCAAGAGCGGAAAAAAAATGTCTAGCAAATTCTTAGGAGACCCCACAATGAGGAACCCAATTTAGGTCTCATTATCTCAACTTCATCTTGAATTTCAATCTATGACAAAGTCAAAGATTTTGGCATTTTTTCATATTTTTCGAGAGAATGACAATATAAAGATATGCAGAGTGAGAATTAATCAATTTTTGCGTGGTACAACACGTTTAAAACGTGATCAGAATTTACATTTTTGCCACAGGCTTATGACGCTCTAGTTTTAGATTCGTTTAACGCACAGCAATTTGATAATTTTATTTAAAAAACACTGTGATTAACGCCCGCATACCTGATTTACCTTTTCTATCAGCGAAGTAATATTCCATGTATGTACCATGTAAATGGATATCTAATATTCAAACTGAGGATTTTGATAAACAAATAACTACGTATGCGAATACTTCCATATAGTTCCCCTTAATTAATGAGCCGATTAAAGGATTAGACTCAATTTAATTTAAGACGTGATTCGTGTAGAGTAAGTCCGGGAGAGATGGCCCCACTTTTTTTAAGTGTTCATATTTTTGTTAATTATGGTATAATCGGTTCAATCGTTTGTTGTCCTATAATATCATAGATAACTTCAAGAGTATTTCATAAGTAATAAGTAAAATTTAAATGGAAAATACCGTTAAAAAATCAATTAATTTTTTTCTTATTGGTCCATCTCACCCATATGCTATGGGTAAGATGGACCAAGGATATAGGGGGAGATGGACCATAACTAAAAGGCATCAAATAAACTTGAAAAAAATTCTCTGTACAAAAGAATATTTTAATAACACTCTACGGTTACTAACAATGTTACCAAACTATAAATTTGCAAAATTAGAACATGTAAGACACAAGAATCTAACCAAAAGGATTAAACGGCCCACAAAAAATTAAAATGTAATGAAAAGGCTAAGTTTTAATATTGGAATTACTACTAACTACAATTTCCTTAATTATTGGTTCGGCTGTATTTGTTTTTTAACATTTCAGTCCTTTGATAAAGAAAATCTAAATTGTCAGCTTTTACCTATAGTGTAAAAAGTTGGTCCATCTATCCCAACTCAAACTGGTCCATCTCTCCCGATTGTATGGCAGAGATGGAACAGGCCATTTTTCTGCTTTCCCCAATGCCAAGGGCGCCGCAATGGTGTATAGTGAACCGTTGCATATTGTTTTCATCAAGTATAGACATGAAACTCAATGATATGGACAATTAAAAACACTAAAACTAAAAAACGTTAACTATGAAAAAATATTTTACTCACCTGATATCTTTTTCTTTGAATAACTATCAAAGAAGCAGGTCAAAGCGGCTATAAACAACAATACGTGTCTACGTAGTCGGCCATGACACCAGCATGAGAACAGTGGCGCACTAGAGCGGCTACATTCCGAACTATGCAATTAGTCCATCTCTCCCGAGGGGCCATCACTCCCGGACTTACCCAAGATGTAAAAAAAGCAGAAAAAAAGCACGTTGTCAAGTCACAACCATCTAATGTATGGTGAAGTGTACTCACCTATATCAGAATCGAAGGTAAAACTTTCATTATTCACGTACACTGGCTACGTGGAAGATCACAACCGTTGGGCTATTTTAGTACCTATTACGTAAGACGTTTTGGGTGTGGAGCTTCACGTCTTCTTCGTTTTTTTACTTAAGGGAATGAGTGGGTCCAAGATTATCTTAAGTAAGAGTTGAGTTGCATTTGATATATTATTTGTATCTCTTTTCTGATTTATCATCCGACGAAAAGAACTTGGTTTGTAGCGCTGTAAACAGCGCGTAGTATCCCCTCCTTAATAGTTGTATCTCATACGAGGTGAACACGAATAATATACATTATTATTAATAGTAATATCTTGATTTATCATACTCTTAAGTCTTGAATACAAGGAAATGAACACATTGTATATCTTCTGTTCGATATTCCCATGGGAAGTTGCGATTGGGCTAAATTTCGTTCAAACAATATTTCTATGTGCATATTTTCAAAAACCTAAGAAAACTCACGTATGATTAGTAGAGAAAAAATATCGCCTTACATAGTACTTGAATGGCCCAGTTTTTCACTGGCTCGTGCTACTTGTCATTTTCTTATAAATGTCACTCCCGGACCACCGAATCCCGTCCAAAGTATAATATAAATAAGATAACCAGAATAAAGAGAAAGACAACTAATTTTAATTACTGGGGGAATATGGGATAATAGCAGAGTCAATTTTAAAATATCCTGAGATTGCTATTGAAGCTAACTCGTAATATGCTTAGATGTTTAAGTCCGCGATAAAAATAGCTTCAGATAAGAGAGAGTAAAAAAGAAACAAACTGAAATTTTTGAATGGCACCAAGCGGAAAAAATTTAAAAGTGATCAAGGAAATATTATTCAAGGATAGGATGTAAATGCGTCAAATTGTCACCGAGAATGAGTGACAGTTTATCTGGGAACTTTAAAAATAACTACGTTTGATAGATTATTAATGGATATATGGATGAGAATGTGATTTCAATTTGAACGCATCAGGCATGGCTTAGTGAAGGCATGTATAAATAAAATGATTCTCCCTATGCGCCTCCTTCGCGATAGACAGAGTAAGCCGTGGGTATATTATACTCGTCACAAATAAACATTATTACCTTCAGTAATTAAAAATAATTACCTGAATACTGGCAAAACACTTTCTACCTTTCATGTTTGAAGAAGACACACTATGCTTTACATTGAGGGAAAAAACATTGTCAACGAAATGTGAATACAAAAGAAAATTAAGCGTGGTGCTATTTGAATTCATTTACGTCACATATCGAGAACACTTCAATTATCTGAGACACATTCAGAGAACATTGAATACCTAGTAAATACAAAGTTCAAAAATAATCCTTCTTCAGAGTGAAAAAGAGCTACGTGAAGTAGTTTCATTTATAATGCAAAATCATAATCCTAAAATACGGTGTCAAAAATGTTTTTAAATAACCTCACCGGTTTCAACAACAGCAACTCCCTTTCTCTTCGATAATTATATCTAGTTGATAATAGATAACGAGGCACTCAATTGTAACAAAAAATGAGTGAGCAATTTCAAACGGCTCATTTATAAATATTCCATCAATTCAGGCTACATTGTAATATCCAAGGAGAAAGTAGGTACTGAGGACCTGTGAAGGCCATCAGAAATCGACAAAAAATTTGGAACAAGAGAAAGCAAAACATTCCTCAGAATAAGGCATCCTTCCTTGACTGACATAAAATTCAATATGCTTAGCATCTGCGTTATTCATTTGGTTATCTACCTTTGTTATAGTCCCTTGAGACCATAAATGCAAAAACAAATTCATCGTTGACGATACAACGAAAATAACATTTGGAAAAACGTTTATTACGCGCATAAGGACACATCAAAGGACCAAGGAGGCTATGGAAAGACAGACTTTCAATTTCATGAAACAGAACGCATTTGTGGATGAATTCATGAGACCAGAGTTCAAGACGGAACAGGTAATAGTTCCCAATGCGACTGCTCGGGGTTGAGGTTCACGATGTGACTAACGAATGCGAA